>JAVKLA010000010.1:9701311-9729565 GCA_034782735.1 Sagittarius serpentarius | reverse complement strand
AGACCAGTGATCCACAGTGCACTTGCTCACCACTGGCCGACCGAGGCCCAGTTAGCTCAGGAGCAACGATCCCCCCCAGGCCAGCACCCCCCAGTTTCTATACTGGGCATGATGTCCCATGGTATGCAGTACCCCTCTGGCCAGTTTGGGTCAGCTGTCCCAGCTGTGTCCCCTCCTCCCAACTCTCCTGTGCCCCTCCAGCCTTCTTGCTGGCCGGGCAGGAGAAGCTGAAAAGTCCTTGACTTCGTCTGAACACGACTGAGCAACAGCCGAAACCATCAGGGTGTTATCGACATTCTGCTCCTACTAAACCCAAAACACAGCGCTGTGCCAGCTAACTAGGAAGACAATTAAGTCTATCCCAGCTGAAACCAGGACAACTGCTTTGTTGGTCAAAAAGCTCGAGACAAAATTCTGCAGAAAACATTACATTTTTTAACCCATATTTTTAGCTAAAGTGCAACTCACTGGTTTCCCGGGAAATGGAACATTGCTTTTCCCGTGAGTTCTTCCTTTCCTAAGATGGGAACACTTTTCAGTAGTTTTGCTGCTTTGCAGCCTTTGACTTTTCTCTTATCCTATGAAATACAAGATTTTTATTTGTACCTTTTCCTAATTTTCTCTTAACATTTATGAAAGGCTGTGGTTAATGAAGACACGCAAGGAAACGTGAGCCAGCTGCAAGCTGAGGTCAAGAAGTTGAAAGAGCAGCTTGCTCAACTTACTTCAGTGCCCTCTATGCGTGGTATGTCTGTATCACATGGTAAGAGTTGGGGGTGAGGGAAGAGAGAACTTGCTACTTTTGTAGCCTAGAGCGAAGTTTCTGAACAATTAATATTTTTGTGGGGAATGACCTACAGAGGTTGCATTTGTCTTAGGGATTGCATTGCCTGTATTTGTGTCTAATATTTTGCAGAAATTGTTAATGGGATTTTATTTTCTTCACCTTGTAAGGTTGTGTACTAGGCTGTGGTTTTATTATATAATACGTAGAACACTCTTTCAGTTCATAAGAGGTATGCTGCCTAATCCTTTAAGTAACCAAAAGTTTACATGTGATTGCTTGTACATTTAGGTCAGAGGGAGGGCACTAAGGTGTTGATAATGCTGCATTCTTTTTAAGCTCAGGACGGGATTTTTTTCCCCTCTTCCCTTTTTGCCCCTTCAGGAGGATCCTAAGAAGGATGTTTACCTTTCAATAAAAGATCGATTTCAGTGTAAGATGGTAATAGGGTTTTTATGTAATTTTTTTCTTCCAGCAGCTTTTCACTAGACCATTGTATCTGCAATACAGATCCAAGCATAGCTTTCTACTATGTATACTTCTCACTGAAATACACTACCTTATAATGTTTGACTACAAGGTAGTAAACTTTGTCTTGTAACTCTTCCTGTGTTCCTGAGTCAACTCTTCCCTGACCTTGCCAAGAAATAGGAGACTGAGAAATAGAAGTTACTACAGAAGTTAGAAAGACTTGTCTAATATAAAGCATCTGTGGTTGAGTTTTCCAAAGGAAAAAATACTTCTCTGTTAGCATACATATTTAACCAGTAAAAACAAGTCAATGATTATGTGGGACACTGAATCACTGCCCATAAATACATGAATATTGACAGAGGGCTCAAAAATGTTTAGACCCGTGAGAGCTGTGAAGGAAAGCAAGTGATGATACTTAAACACTGAAGAGAGGGTTTATGCAAAACCTAATATGTTAGAGCTGTGTTTAGTCTATGCAGTTAAATTATGTTTGTAATATTCGATCACACACATGTGAAATCTGCTTGCTAGCTGCTTTAAAAACATGATGGCATTTTTTAATATCTTAAATTACAATAGGGTAGTTGTTATGCACCTAGATACTATGGTGATCAGTATTCTATAAGTAAGTAGTCTTGCCTACGTGAGGATATTCAGGAAAGCTATTTTGAATTAATTTCTGAAGTGGATTAGTTAAGTCCTTTTAATCCCTTGTGTGGACACACAGATTAAATCACTAATTGTCCACCTAATTCATGCTTATTTTCCTGTATTTCCTTCTCATAAACCGGTTAGTCCACTTCTAATATGTACAAGCTGTAGTAATGATGTTAATAATGGCTTAGTGTTATCAAATTAATTTCAGAGGGGGTTTGCATTTTATAGATATACTCAGCTGAACAGACTGATTCTTTTATTTTAATAAAAGTTCATCGTAAAGCTGTTTAATGCTTGAACAACTTTGTTAATTATACAATTATGTATATTGACTCTTCTTTATCAACACTTGCAGGTGACTAGGAATTACTGTCTAAACATCTTTGCTCTGGGTATGGCACATGATCTTTGTAGAGGAATTATGCTGTTCAAAGAATTTATTTAAATTTTCTTTACACAACTGTCATTTTATGTATGTAGGAAAACCTGGTTAACTGGTATTTTAATAAATATGGCATTTGTTTCTTTGACTTGCCCTTACAGGTGCTGTTGAAAAGGGGAAGAACAACATAAATTACATGAACAACTTTCTTGAAGCAATGTTGTTCTGGGAGAAATCGGAAGGTGAAAAGAAGGTAAGAAAGCGCTAATATTTCTAAGTGTATTCTGTGTACTTTCTGAGAGACCAGTGAGCACATCAAAACTGTCTCTTCATGATTTTTTTTTTTTTTTGAATAGAAATACTCTGTCCAAAAGTAATAAGGTTTGGTAACAAGAAAACTTGGTCAAATGACATTTGAGAGAAAATCTGTAGACCTCAGGAGGATTACAAGGATATTGTGAGGTTATACAGGGAGAAAACTAGAAGGGCCAAAGCCCAAATAGATAGATAGCCAATCATAAATGATAATAAAAAATGTTTCTAGAAATACATTAGCAACAAAAGGAGGGCTAAGGAGAATCTTCATCCTGTATTGCATGCTGGGGGAAACATCGTGACAAAGACTGAAGAAAAGGCTGAGGTACTTAATGCCGCCTTTGCCTCAGTCTTGAACAATAAGACCAGCTGTTCTCTCTGAGCTGGAAGACAGGGACGGGGAGCAGAATGAAGCCCCCATAATCCGAGGGGAAATGGTTAGTGACCTGCTACACCACACAAGTCTGTGGGCCCAGATGGTATCCACCGAAGGGTGCTGAGGGAGCTGGCAGAAGTGTTCGCCAAGCCACTTTCCATCATTTATCAGCAGTCTTGGCTAAGCGGGGAGGTCCCAGTTGACTGGAAGTTAGCAAATGTGACGCCTATCTACGAGAAGGGCCGGAAGGAGGATCTGGGGAACTACAGGCCTGTCAGACTGACCTCGGTGCTGGGGAAGATTATGGAGCAGGTCTTCTTGAGTGCTATTACATGGCACGTTCAGGACAGCCCGGCAATCAGGCCCAGTCAGCATGGCTTTATGAAAGGCAGGTCCTGCTTGACTAACCTGATCTCCTTCTGTGACAAGGTGACCTGCTTAGTGGATGAGGGAAAGGCTGTGGATATTGTTTTACCTGGACTTTAGTAAAGCCTTTGACACTGTTTCCCAGAGCATTCTCCTGGAGAAACGGGCTGCTCATGGCTCGGACAGGTGTACTCTTTGCTGGGTAAAAAACTGGCTGGATGGCTGAGCCCAAAGAGTTGTGGTGAATGGAGTTAAATCCAGTTGGCGACCGGTCACAAGTGGCGTTCCCCAGGGCTCAGTATTGGGGCCAGTTCTGTTTAACTTCTATATCAATGATCTGTGCAAGGGGATTGAACGCACCCTCAGTAAGTCTGCAGAGGACACCAAGATGGGTGGGAGTGTTGATCTGCTTGAGGGTAGGAAGGCTCTGCAGAGGGATCTGGGCAGGCTGGATCGATGGGCTGAGGCCAGGTGTATGAGGTTCAACAAGGCTCAGTGCGGGGTCCTGCACTTGGGTCACAACAACCCCATGCAATGCTACAGGCTTGGGGAAGAGCAGCTGGAAAGCTGCCTGGAGGAAAAGGACCTGGGGGTGTTGGTCAACAGCCAGCTGAATGTGAGCCAGCAGTGTGCCCAGATGGCCAGGAAGGCCAATGGCATTCAGTTTTGGGCCCCTCACTACAAGAAAGACACTGAGGTGCTGGAGCATGTCCAGAGAAGGGCAATGAAGCTGGTGAAGGGTCTAGAGAACAAGTCCTGTGAGGAGTGGCTGAGGGAGCTGGGGCTGTTTAGTCTGGAGAAAAGGAGGCTGAGGGGAGACCTTATTGCTCTCTACAGCTACCTGGAAGGAGGTTGTAGCGGGGTGGGGGTCAGTCTCTTCTCCCAATTAACAAGCAATAGGACAAGAGGAAACAGCCTCAAGTTGCACCACGGGAGGTTTAGATTGGTATTAGGAAATGTTTCTTCACTGAAAGGATTGTCGAGCATTGGAACGGGCTGCCCAGGGAAGGGGTTGAGTCACATCCCTGGGGGTGTTTAAAAGATGTAGATGTGGTGCTTCAGGATGAGATTTAGTGGTGGACTTGGCAGTGTTAGGTTAACGGTTGGATTGGATGATCTTAAAGGTCTTTTCTGACCTAAACAATTCTATGATTCTAGTCTATCATCCAAATTCAGACAAGCCATAGAATAGGTTTCATAGTATGTTTAGTTTGGGGGGGGGGTTGTTTATTGGGGTTTTCTAATAAAATTGAACAGAACAACAAACTTCTGCTTTACTTAATTCTGAGCACATCTTTTGAGTGTTTGCCTCAACAGTGTGGGTTTTTTTGAAGCAAACCTCCCAATCATCCCCATCTTATTGTGCTTTGGTTCATGTCATGGTGCAGTACTAAATCAGCTAAAATGGATTTATTTATTTTTTTTAAGAAAATCAAGTGAAACAGGCAGTCTAGAAGTGCATGTGATGTGCTTAACTGAATACTTAGTCTACTGGATCATATTGGAGTTTCTAAGTAAATTTTTTGCAGTATAGTGTGTGATTTGGGTTTGTGGTGTGAGCTGTTACTCTCTACAAATCTGCTCCAAATGATAGTCTGTATTCACAGAATTACTGTTAACTGGGTTTTGCCTGATTTGTCTGTGTGTGCATATGTATGTGATATGTGCACCTTAAAAATTTATCTAGTGTAACCATCACTTTTCCACTAATCTGCATGTGTATTTTCTAAGAATTTATTAGAAAAAATTGCTCAACTAGAAGATCTTTGTGCCAAGAAGGAGAAATTTATTCAGTCCAATAAAATGATAGTTAAATTCCGAGAAGACCATATTGTTCGTTTGGAGAGATTACACAAAGAGGCTGGTGGAAGTTTACTGCCAAAAGAGCAAGATGATCTCCTCAGTGAATTGAGGGAGGAATTGCAGACACTCAGAGAACAGGTAAGTCTTTGGTTTTTCCTTTCTAGAAGTTTTCTTTTGTGAGAATAGATCACGTGATGGAGTTCTGTGATGGGTGGATACCAGCTTTTCAGGAAAGACAGGCAGGAAAGAGGATGGGTGGTGGGTTCCTTTATAGAAACATCTCAAATGCATGGAGTTTCCCTATGGAAGGGACAAGGGGTGGGTTTCGAGCTTGTGAGTGTGCATAACAGGAGAGCCTAGTAAGGGTGATGTCGTGGTGGGAGCTTCCTACAGGCCACCTGATCTGGGTTAGGTACAGGACTAAGTCTCCTTTTAGCAACTCAAGGAAGTCTCCAAATCATAAATCCTCATTCTTATGGGAGACTTTAACCTCCATGACATCTATTGAAAGGGAAAGGCAGCAGGTTGCAAGTCATACAGCAGGTTTCTGAAGGATAGTAACACAGATTCTAGGTGGGCCAGTCAGGGGTGATGGCAGTCCCGGAGCTGTTTGAGGAAGGCAAGTAGCAAAATACATACCTAAGGCTTGAGGAGAAGAGGCTTCGGGTTATTCAGGTATCTGGTAGGTGTGGTATCATTTGTGAGGCAGTTTTGAAGAACAAAGAAGCTCAAGAGAGAAGGCAGGTTCTTTAAAAATAATATTCTCCAAGCACAAGTAGGAAAAAGGAGTAGATGTATTAGAAGACCAGCCTGAATCTGTAGCTCATAAGTGAGCTCCAAAGTGAAGGGGCGCAGCGGGGAAAGTTTCGAAGTCAGGACAGTCATTAAAAGACTATAGAAACATTACTATGGCATGCAGAGACAGTGTTAAGAAAGGCAAAGCTCAGAGTTGAAACTGGAAAGGGATGTCAAGAGCAGCAAGAAAAGCTTCTACTGCCTTATTACCAGTAAAAGAGTAAACGCATAAAAAGTAAATCCAATGTCTTTTTTGAGAGCAGATTCCAAGGGAATAGGAAAACTAACAAAAAAAAAAAAAAATTGGGGCCGTTTTAACCACTAGTAGGGAATACTTTTTTTCCCCCTTCCATTACAATTTAATGCTTATTAAAGGTAGTAGAGCAACAGCTAGATGGGTATAGCATTGTCTAGAAAACAAACTATTGAATAAAATACTGTTTCACAGATGGAACAACACCCACGAATTGCAAAGTATGCCATGGAGAACCATAACCTCAGAGAAGAGAATAAAAAACTTCGCTCTTTACAGTCAGTTAAAAAGGCTCAAGAAGTTGATGCTCAGACCATCGCAGAACTAGAAAAAGCTTTTTTGGAAGCCTCAGCCACAGAGAAAAATACTGGAGGTAAAAATATTTTTTTCAGCTAAATAAGCTTACCATATTTCTGTTGTGTTGAAAATGTTGTCTGTCTTGATATATTTTTGCCTTCTTCAAAGTGGTACCTGAAGACTGATAAAACAGGTTTGCTTCATTTTATTCACATTGGCCTTCAGCAATAGTGAATTTATTCTTGTGCATCTTGTGAACACCATCCATAATCTCATTTTGTTGTCCTTAGTTGTCATGAAGACTGCAGTAATTCTGGTTTTCATGTGGACTGTTGCTAATACGCATTTTCTTCAATCTCAATTGCTGCTATCCTGTTTAAAAGCCTACAAATGCTTTAATTTTAGTAAAACTTAAGATGTCTGAGCTACTCTGATTTCAGAGGGTTCTATGTTTGTTCTTTAGGTCATCATTTATATTCCACCACCATATCAGTGGAAGGCAACTCACTGGCATCTGTTGAAAGGCTGAAAGCACGCCTGCTACAGACTCAAAGTGAACTGGCAAGTTCAAAACAAGAATATGAAGAATTTAAAGAGCTAACCAAGTGAGACAAAACAGTATAGAAATGTCTTTTCATTAATTGTCTTTAAATAATTACTTATATTGATTTTTAAAAGTTAGTCTCGGATCCTGAATATACAGTCTTAGTATGCTCTTTGCATGTAAGAGAGGGCCGTGTTAGGAAAACTGGCATGCACACAGAATATGTTCCTGTTGAAGTCAGTTACTCCCAGAGTAGGAAAGAACCGTGATGCAGTCTGAAGGCATGTCTGCACTGTTACAGATTTCTTTGTTTTTCCGAAAGCTCTTCTTTATGCCAAGATGCAAAACAATCCTTCACAACATGCAGGAGATGCACGTACCCTGGAATGCTGATAATCACCTGCTTAACTGAACAGGGAGAGAGTTTGGCTTAGTTTCCATGTTGAGCAATTATTTTTCAGTAACTGAAATATTACAGATGGGAAGCAGTGACAGGAACTAAAAGTTGATGGGTTTGGGGGGCAGGTATTTTGGGGTTTGTTTTTTGTTTAGTGCAACAGTAGTTTTTAATATAACCTCTTTAAGATGGCAAGTTTGAGTCATCTTAAACGTAGGATCCAAGCACCCCAGAAAATTTTGGCTAACCTGTTGGTTAATTTTTTGTCTCCTCTTCAAAGATTTTTTTTAAGGCGGCAATAATACCACTACCTTGAGACTTGTTATTGGAACAGAGTTTTAGTTCAAACTGGAGCAAAGACATGGTGTCAATAGTTCATTCGTGTCCATCTAAATATGAGATGAGGGTCTACTTTGCCCTTACTAACGTAGTAAAGAATTTACTGTCCCTGTTCTCCTTGAGGGCAGCACAAGATAATGCGAAAGGCCTGAGTAATACCTTCAGTGCGTATATAGTCATATGCACGTGAATAATATATGGCTCAACTTGATCAACCCCATTTCTGAAAAATTCAGGTCCTGTTACTGGAAATACAAGAAAAATAATTGCATTTCCAGCAAATGTAATATAAACCTGGAAGGCAAAAGGGACCTGATTTTTTTTGTATGTATGTATATTTTGAGCTTGTACCTAACACTGTTGATTTTTATTGATTTCATTGAATCTGGAGTGTAATTATAGAAGCATTGGGCACAAGATAGTTACATTTTTGCCTCTCCCCCTTCTTTTTTTTTTTTTTTTTTTTCAAAGTAGGTTTGTGATGTCCTTTTTTTCTCATTCAGGCCATTGTACAAACTGTATTTTTATTCTTGGATTTCTGTGTAGCAAATCCTATGAACTTTATAAATCATAATGTTATGATTACTAAGTTTATCAATTCAGCAATCCATCTATTGTCCTGTATCATTAGTTACAATGGTTTATTTTTATCTTCATATATTAATTACTTTATTTTCCTGCCCATTCAATGTATTCCTATTTTATGTATTCCATGTTTTGTGTATGTCTTGCTTTCTTGATAGTATGTATGCATTTTTATTATCAATTACTGACATTTTCTTAGTGGAGTGCAGTCAAACAGAAGTGTGCTTTTGAGCCTCTGGATTCACCCCTGAATTTCACTAAATTTTAAACTTGTTTCCAGTTTCAGAGTAATTGGATGCTTAATTTTACACACAAGTGTAACTATACGCTGTAACTGAATGAGTAAAATTAACAATTTCACAAAATCAATAGACGCTAATCTTTTTGTTGTCCAATAGCAGTCAGAACTAAAGTTCTACTCTGTTCCATAAGTTTTGTTGCAGATGCTAAAAACATGAGGGAAAGTGATAGCATTAAACTGCCAAAAGATGAAATAGTGTATTTCCTTTTGTCTGTAGACTTTGACCCTACAATTATGTCAGTAAGGCCAACTATCACAGTAACAACATGTAGCTCAGCAAAATACCTAATGAAAATTATGCCTAAATTTCTGCTCAACTGTTGGATTTCAGTTAGAGTACTCTTAGAGGGCAAAATAACCTTAACAGAGCAGCACTTCCAAAAAAAAAAAAATCTTTAAAGGATTTTCTTTAATCCTGGCAAGCACCAGTTCAGACTTCTCATATAACTGGATAACATTTTTAAAGCTTAAAACCATATTGGTATGGGTGATATCACTTCCTCATAAAAGGAATTGCAGAGCTCTCAGCTTATTTCTTACCGTGTAATGGATTTTTTCTGACACGTTTAGTTATCCATCTGCTTGCTTCATTATGCAAGCACAAATAAGCTTCTTAGCTTTTTAATTTTATTTTTTTTTACTTTTTAATACAGCAGTGGTGGCTTTCTTCTCAAAATAACGTATTTCAATGTTTGGGCAAGAGTTCGGCTTCGGTTTGCTCATTGGCAATACTGCGGCTTATTCTTACTGATGGGAGGGCATACTGATGGAGTGGTTTTGACAGTAGTAAAATACTTCCTAAACAGGAAAAGGCATATGGAACAGGAATCAGAGCTTCAATCCCTTCGGAAAGCAAACCAACATCTTGAAAACATTCTGGAGGCAACCAAAGCACACAAGCGCCGAGAAGTCTCTCAGTTACATAAGCTACATAGAGAAACTCTCAAGGTATCAGAATAAGTTTATTTAAAACCACACGTACTTACTCCTGAGTTGTGTGAGAACATAGACTAACCTAACTAGTGTTCTGGCACATAATCCATATGTGATAAACCAGATACACTGCTTTTTTGTTCTGAAATACTTACTGAATGACTGCTACTGTAAGCAGAAGACAAATCTGAAAAAGTGTAGTGGTTTAGAACTAACCACTTTAAGCATTTTATTTTATTATTCTGCTTATAGAACTAGGAAATACAATACCAAAGTCTTAATTCCATTTTACAGTTAAAATAAAGACTGTTTTATAATCTTTATAACAGAACATAACCACTCCAACAAAAGCTTACCAGCTAAGATCTCGCCTAGTGCCACGAATAAGCCCGGAAATCTTAGATTATCATTCTGAAGATTTTCAGTGTTCTGAAGAGATGATGGATGACATTTTGAAAGAGCCAGTTCCCCCAGAGATGAATGAACAAGCATATGAGGCCATTGCTGAGGAGCTCAAAGTGGCACAGGTGAATGTTCTGAATAACAACTGAAGTCTATGTGTAACTTTATAATAAAGCGGGTTTTGGGATGAAATACTTCCCCCTCACCAAATATATTTCAGTTTGCATGGGAAACTGAAGCACTTGATGAACACTTAAGGCTTCGCTAAACAGTTCTCTAATTATACATTTTACTTAAGAGGATTTACAGTGAAAATGTTGAAAGGGATTTGAGAGTTGCATATTTTAAGTAGTTTAAGATATACAGGGCATTTAAACTTTTTCTATTTTAACCTGATAACTTGTCTCTGAGGAAACTTCTTTATAAGTCTCTGGTGATGCCTACATTTGGATCAATACCCAAGCTTAATATATAATACTGCATTATTTGAAGAAACCTGCCAAATAATGCTTGTCCACGATTATACCTTAATTATCTTGTATCTTTCCTAAAGGGCGGGGAAGGACTTTTGTCACATAGAAGAGTGCTATGAAATTATCTGAACTGCTCTCTAGAAGCTGGAACTAACTTCAGTGCATGTAAAAACCCTGGCACAACAGCCAAAACCCCTCTGATACTTACCATAGTGCAGAGATCCTTTAGGAATTTACCTAGTGTGTATTTTGAATAACTTTTTTAATGCCTTATTTCTCAAAGATAAACGTGTCTGAAAACTAAGTGTTTATTGGATTCAGTCCCTGTATTCCCTGACGGATTTTCTTGTGTTCTGGCAGTTTAGTTAGCAATAGGAGAAATCAGCTACTTAAGATACCAGTTTATTTTTGAATGTTCTGTTTTCTGTTGGTTCAAGTCGTAAAAAAAGAAAGTAGTTGACATTTTTATATTCAGTATGCACAGACTGCCGTATGGCATGTGAGAATAACTGGAAGATGGGTGCTCTAATTTTGAGTGTCTCTTGTGTCACAGGAGCAACTGAGCACAATGCAGACAAAGCTGGATGAAGAGGAGAGCAAGAATATAAAACTCCGGCAGCATATTAATAAACTGGAGCATCATTCTGCACAAATACAGGAGGTGAGAGAACACGATAATACAGGGCTACTCGTGAGTGGGTATATACAACAAGGTGATATCTACCACACTTGTATTGCTGTGTCTAGCAAGGTCTGCAGTGTTACTTACATTTTGACTTTTGAAAAATTTACATAGCACCATAGTTCAGGGCTGCGCAGGAAGACAAAAGACTTCATTTAACATAACATTGCAGGTTTGGGGTTTTTTGGTTTTGTTGTTTTAAATGTTGTGATTCTGAGCCTGCTTGATCTTAAATATAATCAAATAGACTGTCAAGATATCTGTGCTTGGTTTTGGCCAACTTAAAGGAAATTTTAAACTTTGGAATGCTGAAAATGGTACTTTCCTCAGCTGGAACTGAACTGAAACATCCTTACTCTATGAAATATTTAGAAGTCTTCCTTAATTGCTAGGTTTGATTCAACATAGAAAAGGAAATAAGGCCTGTATTCTTCCCAGATCAGTCTCATTTCTGATAGCTCTGTTCTGAAGTAGATCTCAGCTCCGAAGCTGTGGGTCGCTTTTAAATGAACTTTTTAGATAAGGTAATGTCTTCCGTTATATTGAAAATTTTTTTTTTTCTTGGACTTGTATGGATTTCAGATTCACCAAACATCAAATTTAAAGAAAAATGCATCTTGTATTTATAATCAGCTGATGAAATGCTCTAATACATTATTACATTATTGTTACAGCTCTGTGACTTAGCTGCTCCTACCTTTCCTTCCACTTAAAAATTTTACTTCTCTTCTCAAGCTTCTTTCATCCGAAAGGAATGACTGGAGTAAAGAGCGCCAGGAGCTCCATGAACAGATAAAATCACTTGAAAAGCAATTTCAAGACAGTCAAAGCAAGACTGATAGTAAGTCTATGTAACACTGAAATTCCATATGAAGCTTTGAGGTGTCTTAATGTTTTCAATCAACAATAGCACATGCTGAGTAACTATTTGGGTTGTTAGTCATACTGGTTTCATTTTCTTTAATCTTTTCTTAAAGAAAAAAATCTCTTAATACTTGCAGACCGGCTTTTCTCTGCCCAGTCTTGCACAGTATACAATATTCAAAATTGTTCTTTGTTCATTCTGAATGTGAATGGAGTACAGGATATAGTATTTTTAAAAAGAAAATATTAACTAAAAATAAAGGGAAAACCCTCCCTTGGTCTATGGTAATGCAGTGATGTTGTCTGGAACGTTTTTGATTCTGCCTGTACTCTTCAGCTCTTGATGTCAATGTTTCATTGACCTTTTCCATTTACAGATCCTTTTTGTGTGAGACCTTCAAGGTTAATACCACTGAAAATGTGTAAAGTTTTGTGACACTTTCCCAGGTTGTTCTGTAGTGTTACGTGTCCTGTACTTAGCACAGTTTTCCAAATGAAGTGAAATATTTGTTTGGTTTTTGACAGTATTAAGAAGTGAAGTCTATGACTTGCGCATTGTCCTGCAGTCTGCAGACAAGGAGCTGTCTGCTGTAAAATTGGAATATAGTGCCTTTAAAGAACAGCAAGAGAAAGAAATCAGTCAGCTTTCTGGTAGACATATGGATGTACAGTTCCAGCTGGACAGTGTCAGGTATGCTGGCAGTTTGGTAAAATGCCTTAACCTCCCTTCTGGATCCATGCAGTGATTTAGTCCTTTTTTTCTGCATGTGAACTTGCTCTTTGCATCTCTTATTTAAAGTTGTTGGTTTGTGTTTATGTCCTTTGCTTATTTTTTTTCCTCAATTCTTTCCATGTCTGTGTTACAGCCATGAGGGGGAACATGGTGAAATTAGCAGAAAAAATAAAATGAGGCTTCCTTAATTTTGGTTTGCTATAGCATTTTCCCATTAAGTAGGATATACCTATAAACTTACTGATCTCCAAAAGTTAAGTGGCTGAAGAGGCACAGTTTGTTTGGATTTTTTCTTTTTTTCAATTTAGTCTTAAAAATTAACTGTTACTTCTCAGTCTGGTCACATGAAGCAGGTGACATAAAGATGCTGCTCTAAAAATACAAGCAGAAAGAAACCATAAAAATAAACTGTAGTTTGACTACTGAAGCCTGAAAAGCTCACTGTGTTGTATGTAATACTTGCCATTATTATTGGAAGGTGAAAATCGGTGAGGTTTTTAATCATTAGTGCAACTTAGTTCTGTTGGGTTTTGTTGATGTTGGCTTTTGTTTTATTGGGTGTTGGTTTTGTGGTATTTTTTTTTCCTGGAAAGCTTAACTATGTTATTGCATTATAGCGGTTCATGTTTTAGCTGAAGTCATTTTTGGGGTGATGCACTGTGAGACTGGGAACCTGGAATTAAATTAAATGTGGTTTCATTGTTGCCTTCTGTGTTAGGAGACCAACTGACTTTGGAGGGTATTCTTTCTATAGGCTCTCCGTTCATAACATGATTCATAACACTTGTCTAGCAGCTCTTTTACCCCTCTTTGCTTTTCATTTTTATGAAAGATCAAATGCAATAAGTTTTCAGGGCAACAATTCAGACAGAAATAACCCAGACTTCTCTGCCAATGTCACTTAAATTTCCTGTGCCCTTCATAAATTTGGGGGTTCTGAGTTTAAAAAAAAGTTACCACTTACCTCAGTCACTTTTTTCTAAAATAACGGTACTCTGTACATTATCTGAAGACTATAAAATAAAATGGATTGGAGTATTTTTATAATAAAACAAAACCGTGTCTTAATATTGTGGGTGGGTTTGTTTTGGGGTTTTTGTTTTGTTTTTGTTTTTTTTACAAAGGCTAGAACATGAAAAGATTCTTGAAGAAAAAGCAAGCCTGCAGGATGACTATGACAATTTGCAGGAAGTAGCAAAGTTTGAAACGGATCAACTGAAGCAACAACTTGAGGACAGAAAACAAGAAGCAGAAGCAATGAAAACTGAGCTTTGTGTAAGACAGTCAGGGCTTTTAAAGGACTTTATTATAAGGTTACCCACGTGGCCAGATTGCTTAATTCCTGTTATTGTACCATTGATAATAGATTCCGCAGTAATAAGAGGTTTCCTGGTGATCTCATTTGGAAGATGTACCCAGAATTATTTTTTTTTAAAAAAACTTCATGCAAGATTTTTGCAACCACAGGCTACAAGAAATACCCAACAGCATGATGTAGTAGTAAGCTTTTTGGCTGAAGAAATTGCTCTGGAAATGTTGAGGGAGATGAGTTAATTAGTAAAGGAAAAAGAAACTGCATTGGAAAAGAATCCTGACATCAAAATGCTGGTGACCTTTCATCTCAGTGCTAGCTAGGAGTAGCTAACTTATGCTATCTTCACAAAGCAGTTTCTTCATTTTCATAGTGGATGTGATCTTGTTAAAATGATCTATGGCTTTTCGTGGTGGATCACTGTCCTGCAATTTAGTTCATGCTGTCCTTGAAAGCCTGTCAGACTGCAGTGACTGCAAAACGGCAGTAAGGTTGCTCAAGGGCTTTTGCAAATGATTTTGCCTGCTTTTCTGCAGTGTACGCTCTGCCTGCTCAGCAAGTTTGCTCTAAGTTTTCCTTTTTAGTGTTTAAAGGAATACTGACAGGTTGAAAATTATTATTTTAAATTCCTTCTAGTCTAATATCTTGAACTGCTGGTTAGAATTTGAAAAATGCCCCCAAATTAATCTACAGTTGAAAATTTGAGTTTTTCCATTTAAAGCTTTGCATATTGAGGAACATTATTTCTATATAAAATTATTATCAAAGGCAGGTGAAAAGAGCCAATTGCTTAATATGAGTAAGAGTTTACTTTTGAATTTGTCCAGGACAAAGCTAAAGATCTTTCTGTTTCCATTTAAGGTTTTGGTTGGTTTTGGTTTTTTTTTTTAAGTCATCTTGGGAGATTTAGATTTTTATTTCGGTTTAAATTATTCTAAAGGTCTTGTATTGTAATTTATTATAGCAACATATATTTTTGACATTCTAGAACCTTTTGAAACTCCTGAAAACAGAAAAAGAACATAATGAAAAACTAACATTACAATTACAAGAAGACAAAGAAAACAATTCAAAGTAAGTTTTAATTAGTGGTTGGTTTATTTTCATCTGACTTCATTGGTTTTGTCCTGTGCTAGGTTATGTATTCAGATGGGGATCCTGTTTGTAGAGGTGTTTTTCCCCAGCTGGGTGGAGATAATTACATAATGGGCTTTTTTTATTTTATCCAACTTAGACCAGCACTTCATTTTAATGTATTCCATTAATATGACAAATGTAATTTCATTACAAGTATAGTTCTTCATGTCAAAGATAAAGTTCCACTACTGATAGCAGTGTATAGCTAGTAACTAAACTATTAGTCTTTTTGTATAGCACTGAGAAGGTGATAGTTAAAGAACTCTTCAAAAAAAATTAAGTGCAAATAACAATAAACTTACATGACTTGATTCTTGTTAAAGCTCTCTTGTGTTCTGATTATAGTTCTTACTAGAAATGTTTTCTTCTCCAGGGAGCTCTTGAAAGTACTTGAAAAAGCACAGGTGGAGAAACCATCCTCTGAAATGGTGAGACGGTGTGAACAGCAGGTATGACGGTAGAACTGAATGTCTAAATCGTGTGTTCATGGATTTCCTTGTGCATTAATAGCAATTTTATTGGCGAACTGACTGTTCTGTCGATTACCAGTAAAATAAATGTAGAGTTCTCAAGTTTCAGATTGTTAAGCTACTGCTTAATTTTTCTGGTAAGGTAAACAACTTAATTCCTTCTGCTTTTTTTCATGGCTTTGTGCTTTACAAAACATACTTCAAAAGTAATTAAGTCTCTCCTTCACAATTATTATTTCTTCCAGGAAGCAAAACTGCAGAAATTGGAACAGGAGCTGGCTGCTGCTGAAGAAATTATTGTTTCTCTGAAGAAGACAAATGATAGGGATAAGGTTTGGGCTTATATCTGTTACTGATAACCTAGTTTTGCAGGTAACTATGTTCTGTAGTGGAGTTGAAAGCCGAGAGCCTTTCTGTGATACTTAGTAATTCCGTGCTCCTAGGCAATCCTGGCTGTGTATCTAGGTAAAATAAATCCTACTTTTTACTGGCATGGAGTTTGCAGGGTGGTACGAAACTGGTATGCATTCAGAGAAAACCCAAGATAAGGTTCAAAAACAACAACGACAACAAAAAACCAAACCCAGGGCAAAGCTGTCTAATGGACAAAACATTCAGTGCATAAACAACGCGTAATTCCCCTGATGGGGCCTTCCAGTCAGTGCCATGATGTAATGGGCTAATAGAAAAGGTAAGGAAGGTGATCTAAGAGTGTGATTGTGGGTGTCTTTATTAATAAAATCAAAGCACTTTTACATGAAAAGACTGCTCCGGTGTTTTGAAAGCTTAAATAGCAAAAGTTCCCATAGTACAAGCACTTATGTTGTATGTAAAACAGGCGTAAGAAATCATAGTGTGTTTACTATCCAGCATGATGCAATGATAAGTCTTGCTTTTTCCGTGCTAAAACTAAATATTTGACGTGTAAGGTCAGAATAATCTGGTATTGTCAGTGCAGTGGTGTTTCTTGAATATGCCTTTTTCCGTTACAAATGTAACCTTAAACTACAGTACTTCTATTCTCCTATTAGAAACCCGTTACAGCCTGAGACTAAATCAGAGGGCTAGTCTTCTCTTCTAATGAACACAGCAGGTTATTTAATTCTTTATGTACGTGCTTAGAACAAAAGCCAATGATTTAACAACAAATGTCCTGTTACTCTTTTACATGTGCATTGAGGCCTTATATTCAAATGATTGTTTGAAATTTGGGATTGACAAATCAGACACCAAAGGAAGTCCAGTAATAAAATATACAAGAAGTATATATAGTGTATCAGGATTAACTTTTTTTTATGTTGCAGGAAGTTGTAACTGGCTTGATGAGACAGATCCAGGAGCTGAGGTCTTCAGTTAATCATAAAACCGAGTCCATAAATGGGCTGACAAGAGAGCTCGAGGATATAAATGTATGTTCTGTCATTTTGAAGGACATGGTATAGTTTTTCAGAAATGGAAGGCAATGACATGTCTTACCATGGGTCTCAAACAGCATAACTTGCTGTAGCAGTTTAGAAGGAAACTTCTTTGTTTTGACATGTTGAAATCTTCTGAACATTTTGTGCCTAAGGCTGTCTTGAAAACTGAACTCTCTCCACATGCTGGGTAAAGAGCAGTGTCTCTAAAGGGACCTATTCACATCCTGTAAACTACACTCGGCTGACACTTGCATTTAGATTTTTTCAGAAATTGGCCGTTTAACACTGCAACAATTGAAGCTGAATTGTAAATAATTTTTGAGGGAGTGAATTTTTATGTCACTGATATTACTATGTTCTACATCTGAAAACAAGCATAAAGAACTAAAACTATGTATTTGAATAACTGAATAAATATGATGCATCTTCTTTATTAAAATAGGTCTGGTTTGCAAACTGATAGAGCAACCCACAGAATGCTTTAGATAATGTATATGTATGAACTATAAATTCAGAAGGTCCTACAGACAAAATGGTGATGAGACAGATTTCTACACATGGTTATCTGTTTTTAGTAACGGTTTTAGTGGTTAATATGTATTGTGGTGGATAACATATTAAATTAATAATCTTTCCATTGTTCTGACAACTCCTTTCTAATAACATAGTTTGTACAATTTAGCAAGTATGATGTATCATTCTGATTTTAGTCATTCACACTGAGATTTTAAATGTTTGTAGTTGTCATCATAAGATCTGTGATATACGTTTATTTGTATTATGTTTGCCAACTTTCTTTGATAACATGTGTTCCTAAAATATTCTAAAATTCAATTGAATACTTTTTGTAGTGCAAGTACAATCTTGTTCTGGCTGCAAAAGAAGAAAGCAAAGGAATCATAAAGAACCAGGAAAAGAAGATTGAAGAACTGAGGGAAGCCTTGGAGAGAAGGCAAATAGCTGATAACATTGAGGTAAAAACATTAATGTTGGTGTATTATGATTATTTGTTCAACAGACCAACTGGATATGGTTTTGCTTGAAATACTTGTGTAAAACTTAACCTCATATTAATTCAAACTATAGCTAGTTAAGCTGTTCTTAAAGGAATTTTTCATGAGATACCTGACAAATTCTGTTAAATTATCACATTACTTGACATAAATATTTTATAAGCGACTTCATAAAAACCTATGCTAAAAGCCTGGTTTCATTTTGTTAAGGCCACTAAGGAATCATCAGTTGAATTTAATGGCAGCATTAGATGATGCAGCTGAGAAATTAAAATAGGTAGAAGAATATATTATGTTTAACATTATCTCTTCCCCCACTGCTACTATATTCAGTAACATCTTTTCTTTACTCATAATTTTAACTAAAAGCTCCACCTGCTGGAAACAGATTAAGGATGCGTTGTTGATGCAACTGCAGTTCTGCATTTTAAAATTGTATTTCTTTTTTAACTCTGTCTTTTTCCTTTTACTGCTCTCACCGTTATTTTGGTGAACACGTCCATCAGTCAAAACCACTAGCCTCTCCTTACAAGTAATCTCTACAAGATCATCTGTCATATTAGATGTGCTTAGGCCAATTGTATAGCACCAATGAAGTCTTTCAGAGTAGTGTTTGCTTCTTAAAAACCATTCTTAAATAGATTTCTATGTTTAATAAACAGACTATCTTCTTTAATAATCATAACTGAATTTGACATTCTGGAACCCAAAACCGAGTTGCCTGCCAAATGGATCACTTCTTTTTTTTTTTTTTTTTTTTTTTTAAACTTAATTACCAATTCTTACTACAATATTATTCTTGGGTGTATCTGGCTCCTGATAAAATCATAGTGTTTCTCCTTCTTCAACTTTGTTACATCAGTTACTAGTTTCCTTCATGCTTCCTTGACTGGAGAACTAATCCCAAGGGGCATTTAAAATACTAAGTACTGTTTCTCCTTCTGGGTTAACACACCTTGTATAGGTATGATGCCCTATCAGATAGGGTGGGAGTCTAGCTCCTAGAATAAATCCAGAGGTATCTGCAGAATAGCAGTGCACTGAAAAAGTTTTCATCACTAATTCAGCATGGATTAAGATCTATACTTTATTTTCTGGTTTCTTATTTAAAGAATTGTATCTCTTTTCAAGTATACGTTATAATTTAAAACAGTGGTTGATTCCAAATATCTCCCACAAGTATCTAACTGTAACTGTACTGTGGGAAACTTCTCATTTTTGTTCTGCAACCAAGACAATGGATACGGAAAACACGCTAAAATAAGAAATTTATAGATGAACGCTTGCTACAATTCATGATGAAAAAGTAGAGGAAAAAGGGAGATGCTTGTAGCTGTTAGAAATCTTCGCAACAATGACAAAACGTCTTGAAAGAACTGCTTTAGAGTAGTAACCTTATTTCTTTCTTTACTCATGCAATGACTTAAAATAGAGAGACCTTCTGTGTGAAGACTTGCATCATACCACTGATCAGCTGATAAGACTGACAGAGGCCTCTAAGAAACATGATTCATTGCTTCAGTGTGCGCAGGAAGACATAACAAAGAAAGAAGCTCTAATCCAGGAACTCAGGGAACAGGTAAATCAAGGAAATTCTTCTGATAATTAGCTCCTTGGGAGGGAGCTGTGGTTAATTGCAGCTTCTGGAAAAGGTTTTACTTGTAACTTTAGAGCATCTTGTGTGCTGTACTCTTGGTCAAGAGCAAAGCTCCTTCCTGTAAAAGCAAAGTAGTAGTTCAAAAGCTTCCGAACAAAGGCTAGATAACTTCTAAATACTTTGGAAATGGTGTCTAGAGATCATGAAAGTGTTTACTCTGAAAGCAGAGTAAAATCATCAGTACCTACAACAACAGAGCAACCTGAGGTTATAAGCAGTGCAACCCAGGGGATTACTTTTTCCTCTGCTTAACACTTACTTATAAACAATATCATTATTTAATGGAGATAATTGTTGAGCTCTATAAATTAAGCAGAGCGATTTGAAGCTTTTGCAGACCAGTAATGTTAAGCCTTTGTCCAAATTTTAGCTCAAGTTGTCATAGCTGTCATAGTGCTAAGTAATGTATTTGTGTTGGCAAAAACTCTTAACAAGGATAAGTTCATTTGGAAAGAAGAGTTCTTTTGTCATGTTAGCATATTCTCTTTGAGGAAACTGATTAAATCTATACCAGTAAAATCTTTGTATCAAATCATGTTTTGACCAGTTAAGTTTGCCAACAAAGTTCATAAAAGTTTTTCTGTGCTAGCAAGCCCTTTCAAAGGTAGATTGTGTTAGCAAGGCAAAAAAAATTAAATACCAACAACAAGAACAAAATTCAGATTAACTATACAGTATATAGTGTATATATAATTTCAAAAAATGCTTGTTACATGCAACTATTGAATGATTAACAGTTATTAGGTAAATATAGAAAACAGTTATGAAAGTGAAGTCTAAGGTAATTAAAATAACTTGGAGTGTACTGAAGCTTGTTCAAAATAGAGATCTGGCTGCTATTTTCTTTAATATTTTGTGTGTATTATGAGCTAATTTAATTCTAATTGGGGTTTCTAATAGCTGGGCAAAATGACAGAAGAACTGGAGAAGAGGAAGAATGAGTATGATCTAAAAATGAAGCAAATAGATTGCTTTGTGGACTCATCTTCAGTAACGTTTCCTCAGGTATGGCGTTTGTGAGGGAAACATTTTCATTGTACTGACTGTTAAAATTCATTGAAAAGGACTAATAAACTTTACCGCATGGCTTCAGGCAGGGACCAGAAATGACAATGTATTGAGAATCGTCAAATCCCATTCACCTTGTCTGTAAATTAAATGTATTGGTGATGATTTGTCTGCCAGGAATTTATTAACATATGTCCCCAATTAAGTATTATAACATGTGACCAATACATAGGGGAAAGTGTTCTTTACTAATAGTTTGTGGGTTTTATTTCTTTTGATTTGCCAGTGTCCAAAAACTCCCCCTAATTTTGATGTGAATTTGGCAAGGCTGCTGGAAACTCATGAGCAAGAAATAGCTGATCGGAGGGCTTCTGCAATAAATCTGGAGCACCTTGTACATGAACTGAATGAAGAACGAAGAGCTAAAAATGATGAAATTCTAAGGCTGAAGGTACTATGAGTTAATCTCTACAGGCAATTTGTAAGGTTAAAGTCGGAATACAGAATACAGAGTTCAGATTTTTTAATGAGCTCTGCTTAGTAGTCTGTCCATTAAAGCAGGAAGGCAGTTCTTGGTCTTCTCTTTACCTAGGCTGGTAATAAATGGTGACAACTTGCTTGAGATGTCCATGTATCTTGTTTTCCCAAGGACTGAGTTGGTTTGAGTTCATGAATATCAAATGGTAACATTATTTTTGCTGATGAAACTGTACTGGCTTTTTCTAAGTCAAGTTTCTAATGAAACTGTAGAGGGAAGGGTGATGCAGATCTTTTCCAGAGAACTGTGCTTGTCTTCTGAGAAATAGCTTTGTCTTCTGAGAAATAGTTTTGTCTTCAGTTTTACTCAAAACCATGTTCAACTGGAAATGAAAAGAGGAATTGCAATTTGGTCTTCAAATAAAATGTTTCAAATTTTACTTGCTTAGGAACAATTAAATGAGTTGCAGAACTTGCGTCTGGAAATGCAGATATTGGTGGAGAACAACAGGAATTTACAGAGCCTTGTAGAAGCTCAGAGATTAAGCAAGAACAGGTAAAGTAAAATAAAACAGGAAAAACCTGTTCTCACTTGAAGCAATTAAGATAAACTTTTACAGGTTTTATTTGAAATACAATCTGATATATTGTTTGTATAATTAGAGATTAACTCAGCCTTTTCAATGAAAATTGTTTAATGGCTTGCAAACTTTCTTGCCTTTAAATCACAAATTCTTAAGTACAACAAAGTTTTATAAAGGAAATAGAATGTAAAATAATTACTTGCATAGCCGTTTGTGTGTTATATATTGCCATATCACTTCTGCAGTTATGGATTCAGTAGATAGGAAATGTCCAAATGAATTCAACACAAGTTTTAACATAGACATAAACGGAACCAGTTCTCCATCTTGTGTTTTTGAAGGTAAGGAATGAACTTACTCTGAAAAGATGGTATGCTGCTGTACACCTCAGATTGGAGATAGCCTGAAGTTTGGTTCAAACTGTAATCTGTACAGCTGAGTTTTGGACAGAAAAATACTTTGTTTCGCGGCTTACCTGTTTTGATTTTTCTTAGTTTCCAATGATTCTAAGCTTGGAGGTTTTAAAGTTCGTGTAAGTATCCACTGAGAGTAGTAAGTAAACGAAGCGTGTTGCAGTTTTGTCCAACCATGTATAAGCTGGATGAATTTGGGTGGATTTTGGAAGCAGGTGGTACCAAAATTTAACAAGGAGAATATACGATTTTTATGTTAGTTCTCAGAAGTTGTTAGACTTTTTAAGATGGCATTTAATTAACATTAACAAAAAAACCACCCACATATACAAGCATTTACTCTCTCAGACTGAGGCTGTTTATACCAGATATGAAAAATAAAACACCCTAGCTAGGTATGTTGACAAAGATAAAGTTACTGAAAATAGCGATCTTTTATAATTGCATCGAATTATGGTAACTGTTAATGAAGTTCTACCCTTATGGCACACTACAAGAATGAAGTGGTCCCAATGGTGTGTTGGTTTGGGGGTTATTTTAATTTTGTGGTGTTTGCTTAATTCCATCCAGTGGCATGTTTATTAAAAACTAACAAAATAAAAAGTTTCCAACTCTTCTGAATAAAAAAATTGTTTAATTTCTTAACTTGGCAAGACCCCTGAGCAACGATCTTGTAGGAAGGAGTTGCACATGAACATCACGAACTAATAAAACATCTGCCTCAATCCTGAAGCTGTCTAACATACGGTTGCATAGTTATTGCATTTTTAATTGTTTTCATTAAAACATTAGTTTGTCTATACTCTAACAAAGGAAAATGTGATGTTCTTGGGATATAAAAGTTTAACCCCTTCCAGAGTTGTTTCACAATGCTCAGTATTCTGAGTACGAACATGTGTCAAGACCGCTACGCACATTTACTGGTTTTATCTGGGTAAGATGTTGTTTTTACAATTGGTTTCCTTTGTTTGTGAGAAACTTTCCTCATTCTTGGTTTTTCTAGTGATCAAAAACATCCTGATGTTCAGTACCTCAAAGAGAAAGAGGAGGAGATTGCTGAAGAACGATTTGCCAAGGTATATTACCTTTCTCATGTCAGTTGCTGTTTCCCTGCTGTGCAGTATTAACACGTTTTCTTCTATTTCCTGGGCGTCAGATTGCACAATCAGCAAAAACAGATTCAGACCACTAAATCTGACTCATGTCCACAGAGTTGGAAAGTGAAGATTGTGTCACTTGCTAATGTCAGGGCTCTGCCAAAGGGGAGTTAATGTCGCAGCGGCGGCTGCCATGGATCTCCCAGACAGAAGAACCCCCTGTTAGAGCTCTGCTGGGTGTGAATGGGCAGATAGACATTGCTGTGGGTCATTTGTGCTGGCATGAAATTGGAAATACGTGCATATAGCAAAGAGATGAACTTACAACGAATATTAGAGATGCGAGTTACTGGGCAGTAGGATGATTTTGGTAGGATCTGGAATGAGCTATGTAGCTTCAGTTAAGTGACAAATAATTTTAAATATATATATGTGTATATTAAAGACTAAGAATGTAACTAATATTTTTGAACTTTTACAGAATAAAGCAATGGAGGAGATGCTGAAAATCAAAGCAGAGTAAGTTTAAATATTGTTCATTGAACTGAAGACTTGTATTAAACTCATTAATACCAAAAAGGTATATTTAAGCAATAGAAGTCCAAGATCTGAAACTATAAAAGATATGATTTGGAAATGTTTACATTTCTGCAATACACATTGAGTTCTTACTCTTCCTCATCGGTAAGTGGTAGTAGCACCTATTACTACATTTTCTAAAAGGGTAGCACTATATCAGGACAATACTCTGAAATACATGGAAGCATAGAAAAACTGAAATTGGAAGGGACAGTTTGAATTGTTCAAAATTATCTATGTTTTGAATTCTTTTATAGGCAGTGGATTCTAAGTATGTTCCTTTTCAAATTAAATTGAAATAGTTGTTATTTTCTTTATTAATACCGGAAATACTTTATAATTTTAAACGTAATCTAATTCTTTGCTTTTTTATGCTATTTGTTTAAATTTTTGTGCTTCAGCTTGAATAATGAAAATTGTTTGTTATTAGAGGATCCCTAGATTGTGTTTGCACTACTGTGCAAGTAGTCCTCAAATTCAAGTGTTTTGCACCTTGGATGGACAGTCATCAAGAAATAAAATATTGAATTAGTACATAAAAATTAGTTTGAAAATGTTGCTTCTGCTGTTCTTTTCCTAATCTGTATTGCTTCAGGATTCATAGTGGCTGAATCTCCTAATATTTATTTACATTTAATGGAATGCTTTCTGTGTAAGTTACTTCTTTTAAGGATGAAGATAGTTTTTATGCACACGGTCATTTCAAAAGTAATTTATATTAAGCTTTCCAGAAACCCTGGTCTTGATTAGGGGTTATTTTGCTATTCAATGCATTGGGTTTTTTTATACCTGTCTGGTCTCTGAAATACGCTTTATAACAGTGCTACAACGTCTCATACAAACAAATAATGTAGAAAGAGGAAAAAGATCCTTTTGTTATCAAGAAAATGTCTTGCAGGAAACTAATACTGTTTTCATATAGCAGGTCTTGAATACCAGGCTTCAGTGAAACAAAACTGATGACAAAACCATTTTAATTTACGCAATATTTGAGTAGACATGCAAAATTACTAAAGGTCATATAATCAGTAGACAGGCTGCTAAGTTTGATAGCATGGTTTAATATTCTGTGAGCCTGATAGAATTAAAACATTTTCAGCAGACAAGACATCTGTCCAAAGCGGTGGTCCTTCTGTTACCAGGCCAAACAAGCTCAGACCATCTCTGAGCTTTTCAGAGATGTTTCTGAGGAACAAGGCTATTAGGGGAAAAAACATACACAAACAAGCAATTTAGGGGAAACTTGAAGAGCAGCAGAGCGCATCTGGCAAATTTACATGCCTTAGATGAATTAATTCTAAGTGTTCTTGTAGGTGAAGCTTCATTTTCTTTCACGAGTGGAGTTGTATGTCCTGGATTGGAAACGGCATACTTCCCAAAAAGAGCAGCAACTCCAAAACACCGCCTAGTTAGGAGACAGTATCAAACACAAGAGCTGTGAAGCAGAATGAAATTTTTCCTTCTCTTAGCACTGAGTTCTAGGGAAAATATGTTGTCTTAAAAGGGTATTTTTAAAGGAGCCTGCCTCCATGTGCAAGGCTGAGTTAGTAATTCGGTTGTATGCCATTTCTGTTGGGTTTTAATATTTTAGGATTCTTTTATATTGGCAGATTAGAAGAGACCAAAAATACCCTCAAAAGCAAAGAGAATACTTGTCTTGAAATGACCCTGGAGATGGAACGAACAAGAGCTTTGGAGCTGAAAGCATTTAATGAAAAAGAAGAAATTAGATCAAAACTGGAGGAAACGTATGAAGAGAGAGACAGAATTGGAAAGGTTATATAATTTTTTTTGTCATCTTTACATTAGAATCTTCTTCAGCAGAGGTACAGCTGTTGCTAATTGGACAATATTCTGAATTAATTAGCAGTCAAAGACTGCCTCTGAAAATATTTTGTCTTGCAGTTTAGTTGTATTTGTAATGTGGTTGCCTGCACTAGTGGAACTCTGGGTAGGGAAATCACTGTTGCGATTTGTGGTACAAATCAAATGGTGCTTTTTTTTGCCCTTTTAGAGGGATCTAATGTAGTACTTAAGGAAACATAAGACAAATATGTATTTCCTGAATAAACCCAACTCTTGCATCATCTGTTACAACAAACTTAAATGTTAGTATGTTAATAGTTCTAAAGAAGCTATTTCTTCTGAGAACAGAAGGAGGGGCTACAGTTAAGAGGTACACAATGTATTTATTAATTACAGGAAATGGACTTGCTGAGGAAGCAAGTTGACTTTCTTGCTGAGGAGAATGGGAAATTACTTGGTCATCAAAATCTAAACCAGAAGATTCAGTATCTTGTGAAACTGAAGAAAGATTATGCTAAACTTACTGAGGTAAGTTGCAAAGTAGAATACAGATGAAGTAACGACCTGACATAGAAGAGAGCTAAGCTGTGAGAATGAAAACTAAAATTCTTGCTTTTCTACTGGCGAGTAATAAATAGATACCTCTGATCTTATGCAGTTGTGTAGGTCATGGCTGGTCTGTCTCCTCACAGGCCCCAGACAAGAATCGCGCCACTTTATTTCCTCACGTACATAGCGTATAAAAAGCATATAAAACACTTGAACAAGTGTAGATACTACTTTTTTAGAAATAGGACAGAAGTGAGTATAATTTCCTTAATACATCCATGTTTTTGCTGTTTTACAGGAGACTGAAAAACTACGAGTTGAAAATGCTTTTCTGAAAGAATCAAAAAAATGTGACATGTGTAGACATCATGATCAGCTATAATGACACCAATAAAACTGCAGAGCCGTGTTTTTGAAGTGTACAGAATAAGCAAGAGCCGGTTGTCAAACTTGACTTTTGCTGTGGTCCTGGAATAATCAAGTATTTTAGTTCCTGGATTTTTTGCTGGCAATAACTTTTAATGAAGAATTTTATTCCAGCTACGTGGGCAGCTTTCAACAACATATTAACACCTTCCTATAATTTTTTCAAGAACTGATTGTGTGTAGGTGCTGGAAGATACTTTCTTGAAACTTTTGTACCTTGCCAAGGAAAAGCTTTCTCAGTGGGAACACACTTGGATTTTTATTTCCTTTTGTGCTTTTATTCAGGTTCCTACCTCTTCTGAAATGCTACATGTTCCACCAGAGCCAAATTTTAAAAAGCACAATTTCTTTGTGATTTATTTGTTTGGGTTTTTTTTTTTTAGCTAAACATAGGGTGTTTTTACTGGGTTGCTTAAAAATAATTTTCATATTGGAGTTTTAGTAAAGCAGGAATGTGAATTTAGTAATAGACTTGTAAATAGTACTATAAATATCTTTTGGCTCTGTATTCTTTTCTTGCTCTATTTGAAATTAAAATGCTTTTAAAGCCTTTTTTTTTCCTACAGTATAAGCTTACAGCAGACTTGCATATTAGCATTGTAGGAAATTCTTTCCAAGTGTTTTGCAACCATTTTCTTATCAAACAAAAGTTAGAAATGGTAAAAAGCAAGATAGGAAAATAGGCAGAATGTTTTACGAGTATAGCATAAGTTCATTTAATTGCACTTAAGATTTATTGCAAGTAACTGAAACTTTTGTTAGTGGAACACAAAACATTGATTTATATACCGGTGTCAAAAACTTGTGTGTTGAGCGATTTTATTTTTTTCTACTGTCAGTAATCCTATCATTCTATTTTTGGCTACTTTGTACAGTACTACTTTTGCCCACAAGCCAAGAGGGAGATGCGTGTCCAGTAAAGGGCAGGAATACCTGCTGAGGTTCTTCAGGATTTGGCTGAGGAGAAGACTCTTACTGTGCTTATCTATGAATTTTAAAGTTGCCTAATCCTGCAGATTTGCTTCCACTTGGAAGTACAGAAGTAAAAACCTGACCTTAACCTGTGGAGGTTTTTTTTCTGTAGACAAATAATAGTAAGAGCTCAGACGTCACTACCGTGATGACTAGCGCTCCAGAGGTTGCTCTTGGACCACACAGCCGCTGTCTCCCGTGGGGTGTATTTGTTACCCCCATGTTCTAGGTTTACAGGTGTTCCTCCCAGCACCCGCCTGCCCTGGGTGACTGTCCCTGGACGACTGCCGTGCGGGCAGGCCTCTGCCTGGACGGGGAGGCACCCGTGAGCCTTTCTCCGTGCTGTATGTCTACAAGTAGGACTTAGGCTGTTCTCATCCTCCTTCTTTTATTACTTTTTTTTAAAAAATAAAGCCTTTGTCTATAAATGAACGCAGCGCAGGCGCATCTCTCTCCCCCTTCCCCGCCGCCTCAGCTCCGCCGCGGCCGCCCGCCCGCCCGCCTCTGCGCAGGCGCGGCGCTGCGGCGGGGCGGGTCCCTGAGGGGCGGCGGGTCCCTGAGGGGCGGTAGGTCCGCCATGC
>JAVKLA010000010.1:9663180-9699719 GCA_034782735.1 Sagittarius serpentarius | reverse complement strand
GTTCCCCCTGAACATCAGAAAACACTTTCCCACTGTGAGGGTGACCCAGCCCTGGCACAGGCTGCCCAGGGAGGTGGTGGAGACTCCATCCTTGGAGATATTCCGAAGATGTCTGGGCACGGTCCTGGTTGCAACCAGCTGTAGGAGCTGGGGGGTTGGACCCAGTGATCTCCAGAGGTCCCTTCCAACTTCAACTGTACTGTCATTCCGTGACTATGTTTCTTTTTCCTGGGCAAATTGATTCCTTCAGTTACTTCGTTCAGGTCCATTCTAGGTGATAATTGTGAACTAAATTCATCAGTTTAGCTGTAAAACTAGCCATTTTAAGTAAATGCCAGGAGTTTTGTGCCTGAAGAACTACAGAAATCTGAAAATACGTCTAAGAGAGCAGCCATCACTTGTACAGCAAGAAAGGTGGCAGCAAATGTTAAAAGTGTATTGATGCTTCTGAGAGGGTACGATGTAGGGTAGCAGGATACTCAATAGCAGCACAGATACGGATTTGCTGGCCAGAAGGATGTGTTGTGATGGCCCAGCCTGAGAGTGGCCTGACCAGGAGGGGTCATTTCACTTGAACAAAAGTCTTCCTTTACTTTCCCCTCTCCCCTGTGAAATGTCTAAAATTACTTCTGCCACTTCAGAGGGTGATTCTGGATTACCTGAAATGTACACTGAAATTAAATCTCCTCTTAGAAAAGCGATCAGAACAGTAATCCTTGACTCATTGGGCTGGCTCGGCTGAGCCCTTGGCGGGGGAGGAATTTATACCTCCCTCCTTCCCTTTGGGGAGTATCTGAGGATGTTCCTGTCTCTCTGCCTGTGTGCCCTTGTGATGACTGCTCCTCTGCCCAGGATGCAGAGGGACTTGACCTCTCTCTGGAAAACCCTTCTGTGCATATGCCACCTCCGGCACACTGCAGCTGATTTCTCTGGCTCTGCAATAGTAGAAGATCAGAAGAAGAACCCATGGGTTCAGGGTCACTTCCGAAGGTAGCATAGCTGCTGTGATGGTGGGAACCAGCTTTGCTCCACCACTGATAGACTGACAGACCAATTCAAGTCAGGCAGGACCTCCGGAGGTCTCTAGTCCACCCACTGCTCTGTAACAGATTGCTCATGACCTCCTCCAGTCAAGTTTTTAATATCTCCAAGGTTGGAGAGCCCATGACCTCTGTTGCAGTGTTTGATCATCTTTGTTTTAATTTGTGTCAGATCAGCACTTCACTTGTTCTAATCTTTACTTGCTGCGTCTTGTCGTATCCCAGCACACCTTGGAGAGGAGCCTGGGCTCCATCCTATCTACACCGTCGGGCACGTGATTAAAGACAGTAACAACATCTCTTAAGGCCCTTTTTCCTAGCAGCCTACCTCAGTGTAGGCTCTTTCTGATCCGGAAATAATATCCTGAATTTAGGTGAAACACAGAGAATTGGTTTTGCCTCTCATCTCTATTCCCAAGTCTGCCAACCCACTAGAGGCGTCTGTGGATGTACACAACTGCCCTAAGCAAAGTAAAACTGTCTGGTGACACAGGCAGAGGGTGAAGCTGGGAGGCAAAGCTCATCCCACAGTAAGCTGTAAAACGGCAGCAGGTTTCTTCCTCAGAAGGCCAGAAGCAGCTGGGCATGGTTGTCCCTCTTACCCCTCTCTGCAGAGTTCACCATGGCAGCAGTGGGAAAGCGAAGTGCTTCACTGGTAGGAAACATTTTGGATCATTACAGCTGCCCTGATAAAGTTGTAGACCTTTGCCACAAGTGGGGCAAAATGAGGCCAAACGCCTGAACCGTCCCCCTCTGGGATGGGGTTAGCCTCAGAGAGCTTGCGCCAGCCACCAAGCAGGGATTTGCTTTACAGCCTTTTCCTTTTAACTTTGTACTTGCTATATCACTTGTTTCAGAAATCCCTGTGGCCTCCCCTAGGTTGCAGTTAATCATTTCTTCTTCTGGGTGGGAGCAGAACATGGTTGGTGGCCCCCATAGATTTGGGTGGCTGGCAGGAGGCCATTCCAGGGTGCTGCCATTCCCCCAGGGCAGGTGCCAGCTCTCAGCTGTGTTTGTTGGTGGCTTCACACCTACGTTTCTGTCTGCTTCGAGATGGATCCCGCTGTGGACTGGAAGGTGATGGGCTATGGAAGCATGATCACTACAGGCTAAGACAAAGCCTTGCTTTCACTTGCCCTCCTGTGCTCCCTGAGTGTTTGTGAGAGTCATGATCTGCATGTGATCTCCTCCCTTAGTGTTTTCACTTTCCTTCCAGAGGACCCTACTCTGCCCTCGCTGCAGCAGCAAGGCAGGCCACGTCATGGGAGGTGGTGAGGACCTGTGGTTTGGGTCTTATACCAAGTTCACAACAGATGGGTCCTGCACTGCATGCAGCACCAGCACGTACATCTTTGGTGTTTGTCTCTGGCAGGGCTGAATTTGACCCTTTTCCATACATCTAGCGAGGACTCACGGCAGGACGTGCCAGGGTCAAGCTTTGTCCAGGGCTGTTTCCTTCTGCAATTTAATATATTCCTCTTCACATAATACCAGCTGTAATTCAGCTTCAAAAGCCCACGCCATTGGGTTTTGCTCCAAAGTGCCCAGGAATTAGTGAGGGTGAATGAGTGGTCAATGAAAATAAGCGGGTTTTTCCCTTTCATCCTACAGCTGCCTGTGGTGCTTCGCATCAGCTGCATGGGCTTGGTGTTTGCATGCAATGCAATGATGTGGACGGTCTTTGCAAAAGCCCTGCGACTCTCCTCCTCCTCAGCCGCTGCCTCTGTGACGACAACAGCCTCCAACTTCGTCTCTTCGGTGAGTAGATCCTTTCCACAGGTGCTGAAGCCTGGAGGAGCACAGCGATGTGGGAATGGTCACACTGGATGCGACTGGTCGTAGTTCATCTCCTAGCGCAACCAGCGTCGCTGGCCACAAAGGGAGAGTTACAGGCAGACTTGAAATGATTGTATCAGGCCTCAGCTGCTCTGACAGTGCATCTGCCAGAATCCTGCTTTGGGACCGCAATACAGCTGTGCTTCCAGGCTGGATGGTAGAGTAGGTCACCTCTGGCATCACGCGCAGCAGACGTTTGTGTTGGTGGTCCCAGCAGGATTTTCCTTGAGCACATATTTTTCAGGGCCGGCTCTCCCAGCAGAAGTCCTCGCAGCTCTGCCCAGCGCAGGAGACTTTGGGATGGCTCAGCCCAGTAAAGCTTTGTCTCTGTCTTTTCCTTCAGGCCATCCTGGGCAAGCTTCTCTTTGGGGAGACGTGGACGCCTCTGTGGTGGGTCGGCCTTGCCGTGACGCTCTGCGGTCTCGTGCTGCTGCACACAGCTGCGCCCCAGCCAGCGCAGCTCCCAGCGGAGAAGAAGGCGGCATGATGGCTGCCGGAGGGGGCACAACGCCATGCCACCCCTCGCCAGCCTGCCTTGTGACGGTGTTCCCAGTCCCCAGCCAACTCCGAACGCGCTGGCCACGGACGTGCTAACCCCTGCTCGCCTGCTGATCTTCTGACTCGCGAAGTCACGCTGGTCGCATCTTTCCTGGCAGGTTGGTGGTGGTGTAGTGGCAGTGACAGCCTTGGAGGGAGCTGGTCTGCTCTGAGTCAGTATTGTGGAAATCAGGGCCAGAGGCTTATCAGCCACTCCTCCTCTTCACACACCCTGTGGCTGCGGAGCTTTCCCAGTTCGGGCAAGGCTAAAAGTAAACCTGGTGGCTGTGGAAGGTGCCTGTGCATCAGTACTTTTCCATAAGAGGACCTGTCCCGAAATAGAAAAGTGATCAGAAGTAGACGCTGAAGGCAGCTGATACTTCTGCTCTGCTGTTCCCTGACTTTCCTGTCTGCCTCTTGAAATGGCCCCATGCCTGCCGCTGCCTGTGAGGCTGTGGAGCCTTTCATTAATTTCCTTCAGCTTCCCCTATCAGTCACATACACCTCTTAACTTGCCATTTGTATCTGACACCTATAATTTCCACTTACCCATTCCTGACGTTACTCACTGTAAGGTTGCCGCTCTTTCCTTTAACCTTTTAACCGGGATGGGGTTTTGATCACCATTCTGGCTGTGCATAGGTCAAACTCATAAGTCCTCCCCTCCAAGGAGAGGAGCTGTGTATGCGGTGGGGAAGAGGGCAGAGTGCTCCGAGTGCCTTTCCTCCTTACCAACATGGGTCTTTGCACCTGGGGAGCTTTTTGGATAGCAGCAGTGGTAGAAAGAGTGGGGCATGTCTGGCCGCCTGGGAAGCTGAGACTTGACGTGGTGACCCAGCATCCCTCATAGGTCTGCAGAGATGACAACCAGGAACTATGCGTTTCTTAAATACATCAAGTCTCCTTAGACCTTTGTACATGATGGAGGAATAGTGAAGGCTGCAAGCCTGATTTGTTTGCCCTTGTTATTAACTCAGCGAGCTGTAAGCTGTGGTCATCTTTGCCGGAATGGCAGGAGAAGGACCAGACTCTCTCCTTTCTGGTTAATTTGGCTGTTGCCCCTCCTCCTAGCAAACCTTTTGGAAAGTTTTGTAATACGGACTATCTCTAAACTGATATTACTTTATTAGTCATTGTTGCGGGTCAAAGTCTAGGAGATGTTTGCACATGTGCAGAAACCGTGGGCAGCGTTTCACTTGGTGATGCTCACTTTTAATGCAGAAGAACATAAACTAGGGCTGTAAATTCGCTGTTGTAAATACTTGAAGGTGGGAATGGAAGGAAGTTTTCCTTCATTTCCTGTGGGAGGAAAAGATTGCTGAGCAAGGTGCATTTTTGGCAGAACCTCTCCCTCTATGTACACAGGGTTTGGCCCACATCTGCCAGTGTTGCTTGTCAGCGTGGGGCCAGGGCTGCAAGGAAGGCTGCAGTCGCCATACGGCAAAGGCGTGCGCATCTGGTAAATGGTTCATGTGTGGTCATCCAAAATGCAGCTGGAGGTGGTCTCAAAAAGGGGTGCTGGCATTTCCAAATTAAAACGCTGTCCAAAGCTCAGTGGCTGAGGTTTCATATTTATAGATATTTTAGACAAAGTGATGTGAGACGAATGAGTGAGCTGTATTGGAAGAGTGAGTGATTCAAATGACCTTGTAAGGTGGCTGAAGATCGTGGCCAACCGACCTTGGTTTACCAGGGCAGAAGGTGGGTTATCCTTATGCGGGAACTACGTTAGTGTGCTTGCGTGAAGTTTTTGCACACTTGAGTCGAGGTATTTTAGAGAAGAGTCTCGGGCACACATTTCTGCTCAAATTCCAGTGAAATACACTTTTGTTTGCACATCTGCCACATGTTGGCTGTAATGAGTCTTTCTGCACCTTCCCCTCATTCTCAAACACAACCCTAATTTTTCAGCATCTTGTTCATTGGATTTCTCTCAAGGAAGGCTATACCATGTCACACTTTAAAGGATAGGAGAAGCAGGCGAGTGGTTAACAGCAAGGCTCACAGTGTCGCTCACGAAGATTGAAGTACTCTTGAATTAATGGTGGGAAGAGTTTGTAAGATCGGTTGTATAAACAAGGTCCAAGAGTATTGTATTCTAAAGGTAAATAATACCTTGTATAGCTTTACAAGGAACAAAGCCAAATGAAATTATAGTTGCAGTTGAACCTTAAAGCATAGTTTGACCGGGTAGGTAGAGCTGTACATAAAACCTGAGAAATGTCCCTGTTATTGACAAGGAGCCACTGAAACTTGGAAGGTTTGTACAACGTCTCGGTCACTGCATGTATCAAAATAACTTGAAGGACGGTGGTGCCCTCAGGGCCCTGACGTGGTCAATGGCTGTACCTGGGGTGGTGTTTCCAGTGCTGGACCCCTCCAGTTCAAGAGGGGTGTTGGGAAACTGGTCTGGCACAAGGGTACCAAGATGGCAGGGGCCTACGAGGAGAGGCTGAGGGATGTGGGCTTGTTGGAGACAGGGAGGCGCAGGCTGACCTGATAGCGGCCAGCACATGCTTGGAGAGGAGCCAAGCTCCTCTCCATAGAAATGGCCAGAATGAGAAGAGGCAATGGGCACGGGTTATGTCTTGGGAGTTTCAAGCTGGCCGTCAGGGAAAAAAGTGTCACCAGGGGGTTAGTTGCCCAGAGAGGCAGCAGAGTCTCCACCCATGGAGGTTTTCAAGGCTCAGCTAGACAAGACCTCAACTGACCCGATGTAATGTTGGTGACCATCCTGTCTGGACAGGAGGTTGGACTTCCGTGACCTATGGATGGATTTCTTGGGCAACACCGTCTGTAACTGAAACTGGTTTGCCCTTTCGCCTCCAAGATGGCAGTTCCCATCAAAGGCTGCTGTGCCACAGAAAGGAGGTTCCTCCTTGAGGCACCGTACAGACCTAGGCTACCAGAGGCTTGTTGGCTAACCACAGAAACTATAACGGACACTTGCGTACGCATTCATAGCCTGAAAACAAACGTGCTGTTATCAAAGGAGAAGGAGCCCAGCATACTCGGCTGCTGATAATGGAAGTGCTTTGTGCATTTGAACGTTTGCTGGTTGAGGAGGCAGCCTGCTGCGTGCAAAGCTAGCGGTGGCTTCCAGGGCGGGATAACGCTGACCAGCTGCAGCACTGGCATGGGGTGACCGAAGCACAGGGAGGCCGGGACCTTGCAGTGCTCCGTCCTGTAGCTGCATGCAGCGCCGCAGGAGCCCACATCCAGCAGCAGCACTTGACGTACACGGGACACTTTTTGCCCTGCTGAGCAGCCAACCAGCCGCTCCATTCACTCTCCAAGGAAACTTTTTGGTTTCTGACTGTTTAATAACCCTCTTGATTGTTTCAGTTTTTCCTTGGAGTTTCAGGAAAAGCAGCTGTGAATGGCTGTACTAATTGCCAAGACTTCCTAAGCAGCTCCCGGGGCTACTGCCCGCCCCTGAAGTCCCGAGGGATTGCCGGTGCTGGGTTAATGCCTGGGGAGCTCCTGGGCTGGGCCTCCCGCTCCGTTTTGCTGTGGAGAGATGATGCACACCCTGCTCAACCCTGCACAGGCCTTGCACGGCACAGAGGCTCCGCTGCACCCTGCGGGGATAAAGCTGTGACAACGGAAGTGGGAGGGAAGGGCTGGAAAGAGTGGTAGTAAGTGGGGCGTGGCAGACGGTACCACCGCTTTTTGGAAAAGGCAGGTACATTTTAAACCCATCACTCAATCTCGCTTGACTCAGAGGTCACTACGAGCCGAGGTTTCATCCCGCCTGTGGGAGTCGGGGCTGGGGCTTGGCCGGGCGAGCGAGCAGCTCGCCTCCTCCCCTGCCGCAAGCGGAGCCTCTCTGGTTTTGCAGTGAGAGCTAACAGTCGAACGACTCTGCTTGGCACCGTGACCGGCTCTCGGTGCGCGTGCGTGGTCTGAACATCAGCCAGCGCTTCGAACCTAATTGCTTTCAGTAAGTTAAGGCAACACAGAGAAATGAGCAGTGCCCCAGGGAAGGATGAGGCATTACAAATGCCACATCTCCCACTGCCAAGCAAGTGTTTCCTCATGCAGAGAGGAGGTATTTCGAATGACGCGTTCCCTTCAGGACACTCCTGAGTGAGGCAGCTCACAGGCATGGCTCTGCCGGGAACCAGTGCTGCATGAAAATGCTTCGTAAGACACCCCGGTGGGCATGGAGCTACTCCAGCTGCCCACCGAGGAGAGAGCACCTCGTGGTGCTGTGAAGGACAATGGCCTGGATGCTGCAAAGGGGGCTGAGCAGGAGTACGCTGGCTTGGTTGCTTTTCAGGACAAATAGCCACAGACCCCTGCCCTCAGCCTGTCCCGCCATACCCAGGAGACTGCCACACATGATATCCCCATGTCCAGGGGTGGGCCAGAGCCTTTGCCCCCTGCTGAGCTTTGGGTCTGCTCCAATACAGCACGTGAGTGGATCCTTCCTGCAAGTCCTCCTGGCCTAGGAAGGTTCTCCCTTCCCACCACGCAGTGATTTCAGTCGCGCTGCTGGCTGGTGGGGATGTGGAATGCCATGATCTCGCCTGTAGTCTATAGACTGTGTACATCTCTCTGTATATAGACACACACGCCCACGCAGACAGATGAGAGAAGCTGTTACACCACCCCTGCGGAAAGAAATGCAAGTTTCTGTTTTCTCACTTGGACATGTGCAACCAAACACATATCTTGCAGGTGAGAAGGTATTCTGTCAGTATTGTCCTTGTTCTCTGAAGCTGTTTTTAATATATGGATAAACTATCCGATCCCTGATTCAATATTTGCGCTATTGATTTCCCTGCCCTTACCATTTATTCTTTGCAGCCCTTTTTTGCTTTATTTTTCCTCGTGCCTTTTCATATTGTTTGCTTTAGGTGTAGTCTGTGGAGATGTGTCCACACTGCAGGCAGTCCGTGTGGTCATACGTGCACACTCGAAGCGAGTTCACGGGTCAGTGGCAGTAGGGTGGATACGGCCCCGGAGTAACTGCACCCACCCCACTGGACCCTTTCCAAGCACACACCGCGGCCTGCAGGGTCGCACAGCGAGGGGGGGTCCTTCTCCCCGTCTTGGGTCCCTTGGTGGGCTGGGACGAAGGTGTGAGGAGCGAGTTAGCAGGCTAGGACCGTTCAGTGGGCAAAAGAGATGGTGGTGCTTTGTAACGGGGGCTGAGAAGGTTGTGAGTTGCGTGGAGAAAGTAAGCTGGGGTAGCTGCTGACTGTCTCCCCTACCACGAGCACGGGGGCTGCAAGGGAAGCTAGCAAGAAGCGGCTTCGAGGCCAGGGAAGCGTCCTCCTCCGACAGTGTGTCATTCCACCGAGGAACTCCTGCCCGCCGGATGCAGCAGAGGCTGGCGGGTTCCTCGGGTTCAGAAAGCGAGCAAGTTTACTAGGAATAAAAGCGGCTGTCTCGGAGAAGTCACATGGTGGAGATCTTTTTCTGTCATTTCTTGCACAAAATTCTAACGAAGTGTTTTGCTGAGAGGCAGAAGTACCTTATCCTGAGTCATTTTAGTCCAATACATAACGTGGTCGTCTCAGCACTGAAGCATGCTTGTTGCAGTGTTTATAGTGCAACAGTTGTACCAGAGTTGAGGGTCAAACAGTCATAGTACTGAAATCCCAGGTTCAGCCTTCAGACATGGTTGCTTCCGATATCTAGACTGATTTTGCAATTTTGCCTCTTCCGTCTGAGCCAGGGAAAGGGAAAGGCATCCTGAAAAATAACCAGAAAAGAGATTTCAACATTATAGCATTTTGGCTTCCTATTAAAGCAACTCTGTATTTTTCCAAGACGGCCTGGCCTAAAACCTCAGTTTCCTGTGATGACCACAGGACTTCTCTTTCAGGACAGGGGAAGTGCTACACAGGAGCGTTTTGCTTGCGTAGCCGTAAGCCTGCATTTGGTATATGTGTAGTTACGGTCTCTGTTTTATGTCTGTCTTTGCCTTCTTCAGGAGCAGACTCCCTGGGTGGCACTGGGTTGGGCACAGAGTGATAACGGTTTTCATTGCTTCTGGAGGTAAATGCCCAAAGCTAGTCACCTACATCCTTAACTTTAGGTCCAAAAACCCTCTTTCAAGGTTCAGTGAGAGGGAAACAATGGAATTTCCGCAATAATTTTATTGGCATCAATCAGTTCTCTGGGGTTTGCCGATGAGAAACTCATTACCAGGTAGCTGGGGCCAGATGACTTGGAATCAGTTAAGATTAGGGCTTGGCCATCTTGCATCAACCCCTGACGTCCGATCGCCTGCCACAAGTTGGCTCATGTAAGATTAGAAGAGAATCTGCCTGCTGGGAACATGGGATGCCCTCGGGGCGTAGCTGACAGGCCACTGTCATGGCCTGTGGTTGGTGTACCTGAGTGAGAAGTGATCAGATCAACTCTCCTTTTGGAGTAACAGCAGCGCTAGCGTGTCAGGATCATTACGTGGATGAGATGCGTCTCGCTACTGGGAAATTCCTAATGACTGAGATACAAGCTTAATGAAATGGTGAGGGGAGGACCAACGTAGCACCTAGCATAATGTGAGCTCGAAAGAGATGGACCAGAGCCTCGGCTGCGCTTCGTCTGTGCGTTAGTTTCTTTTTATCCCCGCTCCCCCCCCCCCACACACACTTCTCCTGACTTATCATTCCCCAGGCTGTGACTGAGGAAGGGCTCAAGACGTGGCAGACGGTACACGCGGGAGCAGTCCTGCTGTGATCAGTGGAAGGCACCTTCTCGCCCTGGTGCCCCTCAGGGCCCAGACCTGGGCTGTATGCGTGCGTACCTTGGCGGATGCACCGCTCACCCCCTGGCACCTCGGAGCAACTCCGTGGGGCGGCCGGGAGGGTGAGTTCACCTTTCTGGAGTGCCGGAGAGGAAACCCGTGGTGCTTTTGATCTGTGTTTTATTTTCAGTGTTACTCTGACTGGACACAGGGCAAAAAAAAAGACAAGACAAAACAGAAGCAACTTGGAGCCTTAGATGGTTATAAAAACTGTAGGCTGGTCCATTGCTATTGCAAAAGGCAACTTCTCCGTAACTAGACATGGGGTCGCAAGCGGATAAAACTGTAAAGCTAAGGTCTGGGTTGCACTTCACGTCCTTCCTATTCGGCATCCATGTCTGTTGTCACGCTCTGGAAGACTGACTTCTTTGTGTCATTTTTGATATACAAAATAAACAAAACCTGAGACAAAGGGCAAGCTTGTAAATAGGGGAGCAGCCTGTGGGGAATTCTGATTGTATTTGTTTGTGTTTTATTACCTTCTTGTGCCAGCTAATAAGGTGACTTACCTTGCGGCAGATAGACACAGATAAGGCTGATAGCCTCTAGTATCTTGATTTTGCAAGCTGGGAAGTGAGTCGCTGAAGTTATTGGTAACAGGCTGGAGATCGCCTGTGAAAAAGATACCATCTCCTACTTCTGTTAATTAGAAGAGTATACTTTTATGAGACAGATGGAAGTGATTAACTGTTGTAACTGACTGGTGAAAAAAATTCAGAAGGGCTGGTATTTTTCATAGCTTCGCCAAGGAGGATTTAAAAAAGCCACGCTGCTGTACCCCAGCCAGCCACTCTGGCTGCTCCGACTGGGAAAGACCAAGGGAGCTCTCCTGTAGGAAGGACAGAGAACCCCTGCTGACAACACCAAACAAGCTGAAACCATGGCCTTGATAAACGTTCACGCCGTTTAAGCTGAATTCCCTTTTCTCAGACCTTGCCAACGACTGTCTCGGAGGGTATTACAGCTCAACAGCCTTTCCTGGCAGGGCAAGCTTGTACGGGCCAGGGGAGGAAGCTCAGGTGGGAGCGCTGTACCCTATGCCAAGTTTAGTGCCGTTGAATTGAGGTACTGCCAGTGCACAGAAAATGTAACGAGCAGGCAAGACCAGCAGCTGTGCAAAGTGAAAAGAGAACTGAAAGCTGGATGCTGTCTGCTGGCATAAACCAAAAATTCTTGTAGATGGGGAAAAGGCCAGTCACCTTCCAAGAGGGAGTAGGTTCATGGCAGGGCAGAACCCGCACCCATTTAACTTGTACAACCTTTCCTTGAACTCTGAGGTTCAAAATGAGGGTCAGAACATGCACGCGGTTGAAACCAGCCTTTTGCGAAACCCTATAGGACTGGAAATGTGACTGTCCCTGGTGAATATGTGCCCTGCCTCCTACCACTGACCCTCCAGCACACACTTACCAACATTTTTTTAGAAGCCAAGTGTTACCAACACCAACCTGTTCCTGTTTGCAAAAATCTCTAGTTTTTGCTGTTGGATTACTGTGTCAAACACAATTTAAGCTGTCTCCAACCAAGAATGGAATGATTGAGATAGATATATATAGAGAGAGAGAGATATATATGTCTTGCAGGTTGCGACTGGATTAGAAAGCTGCTGGCAGTGACTTCAGCTGAAGTGGATTACTCTGTTGCTGCAATTAAGTGGAAACCAGTAATATACATCATAAATGTTCAGATTGCATGTATTACTGGCTATGTTAGTGTACCGACATTCCACGTATACTTTACTTCATCCCGTGCTGTTTCCAAACAGAAATGTCTTTTACCCTCCAGGAGGAAAGAAATGCAGCGTAAAAGCAACGCTGAAAGGTAAATTGGGGTTGTAGTGTTTTTTTCAATAGTGAAATATGTAACTGCCAGCACATTGTCTGATGCTGAATGGTGAGTGATGCTCCGTCCACTAAGAATGCTGGTGGTTCAGATGTTCATGCAGATGTCCTGCGAGATTATAGATGTGTACTGAACCCTCGGTGCCCTGTGATGTGCTAGTCATGCTCTCAAGTAAGGACACCCAGCGTGCATCTACCAGCAAGCGGTGACATGCTCGAAGGGTGGGATCTGCTAACTCAGCACCAAGCTTGCACCGACATTTCAGCACCAAAGGAAGCAGTCCTCCTAAAGTAAATACCTAGCTACTGGAATTGATGGAGAAAAGTTGGTGCCTTTGAAGGCTTCCACAGGGAGATCTTGTTTAGGGAGGTCCTACGTTTAGGTGCGCCAGCCTTACAGACTGAATGCTGCCTTGCTGAACCCTGGGCTGCTGCCATGAAGGGTGGCATTGGGGGGCTGGGGCGGCTCACACGGTGGAGCCGCCTCTTCACTCTTGGGTATCTGGGGACATGTTTGTATCTCGTTCTGGCCACTGTGCCCATGTCGCTGTTGGCCCGTGTGCCACCAGCCCTCCCCTCCTGCAGGGTAGGCTCATCTCTCCGTCCTTGGTCACCCTGAGGACCGGGGTGGCAGTGGGGCAGGTGGGGGTCCAGCCACCTCCCGGGCAGAGATCTTTGGTACAGCTGTCAGCAAAGAGCAGCCGGCAAATGGCTCCTGATCCTGGCCATGGCCTGTTTCTCCTCTTTCCCACCCGGTGCTCCCGCTGGGCTATCTCCCCTGGCATCTGCCTGACCCCGCAGGGAGGGGGCCAGTGCCAGGATCCCTGGGCTTTCCCACCCACACGTGTCAACGCCGGATCTTAGCCCACAGCTTCAAGTGCTTCTGTCCCAAACGCCATGACAAAAGTCTCATTAACTTCAAAGAAAGTTAGACTGGTCCTAAGGGGGAGCTCTGTCTTCCTAAGAATTAAGTGTTTGTGGGCTGCCTTGTAAGGTTAGCCCTCGAGTTGCAGTCCCGGTAACCTGGGTGTCAGGGCATAGGTGCATTCTTGTTACTCATCTTGCCCATGATTTTACTGTTTGTCAGTGAAGGGTCTGTCCACTTGTCATCTGATTGTGCAAATCCACCTTCCATGTGAGTCGGGATTTAAGTTTCGCTGTTTTTCAGGGTCTGACTATGTGCAGAGGCAGTTGTAGTCTTTTTTTTTTTTTTTTTTTTTGCCACGGGAACTTCCTTTCTCTAAATACCTCCCCTTGGCAGTGGACCTGCTGACACCTCAGAGCGAGACACTGATAAAAAGGCCAGCCCGCCTTCCTTCTCCACACTCAGAAGTGAGTGGCAGAGGCTACTCAGGAGCTTAGAAGCTGCTGGCACCACAGGCATCTCGGGTCGAAACACCGACAAGAACCATGAGCGATAACGCTGGTAAGTTTTTAACGCTCCATACGATAGCCTATGTTAGATGTGCAGCTTGGCAGGTCTCCTGTGGGGAGGATGGCAGCTCCCACAGAGGTGGGGGGGGTTTCTCACCCTTCTGACTGCCGTGGGTGACGCCGTGGCGAAAGGTCTTTCAGTGCCACCACGGCTCACGGGGGATAAGTTTGCTCTGGCTACGCAAATTCTGGTTTTTGACGGACCAACTGAAAAATGCAACTCACCTCTTCATCAGCCTGTAGACATCTGGCTATAAGGGTGATCTATCTGGTGATAATGGGAAAGAAACGTGGCTTTTCTAAACTCCTTCTGTGTCAAGGTGAAAGGAATGTCTTTCAGGCTACTTAATCGTGCAGATTATTGCTCTTTAGTGATGGCTGATACCATCTGACAGAAGTTTCAGAATAACTGCAAAGGGGATTTATTTGGCCTTGAGCTCCATCCCAAGGCTGTCCTGCCTGCCCGATTGTCAGGGGATCCTGCACCTGAGTCACTCCGGTAGCCGCTGCGGAACCCCAGCGCTGGCTGTGCTCCGGGGGCCAGCCTGGCCCCCGGGTGCCCGGAACCCCCCAGGGTTTGGGGTGTAGGCGAGCAGCCATGCGGGCGGGCTGGGTGGTGCCTGCCGCGGAGCCGGGAGCCGGCCCCCGCAGCCGTCAGGAGGTGAAGGGTGTCCCGGCACCGCTCCGAGCCCCTCCATTTCACACCTCTGTACTCGGTATGGATGAGCTGACATTTTCCAGGAAGTCTTGGGCAGCAGCATCTCTGGGATGTGACCTCACGTCTCTGGGATGTGAGGGAGTGTGTGCCTGGAGCTTGGGCAAGGATGGGGCGTAAATGCAGCCGGCCAAATTCCGCTCTCTTTTGCAAAACTACAGTCCTCATCCCACTTCCCTCCTGTCCTTCTGAGCAGCCCTTATTCCCGCTGAAGCCAGGCATGCTATAATATTCTGCTCCATGTTAATATTTTTTTTTAAACCCCATCACCTCATCCTCTTGGAAAAAAGGCCTCAGATCCTTACTAGTGCAAAGTCCTCACGTCCCCATTTTTGTTCTGGGTGATCGCTGTGCTCTCGAAGCTCCGAGCATCTCCCCAGGCAGGTAGAGATGGGATGGGACCAGCGGGTGAAGGAAGAAGCTCTGGAAGTGATAAATCATGGAACTAAGAGATAAAAATACAAATACTGCCTTGACATTTCTTCTAAAAAAAAGGAAAAAAAAAAAAATCTGCCAGCATTTGGAGTTTGGGTTTGCTTTCTGCCCTGCCCCGGGAGCGAGCGCAGCCAGGCCTGCCTCTTGCAGCTTGAGCCTCCCTCCCATGAGCAGGTGCCTTCTTGGCGTGCTCAGCTCTGCTATAAATCAATAATTTCCGTGTTGGCGGACCGGGGTGCCTGCGGGCAGCCCGGCCCCGTGCCCCGGGCGGGAGGCAGAGCGGGAAGGTGAAAGCAGGAAGCGGGGGCTGCCCGGGGAGGGGGGGCTGCGGCCAAGCCCCCGCGGATGCGGTGACCGGCACGCCACTGCCTCGCTCCGCGGCATTTCTTGGCAGGGGACACCGCACCAGCCCGATCACAGGGTATCCCAGGTGCGTTTGCACAGGGACAAGTGCAGCGCGGAGCGTGGGGACGGGTCTTTGCCCCGCACCCGGCGCTGTCGGGGCGTATGCCAAGGCAGCTGTTCTCTGCCGGTTTTTCTCTGTGCGTCCTCAACATCGGCGACGTCCAGAAACAGGGAATGGAAATGCAGTCCCTAAGTTAGGAAACGCTGGCAGGAGGGGTTCCCCAGGGCCCTTTCCCACAGCCATCCTATGCATCCGGCTCCCGCACCCCTCCGTAGCCCTCTCCCATCACCAGGGCTGTTTTCTGGTAGCTTCTCAGCCCGGCACCAGGGTTTCCATAAGGAACAAGGCTGAGCAGCTTTGGTGGCTGGAGATTTGTTAATGCCGAGGAAGATGCGTTTCCCCTTCCTCCTTCTCAAGAGGGTTAAGCAACTTCACCTAAAATTTTTTTTTAGCATATATATACACACACCCCTCCTCTGTTGCGCAAAACGGCAGCCCGAGGTTGGCATCTGGCAGGCAGCAAGCAAACAAAAAGCACTCAAAAATGAAATCAGTTAATGAAGGGTAATGGCCAATTTTAAGTCTGTTTGCTGTACCACTGATAACTGTTATGTAACTCAGATAAATACGTTTTGTGTAGTTAGGAAGAAGAAATACATGGAGGCAGTAGTCTGGTGGGGATCCACAGGCGGTCAGTTCACTGCGGTTGCTGCCCGGCGCGGGTCGCCATGGGAAGCGTGCCACTGACTTCAGCCTGCCCTGGATCCGGCCCCGCCGGCAGCATCTCTCGTGCCACAGCAGCTACCAGCAGATTTCAGCCTCTTTGTCGGCTCTTGCTGATAGGCAAGTTAGCGCAGCTGCCTGGTACCCTGCGAATCTGTCAAGACATTTGGTGAATTAATCCCTTCAACCATTATGCCTTTGACTTGCTGATTTCTAAGTTGCCATAAGCCATTTTAAATTTCCTGACCCTCCCATATCTTCCTCTGAATCACTCGTGAGCCAAGTGCTTTTGAGGTATTGTTACTACTCCCTTCTTTTACACGGAATTTATCCTTTAAGGATATTTAACGGGCAGGTACAAGGCGGGTTAGACACTTCCGAATATAGCTCAGCCACGTTCTGGCATGCTCCGACTTTCCCTGGCACACCTGGGCAGCCGCCCAAAGCCTGACGCAGTGTGTAATATATTATATAGATTATACATATTGTCTTTTATATATTTTAATGTATTATTATATGTTAGTATATATTTATACTATATTACACAATAAGATACTATACTCTGCTTTATATATCTATATATGAACTGCCGTACCATCCACTGCTTGTGGTGATCCTCAGTGGGATTCCTTGTGCTCGATCGCTGGACACTTAGATGTTTTGATGGCTCACAGGGCTCCGTGAAGAAGAAAACTGTCTTTGCTGAGCAATTGACCATCCATCTCTCTTTTTTTTTTTTTTTTCTTTCTCCCTTTCTGCTAACGGCTTTCCAGGGACCGATCTCAAGGTCACTGGGATTGACTTTCTCCAGCGCCAGAACTCCCAGCTGCACCACACGGATGGGTACAACGTCAAGAACCTGGTGGTGCGGCGCGGGCAGGCCTTTCAGCTCCAGCTTAGCTTCAGCAGGGAGCTGAAGGCTGCCGACAAGCTGGTGCTGCATTTCGGCATCGGTAAGCGGGTGTCGTGTCCCCCCGCCCCCGCCCGGTCCGCAGCAGTCGGGCAACGCCTGCGGCTGCCTGTTCCTGCTGCCAGGCACCGTGCGGTCGTCGCAGACCCGCGCAACCCTCCCGCGTCTTGTGTTGGGTTCCTTTCCAGGCGAAAAGCCAATGAAAGTCAGGGGGACCCGGATGTCGCTGAACCCGAAGCGTGAGCAGGATCCCAGCAGGTGGCAAGTCTCCATCGTCAAGAACAGCGGCAAAGAGGTAGAGCCCGTGGGCAGCGCTCCCGCATGGAGGGCAGGGGTGCCAAGCCCCTCAGGAGCTACAGAGCAAATCCTCCTGCCCCTGACCTGCTTTCCCTCCGCCCTGTAATTTTAGCTGGGCAAGCAGCCTTGCCCTGTTTAATTCATTGCTCCCCCACTGCGCACACAGAATGCCCCCCATCCCGCTGCCTCCCCCTCCCTCCCCGCGCGGACCCCCGTGGCCGCCAGCTCCGGCACTCACGCTGGTCCGGTGGGGCTGTGCTCGTGCCGTGCCTGTGGCCGCGGTGGAGGGTCCGTCACGCCGTCTCTCTCCTTGTCACCTCCCCAGTGCCTGCTGTCCATCACGAGCTCGCCCAGGGCCCCAGTGGGAAAATACACCCTGGACGTGAAGACTGGGACTAACATCTACAAGCCCGAGAACGATGCCGTCTACCTTTTGTTCAATCCTTGGTGTGAAGGTGAGTGGTCCTGCAACCCGGGGTGATAATTACTGCTGCCAGGGATTGTCCCTGGGGGAGCTTTTCCTCACATTTTTTCTCCTCTCTTTCCCACGTGTTGCTTTTTCCCCATAAATCACAGCAAGCAGCACCCTCACGGAGCCAGCGGGAAGCAAGGAGCCAGCTCCTCGCTGGGAAGTCCCCGGTGCAGGGTTAAGGGACATCTCTCTGTCACCTCTGATTGCACCTCTGTGTCACCCCTCTGTGTCACCCCTCTGTTTCCCTGAGCCAGCATAAAGGTTAAGCAAGAGGACGGGGTTGGCTTAAAATCCAGATAAAAAAATACCCCAACAAAAAAAACCCCGTGTGTTGTTGGTTGGCATCAGTCCCCCAGTTCTCTCTGCTGTCTGCCTCGTCTGCTAAAGTATTTGTTCAGAAAGAAGCGTTGTGCTAAAATAAAACAATGGTCATATAGCAATAGTCCTAGAGGGGTAAAATAAAGAGGAATCTTACAGGAAATTCTCGCACTGTAGGGAAAAAAGTGAGCGCTGCACAGTCATCATTCGGTGTGAGTGTTACAGACCACCAGCTTTCCAAGGAAAATTTGGTATAGTGTGTGTGCAAACCAATGGACAGCTGAGGTTTTTTTGCTCCAGGTGATGTCGTCTTCCTGGCCGATGAGGCGCAGAGGAAGGAGTATGTGCTCAACGACACAGGCTACATCTACGTTGGGTCTGCATACAGCATATACAATAGACCCTGGAATTTCGGGCAGGTAAACCACAGCTGTCACGTCGGCGTCACTACCCTTATTCGCGCTTTCTCCCTTAGGCATTCATTTCAGTGAATCAGACCTATAAACTGTTTAAGCCCCTGAGCAGCTCCAAGCGCGTGGCTAATCCGGCCAGCCTCACTGGGAGGGCTCACCGGCTTAGAGTAATCTGCGCGCTTAAGCGTTTTCCCCAGCCGCAGCTGGAGAGCGGGGTTTGACGGCACCTTTGTAGTCAGATCACGAGCCCCCTGGCAAAGGACGTGGAAAGCGGGGACAGAGCATTTCTGGTTGGAAAAAATTCCCAGAAGGAGCCCTCCCCGCTCCCGTGCAAGACCGTAGCTGTCGGGAACCAGCTCGTGAGCTGTGGAGAGGGCTGATGGGGGGAAAAAGAATCTGATTATTTACCTGTTATATCGTGATTGGGGGGGAAAAATAGGGGAAAAGCACTGGCAGAGGTTGTCATTGTTCACGCGGTGCCTTCGCCGACTGCGAGGTGACCTGTTGGGTGCAGGACACGGTCAGCCCGCCCGCTCAGGAAGGGTCTTCCTCCACGCGGCCTCGGAGATAACCGCAGTGGCGTGGACCGACAAACCGGCGTGGGCTACACAGAAGAGGTGGATGCCAGAGCAGGTTTATTTGCACCCCGCCGAAAGCACACAGGCACCCAAACGGAGCAGCCTGCACCCTATCCGGACAGACTTCCCCACCAAAAAATGTTGGAATCTGGCGTTCTTTTCTTTTTTGTTGTTTTGGTTTTGTTGGTTTTGTTTTGTTTTATAAGTCTGCGATTTCAAGCTGCAGGACACAGCTAGCCCAGCAAAAGTGCTCGTGCTGATGCCTTTTCACGAAGGGGCCCAGAGGGCCTTGTCCGTAGGCCCATTCCTGTCCTAGTATTTATTCTTCTGTTCAGCAATGAGAATTGGCATTGATATTCTGTCAAGCTTCGTTGGATCGGATGTTTGACATCTCTGTGAACTGGACCTCAGGGAGCTTTATCAGCGATTGCTAATTAGGAATCTTTTGCTGTAATAATCTGCATTTATGTACCTTTTTTTTCCCCAGGGTTCATCTGTAGCGCTCTTAAATTTTCATTACTCTTGTGAGTAATGTGCAGGGCTGCAGGGAGATGACGTCAGTGACTTAGGACTATTCACAGGAGTAAAGTTTGCTGGGTCAGGTTCCAACTGTTTGCAAGACACGTGAGACGGGCTTTTGTCTTCCAAGGTGGGGTTTCATTTAAACCCTTCCTTGGAGAGAACAGCTTTGGGAAGCCCCGTAAGCTTGGAAATTCAGTATCATAAAGGCAGTTTAGAAGTTAGAGCTAGTCAGACAGTTTCCTCCAAGTACTTAGACTTTGTAGTGATTGAACAAATTCTGTTTTAGAGCGGCGTATGAAAATGTCTCCACTTTCTCTCCTAAACAGTTTGAGGAATTAATCTTGGATGCCTGCGTGTATCTGCTGGACAAAAGCAAACTCAAGCTGAGCAACAGAACGGATCCCGTGTTTGTGTCCAGAGCAATGTCTGCTTTGGTACGCCTCTCTCAGAGAAGTGCTTTGCCCCTCCAGCTTTCCTTCCTCTTTCTTACTTGCTCTTCTTTCCCCGGGGCCTTGAACACCATTTCAGGATGCATCTGAAATGGGTTCCTTTGGGAAACCCCAAGGGAAGAGCCAGAAGCATTTCGGGTAGAGGGAAGAGGCGAGCGAAATACCACATCTCCCCATCTCCAAAGCTTGCAGCTGCCTCGGTGGTTCTCCCTCCTCAGCAGCTGCCTTGGCATGGCCAACACAAGGGTTGTGTTTCGGGGGGGCAACTGCTCTCTGCGGTGGGACCCTTCTTGGAGCCCTGGGGTTGAGGACAGAAGATGCAGAGTGCCTTTTGGCCGTCCTGAGCAGCGGTATCGCCTCCCTCTAGATATCCAGGTGGAGGGGGGTCCCCAGCCAGCACCAGCAGCCTTGCTGGGTGCCGCAGGGCTGGGGAGCACTTGGGGAGCCACAGGGTGGGCAGAGACCCCGAGGTTTAAGCCTTATTCAGCCTCCTCCCCATATTTTTCTCCTTTGCACGCGTTTGTGGCCACAGGTTAATGCCAACGATGACAGCGGTGTCCTGCTGGGGAACTGGTCAGGGAATTACAACAACGGGACCTCCCCTATGGATTGGATCGGGAGCGTCGCAATTTTGCAGCAGTATTACAAAACAAAGAAACCGGTCTGTTACGGTCAATGTTGGGTCTTCTCAGGAGTCCTCACTACAGGTAAACAGTGAACTGTCGCCCTTCTCTGATATCCTAATTACTGTGCTAGTAAGCCAAATCACCGTGCCTGTGAGCGCCAGAGGTGGCAGGGTCTGTCATGCAAGGAGAGGCTGAGGGAGCCGGGACTGCTCAGCCTGGAGAGGTGAAGGCTCAGGGGGTCTTATCCGTGTGTACAAATACCCGACGGGAAGGAGCGGGGCAGGCAGAGCCCGGCTTTTCTCAGTGATGCCCAGTGACGGGACCAGAGGCGACAGGCACAACCTGCAACACGGGAGGTTCTGTCTGAACACGGGGAAAAAAGCTTTTTTGACTGTGAGGGTGACGGAGCCCTGGCACAGGTTGCCCAGAGAGGCTGTGGAGTCTCCATCCTTGGAGTTAATCAGCAGCTGTCTGGACACGGTCTTGGGGACCTGCTGCAGAGGACCCTGGGAGGGCAGAGGGGTCGGACAAGACGATCCCCAGGGGCGCTCACCAAGCTGAGTGACTTTGTGACCCTGTGTTTTGTCTGTCTGTGCTGCAGTCATGCGCTGCTTGGGGATCCCATCCCGCTGCGTGAGTAACTTCAACTCGGCACACGATACGGAGGAGAACCTGAGAGTCGACATTTACCTGAACGAATTTGGAGAAAAGCTGAACGGGATGTCCTTCGATTCCGTCTGGTACTGCCAAAGGAGACTAATGCTTCCTAACCCCCCCAGGCCACCCCGCAGCACCACATTTCCCAGTCCCAGCAGTTCCTCTGAGAATTTCCCTACTGCTTGGGGTTTGCTACTCAGGAGAGAGAGAGAGAGAAAACCTGGGGTTTCACACAAATCCCCGTTAAACCTGCTCTTACTTAAGGATTAAGGGAGAACTGTAAGAGAACAGACGGCTGTAACAGCTCACTCTCTTTTCTTTCCAACCCAAATGCACGCAGGAACTTCCACGTGTGGAACGATGTCTGGATGAAGCGGCCAGACCTGCCGGCGGGGTTTGATGGCTGGCAGGCAATCGATTCAACCCCTCAGGAGCAAAGTCAAGGTAGGATTTGCCCAGAAAACCATGTATGAAAACCATGGTCCTCAGCCAGCAAAACACGTACTCCCCATGCACATCTTCACGCACTTGGGCAGTGACATCCTAAAGCCGGAGGTCTCACTCCTGCCATCTCAGCCCGGGATGGGAGGAACGGTGTTTCCTGGCAGGCAGAAAACCAGCCTTGTAGGACACTGTGGGGACAGGAATGTCATTTCAGATGTTAGAGCACACAGCTGGAAATCAGAGCTAATTTCTCTTTCCACCATCCTCTGATTTCTTTGGTGAAGTTGAGGACTCAAAGCAGCCCGTAGCAAGAGGTGTCACAGTCTTTCCCCCAGTAAAGATGCTTTCCGTAGAGCTTTCCTGAGGAAGTCATGAGTCCATTCACTGGTAAATGAGAGGACTGACGACTGACTGCCAAAATCGGTGACAGCCCTCTGTGCACAGATGCAGAGAGTTTGGAGGCGGGAAAGAAAACATTAATCCTCGAGGCTGAGCAGAAAGTGGGGTACTGTCAGGAGATCACAGCCCCAGGTGGCTGGACTCGGTTGACTCCATCACCGAGCCACGACTTTCAAACCTTAAAATTATTTAAGTGAGGGGAAACACATAAAAGCTCTTGCCAGACCTTGGTCATCTATAAAAAAGCCCAAACAGCTATGGGGTCAATGGGGGCTTTTGGAGTTCACCACTGAGTTGGAAGAATATTTACTACTAAGAGTCAACTACCATGGGCACAGATTCCTGCCTGGGTGGGTCTGGGGGTGGAACAAAAATTGGAGGCTTTGCTCATATTTGGAGAAGCAAATGGTGTTGCATGCGCTTTCTAGGTATTTTCCAGTGTGGTCCGTGCCCGCTGAAGGCTATCCGAGAGGGGGATGTGTATTTGCCCTTCGACAGCAAGTTTGTGTATGCGGAAGTGAATGCTGACAAAGTCTACTGGGTTGTCAAGAAGGTGAACGGCAAGGATAAGTACATCAGGCTTAGCACGGAGACCCGAGGCATCGGCATGAACATAAGCACAAAAGCCGTGGGGCAGAACAAGCGGGAAGACATCACCGCGCAGTACAAGTTCCCTGAAGGTGACTGCCCCTGTCCTCTAAAGCAGTGCCAAAGAGGAGACCCCTGGCCATGTAGCTCACCCCACAACGCGTCTTTTCTCCAGGAGAAAAGTTTGCAGTGGCAAACCCCGTGTAAGGCCTGGAGACCTGGGGGAGGCAGCCCTGCTCCTGGGCGTCTTCATGCCCGCAGGGACACCCGCAGGCTGCTCTTTAGGGACAGGTGCAAGCAAGCTTGCCGGCAGTGAAAGAAATAAACCTAAGGGTCGGACTCACTGCTGCTTCGTTTCTTCATTCTTCTTCTTCTTTTTGTCTTTCCGTTCCCTAAACCATATTGGAAACAAACCAAAAAAAAACAAAAAAACAACCAAACCACATTCCCTCCCCACGGTTCTCGGATCCAGCCATGTTGTGCTGGACTGTTAAACCCTTCCCAGCGAGGAGCAGGAAATTCTTAGGCTGAAAAGTTTGAGAGTACCCATCCTCTAAACATGTCTCCTTCTGGAAATTCTTCCAGTCCAAAATGCTACAGTTAGATCTGGTGGGAGAATAAACCAAGAGGGTCTCCTGAGCAGAGGCTGGAGGTGCCCTGACATCCTCCCTGCTCAGCAGCAGAAGCATCAATAAGGGGCAGGTGGCTCTGGGTGAGGAGACTGAGATACAGCTATCACCCATCTTTTTTCTTCATCCAGGCTCCGAAGAGGAAAGGAATTCCATGCAGAAAGCTTCCTCCTTCATACGCCCTTCAGGAATAGTACCTCGTGCCCGCTTCTCTTCGCCTGTGCTCAGGGATGAGGTGGAGTCTGCGCCTGCGGTCCCGCGTGAGGTGCTCTCCAAGACTGGGCTCCAGCTTGAGATAACCAATAAAGCAGCTTTGTACCCTGGCAATCCCCTTGAGCTGGCCATCACAGTGAAGACCTCTACTCCCGGGAGCTGGACCATCAATCTTGCTGGCTCCTGCCAGCTGCAGTCCTACACTGGGAAAGTTGAGGCCAGCCTTGGATATGTCAAGGAGACCGTCAAGCTTGAAGGCAAATCTGGTAGGCACGGAAAGCTTGCTGTGTTCTATGGACTATTTACTGTGGCGGCCTGGGCTTTCACTCGAGGTGGTTCATAATAGCTCCGCTGTAGGTCACTGCATTGCTCTGTAGGGCACGAGGAGCAGCAGTTGCCTGCCTGCTACCTGCCTCTTGTTACTGCATTTGGCAGTCTCAGTTAGAGACGGGGATCCCACCGTAACGGGGACCAAAACGTGGCGGCCCTGTCCCTGCTGCAGCTTCAACAAGACGGTTAGAAAGACATCGGTGTGGGCAGACGGACGTTTTCAGGGTGTGAGCGAGGTGCGCTGGAGCATCTCCCTGCCATCCTCACTGCGTAAGCATCAAAGACGCCATGGCAGGCTTCGGGGGCGTCCGTATGGGTCAGGTCCCTCGCAGGATTTAGATGGCTGGCAATTTCAGCCTTTTTCTGTTCTTGTGCTTGCCACTCTAATGTTGATCAGCTGGTGGTGATGCTGGTGAGTGTTCCTTTCTGAATTTTTCACCCAAGCAAATTTCAGCCTCCTGGCTGCTCCCAAGAGCTGTTCGCTGTTCACTGCGTATCTTTGAGCGACCTGGGTCGCCTTTCTGATCCCCAGCGATGTGACTGAAATTTGCTAAACAAGAGACTAATGAGTGATGAATAATTAACAGCACTTGCTCATTCCAAGCGTGAGTCACTCTCCCCCCCAAAAAAATAAATCTTTGCTGCTGGTGATTGCTGAGTGTTTTCACGCATATACTGTGGCTGTCAAACTGCAGCAAGGTAGGACCCAAAGGTAGCTACGTCCATTTAGGTAGAAGGACCGGCATTTTTGTTTTATTCCCAGAAGCCAGGAAACCTTGCAGCTAAAGCAGTGTTCAGGCTCCAGCGCTGCTGACTCCGCGGCTTTTCTGAGCCACTGGAAGTTTGTCCAGGCAATGAAATATAAAATCTGAAGTGAAAGGAAAGCTGCTAATTTTATAGCAAGCAGTGCCTCAGAGAAACCCCAGGGGACACAGGCTTAGATGTACCCAACTTCATGCCCCTCTGCCTCCTCCCGAGTGCTGGGGCAGGCGGGGACGAGGGCTGCCGAGACGCTGGATGTGAGCCGGAGCCAGCGCTCGGCTTGGCGGGAAGATGGTGCGGGCTCAGCCACCCTTCCCGTGGGCCAAGTGTGCCAGGTACCACCTGCCCAGCCGGGGCTTCCTCCCGCGGGGACACAGCCCTCAAGGGCCCCCGGGTCTAGCCCAAAGCAGGGTGCTCTCAGCAAATACATCTCATCCCACACCCGGGGACACCAGCCAGCAGAGCTGACTTTGCCACCCGGTTCCTGGGCCTGTGATGAAGCACCGGGGTGCGTTTTCTCTCCTGCAGAGACGCAGGTCCCTCTGAAAATCGCAGCCGACGCATACATGAAGACGCTGGCCTCGGTGGAAGACGAAGTGCTCATCCACGTCACCGCCATTGCCGAGGTCCAGGGGACGGATGACAAACTCACCAAGGAGACGACGATGAGCTTCGAGTACCCCCCCATCACCGTCCAGGTGAGGGTAACGACGGTTAGAGCCCCGCTCACTGTAACACCGCGGTGGTGGTAGCATTCCCGGGGGGATCTCCCAGAGAGCTGCCTCCTGGGATGCTCAGTCCTCGGCGTTTCATTTGGCTTGTTGAACCTTTATTTGAAGGTTGAAAGCAGCCATGAGCTGAAGATTTTATTGCCCCATCTAAAATGGGCAGGCAGGGGCTGCTGGAGGGAAGGGGATGGAAAAGGAGAGTTTGTACGGGGCCCGTCTCCGATCCCGCCGCTCTGCCTCCTGAAGGAAAAACCTCTTGAGAAACCAGAGGGAGGAGCCGGGAAAACAGCCGGCGGGGCAGAGCAAACAGTGCCACGGGAGGGTGGAAGGGATATGAGGGGGTTGTCCCCCCCTCCATGCTGGTGGTGGTGAGCAAACCTGCAGCAACGCTGACATCTTTATCCCCGCCCTGACCCCCGGTGTTTGGGTTTGTTCCTCTCTTTCCTCCTTTGCCAGATGCCAGAAACAGCCAAACTGAACAAGGAGTTCACCTGTGCCTTCATCTTCAAGAACAAGCTGAACATACCCCTGGACAACTGCAAGCTGCTGGTGGAGGGCTTAGGCATATTTAAGATGACAACATTTGATGAGGGGTAAGGAGATGAGCCCAGTAGGAAAGGAGGGGGGCAGGTCTCTGCTTTGTTTCTTTTTGGTTTTTTTTAATTGCCCTCGAAGAAGCGGTTAAGGGGATTTGGAGTTGACAGGGCCCTTCGCAAGGCGCGTTGAAAACCGCGCCACGTTCGGGCGCAGTCCACGCGGCAGCAAGACCCACGCGGAGGCTGGCGTGCTCAGGGCATTCGGGCACGACAGGGGCTCTCCTCGCGCTCCTGCTGCGATGCCGGGTGCTGCCCGGCCAGCGCGAACCCAGCTGCTTCCTTCAGAGCCGAATTTAGTGTTGCAGCAGTACGGGGAAGTCTGGGGAAGGTTCTCCGGGATCGCCGGGACCACCAACCAGCACCACCCTGCCAAGCCCCGCTTGCTGCACGTTGGTCATGGGAGAAGAGAAACACCCACCCTAAACACACGCAGCGGCTAGTTCCTTAAGCGAAACGATTCAAAAGCGGCAAATAAGGACCGTAACTCACGCTGGGACTATTTGTTTTTTCTTTCCCCTTAGGGACGTAAAGCCTGGTAGGATCATTAAGTCTGAAATAATATGCACTCCGACAAGACTAGGAGAGAAGAAAATAGTAGCCAAGCTGACCTCGACCCAGATCAAAGGGATCTCTACAGAGAAAACCATCACCATCGAGTAGGATCGCTGCCTCGGCGGGGTTTAAACGGTGGCCTCGCGTAGCGCTGCTGCGTGTCTCGGGCACTTCTTGCCTCCTTGGTTGCTGGATAGTAGTCCTGAAGTAGAGAGCAAAAATCCCATTAAGCTAAGGGAATTAAAACTGACCTAAAGGGCCCAGTTGCGTTGATTGCAGTTAACTGTGGTTCAATAAAGATCGTTAAAATCAACTGTGTGATGGGGTTGTATGGTATCGCCGGGTTGGGACGGCTCCGAACCCGGCAGCGGGCGTGAGCTTGGGGGTGTGTCGCAGCCACTGGGCTGCCGGGGCCAGCAGTGCCGTGGCCCTACGGGGAGACCACCCAGGGCCCTCGCTGCACCACGGGCTGCTGCGCAGCTCAAGAAACGTGGTAAGCAAATCCCTCCTGGGCGATTCCCTCCGCCTCCCAGCTAGCCAGCCGGGGAACGGACTGGCACGCGCCTTTTTTTTTGTCTTCAGACAAGAAAAAGAGCGACCCTGGCACAGTCTCCCCAAACACCATTTTTCGTACATCTTCTTTCTACCCCACCCCATTTCTTTTGGGGGGTTTTGGGGCATTTTTGGAAGAAGCACCATCTCCAGCAGCATTACCAGTGCTTCCCAAGAAATGCATAACCTCCATCCTTCCCCTTCCACCCCGAACGCTGCTGGATTACAGGCAGGACCTTGACAGCGGCGTACCTCTGGAGCTCTTCCAGCCATAGTCACGTCGAAGGAGACAACAGCTGTGCACAGCTGGAGCCCACTGCTGCGCTGCACACCCCGGCACCTCCCGAGCCCCCCGGCAGCAAGGGATTGCTCTGCGCCGCGGCATTGCCGTGCCGTGGCCGGCAGCAGTCAGGCACCGGGGCTTCCAGCATTTCCATGCGGAAAGAGGAAATGGAGCCTTATAGTAGTACAGGGGGTTATTTATTTACTTGTTTATTTAAAAGGCAAATGCTCAAGCACGAGGGCTGTAGCGTGGGAGAAAGAAACGGTTATGTGCCAGCCCATAAAAAGGAAGGAGGGAAAAAAGGGGTTTGACCCCTCCCTTGTGTTTCAAAGATTTGGGGACACACCCCCCCCCGGAGGAGGGCCCAGGCGGCTGTTGGGCCACAAAAGGGGGGTCAGGCTGCCCTGGCCCCCCCTGCCGCCCCTCCGCCCACGGCGTCCCCGCAAGGCCACCTCCTGCGGTGACACGGCGGGGAGCGGGAGACCCGCTCCGCAGGCAGAGCGGGTGCGGGGGCTGCGTGCGCGGTGCCCGCGGGGAAGGGAGGAGCAGGTGGTCCGTGGCAGATGAAGTAGCAGTTCTTTAATAAGTGCAATAGCAACCGGAGGCATAAAAAGGAGTTACAAACAGCAAAATATATGTACTCTCAAGAGATGTAAATTCTTTACTTGCATAGAAAACCTGCTGTAGAAGACACCAGCTAAGCAGCACAAGAATGCTTTCCACGTCTGCCACGACCCTGCCCATCACCTATTAACACCTCAGGCCGCAGCAGCGACGGGATCTCCAGCAGACCGCATCGCAGGGAGCAGGGCGGGGGGAGCACCCTTCCTGGTCCCCCCGCGTCTGTGGCGCCACAAGCATGCTCTCGAGGGTCCCCTTCCCCGTGGCCCGGCGAGCCGGCCGGGACCATAGCAGCACGGCCTGAAGACGAAGGCACGATTTAACAAGGGGCAAGGAGCGCGTGGAGGGAAGGGAAGGAGTAACGGTGGGTTTCGTTTCAGTTCCCTGAACATCACGTTTGGTCCCAAGCTACCAGGCAGTCCTTGAAGAAGGAGGTTTATACTGGAGCTGCGACTAGAACAGATTTTTCCAACTGGTGAAGACTTTTGAAGACCGACAGCCAAGAGACACCAGAAGAACTGCTTTGCTGGACGTAGGGAGCCCCCCCACCGGGTGCCGGGGGGGCACCAGAGCCGGGGCTGGGCTGGCTGCCCACAGCCCTTGCGTAAGGCACAGGGACACGTCCCCATCTCTCACCCGGACCGTAACTGCGCTGAAGGAAGAAGGTTTATTTCGGAAAACAAACCCAGGAGTGCCAGCACCCGAGGAACAACGCGAGAGGTGGGAAACAGAAGCGAAGGATGCCTGTTCTCACGAGGAGGTGAACCAGGTTGGAGAGCGGAGGAGGAAATACATCGCCTCCATCTGTGCCTACCCGAAGCCACGTAAGCGGGGTCCATGTCCCGAGAAGCAGCTCCGAAACGCAGCGCGAGGGGGTCTCTCTCCCAGCCCAACGGCCCCATGCGCCTCCCTCAAGGTGATTTCCAGCCATTAACTAGTTTCTCCCGCCAGGACCCTGTAGCACCGTTCCCCCCTGCAGACACGGCACCGGAGGCAGGGATGTTAACTGGACGCAGAGGCCGAGCAGCAAGCCAGAATTAGAAAACATGAGCTAAAAAGGGCACTCTTGCTTTTCCCCCTTCAACATCCCTATTGCTCCGTACAGGAAATCCCTTATAGACGTACGCGCGTGGGCCGGTGACAGGGCGGAACGCAGGCCGGTGCAGGAGGAGGAGAGCTCCTTCCCTCGCCGTCACACTGCTGCCCCGGGCAAAGGCGTTCCAGGCCTCACGCCGGACTGACGTGAGAGGACACCGCGATTCCCCCCGAAGGCAGGGTGCTTCCTGTTACCTAAAAGGTTTTTATAAATATGTGGTTCCTTATGATTTTTTTCTGTTATCTATTTTTTCCCTGACAAAGAGGAGACATCTAGAGGGGGTGGGGGACGGGGCGACTGTTTGGAAATGCTCCCTGGGTTTTAGCCAAGCCGTGCTCCTCACCGTCACGGCACTCTGTTCCCTTTGCCAGGAAAAGGGACCGCTGTGGCAAAGGACAAGTCCAGGAGAGAAGCTCATCCCTCCCCAGTAGCCCTGAATGTCACACCATTAATATATATTAAAATTAAAATGCTTATTGGGGGGGGGGGGGGCGAAGAAAAAAAAATCTAGCACAAATTCCATTTGGTATTGCTTCTATACCCAATAAAAACTTCATATAGGTCTTTCACAATACCATGCTTGCATCCCCAAAGCCCCTGTCTCCTACTTTTGAGAGGAAGCAATTATCTTTGGTCTGTGTTACAGGGGAGGGGGACATAAAGTCAAGCATGTCCTGTGGGGGGAAAGCCAGCAGCACCTCTCCAATATCCTGCAAAATTTACTGACAAGGGAGACAACAGGAAGAAAAAACTAACCCAAGTGTTTGAAAAAGTCTAAATTAAAACTACACTGACATCTGGAGCACGCCAAGTGTTTGCAGCGTATCTGAATGCAGCAGCCCCATCACCTCCGCCCGATTTTGCTGCAAGTACTGCCACCCGCAGCGACGCCTTCCTCGAGCGATGTACGTTCCTTCTACGGGTTCATCAACGTTCACCAGGAGCTAGCTGCAAAATTAGTGTAAGGACACCCCGCGTAATGGCCAGTGCTAATAGGACAACGTTAAAACCCAGTAAGATTAAGAGGCAATATTCGTTCTCAACTAACTCTAGCTATCGAGAAAAGAAGAGACGAGACATCTGAATTAGACAAGCCAAGTGGAGAGAGCCAGTACCTCCACCAGCAGGGCGCTCACGTCTCCTTCTCGTCTTTGACTGCGGAAACAGCCCCGGTGCCTGGCCCTAGCCCAGCTGCCTGCTTTCTGGGCTGCAGGATTTGGCCAGGCAGCTCCCGCTCCACACGTCCTACGTGCTAACAAAACCCAGCCGCGGGGTGAAAGCACCCCCGGCCAATATTTGCCCGCTCTCGGCTGCGCTGGCCACGGGCAAGGGCTCCTACCAGCCTGGCACCACCACCAGCCCGCCGGCTCCGACGCCGCTCAGGCAAGCACCACCAGTCTTGGGCAGCCCCACGAGCACAGAGGGCTAAAATTTACCCCTGGAGGTATTTCGGAGCCCGAAGGAATTACACCCAGGGCGAGCTCACCCATCTGCCGCATCCGTAGCCCCGTACCCTGCCTCTGCTAAGTCCTGAGCACCGGCAGCTGTCATAATCCAGAGGCAGCATCCATGGCACGAGCTAAAAAGGACACGTTTTTCAATAAAACCCTCAGAGCTGGGCTCGTCCGGCCGTGGCGCAGGGCTTACCATTTAGCCCTCCAAAAGGCTGTAAGAACACAAGATGAACCAGACTCCTTAGGACTGCACATTTCTGGCGGCTGGGACCAATCTATCCGACAATTAGAAACTTTCCTTAAAGACCAAGTAAGAAAAGCTCAGTAAAGCAGCTGGCACAGGTCCGAAAAGGAGCTTAAGAATCTCATCACTTACAAAGCTTTCTCCGGAGATTTGCATTGCTTCTGCTAGCATTATACCTGGCTTCCAGATAAATACTCCTCCATTTTTGTAATGCACCGAAAGTATGTTAAAAAACCACCCCTCAGATCTCCAGCACAAGGAGTTATTAAAGAAAACAACCTCAGAGCTGCTCCCGACATCGCGGAGGATGCTTTTGCTTATTCACGTAACACTTGGACGGCAACATCTCGAGCCAGAAACTGCTCGATTTCTTCTTGGGTCATTATTGCAGACGCAGGAGCTGCTGCCACCGCTTCGGCCGGCGCTGGGCTCGGGCAGCTCAGGTTCGAAAAAGGGTTGAACCAACCCAAGGAGAAGGCACCACCGAACGCCAGCTTCATTCCTTCCCAGCCGCTGATCTTCTCCCAGGTCGGCTTCTGATTTTTAAGACGCTCAATACCCTGCAAGAAGAGAAGAGGTTTGGGTCGTCTCACATTCACAGCAGGTATTTGGGCACCAACCGCTGCAGCTCATGCGAAACTGCCCATCTATAGCTGGGATGTTATCCAAGTTTTAGTTAACAATAAAGACGGACGTCCTGCGTTACCGGGAGTTTCATCCCCAGATTTAACAACAAAAGCCTACGACAAGACCGGATTCATGGACAATCTGAGCCTCGGCGACTCGTTTCGCTATCAGTTGCTATTTATTTTCATGCTAAAGAGATGGCTTCTTAAAAGCCACCCTTTTTGGAAACATGCACCTCTTCTCCCATTGCTTTTTGAATCCCCCCAAGGAGTAACAAAACACATTTAGAACTTAAAATTTCACCTTATTTGGGCATTTTTACAGTAGTTCAGGTACAGGCAAAATCCTGCAACTTCTTCCCGTGATCAGGAGTTTACCACAGCCGTACCCAGGCTTGTCACTAGAAGCCGACACAAGAGCAAGCTTACTCTCTGCCAATTAAGAGCAAATATTCAAGAACACAATTCCCATTTAACAAACTGTCAAAGACAAATCACAATGCGAGCCGGATACCCGCTGGCAGGTGAGGAAATCTGTACGGGTGGAAGCGGAGGCTTCAAAATGGGACCGGAGCCTTGGTCAGTCAATATTCTGATTCCTTCTCCCTCCAAGAACATCACTTTTAGTAAAGCAAACATTTTGATTGTATTTAAGTAACAGATCCATCAAATTTGGGCAGCGACTTTTTTTTTCCTGGTAGTCTTCTCCATGTAGAAATAAGGAACAAAGGAATTTTTTTTTTTTTTTTAAAGGCTACCGGTATGTGGAATCAGGCACGATTTTTTATGCCCATCTTCTGTATCCCGTCAGAGAGGAGTCAGGTCTACAGCTGCGTATGACACGCTCATCATGATACGTAGAAACTCTGTTCTCAGAGAAGCAAGAACACTGGGTCCAAGTTTTGAGACACTCAAGGAAAGGAAAAATGAGTAAATTCAGTTACAACCATTTAAAAGAGCAGTTTTAGAAGGCCTGGATGAAAAGTACACTCGTCACGTTCTAATTCTGCAGACTTCCCCCAACGACCCACAAAACTTTTCAAAGCCTTGCGGGGGTTGGAAATGAATCCATGTGATAGCTCAGCGGCACCGCAGCTGCACTCACTGTTAAGCCTCATAAATAACTCGGCATTTTAATAGAGCAGCAGCCTGGTTTTGCAACACCACTGAGTCAGCACGAGCAGGCCCGGGAGAAAACATACCAGAAACCAAAGAATTACGTGCAAAGCTTTTGAGAGCTTCATTCATGCCCCGTTTCTCGCGCTGACGTAGGAGAAATCCAGCAGCAAATTTGCAGAAAGAAATGACTCAACACCCAAACTGAAGTCTTCAGGGTTGCAATTTCGGGAGAAATTCAAGCCCTGAAGGACAAACATGCGCCTTCCAACGCTAAGCACAGGCACGTCTCCCTTCGCTCTGCTCCCAAGCTTGCAAACGTGCCGTTTCGACCGTTCCAGGGAAAATCCCTTGCAACCTCTGGCCCCTCGGGATGCGACGCTCGGCGCGGCCGCGGCCAGCGCCTGTCCTTACCTCCCTGCTGGGCAAGCCGGGAGAGGAGCAGCGCTCGTGCACCGCAGAGCCGAGCCTTGGCGAAGCGTTTTGGCACTACCGTGAGCTTTTCCTCCAGGACCCTCCGGTTCCCGCGCCCTGCGGCTGCGCAACCAGGAGGCAGACGCTTTTGCAGCTTAAAGCGGGAGACGAACGCCGGTTGCTGGCTGCTCCTGAGCAAACTGCAGAGGTTTCTAACGCGTTAGTAACAAACCGGCACCGTGGCTGCAGCATTTACTGCGCGAGTATCTGGAGAGAAGGAGAACAAGTAGCACGGGGCAGGAAGAGAAAGAGACACCAAGCATTGACACCCTGCCCTCAGTCACGTGCGTTATCCATTTCGATCCGCGCTGCCGCCCGCATCAGAAAATAAGGATCTTGAACACTTTGGGGCAGCAAACCTTCTCTTCCCTCCCCAAAAAGCCGTTGTTCACCTGCTCTGAACAGCGTCTGCCAACCAAGGCGGTAAGCAAGGTCAGGCGGCGGTTGTACTAATGCCCGATTAGGGAGCAGTTAATCGGAGCGGGCAGGGGAATGCTTTCTCTCTCCCAGCCTGACCTCACGAACCCCTCCAGGGCACGTAGTAAAAATGAGCAGAAGTTTTAAAAACTGTACCCTGGTCTAATTTTGGCTGCCTGTCCCATGGTCAGCAGGGCGTGAGGTTGTGCCTTAAAAAAGAATTCAAGGGGGATGGAAGGAACGCACAACTGTTGAAGACATTTCATTACTGTCTAGCAAAACTGGTTTTTTAAAAAAAAATATTTACCCCAAATCTCTCACCATTATTTTAGAAAGCGAGAATTTTGTATTTCAAATTAAACCAGCACCCGTTTCTCTTTCCCATCATGCAGCTATTTCACTTTTTTTTTTTTTAAAGTGCTCAGGAACCATCATCTGTCACTATTCCAAACTACATTAATTTTGAACAAGTACTGAAAAGGGAAGACATGCACAGAGAAATACAAAACACTGGACGCTCCCATTTCAGTAAGAGGTACAACGTGGCCAACGAGGGGACGGTAAGACAAGGTCGCCCTGCGGGCTATGCCCTCCTTCTCCCACCGTTGCCCTCAGTAACTGCTCCTCCGCAGCGCCCGAAGCGATCTGCAGGACAGCTCTTGCGTGTTAGAAGAAATGCACCGATTTAATACACTTTTAAAATCCAAAAGGAAGGAGCAAAAGGAAGAGGCAAGCCTTGGAACAATTTGTCCGTTAAGAGGAAGACGCAGGAAGCGTCGCTATCAGAAATCACGATTAAGGCAGACTTTCCCTACAGCGGCTCCTTGCACTTAATTCCTGCCTGGAGCACCACTTCGCCTTTCGAAGAAGAAGTACCCCGCCTCTGATGGAGTTTGTCCTTCAGTTTCTCTTGGCCACGCTAAAACAGAACTAGCACCTGAAATCAGGTAGTCCTGCCCGAGGAAATACTTTCCATGAGCAAAGGGGTAAGTCTGCCTTTCTCACGTTAATACTGACCCACATTTTGTACCATTCAAACGGCATCGAATTGCACCACCCAGTCGCACAGTGCGAGTAAAACCGAGGACCCCCGGTTACCGAGACACACGCACGACAGGTACCAGTGGACGTTTCTGCAAGCTCTCACGATGCCTCATTTAAAACGGCAACAGTGTGACTGCACATATCAATACGCTATACTGCTGTTTAACAATTTGCGTTTGTTTGAAACTAGAAAAACTGAGTAATTGCACATTTTTTTCACAATGGTCAAAATGCCGGAACAACGCAACCAACCTTCCTCCAAAATGCATCGTGAATAAGGGTAACTAAAATAAACCAAAACCGGATTGTGCACCAGTGGAATTTACAATCAAAACCATTTTTAAAGCAATGAACTGTACAGAGAGATGCATTCATTCGTTAATCGCCTAGGTGACTAAAGCCTCTCCCCTCAACACGTCTGATTTTGCGTCACGACAGCTTTAGGGCCGGATTCTCGACCAGTTCAAGTTACCACCCGCACGCATGGGTCTCACCGGCTGAACCGACCCTGGCCAAAGCTCCAGCCCGGAGCTATTAAGCTGGGAGCGTTCTCTGGAAAGCACCATGGCACACTAAAATCAGAGTTACATATTTATTCACAATAGCTTTCCACTGTCAGCAGCATCAGCACTGCAAGAACAAAACCTCAGCTCTTCCTGAACTTTTCTTCATTAAGGAAACGCGCACGCAAAGGCCACGTTTCCTCCACAGAAGCCTCCCGCCGCGGCGCGAGCGCAGCACGCAGCTCCCGCCCTGCAGTCCTGCAGCAGCGGTCACAACCTACTCCTCATGATCCAACCCTGAGCAAGCAGGACCGCAGGAACAGCCCACTTACACAGCGGAGTAGTTACTGACAGCCCCCTCCAAGCGGTAAAATAAAACCACCGATTAACAGATCAGTATGTTACTGATAAACTCATTTGTAAACTTAAAAGTTGACCGCTCAGTTAATTGACCTCTGTATGCTTCTGCCTGCTTGCGCACAGAAGTGAAAGGTCAGGAAACCATTACAGATTTTTCCCAACATTTGAGGTGAACAAAGAAAATAAGAACAGCAAACAAGTTTTTGGAAAAGTTTTATTGCATTTGTTTTCCATATGGAAGCATTGACAGATTGAAAAGATGCAGCATTCACATTACTTCCAAAACAAGACATCCATTAAATTTCTCCTTCCCTGATTTCCCCTCCCTTCCCCCATGGCTTTGAAGCAGTCTAAACAGATCATTTTCCAAAAAAATACCATTTTATTTTAAACCAAGGAAAGAAAAGATTCCTTGGAAGTCACGGACACAGCTGATTTGTACTTTTCCTTTGTTTGCAATTCATTTGATGAGCCCATGGGAGTCGTGATCCGAAAATACAATAAAACTCCCTCCTGAACAGAAGCTGTCAGTTGTAGTTATGAATGGTTTAGCACTACCTGGTTTTGGAACGCCTTCTGTCCCTCCCACTTTCACCACCACACGGTTCGTAGCAGTACGCATGCTCCTTACCATAAATATTTCCCAATTTAGAACACTTACACATAACATGTGCCTGTGTTGTACACACGTACACACGTACGCATAAATATGAGAGAAGATTTACAAAGCCCCAAACCAGGGCAACGCTGAGGATATAGAATCAATCACCCTGGTACACCTACACGTCCTGTCCGTATCAGTCTTCGTAGCAATCTGGGCATTCATGTCAGTTTTTCACGTTAACACTGTTTAGCAGGCATTGCTCTAACAACTCATTTACCAAGACAAACACACACAAACAAGGTGATTCTGCTATTCTAAACACTTGAAAACTAGACTTCTTTCTTTCCTGCAAGTGTAAGGCATTTAATAACCCAAAGAGTCTTCTAAATCTGCCACAGTTCTCCTAAGAGGGCAACCATTTCCTGTGCACAAGGGAGGGAACAGACAAAATAATGCCAGAAAGATGGAATCGGTTCTGCGGCTGGAAGAAAAAAGGAGGGTGGGGTGGGAACTGGTGTTGGCAATAAAAATGTTTTGAGTATTTTAACTGTATGCGATCACCAGGTCAACTGGCTCTCTTGTTGTGCTGCGTTCTTGTCTTGCAACCTTTTGGTAAGTGAAGTGTCTGCTTCCCCGTTCAAGTTCACTTATGAAAGAGCAATGTGCTCCTTCAGCAAGTCCAAAGGTGTCTGTGTGGGGCTGTTGGCACGCGTATGTCTTCGACAGAGCTCATCACAGTCAGGAGACAGCGTGAGAATCTACTCAGAAGAAGTGGGTCACAACAGAGAGGATCCCCTTCACATTAGTTATGCCATACAGAAAGCAGAGAGAAACAAAGGCCAGTAAAGTTAACAAGATAAAAAAAAAAAAAAAAAAAAAAAAACAAACAAGGAAGGAAGGAATTAAAAAAGGGGGGGGGGGGCAGATATAAA
>JAVKLA010000010.1:9642305-9663080 GCA_034782735.1 Sagittarius serpentarius | reverse complement strand
CCCCCCCCCCCCCCCCCCCCCCCCCCCCCCCCCCCCCCCCCCCCCCCCCCCCCCCCCCCCCCCCCCCCCCAGAGAAAAGCAGCAGCAGTTTCAGCCAGAGATATAGAATTATCTAAAACTGTGGAAATACAGGGCTTTTTTTTCTCTGCAATTATCAGCCATTTAGTAGACATTTAAAAGTTTGTTTTGCTTTTTGTTTTGAACATTCATGGAAAATTTATAACAGTAGTGCTGTAATATGTTTCTATTTTAGTGGAAATGCTGGTCAGGAATTCCTCAGACCACATACTGGTACGGGTCTGCTTTTCCTTGGTCTGGTGTTGCGAATGGGCTAAGCCATGCTATAGAGAACGGATGGCCAAATACTGCTTTCATGTTCATCCATTTTGTTTTTTTAGCCCATCTTCTCTCTTCCTTTTTCAACTGTTCTATTCCCTGAAAACAGAAATATCACATTTTCAGTCAAACACTCAGATTCTGTAGTTCTGGACTTGGGCAAAGGTCTACTCTCAGTTACCCCTTATCCAAAGGATGGAGTAAGAAAATAAAAATGCATCTATACTGCCTTTCCTTTTCTTCTCATTGTTTTATACTAAAAAAAAAAATTAAGGATAGAAAGTATTCCTTGGAAATAAAATTACTTTCCTTTTGTTCAGGCCTAGATATTTCACAAACCTTTTAAGACCTGCCATCCAATTGCCTCTCATGTCAATTAAAAAAACCCCACCATCTAAAACCAAACAAGAAGTATATGCTTTAATGGCTGAAAGCATTATGTGCTAACCAGATGGAAAAGTTTTAGAGGAAACCATTATAAGCTTGAAGACAAAAAAAAACCCAAAACAACCAAAACCACAAACCCAAAGATAATCTCTGTAATGCTCCCAGATTCACCAAGCAATTTCAGGAAGTGCCCATGGCTCAGTGTAGCTGAGTCTACCTGGTGCCTCTTCATGTTTCATTAGAATCACTGCTAAAACATGCATGGGCTGACAGCAGGGAGAAAGGGTTAAATAAGATACCGATTTGAGAGAAATCATTGGCATTGTTTAGTAAAGGTTAGAGGGAGAACAAAAACAAGCCATCAAGCAATCAGCTGGAACATACACTAGTCAATCTTCAAAAACATCATAAAACTATCTGTATTGTGTCTACAACCCACAAAGCGCAGTTGGTCTTTCAGGCAAGCTGTGCCTGGCTGCCACAGAAGCAAAACGAACAAGGGCAGCCGCTGGAGAGCGTTACTCTTCCACCGGGAGCAGCAGCAGGCGGATCACTCTGTTCTTGAACTTCAGATCTTTCGCAAGGTAATCTTCTCCTGACCCACCCGTCTCTCCCGTGCTATGGGTTCGTGCACTGGAATACATTTGTCTCTCTCACATTACTGATTCTGGGAGCTCTGCAGAACACAACCCGGGTCAGCTGCAAGAGCTGGGCTGATCCCTGGTAAACGTCACCTCTAGAGACAACAGCAACATGCTAGGGTGCTGGGTCCCTACGGCAGAAAGAAACCATCCCGGTGGGACAGCGTACGCAAGATGGGGAATGAGCTCTCCCAGTGACTGGAAGAGGAAAGTGAGAAAGGGCAAGACACAGCCCTGCCTCTAAAACGGGAAGTAAAACACTGCAAGAGAGCACAGCAGGAAGCATTTCACCTGGAAATACTCCTCTGCTCAAAACAGATTGCTTGCCAGACACAGCTAGTTCAATGCTAGCAAATCAACAATGAGATGTTCCACAGAGCAAAATCCTTACTGGTACGTATCAAAACAACAATGAAAACCCACAACCTAACAGGGGGAGACCATATTTCATTTTTTATTTTAGATTTTGGCATTGTTCCTTTAACATCTCTGAGCTCCCAGAATCTGAGGGGAAGGGAAAATCAGGGGACTTATTTGGGTGCCCAGCTGTACGAAGCAGCTTCTAAAAATTCTTGGCAGGTTTCAAAGATTGAGAAATTCACATGATGATTTCAGAGGCAGCATTGTCAATTTACACACTTATTGATAAACTCAAGCTCGGCAGGATCTTGTTGTTCTGTATGACACCCTACTTCTTCCTGGGGCTCTCCCCAGCAGAAAGAACAGCTGAACACAGAAGAGCCACCGTGTGAACATCAGCCTCTTGCAGAAGCCAAGCATCAAAAAAAGACTCGGGAGTGATGGGCTCTTGCAGTCTATAATGCCAGTCATAGCTCTCCAACAGCAGCAAAACCACTTTCTCTAGTTTCAACTGGCCGTGGGCAAACAAGTGAAGGGGAAAGAAAACTAAAGGAGGCAGGGGAGGAAATAAGAGTTGTCACTCTTTCAAGACTATCCCTTCTCTTCAGCCACTCCAGTTAATTCAGATATCTGAGCATGCTTGGTGAAGGCCGGCAGTATTCACAAGTGTGGGAACATCCCCAGGAGTCACCAGCTCCATCTTTACAGAGGTGGGCAAATGCAGGGATATACGATGGACTGCAACACTACTGTGGAACCTCTAGTATGCAGTCTCTGAATTGGGGACAACAGGGTGGCTTTGCAGCAGACTGTAACCAGCAGGTTTCCATGAGCCTACTCTGCTCCCTTTTCTTTTTCCCTCTGGCAAGAGTTTTTGAACTGTTTAACAAGCAGCTAGAACTGCAAATCTTCTAGACTAAAAGAAGAGGGAGAGTGCATGAGTGAGTGAGTATCTCTATCCCTCCCCCACCTACTCATCTTGGCTTTCCAGCACATAAACCTGTAAATAGTGACACCAGGGGACACAGAGCTCAATTTCAGACAATACCAATGTAGAAGCACTTCATTAAAGTAAAAAGGTTCTCGAATCCACAGGGACAAACACTCTCTACAGAGTAATCCGTTACCAATGCCTACCTTATCCGAGGTACTGCCAACACAGCATCCCAGCCAATCCATTGGTGTACACTACTTCTCACAGTAACCTTCAGAGAGCACAATCCAGCACTGTGCGAGCTGAGTTTATTATATCGGATCTCTCCTCAAAGGGTACACATACATGAAGTCCCCGTGCAATGAGGTGAAACCCTGTAGCCCTTCACTGTTTCTACAAACGGTGAGAGACAGGGGGTAAAGGAGAGAGTGTGTGACACACCCACCGTTTCATCAGTGCAGATGGAGTGTACTTGGGTCCCAAACATAACTGAGGTGAAGATGAGAAATAGGAGAGCCTCAAAACACAAGAGGATGAGAAGAATCACTGTAGTTGGCGGAGAGAAGGAACTGCATTCTGTGAAGACAAAACAACGGAGTTGGAAGGGGAGCGATCAGGTAGCGCAGCAGCTGCAAAACACCTGCTAAACCACAAGTTTTCCATACTCAAACTATCAAAACAAATTAATATGATCACCATTTTCAAAAAGGTGCACAGCAGGGAAGCTCTGACATTCTTGAGGATATTCAACAAAATGATCACTCCTGCAAGTTTAAAAAAAAGCAAAACAAAAAAAAAACCCCTGCAACACTTCAAGAATGCAACTTTCTTTTCCACTTAGGTGTTTCCCCAGCACACTGGCTAGGACTCCACTCTGCTCCATTTCACCTATAGCTTCTCTCTTAAACCTTAATGTCAATAGATTTTCCACAGTGATAAAGTCCATTAGAAATCTCAAACTGGTGGTCAGGACACAAGGATAATTATTTCTGTAGCACCAACATAAAACCAGAGTATGCTTCCTTTCATAACTGCTCTAGGTCATAACCTAAAAAAGGGCAGATTAAGCCAAATTCTTACATTTCCTCATACCCTATAGCACAAACTCAAGCAAGAAATGAAAAAGAATTTGAGGAGGTAACTATAAAAGAAGAGCAGAAGAAAGGAAGAGGAAGGAAAATGTTATTAGGCAAAAATCATAGCGTTAAGCGTTGTGTCAGAATATCTCTAGATGAATATCACCAAAACCCCCTCTTTTGCTCATGAGATGTTAAGCTTTAACAGATACACCACAATCAGGGGCTAACGCAATCAGCCCAAATCCAAGGCAGGTGGAAGAATAGAACCATCTCTCCCAACAGCTCTGTTCTGCCACCTAAACCTGGGACAGGCAGGAAAGTGCTTCCCCTACAGATACAGGCTCTGAGAAAGGGGGCAAAGGAAACTCTGTCTTTTGATGTGTCCTTCCTCTATGGCCCTGGCCATTGTAATCAAACTCAGATGTTCTCAGTGACAGCTGGCAGCTATTTTACAAAGTTTTGAACCGCAGAACAATCTTGTCAAATTCAGTTCACATGTGTAAGTCTACCCATCCTCTGCAGTATTATAAACTAAACCTGGTCATTATATTGAATGACACAATTGAAATTCCAAGAAAAATGAAGCTAATGCTCTTCCAAAAAAAAAAAATCCACAAGCAGCATATACATCTGCACGCACATTCTTTGACAGCTTGCTGTTTGACTCAGCATTACCTACGGGATTTCCTACATCTATGTATGTTTTTAAAAACACATCCCAACTGGCTGTGTGAAAATTGACTCACTGGAGGCTCCAGAGTGACAGCTGGGTTTTTTTGTTTGGGTTCGGGTTTTTTTTGGTTTGGGTTTTTCTTTTTTTGTGGAAAGGAATTGTTTGTTCTTGTGAGGATGGATTTTTGGATGAGAGTTAGTATGTTTTCTTGGCAGTCTTGCAAGAATGATTCACATTACCCTTTTAAATAAAGCATACACATTCTTCTTATCTTGTGTTGGCATTCAGGAGGTTAGTGCTGCGTTCACGTCAACAATAGATTGTTGCACACATACTATCTAGGTGTCTTTATATCCCAGCTTCTCCCTAGGCAGTATCAGGCTTAAGTTGAAACAGGACTTTTCAGGACAGAGATCCCAGCAGGTCAGAAAGAATTATGAAGTTCCAGGACTGACCATTAAAAAAAAAAATAATAGAGAGAGCAGAGCCAAGCCCTGACAGCATTCTTCTGAAACCAGCATAAAAGGGGTTGCCTTACAAGCAAACTGCATTATAAGGTCTTATTCACAGGCTAATCTGGTATTTTAATGAGGCATTTTGTTAGTACTCACTTGTCCAGTCTTCTTCAAAGCAATACAAGAAGTGAAATCCCACCATGATTAGAGCATGCAGGGAAATCAGTGCTATATACATCTGAAAAATAAAGGATGCAGTATAGGTATCAGGTAAGTTTAAAGATCAAAATGCTAAATCTTCCAAACACTTTAAATAAAGCAAAGTGTTAAGACTTCAAAAAAAAAAAAATCCAAACCACAAATAGCCCCAAAAACTACCACAAGCCCTCCCATCCCCCCCTAAACAAGCACCCTGAAGCTGGCAAATGCCAAGACCACACAGACTCATTCTGGCCTTACTAACAGCTCTGAGCAAACAGGAGGAAGACTGCTTACTTCAAAGCCAGAGCTGGAACTAAAATCCAGCCGGGCACAAAACCCAGCCTCCTGCGCCCCAGTGCGGCCTTCCACACAGCTTACTATCCTTATCTCCGTGGAGTACAGCGCACCTTTCGGAGAACAGCAACACTCTGACATCGCGGTACCATGTTGTCAAGGCTTACATCCTTGCTCTTGAGAGCACTGGTTTCCCAGAGAAACAACAGCGAATTTGTTTTAACCGCAAAATGCACTGTATCTATTTTTCAGCTTGAGTTTCAGAAAAATTATTTTTTTTTAATAAGTATTTTTCCTTGAGGCAGACATTGGCATGGGAAGTTTCTCTCAAGCTTTGATACTTTGTACTTAATCCTTTTTGTTTTAAATTAGGTCTTAGCTTCGTTAAAAAAAAGCTTTAAACTACATGCAATGCTACACATACACTACATTTTACCAAGACAGGGCTAAAAAGATGACTCTCCTGAACCTACAGGCTCTGACAAAGGTCGGCAGATAGTAGAAGTGAGAGAGATTTTGTTACAACAAACCCCTGTGGAAGCAGTAAGAGGTGACAGGAGAGTATTTTGCTTTTCCTTGCCAGTTGAGTGTGCTGCCGTTCTTTCACCTCCTCAGGTCTCAAAAAGAATAACCAAGAACAAAACCAGCAACCCTTATTTTGTTTCTCTCAACTGCACCGAGGGTTTAATACAGTCTGCTTGAAAGTAGATGTCAGTTTTGACAGAAATCCTTTTGATAGGATTAAAACACCTAGCTCACGCCTCATGGTGAAAAAACCCTTGCTCAAGGGAAAGAAATGGGATTTGTTTTGTTCTGTAATCCACACCCTAACAAACCACACCACAGAACAGTAAGCCTTTCCATTTAACTGAAAACCTCCCCCTTGTTACTTGGTAATATAAGAACATTCTTCCTTGAACCTAGAGATGTCTCAAAAGATTTATTAATAAAACAGAGCATCACTGAAACTCAGCCTTGTTATGTTCACGCTACTCCCACGGGAGATTTCAGTTCACTTTGATGAAACACATTTCAACCCTTTCAGAAATATGCAGTATTTGAGTTTTCACTCCTGTTCTCTTACTCACAATGCCACAGATGTAGTACAAAAAGTCAAACACCTCCTTGGTTTTCAAGTATGAAAATAAACCACTTGCAAGTAGAAGGTGGATAATTCTTGCCAAAGGGGATGCAGGCTTCCCACTCCTCGCTTAAGATGTGGCAACAGCTCTTATTATATGATTCCACACAGGTACTCATACAACTACAACATTTGGGAACCCTGCATATGGCCTGGGACCCTACCAGCCACAGTATGGTGTAAAAAGATGGCCCACGCCTTAAAGAGCTCAATGCCACGACAAACTACTCGCATTACGAAATAGGTGCTGAACAACTGTCAGCACAAACCTCACAAAACCCTGGCAAATGCTTCCTATGATGCCTTTTTCCCGTTGTTGTGTTGTGTGTGTTTCCTAATCAGCGAAACAAAAGTCTGCAACAGTTGCCTGTAAAGTTCCTCTGAAATAGGAAAGAAGAGAAAGCCAGCCTTCGGAGCTCTTTCGCAGACTACACACAGCATTTCAGCGCTGCCCACTGGACAACCTCAAACACCACTTGCGAAATACTTACTGTAAACAGTACAAAGTACTTCTGGTTATTCTCTCCTACACAGTTATTGACCCACGGGCAGTGGTGGTCCATTTTCCGAATACACCTCTTGCAAACGCTGAAAGAATACAGGTCTTTATTTATAGCACATTTCATTTCTTAGCATAATATTCAACTCAGTGTTTCTGCCAAAATCTGGTTTGAACAATACATTCAGGCAGATGGAAAAAAAATAAAAATAAAAATCTGTGATTTAGTTTAGTTTTAACCTATCTGGTCTGTGAAAATGTCCACAAATTAAAAACAAACAAAAACCAGAAAGATATGAAAAGCGGATATTTTTCAGAGTTGCTAATAACAGATTAAGGTTTATTTACCAACATCAGCTGGTAGCAGGAACTTGCAAAAAAGAAAATTAAATAAAGCATGAGAAAAGATTCTTGACATCAAGGTAAGCCAGAAACTAGCAAAAAACAGCTGTGGCAGGCAGTCAGGAAGACAGTACCACAAAGTACATTCAAGGTAAAATTAGATGTTAAAGCACTCCACAAAACCAGACTAATAAAATCAAAATTCAAATTCTTGGCAGCATGCACATTGTGGCTAGAAGTCAAATAATTAAAAGATTATTACTTTGTCCGAACATCATTCTCTTGCTTAGTCAGTGACTGCTTCAACTCACATAATAAAGGAAGTCTTTTTCTCTGCCGCTGTCTCATATGATAGGAGACGAAAGGCAGTCTCCTGATACCACATCGCACAAACAAGCACAGAAATCAAATATGAAAAAACACAAAAACCCAACCCAAACAAACAACAGACGCAGAAAGGAAACAGCCATTCCAGAACAATTCTGGCAGCGCTGAAACAGAAAGAATCAAGGGCACTGCTAATTTTATTTTTCTTCTTGTAACAAAAAATATTTTGACCTCAATATAAACAATAAGCTTCAACACCCAAATGCTTAAGGGAAACCCAAACAAAAACATAAAACACGTTCTTATGAGCAGATATGAATAAGTAATAGAAAACCTCTCCATCAGAACAGCCTTGCACTCACTCTACGTGGAGGGAAGGGAAAATCCCCAAGGATACATGCCATGCCTGAAAAACAAGTGAGACGCTACAGCCCTGATCCTAAACGAAAGGTTGGTCAGGCAGGCCCCAGCCTCCCCGCACGGGGCCAGACCAGGAGCTGCTTCCCCTCAGGCAGGCACGGGTACCCTGTTACCTGCCAGCCCCAGCTGCACTGGAAAACAGCGAAAGCCTCGTTCCGCTAGGATAAGCGGCCTGAAATGATTTTTGAGCTACACGGGGACCAAAATCAGCTGGTACAGTAAAAACAATTTCTCTGCCAGATAATGCCATACTTCGTATCACAAGTATCAACTACTTGTTTAAAAAAAAAAGGGGGGGAGGAGGTGGGGCAGGTGGTGTAAAGCAGGAGGATGCCTTCCTGTGGTCTAATTTACTGCGCGCAGACGTGCACGTGCTTCCCTTGGGCTCTGAAACAGGTTAAGTACCCAAGCAACCCCTTCAATTGCTCCTAGGTCCTCACTCCCCCGAGGGACAACCTGAAGCAGCCGAGCCAAAGACAGCAGCCTCCTCTGTGAAGGAGGTAGCTCAGGCTGAGAGGAGAGGTTTTGTTCCATTCCATGCATACGGACCAAAACCCATTGGATGACAGGCAGAACATGAAACTAGCTCGTGGAAAAGGAAACACAGAAACGAAAACTAGAAACTACAGGCAGCAGGGATTGCCCATACTCAGACACTCTCCCCTCGCTCAACCACCCAGCTTCCAAATGCTGGCAGGAGTAGTTTGCTGGGCGTGGGGGACTCACAAAATAGCCTGTGAATCAAAAAGCACCCCGGTCCCTCAGGCATACAGCTAGCAGTATCTCCTGCTGATGCATACGCACAACCTTGATGTGTGAAAGTCCAGCAAGTCCCCCGCCCCCACAAAAAAATGTTTGACTGAAGATTCTCAACAGCATCAGTACTCAGTGGACAGTTTCCCAAATCTTAACATCTAAAAAGTTGTCTTAAAGCATGGAAAAAAGGACCATGGAGACGAGGTTTTGCGTTTAGCCGAAGAGTCCCTCTCATTCGCCTACATCGCCAGTCAGCAGCAAGACAGCATTTTAAATGCGAAGTTTCATTCATAATTGAAGAAGTGTCAGAGGGGATTCTACAGTAGCATTAATAAGTGATAGGCACGATCACATTGCTCCCGCTGAAAACCAACTCCTCATTTTGATTAAAATAAAAAAACAACGAAAAAAGAAAAACATTTGCAAACTAAAGCTCTGAAAATAAATACGAAAAATGCAAACAGCAGAAGAAGTTCGTTCAGCTCAGTACCACGCACGCCCCCCCACCCCCCCAAGACCCTTGCATGAATCAGCAGTAAGAGCACTCTCAGTATGCACTGGGTTTTGAGCAGGTAAGGAAGAGGCACCAGCGCAAACTTGTTAACTACCTACTGGAAAGCAGGTTCACTTGCTTTAAAATCAGAAGAGAATTTTAGGAAGTAGGTTTGTTTGTTTGTTTGTTTTCTCACTGCCTTTAGTACTAAAAAGCTCACTACCAGTTACTCTCTTCAGCGAAGTTTATCCTACCAGAAAAAGAAAGGACACGACAGATCAGTATGCCTACTGATCTATCACGAAGCACAAAAAAAGGTCACGGTACTCAATCAAAATGTGGAAGTCAGAACTCTTAAAAAAATATATACAGTTACTTGAACTTTAGTTTTAACTTAAATGTAACTTCTAAAGAATCTACAGTTAGACAAATGGGTTTGTAAATAAAAACAAAAATAGAAAGGACACTGACCTTTTGAGAGATATTACATTTTATGGATTTCTATGCATTCTGGTATATAATGTCCCTTTTTAAGTCACTTTTACATGAAAATTTGTGGAATGTCAATTACAGGTCTGGAGTCAAGGCAGCATTCCTTTTAAGTGTTTCTCACTTCGCGAGAAGTGGCCCCAGCCTGCTATAGATGAAAACTCAGAAAAGGCCTGAGATTTTTTCAGAGAAGCTTGAACATGCCTGGCACTACTGGCAACAGAATTCAGATGCCAGCCTCTCAATTTAACCACTCCAGTCTCGGACTCCAGTAACAATTTAGGTCAAGGCACCCTGGCTAATTCTTGAGGTCTTGACAAAAGAACAGTCCTCAGAAAAGACTTTACCTGCAGTGATGTGCTCTGTCAGGTTTGATGCTACAACACTTTGGGCACTTGTAAACCACCTGTCCTGGCTTTAGCTGTAAACTCTCGATGAACTCCTTTGTGGCATTACCTTTGGGTACAGCACCCTGCAGAAAAAAAAACAAACTAGAAGATTAACCTGTGGACATTGGGAGGGCTAAGAACAATAGGATGACTTAAAACAATGGGAGGGGAGAGAAGAGAAAGAAATAAAAACTTCCCTAAGATCAACAGAGTTTCAGGAAGAGCAAGAAGATTCAGAAAAGAAATTAAAATGAGGTCCTAATATATGGAACCACATACTTAAAACATTATTTTGGTGGTTTGGTTTTTTTTTAAACATTAGTAAATCCTCACTTAAGCAATCAGTCTTCTGTAATCCTACAGTAACCTTAAAATGTTTAAGAATCCACATCCCTCTCTTCACATCTATCAACAACTTTATCATGCCAGTGTTTCCTATCACAAACTGGAAACCGCAGATGTTTTATTCCAGTAGAAGCAGGTACTTATGAAGTGTCACTGTGTACACTAAGAGTTGCTGGTAAATGCCTCATGTATTTATAGCTATGCTTCCATTGTGTATTTGTTATTTAAATTAGGGATTAACATTCAAACACTGAACACGAAGAATCCTCCCACCTGAATAAGACTAGGCAAACATTCTTAGTTGTGTAACTTCCACTTTAAAATGTATCTTTAAACAGGTAACGTATTGCTGCTGCAGGAGCCTAAGTTCAAGAGTTTCCAGTCTAAGTTCATGAAACGTGCTGTATGAAATCGGTGCTGGTACACTGGCACAAACGCACCTCTCTGGATCTAAGGCTTTATACTGAAATAAAAGCAGGGATTTAATATTAACAGATTTCTGATGGAACAGTCTCTTTTTAACACATCTATGCAACCTCCCAACAGCAATAAACAGGAATAATACACATCAATGAGGGAACCGCACAGTAAACCAGTACTATAAGGCTTTCTTGAGCAGTTTTGGGGTTTTTCCACAAAAACCTCCCAACAGGCCTGATCAATTTAAAAATTATGAAGACCAATTTCCACAAAATGCTACAACTGATGTTCTCTCTCTTTAGTACATGGCCAAGCTCAAAATCTTAGGAATGTTTTTGGCAAGAACCCACAGGAAGCAGTTCCTGAAAAGCATGACACGTTACCAATTTTGAAGAATTCAGGTGTTCATTTATTTATAACAAGAATTCCTGTGTGTTTGGCTCAGCAGCGCTTTCTGTTTCATTCTGATCCTAGACGTGTCCCTGGTTCTCCATGTCCCAGCAGCCTCCTTCATCCCTGACTCACACTGTCTGCCAGATGTTGCTGCATCCCTCACTTTATCTTCCCTCCTCCATTTTGTTTAGCCGATTTCCTCATAAGCTCTACAAAGAATAAAACAAAAATTGCGCTGGCTCTCACCATCCACACACAAAAATCCCATCACACGCTAGGAATTAACATATCTTTTCCCAATTACTCTGCATAGAGATTGTATCTGTTTCTCCAACACTGCCTGCCCAGTCTGCCTCAGAAAACAGCTTTTGTTTCAAGAGTTCCTGCTAACTCTGCAAAACAATTCCAGCGACCTGAAGGTCCCTAGGCATTAAAGCCACACAACACAGTAATTAACAGCAACAACAATGAGAACCTCTAGGATATCGACTATATAACAAATTGCTGCAACCCTGTGTTCCCGAGTCCACTGACCGTAAGTTTCAGAGCCTCAGCTACTGCTTACGGTTCTGCCCAGCAGCAGTGGCGTGCAATGCATCAGTCTTTACCGTAAACTGTGAAATTACCCCAGATCAAGACATTTCTGCAGTGCTGTGGCTTCTGGGAGAGCTGGAAACTAAGAAACAAAGATTACACTGAAGTTTTAATGGCACCTAACAAGGTTTCAAGTAGGAAATGACATTCAGAAGGAACAGAGTATCAGAGGCACACCACCATTCCCAACAGCAAGAAGAACATTCAGGAGGAAGGGGCCAAGAGGAGTCTAAGCTTGTTTATCCTTCCACTGACTACTGGAGTGGGAGTTTTGAACTGATTCTACTGTCCAGAGGTTAATAAGCAAAGTAAACCATCACATTTCGCTCAGAATAAGCATCATGGTATTAAACTCTGTCTTCTCACTAGCTGAAAGACAAGAAAGCAGCACACCAAATCCCCCATAAAGCAACGTCCTACAGAGACATACAAGGGGGTCTTACAACTCTGATGCTTCCCGCCTGCCTAAGAACTGTCAGCTCTTAGCAAGCTCACATAGTATTTATTTCAGCATGGTTCAATAAACTCAGCTAAATCACTAGCATGAGAGATGGTAACATGGCTTTTCAAAACAACACACATTCTGCTCCATTCTGCTGAAGCAGTACTTGCCAAGGCAGACAACCAAAACCAGCTTTTCCAGCTTTCCTGTTTGTCAAGACACAACAGGCCACAAACATGAGATGTGCCACTGGGGAGAAAACAGCATCAGAGACAAAAGCTCTCCTTCCCAGTGCAAAAAATGGAGCTGCTCACACAATGGGAACCTAAAGCTGGGTCCCTGACTTCGCATCTGACTTGAGTGGGATGAGAAATTAGCATACCACATCAGCAGCCTCACTCAGCAGGCTGACACACAAAAGTTATTTAAATCTGCCACTCACTCGGCAACTGAGTTACCCAACATCTAGCAGACATGAAAAACACCGCCTGTTTCTTTCCGAGACATAGAGAGAGATATACTTACTGGATCTGTCAGCATAGCACGAAAATGTGACGCCAAAGCGAGGAAAGCCAAGGTGTTGAACAGCGTGCCATTGATGACACTATAAACATAATCTCTTGATGGAACTAGCATGACAAGAAGGACTACAAAGTCGGCATAGAACACCAGCATCCAGGTAACGACAGCACATGCAATACCACAGCCATCTCGAATAAACCACATTGTTCCCAGGGAAGCGCGGCTCGGAGGTGGAACACACTTTTCTGGCTGGAGGTACTCAGGTTTCCTTTCAATATCTCTGAAGCGGTGGACTGGAGTAATCATCATAGGCTATTATGTCCATACTTGCATCTGAAAGAGAGACAGAAACAGCGTTCACTTCTTTGCAAGACACGTAGGCCTTGGTTCGCATAATGGCATGGCGGTCACGTGGGAAATTCCAAACTGCAGAAAGTGAGTTGAAAAAGCAAAAAAGGTAAATAACCCGAACAGAAAATAATGGACTTGGAAAGCAGACTCTTGCACTTATCAGAACACTTCTTACTCAGAAGACTCTCTAAGTGCTTTCAAAAGTGCTTAATTACACGTAAAATCCACCGGTGTGCCACCTCCACCCCCCGCAGAGGAAAGGCAACAAGCATTTTAACAAAGAGAAAGTGATCAGGTAGGTACCAACAGGAGCTGCCACAGCAGGAACTGAAGCAAGAACTGGACATTGTCACATGAGGAAAAAAGGAAAGACGTGGCAGGGTCCCTTTTTGCTGCCTCAGACCTGGGGAAGGGAAGGGTCTCTCCTACAGATGCCGGGAAGCTTAGCAAGTGGAAGAGGTTTCCTTTCTCCTTTAACCACTGACTCACAGCTTTGGGGTAAAAAGTGCAAAAACAAACCACTGCGAAGTTACAGTGACAGGAACTGCTGAAGAAGCAACCCAGGCAAAGATCTTGATGGGAATTTCTAGTCTTGGCTGGAGGATGCTCTTCCCGACCAACAGCCGTCTTCCACTCTCACCTCCTCCTTTGGCCTTACGTCCCTTGTAAGTCTTCTGCTTTGCCACACTTCTCCCACCACCTTTGCTCCACCTCTCAGTGGCATTTGTTTTACCTCCCCTTTAGCACTTCTGGCTAACTCCACTCCACTGTAATAAGGGCACTAACAGGACATCTGCTGCCGCTGCCCCGTCCTTTCCGTCTTTGCAGGCACCTCATCTACCCAGAGGGTAAGGTCGATCTTGGAGCCAGAAACTGTGCTGCTCCAGGTATGCACGGCACTTACTGTAGTTTCAGTGTAACTCCCACCAAACATAGGCGTTTGAGAAAACAAAAAAGGTGCTCATAAGACTTTGGCAGGTGATCAGCCTGCACTGTGAACACACACCACTCAATGTTAGAGCACACCTGCAATGCTGCGCTTTGAAAGCGACTCTTTATACACCCAGCAACTTCTTCCAAAGACATTTCTTAACAGGGTATTTGCACAATGCTCTAAACACTCAAACCCAATACAATCTCTACATAAAGACCCACCTTCTACAAAAATGGACACATTAACTTTGCTACCAAATACACTGAATTGCATATACCTAAGGGTTCAGCCTCCTATTTCAACATGTAAGGATTATTCTCCTTTCTTTGCAAAAAAAAAAAAAGAGTGCATTTTTCCATTTTAATTCAGAGAAAGGGAGAAAATGTTCACCACTAATTATGTTTTCTGCCAAAAAAGTTCATGCGCAAGCTATTTTCATGTTTAATTGTTAAAAAAGCACGACTGTTGCCTATACAAAATGGATAAATTTTACAGAAAACATAGTGAGAGGATCACAAAAGTACCTAGGACCTTAAACTTCTCTCAAAACTTTTATGGTTAAGTTCTGTCGAGTACAAGGAGAAACCTCTATTTTGCATAACACCGACCTACATTGAGATGCTATTGCCCCTACCTAGACAGAGAAGGAGATGATAGTTTGCTTTCTAGTTGTTATTTCAAGAGGACCAAATTCATAAGAGGACAACTAGTCTCTCCGAGCCAAAGAGTAAGGTTATTAATGAGCAGGATGATTAATTAAATCCAAGCACAGAAGTGATGAGCTTGTGCACGTTAGTGCGAGTGACATGAAGAGAGGGGACTGGAACCTCTGTTGCCACAGTGAGAGGCAAAAGCCAGGAGCGCCAAGTTTCTGGGTGCACAGAAGTGGATGAACCAGACCATTTACAATATTTGTTTTCTAACACAACTCGTATAAATAAACTAGGAGAATTAGGTATTTTCTTATACTTCTGCTTATACTTCTTATACTTTTAGCATTTAGTATGCTACCAAGTGAGAGAGTTTACGGTGTTTTATGAATCTGAAGAAAGTCACATGGATTAATGGTAAAGCATATGAGTCTTATATTTATACATGTATCACACAGAACAGAAAAATCAAGATAAAAATGTGCACGTGTGGATCTCATTTACTTTGGCAAGGAAAAAAACCAAAAACACTCTCCTCCTCATTCACAAAATTCACATACCACATTGTAATTACTTTGTATTTTAACCACAGCTATAATTTAGCCTCATGACTCGCTGGTATTTAGGGAGACAAGCTATATAATTTTCAGAAACAGTGATTACCCAAACAATCTGGTGGTCTAAGTTCAGATATATCTAGTAAATCCACACTTTTTCCCCCATTTTCACAATTTCTCTAGGGAAGCTTAGGTATTCATACATTCGCATAGACTTCACAAGTATTTTAAAGGCTCAGTCCCTCCCCTCCCGCAAGGAAATAGGTTAACCTTCACTGCATTATTTAATAATCTTACTAAAATTGTTATGCTGGTTTGCCAGCTCAAAATAAAGCTGACATAATTAAAGACTCATGCCTGACAACAATGTTTAGTTGACAGTAACATCATATCACATTAAAAAATATGAAAGAAAACAGTAATTTAGGTGTTTGATTTTCAAAAGAAAGTCTTAGACTTGACACATCAGGTGCAGTAACAAGCTGGGATAGTCCTGAACACAGACTTTTGGCATTTTTTGGCTAGACTTTGAACCTTACTCCCGCCCGAGGTTTTGTTTCCCAAAGCAAAGGAATGAAACAGTCACAGGAAAAGCAAGCTCCTATTGAAGAGGAATTAGTTGGACAAGTCACCTTAAGGCCAGTATTAGAGACTGGCTGAAAGCTAGACAAATACATAGTGATTAAAACTGTGGGTTTAGTTCTGAACAGCAGACTTCAGCAGTCAAATAAAAATTCATCTCTCTTGCAAATGCAGGAAGTGGTTCCACTCCAGTAAGAGTTCTACAGCTCTCCCTCAGAAGTATTATTGAGCTAAAGTGGGGAAAAATAAAAAGCTATTGCTGTGTAACTGTCTAAGGAGAAACTGGAAGGAGCCTTGAGGCACCTCAGTCTGAAAGTCTGGGGACTCGTTTCTGCAATGCAGTAAGGAAGCCGTTAAGAGGGCAGAGCACAGGCCTCCAATTCTGACTTTGGCTGGAGGACAAATTTGTTATTTAATGCACTTTGTTATTTAATGCTCACTTTAGAGGCATCATCAGATGACAAAATGAAAAAAACAGTAATCAGTACATAAACACCATTCATTATCTGAAAAATACATATATGTTTTAGTGTACATTATCTTAGGAGGCAAGTTATAGGAGCTTAGAGTTTCAGATTCTCTTCGACATGACCTGGTTAGGTTTTGTTTTTTTTTTAATTCCTTGTGCTTAATATATACAAACATCTGTTTTTGTTTATGTTGTCCAACTTGGTATTTTCACATAAAGAATAAAAAAAAAAAAAAAAAAAGATTGTAGGGGGGAGGAAGCAGTAACTTGCCCTAGCTGGTCTGCCCTTCAATCATGCCGCATATGAACTTAATTTATAACACACAGATGGAATATGTCAGTCCCTCTTGCTCTGGAGCAAACAACACTTAAACAATGAAGGCAAAGGGCTTAAAGACTTAATCACGGTGTCAGGCTACAAAAGAGGCCACTAGGTAAGTGTGAGATACAATGACAACACACATATCAATTTAGCTTAAGGACATGTCAGAGCAAAGACCTTTTCTTCTTTTTTATGTGGAAGGCATTTGGCATTACAGGAATAATAAAAACCCCATGTAATACACACATTAGAAATGTAAATAAAACAAATTAAAATCCACTTCCTGTTACAATGAACACTTAAAATATGCTATTACACCCTACATAAATTAAGTAACTGTCTTTTGACCTGACATAAGCCATGTCAAAAATCTATTTTTTAATGGCCTGTGACAGCCAAAGAATGCATTAAGAATGAACTAATGAATGATGTGGGCCCTCACCCAATGTGTACATGAAAGCTACCTGAGGTTCCAACATTACAAAACTTACACCAAGCTTAATGCCATCATCTTCGCCAGTCACCCTGCCGATTTTCATGTAATTACTCACGCTAATAAAGTCAAGCACATGGGTATGACTTGCAAAACTACAGTATTACTATGTACATCGCAACCATTTCCTCTATTAGGAGTCCATTAACATTAAACTTTGGGAAAAGGTTACATTTTGTCATATGAACTGAGTGAATTTCAAGTTCTGCCAATTACAGGAAAACAATCTGGGGCGGGGGGGGAAGGAAAAATAAAAAAAAAAAAAAGAGAATGAGACCAGGGCAGATAAAGGGCATTTTCTGAGGTTTTCAGTTTGGGGTTCTATATACTTCAAAGGGATACTTCAGAATCGCTTTTATGACACAAGAGTTCATTGACAGTATTTTGAGAGCTGACAAACAATGCTAAAGTTAATTTATTGCCATCAAAAGGAAGCAAACACACATAACCAGTCGTGTTACGTTCATGACAGCTAAACTAGGTAAGCTAGATCCACAGAACAGGATGTCCCTTTAAATAAAACGAACAAACTCCAGATAGATAGACAGATAGATAGAAACTGCAAGAGGGCATTTTGAAGTTTATTTCATTTTTCTGTACATAAAACTGTATTGATTAAAACACTGCATATTTAATCTTCCTTTGCAACAGAAATGAGAGAAAACGTGTTTTCTAACTAACAGGGTATTTACCTATGCTTTTCCTGCCACACTTTCACACAGCCCAAATCTAACAACAAGCCTGTCAAAACTTGCCAAAGCAAGTTCCAGCAGGGATAATAAGGAAATATCAGTATTCATACATTTTTTCCTAATGGCTCCTGCAAGGCCTAAAAAGCTCTATCTGATCAGCAGGAGTGGAACAAAACAGTCCAGCTATGCTGAGCAATTTTTGGCAGTCTCCTGCAGATGCACCCAGATATCCATCAGCATGGCAGTTTCCAACCCCCAATCTACAAAACTTGGAGGGTCAATGGGACATTTCTAACAGGTCTGTGAAAGGCAGCTAAAAACAGCAAGCCTATTATTAGCAGGCTTAAATTTGCTACAGAGAGCTGTACTTCCATTGGAGTATTTTCAGAACTCCAAACATAGTCAAAAAAAAAGACAACCAACCAACCAAAACAAACCCAACCCAAATCCAAAACCCCAAACAGGTCAAAAACTACTCCTCTCGGGTTAAAATGGCAAAAGCAGTAGGGAAGGATCAGGCACGGAGCTTAACACCGCACTGACGGGACACCCGATGACTCAGATCAAAATGTCACAGGGCAAAGTCAGTACTGCTGGCCCCAGTCCAGCCACCCCAGGAGCAGGTAACAGGATTATGCCTAGCACAGATAAATTTTCATTTTTCTTCTGGAAATTCACGCCACGTTAAGGAGTACAGTTTCAGCCTAAATACTACCTTACCAGCTACACGTTTGCTTTTAGTAAGAGGCTCACAAACATCTCAGACTCCCTTGAAACTTTTGGCTACTGAAGTCATGCAATTTCAACAGTTTCGGTTCCCATACCGAAGAAAAATGGCATAAAGAAATCAGAAAGTGAATTACATTAAATCCATTAAAAATAATCTATAAAAAACTACAAGGCTTAAAACAAATCTGTGTTTTCTGAGGCTAAATGCACAGGCTTGGACTACCAGCCTTGGAAAGAGGGAAAGAGAGCACACAAACCAGATGGTAACCCAGTTATAACATTATTCTATAAATGACGGGAATAAGTGGCTATATTACAATGCTGCTTTACAGTCACAGTTTAGTTAATGATGCAAACAGTTTTCTATTTAGATGAATCATAATTTATTTTTTATTTTTAATTTATTTATTATTTTGAAGAGGCCATGCATGAACAAGACCTTAGTAAAAATAGATCACACGAAAGTCATGTTTTTATTATCTTCATTAGAAGCACTTTATTAGAGGGGAAGAGTCAATTGAAGTGGTGCATTTCTGAAGAATACGTTTGAACGGGAATATGAATACGTAGAGGAAACTTCCCCCTGAGGAGAGCAGGGGAGGTGGAAATTACCTCATTGACAGCTGTCAGATCTAGAAACTCCATCCTGAGGGCTTGGATCAGGCTGAGAGTGACAGGCTCAAAAAAGCTGCAGCCGTGTAAGGCACAAACCCCATAGTTCTCTCATTTACATCAGTGTAAACAAAAAGCAACTTCAACAGTGCCAGAGGAATTCCATTAGTAGAACTGTAAGGAAAACAAGGCTACGTTTTCTCAATTAAAAACATGTTTTTTTCCTATCCTAATGTTTGTGGTATGCAATCTCTCAGGACAGATGGTAACAGCTTCCTGGTTAATGTCTATATCATTTCTGTTTAACTAATGGATATGTATTGTATAAATAAATTATAATGCAAGTGATGGCACCCCCACCTACAAGGCCTGTCAGCTGCTAGCCTGTCTCCTACAAAGACAATGAAGTTACTGTCCAAGGTACATAAACACTGGACCCCTATGGATGAGTGACAAAACTGGGGCAACATCTAGGAACAGGACACAAGGGCAACAGAGATTAAGGTCAGACTTGGATCTGACTTGGTCAGTCACAAAGTTAGTGATCTCAATAAGGTTCTGATCAGAGATGGAAGGTACTTTATAAGACTGCCCTGAAGTATGAACTGTAACAAAATAACTCATGATAACTTTTGAACTATCAGAGCTTCAAGGGCAACAGGGAAATTCTGTCACTTCAGTCTTACAGTTTCCCAATAGACTAAATACACATGAGCTACTTCACCTATGTAAAAAGAAGAATATTAATCCTGAACACATAAAAACAAACGAGCTTTGCGGCATTGCCACCTATCTGGAATAAGTATCAGAAGGAAAGAGCAATCTTACAGAAGGGAAAGAGAAGACAACAAATGGGGTTATCATGCTTTCCCACAGCACTGCAGTTATCCTGAACAGACAGCCTTAAGAGAGACAAAACAGGAGAAGCTGTCCCAGTCTTCTAGACAGCTTTGCAATTTTGATGCTGACTCAGGACCTAAAACAGCAAGCCACTGGATTAAGGGAATTTAAATTCTCAATTTGCCCTGTAACAACTTTTTTTTTTTTTAAAAAAAGGGAGGGGGGAGACAAAAATCAAAGGGGGAAGGTTTGTCTATACAACTGGTATTATTTTTAGCATCGATTTTAAAAACGACACTGCTTTCATGGCATAAGGAATATATTTTCCAGAGAAGCAGAAAAGAGTTGCAGCTTTACAGTTTTAATCATAGTAAGAAGCTGGCAGAACCATCCTAGTCTAAAAAAATATTCTGAATATTATCTTTCAAGGCAGAAAGAGCACTTTAACTATCAGACGTGCCTTTTCACTCAGATGGTCTAACCCAGGATTTGGCTCTCACCTGCTTCTGCTACAGCCCTCCCTTCACAAACATGAACAAGTCACTCAGTCTCTCTGTATTTTATTCCCCTGCTTGTAGTCTACACTTCTTCCCTACCATATAGGGGTAGGGA
>JAVKLA010000010.1:9605008-9637805 GCA_034782735.1 Sagittarius serpentarius | reverse complement strand
GGGGCGGGCCTGTGCCTAGTGCGCATTTAAGTCGCGGCGGGGGCGGGGGCAGGGGCCGGGGGTGGGGGGTGTCAGCGTGTGGAAATGCGGGTTTTGCGAGAGAAAAATTACAAAAATTACCTTTTTTTTTTTTTTTTTTTTTTAATCATGGGGAACAGACCGCACGCCTCGGAGCAGCAAGTTCGGGTATTTTGGGTTTGCAGGTATCCAAAATCCTACGGCGTGTGGCTGCAGGTGTCTCTGGCAGAGGGAGCAGCAGCGAAGCTCGCTTGACGCTCTCCGTGTCGAGCTGCTGCTTCCAGCGTTGACGGCCTCGCCAGGCGTTAATCGTGCGGTGTGAATTTTTACATTCCAGGCGGTTCCCTCAGGCTGGCTTTATTTCAGCCAGCACATGTCATCCGTTTGCTGTAACGAGGTTAGAGGAAAAAACATTGCTATAAAAAACACACGACCACCACTGGCATCCTTTTTGTCTATAAGCTTGGCCGTTGCCTCGCGTTGAAAATTTGAATGCCCTAGGAAGCGTTCCTTCAGAGCGAGGGGATGCCTGCTGCCATCCCAGAGCAAAAACGAGCCACACCTGGGCTTCTCCAGCCTTTGGAAGACTGCTGTCCGCACATAAACGGGATTTGCTAGCTGAGCCTCTGGACTGTGCAAGAGTTCGTCTCACCTTAGGTAGACTCCAGGCTGAGATGGCAGAGGGGGGGGAAATAAAAAAAAAAAAAAACCAAACAACCAAACAAAAAAATCACTCTTTCCTTGCAGTTGGAGCTGTAGGCTGCTGTGGGCTAAGCCACGAGACAGGCAGGACCGGGAGCCAGAATATCATCTCCCTGTGCCCTCAGTGGGAATCATCAGGTGCCCCTGCATTAACCCTTTATTCCCGATCAGGAGTTCACTTTTAGAAGGGAGTTTCTGATTTCTCCTTGCCGTAGTTTGGCTCACGCTGTGGAACACGAGGACACAAGAACCGCACTGCAGGGTCAGATGAAGGGTCCACCTGCGCTGGATGGCAGCAATGGCAGATGCTACTTAGGGAGAACATACAAACCAGGCCCCTTTTCTGCACGGGCCCTGCTCACCTCCTCAGGGTGAGTGGGGGGAGGGTAAGCTACCCAAACCTCGGCTCCCAGCTCAGTCAGGCTCCACTGCTGGCTCTCCCCACTGAGAAGCGGTAAGCGATCCCCAGGCAACAATCCCGGCGTGCAGAAACTTGTTGGATGCGGGTAAGCTACGGGACGCAACCCAGAAACGCATCCCCTCTGCTCCGAGTACTAATGGATGTGCAGCCCGCTGATGGCACCAGCCCAGCGCCAGCCCAAAGCGAAACCTCCAAAACATCTCTTACTCTTCAAGTTTGCTCCCACGGCATCGCACCACCTGCTCAAGCAGGCACAGCCAGAAACGCTCTATACGTTTGATTGAGCAAGGAATCTCAGAGAGGAGAGCTAGAAAGGCCTGGATAAACTCCGGCAGTGTGCTGTGTAACCCTTGTAAGCCACGGGTCATTCTCACCCAAGCATCAGCGTGAAGTCAGGTAGCAACTTTTAAAATAATTTGAAAAGTATACACAAGAGCCGTGCAAAAAAGTGTGAAACTTACAGCATTAACCACTCATTGTTAAGAAACTTTAAATTAAGGCTGTCAAAAAAACCCACCCTTAATTATTGTTTTAATATATATTATGAGTTTTTAATTACATTTCCCATGCCGTGTTCCCAGGGATACCTGGCACAGGACCAACAGCTCTCTCGTAACGAGAGCGTTTGGGTTTCTTCTCCGCTCCTGCACCAACCTGCCCCGTGCACCACACCTCGCTCGGACCTTTCTCTGAGGTAAAGAGACCTCTGCATTTCGTCATTTTTCTTCCACGTCACTACGCGAGCCCGTCCCGAGCACTGGGGTATTTCCCGCAGCCTCGTTCAGGAGCTTTTTTTACCTTGGCAGGGGGCGGGCGGGCAGAGAGCGGGCACTGCCCCTTTGGTTTACCAGAAGGATCAGCTTCTTGGAGGTTTTTTCGGGACGCGGGGTGCTCAGGGGGCACCCGGAGCGCTGCGCCTACTCCCTGAGAAAGCCTTCCGTGGGGAGTTTAGCGGCTGCACGCCCCACTGTGCCTGTAAGAATGGCGAGAGCCCCATGCCCCGCTCGGCAGGGCGGAACGGCGGCTGTGGCGACCCGGGCGCTTTCCCGCCTCGGGCGCCGGGGAGCGGGGCAGTGCGCAGGCGCGGGATCCGCCCCCCCTCCCCCGCTGGGCGTCACGCGGGAGCGGAAGCGGAAGCGGAAGGGCGCGCGCGGCGCCGTCGCCCGGCGGTGGGAGAGGTATGGCGTCCGTGGTGCTGAGCGAGGCGGAGAAGCTCTACATCGTGCATGGCGTCCAGGTAGCGACGGCGGGGCGCCTGGCAGGGTGGTCCCGCTAGCCTGGGGTGGCGGGGAGGCGGCAGCCTCCGCCCCGGCGAGCGGGAAGTCATTGGGGCCGGCTCGGGCCGGCCTGGCCGTGCTTGTGGCCGGTGGCAGCGTTGCCCCTGTGAGGCGTGGGGCAGGGCCTATCCCCACCCCTCCGGGCTTGCTCCCTGTGAGCAGGTGTGGGGCGGGAACGAGTTACAGTGTAGTTTGGCGGGGTGGAGGGGGAGAACAACTTTCCGTTACCTGGTGTCTCGGGGAGGAAATCTCTGAGGTAATAATTGTCTAAGGACCCTGAGAAGAGAACACCAGAAGAGAAAGCAGGCTGGAACAGGACGTGGATGTGTTTTTTTTCATTGCTTGTCGTCTTCTTTCCCCCTCTTCCCTTGCCCTTTCTCAAGTTTTTGCCGTTGCATGGAGTTTCAGCCTGTCACAAAGCTAAGGAACAGTGAGTGGACCGAGGAGGAGGAGTGAAGGACGAGGAGGAGTGAAGGACGTGTGGGGAGAAATACCAAAGATAAAAGGACTGTACTTTCTGCAGAGTACAGAAACTGTATTTTACTGCAGAGAAAACTACTTTTATGGGGATGAGCTGTATAGTGTCTGAGAGTGCGTAATACCCGTTTTTGAAATACAAACAGATGAAAGCATTTGGAAGGCTGGTGGGTTATTTTTGTCTGCTGGGTCCTAATTACATACATAAAAGTACAGAGCTTGAGTATTCCAAGAAAGACCTGTGTTGTGTTAGGCTTTAAAGCCAAGACCTTTACACTTTTGCAGTCCGAAGCCGTCTTCTGGAATTGGAGGGACTTAGCGCAGGAGTTCATGTCTGTCTGCAGAGAGGTTGTTGCAAGCCCTAGATAAAGGATAGGTAAATGGAAAAGCACAGTTGGTTCTGTTGTACTCTTAAGTGAAAGTTAGTGATGAAACTATGAGCTGTTGCTTTTATATCCTTTTTGCTGCTGTGTTTGGCATAGGAAAAGGAAACTTTAAAATCACAGGGTTTGGGGTTTGGTTTTTTTTTTTTTTTACTTTTCATTACTGATTCCCTTCAGCGCACTATATTGATTGTCGTACTTAGGAGGACCTTCGTGTAGATGGTCGTGGCTGTGAAGACTACAGATGTGCAGAAGTAGAAACAGATGTTGTATCAAACACAAGTGGATCTGCAAGAGTAAAGCTGGTAGGTAAATTTCTTAGGGATTGTCTACTTTGCTGATGAAACTTCTGATTTATGTGACTAGTTTTAAGAGAAGCCGAGGCTATTTGTAGATGGGTTTGTGTGTGTGTAATAACACGTGTATGTGTATAGCACTAACTGAAACTATGGGTTAAGGAAGTAATGACAGGATATATAATTCATTCAGGCTGGCTTAACCTGCTCGATCTAGATTTACTGTAAAGTACCTGGACAGCCTTCAGTCTGAACTAATCTAACGTTTAATCTTGGAAATGGAAATTGCTGTTGTGCCTAATCCCTGAAAAAAAATAATTCTCTTCCTTTAGAGTGAAGCAAAACTACTTCCGGCACATGTTGACTGTGAAGAAGATAAGTATACTGTGCAATATTAGGTTCTGCAGAAGTAGCTGTTTCCAGAACCAATATTAAGAGTGTCTTTTTAACCTAGAGAAAGCTAATATGTATGGGAATTATTTGAGGAATCTTTTTAACATTGTCCTTCTAAAGCCTTTCCTTTTTTTTTAAAAAAAAAACAAAACTAACGTTGTTTAAGACCACTCTGATAGAATGATCAGTGCAGATAAATGAAAGGTGGAACCGTCATCTTACTGTAGGCGTTTGAATTAAATGAGTGGTTCCGTGACTCTAACTCCAGTTGTGCAACATTTTTTGTTTTAACAGGGACACACTGATATCTTGGTAGGCGTAAAAGCTGAAATGGGGACACCGAAGTTAGAGAAACCAGATGAAGGTTACCTGGAATTCTTTGTTGACTGGTTAGTATACTAGAAGAGAAAGAAATAGGTCTAATATTTTGAATAAATGACTAATCAGATCTCATTACTCTTCTGAAGTTTATACCCTCATTCCACTAACCTCCTGTAAGGGTCTGAGTAATAGGAACAAGTTATTTTACTGTTTCAATAGTGGTGAATGTTCAGAAGCTTTCTGCCGGTTCTGCAGACCCAAAATAAGAAAAACAATAGAAGTTAAAGAATGCAAATGGGTTAACTAAAACAAAATTGCATAGCATCACTGCAGCTGGAAGAGAGTAATGGTTCAGTTACACACGTGTTTAACATGTCTTCATGACTAAAAAGTCAGTTGTCTTTTGTACAGTGATAGAATAGAGAAAATCTCTTTCAAAATTAAGTATTCTGGAAGAACGGAATTGACTGACACAGACTGCACTTTAACTGTTCTGGAAGATTTGCTTACTTTCTCTGTGAAAGCAGTGGAAAACGTTTGAAGTGTGTTTTGTACAAATCCGTTTTTTTAAAAAAAGAAAAATCCTCACTGTATACTTCAGATGCAAAAGCTAATTAGAAAATCTAGTTATCATATTTACCGGTTACTCATTAACTAAAATAGTATTTGTTTTTAATCATATTCCTGGCTTTGTGCTACAAATGGGCTGTTGTTTAGCCTTACACTCTTGAATTACGAAGGAAGCTAGAAGAAAACTGAGAGCTCTTTTTTTCAGGTTGCTCTGGGATAGCATAGTGACATCTCGGTGTTTTTCCAGACTGTCTGCTCTCTGAAACCACAGTATCCATGTCCTGCAGACTTCCTAAAACTGGTCTTTATGAAATAATGTGCTTTGGGAATCTCTCATAAAAGCCTTGGCACGGTCAAGTTAGCTGTTTTGCTTGTGAGCTTTCTTTTTAGTTTTATTAACAACAAAAAATGTTGCTACTCTGACATTAAACCAATACACCATTAGTAAAGCTAAGGTATGAGAGCTGCTAAGTAAGTGTATGTCTGATAATCTTTCTGACCTAACTGGCTATATCTGCCTTAACGTTTGTATCTCTCTCACATTATGCAGCCTTATCTAAGACTGCCTCTATACATCACGGTGTACTAGTTAAGTGTGGAAACTTAGGTTTGTAGAGGGAAGGACTCGCCTATGAATTAATGGTTTGTCTATGATTACTGTTCAAAAAATACCAGACAGGAAGATGGTATTCTCAAATGTGGTCCTGCCATTAGAGGGGATCTGAGTTTGACTGCTTTATAAAACTCATGGTTTATGAAATACCATGTTTTCATGAAATATCCTAAATAATGCCAGCCTTTCTGGTGGTTTCTGTATGAAGAAAGTCCACTGACAGCAGGGACATTTCCTTACCAAAACAAGTGGGTCTGTGGGGATGCTGGAATTCTGTGACACTTCTTTCATATGTAAATAAATGTTAGAAAAACTTCAGCTCGTTAGATTAGTGTTAGGTTGTATTTTTCTAACCGTTAATGTCTGCTTCATAAGAAGATGGGAGGGAGAAGTGCAGCAATATTATGCAAGATGGATCTTGTCAGTTCTAGAAATAGGTAATCCTTACTTTCTGTGACAAGACAGACCAAAAGCCTAACTTTTAGAGAAGGGTAGTCACTTCTCACATGCTTGTGCTGCCCGGGACAGGTGACCTTCAGTCTCCAGAAAGATCCAAAAGACCAAGTAAGTGGAGGCAGCTTTTTCTCTGTAAAGGGAAATGAGATGCTGTTAGTACTCTGATGCTTTTCCAGGCTGCCACTGGGTGGTAGTAACTGAGCATAGTTTGATACACTGCATCTCCTGGTGAAGTTCCTGTATGTTCTACTTGGCTTTTATATTGTTGAAACTAGTAATAAAAACTCAGACTGCAGTGTTTGCTATCTTAAAATGCTTATTTCCTGAAACTTTCATGGTTTCTTGTCCTGCTGAAAATAATAACTTGCTGGATCATGTATGTAATTCTCTGCCCCAAAATTCTATTTCTTTTCATTCTGCTTGGAGTTCCTTAACCTGAAATCGGAGAAGCACGTTTAGTCCCATTTTGAGGCAGACTTTTATGTGAGTCTCTGGAAGAGATGATTTTTGGGGCACTGATTTGTGATACTAGAAATTAATTATCATAGAACAAGTCCATGTCCTACCTGATGTCCTTACTGCGCATCAGCATTGGAGAAGACACTCATCCTGGCCATTGATGTTGAAAGACTGCTGTGTCTGCTTTTCTCGTGTTTGACTTTTGGGGCTGTTCTAATACTGACTTGTTAGGAGGTTTTTTTGGTTTTGGTTTTTTTGACTGAAGCAAAGATTTATCATTTTCAAAGTGTAAGAAATAATTAAAAAAAAAAGGGGGCAGACATCTGAATTCTTTGAATGCATTAGATTTGGTTTGTAGAATTAGGGAAGCAAGGAATATATTTGTCCAAGTCTGGCCATCTGTTCCTCCAGTTTGAAGGCCAGACATGCCTTTGTTCCAGCTGGGAGGGTGGGCCTATTTTTGATGCCTGCATGGGAGTCTGGATCAGCTAGGATCTTATATTTTATAGATGGAAAGCTGTTTTCCAAATCATAAGAGATGACGGTATTGCAGAAGAGCCACATCAACATGCTCTTAGGTGATCCTCAGATATTGTTCTATTGTGTTGTTTGGGGAAAACGTTAACTTAAAACAAATTTCGCTGCAGCCACTGAAGGTATCACTTGAGTGGTGGCTGCAGGCAAGGAACTTTATCTCCCCTTCTCTCTCCTACCATAAACCCGTTATCATGGCAACTGTTCTTTGCAGAGGCAAGAGGCAAACTAAGGAGTTTTGAAAGAATGAAATGCCTTTACATTTATTTTTTAGGGTACTTCCTCCCTTAAAGATGCAGTGTCTGTACTGGATGGGATTGAGCTCAGTTTTCAGAGAGAAACACCATCTGCTGCTTGACTAAAACTGTTTCAAACTCTATAAGCAGATGTTCTTTTGGATGGGAGGTGCGGTGACAGTGCCTGACCAGGCAAAGACGTGAATCAGTAAGTTCATGTTGGTAAGAGTTACCAGTTTGACTAGACTAAATCCAAACCTTTGTTAGCCCAATTCTGTGTAGGGTCATGAGCTTGAATTTCATCGTAATCATATTAACACCGTTAGACAGCGTCTGGACCTAAATTCAGGTTTATCTATTTCTGGGACTGCCTTGGCAGTCCAGGTGTGTCGTAAACGTGATGTCTTCTGGCTGCTTTCCAGACGAGTGGAATATTAGTGAGGCGGTTAACTTACTGCTGATTCTAAAAGAGTGAATCTGCCGCCTTGTTTTGAATGTTTCTTTTGGTGCAAGAATAGAAATCTGGTATTGGTTGCTTGAAGTAAATACAGCTTTAAGTGAAGAATATCCTCTGTGCAATGAAGCCCTTATGTACCAGGAAAATAGCTGTAAACTTTTGTTTAACCATTTTATCTCTGTTATACTATAATCTACAGTGTATGTAATTATATTAATGGCCGGAGCAACAGATGGGAAGTACTTAACTACTGTGAGAGAAAGGTTTTCACTGGTAACAGCAAGGGTTTTGAAATTCAGTAGAGATCTGTGGTAGAAGCATCATGATGCTTTAGGAGGAGTCTTGCTTGTTATGCAATGTAGCAATGAAATGGTCTTCAAAGTCTTCAAAATTCCTTCCTGTTTGGGAGTAGAAATTCTGTGCTCCGGCTGGCCACTAGTAAGTTCTTTCTGTGCTCCATAAAAGATGTTTTTCTGGGCATTTTCCCTTACTGGTGTGCTAGACAACCCCTTTTCAAACTTTACCCAGTGTAAATTATGGCAGTAGTCTGTGAGCATCAGGTGGCAGTATTTACCATACAGTTATTATAATAGTACCCTGCCGAATTTACTTCTTTATTTCACTCTGATTGCAAGGAACTGAAGTGTTAAAATAATAATGGAATTAAGGTGCAGTGAAACTTGCAGTGATATTCCAGTTGAGTCTTGTGTTCTTCCTACTCACTGTCAAAGAAAGTGTGCTTTTATAAGTAAAAAATACAACATTTGTTAAAACTTTGTGTTTAGAAATAATAATGAGGTATAGATTGAGGTTTGTGTAATTCTTTTCAACTTAACATAAGAATCGTAGTGCTTGGGTAACTGTACTTTAAACAGAATGGTTTAAACAGAATGATCTCTTTAACTGGCGTAAAAGCTGCTTCCATGGATAAGTGCTTGTTTAATACAACCTGAAGACCTGACTCTATTTCCAGAATTAAGTTATACTTAGATATGGTCTTATCTTATGAAATTGGTGTCTAATATTAATGCAACTGTGAATAATATTGTGTGTCACACTTGCAGTGCTTATTTGTATGACCTGGAAGCATAGGTCAGTGCTTGATTGGCAGTAACTAATTTTTTTTTTTAATGCATGTATAGTTCTGTCTGTTTATAGTAGCAGCAAGTAACTTTTATAAAATCCAGTAGGTCTTTCTTCCTGGCATTCTGAGTTTTCATCAGCTCTGCAAAAGAACAGGGGAGAATTACTGTGAAGTAATTCTTACAGGTAAGAGTAATAATAGGTAATTATTTGTAAGCGTAGAGACTGCAGTCTTGTTGATAGAGCTGATTTGATGGTTTAAGTCATACCTAGATAATGTGGATCTTTAGTTGTTTTTTTAAAGGTAAAGGGATTATATTCCAAGACTTTGTTTTCTGCTGTACATTTGTATTCCTGTGGTGTGCCTGTTGGAAGAGCTAAGAGTTTTTGTATCCTCATACAAACACAAAACGTACCTGAGACCTTGACCCTGGGAGGTGCCCAGCCAGGAGAATACAAGGCTTTGCTATGACAGGTTTTGAACATACTGAAACTGCTCCTGTGGAGCCGCTTCCTTTCCTGGGTTCTGCAATGAGAAATTAATTTGGGGAAGGTATGACTAGCTTATTTAAAAACAAGATCTGCAATGTGTGCCACGAGTCCACTGCTTGAGAATGCTCTTGCTCTTTCTATAAACCAGAGGTTGGGTTCAGAATATTTGTTTATTATTTTGCTGTATATGCATCCCTGGACATTTCTGCTTTATTTGATTGTGACTTGGAGCTGGGTGGGGTTTTCTGTGGGTTTTGGGGGTTTGTTTTTTTGAGTGTGTGTGCAGGGGAGGGTTTTTTGGATATATTTTTTTTTTTTTTTGTAGGCCTGTTTTCCTTTTATTGTTAGAATTTTGTTCTTGGCTGTGTACAAGGCCCCAGCACCCAAGGACTTTCTTGCATCACTGCTCATAAACAAAGTTTGTTATGTTGGAATCAGGGAAGTGAAGACCGCGCACTTTTGTCAGATCCCTTCTGGAAAAAAATGTTCTTTAGTTGCAGCTCTCCGTAAGCTGCAGTTGCTGAAAATAACGAGCTGCTGTCTGTAAGTGGCTTGATAGCAGAGAGTACACTCAGTAAAGAAATTGCCAATTAAGGTCAGGCAGTCTTGTCACTTAAAAAAAAAAAAAGTGTATTCTACTTGTCATATCGTCACATCTTTCTCTTCTTAGCCACTCTTATTAATTTAACATTGGACTCTAACAGGCTGTCTTGTTAGCTGTTCTGAACTTAGTACGGATTTCTCTCACTTTTTTATTTTTGAGAGGGTTGAGGTGATAGAATATGAGAGTGCTTAAGAAATAATCCCTGAGAGAATTCACCAACTTTAATGTTGTAGCTTGGGAACTGAAGATAGTAGTAGAATTTAATTAGTATCAGAGTTTGTAGCAAGATGTAGGCATATTATCTGCATCAAGACATTTTCTTACGCAAAATACAAATAATTTCGTTACAGATAGGATGCTATTCCTTAGATATTTCTAATGCTTTATATTTAAGAAATGTTCTTTGGGTATTGGCTGCTCCAGAAGTGAAAGTGTTTTTTCTTTCTTTATCTAGTTCTGCAAATGCTACTCCTGAATTTGAAGGCCGGGGAGGAGAAGAACTTGGCACAGAGATAGCAAATACACTCTACAGAGTATTTAGCAGCGAGAGCAGTGTAGACTTGAAATCACTTTGTATTAATCCCAGAGAGCACTGCTGGGTTCTCTATGTTGATGTGTTGGTAAGTAAGCAAATGAAACTAAGGTTCAAGGACGTTTTTCAAGGTGCTGACTGACTTAGCATAACCATGTGTATTTTCATGTTAAAAAAGCTTCTCATAATGTGATATAATGCTTCACAGCATGGATGGCCATTGTCTTGTGAATCTACCTATAAAAGTTAATCACTACTTCCAGCTTGCTCTTTTTCTGCTCTTCTTGATGCTGCTGCTCCATTGCAGAGCTAATAAAAAACACTGAATACTCCATATCTGTCTCAGATAAAAATCGGTGATCAAGGAAATTGCCACTAAAGAAGGCTAAACTTTTTTCCAAGCTAGATATAACGGCAAAGGTGTATCGTTCTAATGAATGTTAAGTTAGCATGGGTGTATGTTAGCCCCAACTCAACTGTCCATCTTGTCTACCTTTTTCCGCTATTATCAGTACTAATTCAGTAAGGTAACATTTGGCCTAGGCACTTTTTGATGAAAGTTGTATACATGTATTGAATGTAGAAGAGAAACTGAATATTTGTTCCCATTAGCAAATGGAAACTGAATTTTATGCGTGTAAATCTTGTGCATGCAGCAGCTCAGTTTCCAAACTATGCTGTATTGAAAGCACTCTGTGGTGGGAATTTAATAGAAGTCTGCAAGTTGGACTCTCCTGAGCATTATTTCCAATCTTTTTGGTCCAAAGTTATTTTTCAGTTACAAATTTGACAAATAGAAACTCATGTTGAGGGATCTTACTCACAGGAATCCATTAATGTCTATGAAATGATTTGCAAAATGTTAAGCTGTATTACCAAAAAAAATAAATGCAGGGTTTTGTTAAATAAAACAGGAACATTTAGACTAAGACCTAAATAAATGTGAAAATCAGTCCATTAGGTGTTTAAAAAAGTAGTAGCATTAGCCTAATTATAGTAGATGTGGTACATACTGTGACTTAGTCTGCGTACGGATTGATCGAATATGTACCACTGCTGAGTGCTTTAACAGCCCTAGTCATCTGCTTATTAGAGCTTGGAGTAGTTTAATAGAGGAGGAAGCATTAGTTCTGAGAAATCACACAGGGGCCTTTAGTTACTAGGTGATTACAAGCAGAGGTATGGAATATTAAATGCTGTGCTTATTTAAGCAATGTACTGCTTAACATAAACACTGTGTAAGCAAAGACTTTCATAAAGCTGACTGCTGCAAAAGTAGTTCTGTCTAGCTTTTGTGTGAGGTATAACTGGTCCATTATTTGATTCTTCCTGGACAAATCTTTTGATTGTCCACAGCTACAGAGGAAAACAGCCTTGGTATTTTTATGCTGCTAATTGTATCAGAATTATGAACGTCAAGACCTATGTTATGTGATGAATTTTACATTTAGCTTTGTTTACAGTGCCAATAAAGAATCTGTTGTAGGTTCATAATTAGGACTGCAACTTGATGAGTCTTTTTAATGTCATATTCTGTAGGGATTTTATGTGTGGGCCACTGAAGAGCTGCTGGTACAGTTAGAACAAGATACTGTTAACATTTGTCTCTTATTCTGTACCCTCCCTCTTTTTTTTTTTTCCCCACCCCAGGTCTCTGTATTTTCACGTTTTCCAGGTACTTGTGCTCTTTCCTTTTCTAAATAGAAGACATGTATAATGTGGTAGTTTATATTTGACGTAGGTGCTTGATACCTGCGGATTTTCCTGAAGCTGCTCTGGCTGAATCGTTCCTGTAGAATTCTAATAGTACATGCTAATATAAGGTACAAGTCATATTATTCATCATTTGAGGGAGGCAGATTCTAAAGATAATAACAATGCTTATTGAGAGTCCTTTGGATGATGCTTTCCTTCAGGATTCCTGGAAATTGTTCTCATTGGTGTTTGTGTTGCATAGTTAAGTTGGAGGGAAAATAAGCCTTAAATCTGTCAGAAGCCTGAAAATACTGGTACCTTGTTGTCAGGTGGGAAGGTACTTGTTTTCAAGTCTCTCATTCCAAAAGACAAAAAAAAAGCAGAAAGAATGTCACGAGCCTGGAAATAACTCCATTGCTGTGTAATTTAGCCACGTGCACTTTGATCGAAGCATCTATATTCCGCTCCTACCTGTAAACAAAATTTGAGATATGCAACCTCAAAAGAGAAAATAGTGTATTTTGCATAGCCACGCAGCTTGTCAATTAAAAACCATCTCAAATATTTTCTAGTGGTCAGTGTACTTGGGAGGTGTTATAATTGTGTACAGTCAGACTGGAAAGACAGTAACTTCAATTATACACACCACAAAGATGCAGACATACAGACACATGTAGATATGTGTCAAAGATCAAGAATATATACCTTGACCTTTCAAAATACATGCATTCTTTCTTAATAATAGAAGGCATTCCACAGAGTAGCTCATGAACGTGGAGATACACAGTACTGCAAAACTATAAGGCTCTTTTCGCCCTCTCTGCCTTTCCCTCAATTTCTTTCCCCATGTAAGTCATTGATGTCAGAAATAAGCTTTTGGGCATTTTCAAAGGTGCTTTTGATACATGCATAGCCTTCTCCACATAATTTGCCCAAGCAGCCTGCCGTGTTGAGCAAGGAGAATCAAAGCGTGCAATCTATTTTCATTCCCTACCCAATCACACAGTACGTTCTGTGTTGGGGGGGTGCATTAGGTTCTGTTGAAATTTTAGCAATTCACTACTGACCATCCCTCAGAGGATTTCCTCATCGTTTTGGGGGATAAAAAAGCAAAACACATTAGGAATCTGTCCTTTTGGAGGAAAAACTTCTTTGTATAAGGCAAGGTGTAAAATGTTTTCTCTTTTTTTCCCACCCCCAATCACTCTTTCATTTGTGTATCAGTAAATGAAAAGCAGTCCTTTCTAAAGACTGCTTTGCTTCCCACAACTCACGGTTGTGCAGACTTTTTTAGTCCTTTAAAAAAAAAAAAAAAAAGGGTGGGAGGAAGATCTCAGTACAGGGTGCTTCAGCTGAGAAGAGAGCGTTCTGTCCTTTTTGGAGGAATTGTTGTACCTTGCTTGATACAGGCTGTGTCCCTAGCCTGTAGGCGCCACTGTAATACAGATAAGGCTTTAGAATAACAGCCTGAACGTAAGCCTAGCAACAGTACAGGCGCATCCCATTACTGTATTTTAATAGCAAAGATATTTTGGGGCTTATTGAGTTACCCAGTAAAATCCAATAATGACTGAAAGGGGCAAGTTAACCTCTCTGTATTCAGCAGCTGTTTGCAACAAAATAATCTGATCACCTTTGTATTTAGCTTTCTATCCCAACTTTTTGTCATTCTTTTTACACAGTTCAGTTTGTCTTCATAAAAATAAACTGTCTTTCCAGAATATCTGATTTATGGTTTGCTCCCAGTGCGGGAGTTTATCTTACTCTTAAATAGATTTTGAAGAGCAATCAATGCAATGTGTTGCAATACTTGCTTTGCTGTCATCGTAGAATATAGATTGATGTAATGGAGAAGCAGCCATGTGTCCTCGCTGAAGTAGTTCCAAATGCTTGCTGGGGATGTGTGTGTTCATAGAATAGTACCAGCAGCTGAGAGCAGAGCTTGTCAGAGGACTAACGCTAGACTACGGCCAAACACATCTTTGAGTTCTCTGTCAGCCTACGGAAGGTATTAGTGGCTATGGGAGCCCTGCCTTCTTATCTAGTATGCCGTGCCGTTCTCTTTGGTCTTCTGATCTTCATGGGAAAAAGCTAAGCTAGGCTCCCTCCACACGCTTTAATTCGAATGATCGTGTTATCAACAAGTGGACTTTGACATCAGAATTTCCTTAGATCTTTTTTAGCTACAAGACAAACCAGCTGATGACTCCTTTTCCATACAGAGTAGAGAATAAATCACAGTGTGCCTTCATAACTATACCTTCTATAACTAGCTTTTCATACCATGTTCTGGGTGACAGTTTGCACTGCTGCTTTGAAAACAATTCTACCAATTGGGCTTGTCTAGCTGATATTTAAAAAAGACTCCTCTTTGAAATAAAGTATAGAAAATGGATTGGCTTAGTTTAGAGCCTTAGCACAAGAAGAGTAAAACCAGCAGTGGTTTCATTTCAGCTTCTATTATTAAATTTTATCATTCATTTTATTATGAAGTGTGTTAACTCTTCTGTGTTACATATATAATACAGTTAGCTGAAATCTTAATTTCCAGTCTGTTGTTTCTTTTCACAGATAGACTTTAAAGACAACTTTGTTTTTAAAAACACTGTTCCAGTGCTTAATTTTGTGCCTTTTCAAGTAGGCTGAAGTAAAATAAAGACTTGGTTTAAAGGCCCCAGCCTGATTTTCTTTTAAAGAGATTCTCTTTTTTCCTCTCCAGTTATTGGAATGTGGCGGGAACCTCTTTGATGCAATCTCTATTGCAGTGAAGGCAGCTCTCTTTAACACAAGGTAAAGCACGGGTCTCGTTTCATGTGAGTGGAAGTGGAAGGGAAGTACTCTCTGGGAGCTAAGCATTTTTAGTGCTTAATTATTTAAATAAGAAATACCCAAGGCAACTTACAGTCGGATACAAGGCAGTCCATTTGTACGCAGGCAACATGAACTAAAGACTTTAATTCAGTTTCTAATAATCAAGTATCATATTGCATTATATGTGCAGTCAGGCTCACTATGTAACTTTTGTTCTGTAGCTAGATCCAGAAAAAATTGTCTTGACCATATGGTTTTGCTGCAAGTAGTTGGAGGCCTTTGTGTTGATGCCTTGTGTGTTTAAAGTAAGAAGTATTTACTGATGTGTGATGCTCCTGAATAAGAAGCCCTCTGTCAGTGTAACTACTGATTTGTAACTAGCCCTGATTTTCCACTTCTGATGTTCTTTCTCATTAGCTGTTAGTCTAGAGGTTTTTTTAAAACTAAGAGGAAAAAATGGTGGGAAGAGATTGTGGGGAGGGGGAAATGATGTGTCTTTGAAATAACTTTGCCCTGTGTGTTTTAACTGAAAGAATGGAAGAAAAAAAATCTAGTAGAATGAATGATGCAAGTGCTCTGTGTGTGTTTTAATGATAACATTCAATAATATTTTTCTGATGTTTTTGTCTTCTTTATCTGTAGGTGAAAGGGAGTACAGAGTTTTGTAGCACTTCTGAGAAAGAAACTAGTGAATGGCTTTGCTAAAAAGCTTACGTAGCAAAAGTAGCTGGAAGAGCTGCAAAAGTTAGACTCTTATGGGCATAAATGTTTTAAAAGTGGATCTCGGGTTGTTCCTCAGCTGTAAATTAGAGATCTGCTAAAGTCACTGGTGAAGTTCTGGCTTATTCATCAGGGAACTGGCACACAGTAGTAGAGCTGGAAAAGGATGTGCAAGAAGAAGAGGAAAATACGCTTTTGAAGACAGGCAGTATACGAGGTTATAAACACTTTAAAAGGGGATAAAGGGAGAATCCATCTCTGACTACGGCTTGTATATATTGCTGAGAAACTTCCCATGTTAATCAAGTTCTCAACAGTAACTTTTAATGGTAGACTGTTTTTGTGGCATTAAGAAATACTGTCGCAAACGTAATGGCTCACAAAAGAGTTGACAGTGCCCTAAAGGGAAGAAATGCCTGCGTCTCTGTGTGTGAGCTGCCAGGATGCAGAAGTCGTATAGTTAAAACAGTTGCTCCCATGAGAGTTGTTTTGCAGATCCAAGGCACGTACTTTATTTACAAGATAACTGTCTTTTTTTCTTTTTTCAACTAGAATCCTAGTTTGGAGAGCAGATCATATAAAAAGTAATTAAAATAAATAAAAGAAAATCTGTTGCTTTGGGAACATGGGCTACATGGAGGGTGTAATTGTTTTAATGATTCTGCTTTATTTTTATTTTTCTGACAACTGTATCCTTCATATAATCTTTGATCTGTAGGCAAGCATCCAGAGTCTTGTGGAAGTCAGATGTCAAATGAAAATGTGGTACAGTATGACATAATGCAGAGCCTGTTGATTTTTTTTACCTGTGAAAACCCTGTTATTGATTAGAGCCGGGAATGCTAGTACGTCTAATCTCATATGGGCTCAGAAAGGCGAGAGGTGAAGTTCAAAGTGAAAACCTGTTGCCCTCATTCACTATTATTCTCCCTTTCTCTTGGTGCCTACTAATTTTTCTTTGGACTTACACAAGGTTGTTTAGAGTAGCTGCCCGCTCTCCCTAAAATACTGTCCCAGCAAGACAAGATGTCAATCTGAAGATCACTTCAGATTAAGTGTTCTGAACTTTGCGTGACATCTGTGTCCCTCTTTGAGTCTTACTTGCCTTTCGTAATCTGTTTACAACCAGGTTTTTGTTATGTTTTCAGATCTTTTTCAGCCTTGACTGCAGCCTTGGAACCAAGAGCAGTGACCTCAAGCTGCTGTTTTTTCTTTGAAGCTACAAATTTTTAGATATTCAGATAGGCATTTAAAAACCACAGCTTTGTCCTTAAAAGTCTTGCTCTAACCATTTTTATAATCGCTACGGACACATTTTTCTTTAGGGCTAAGTAAATCCAAAATCATAACTTCAGGAATTTTGCCCAAGAGTTATGGGATTTAAGTCCTTTGTATGTTTGACCTGACTCATTGTATCCCCTTCAGGCATGGAACAGTGACAATGTGATGGGTTTAGGGAGAACATTTACTCCTTGGAGTTTTGTATTGTTCATTGTGTTCTAAAAACTGTATCAAGGTCATGTGCAAAATACAGCAGATAACAAACTTTCTTAACTGTGTCTCCAGGGTGTTTAAGGCTCAATTTATCCATGATGGAAGTAGATACTGCAAAACGTGCAAGTAGCTACTGTGTCAGGACTTAGCGTTAAACTTGATCCTGCGGAACGTGCCTGCTTGCAACCGAGGCAACAGAAACTAGCCAAGTTACCAAAGCTATAGAGTTTATAACACGGTAGCCTTGGTGTTTTTTGTGCTGGGCAGCACAGTAGAGGCAGAACTGATGCCTGCTTGCAAGAGTAGAACTGGTTTTGCTGTTGTGAAGTCTGGGTCTGCAGTGCACAGAAAAGAGGGAGCATTGTTACGTGACTAAATCCTGCTGTACAGATTTCTGCCCTGATTAGTTGTGGGAATCAAAACAGAAAAATGAAAGTTGCAAAGTAAACATGTACAGCTAGTTCTTAAGATAAATCTTCGCAAGCTGGGAGAGGAAAACTCCAGTTTTCTGGAAATGCTTTGTGCTACACTCTCTTCGCCTGGTTTTTGTGTGTATATACCCTCTTTTTATGCAACTATGATGGTTGTGTCTGATCAACTGTCTTTTTGCCTCTGCAGTAGTCCTAATTTGTACTTCCCTTATCTGTTCTTGGCCAGAACAGCTCCTTGCAGGCATTTTCCAGGTATTAATTCTGGCAACTTTTTCTTGCAGACCAAACATTGCTCTGGTTTCATAGCTATTTTAGGATGGAGTTTAAAATTGCTGAATCTCACAGATTTTCTTGAAATCTTCCTTGTTTTTTAAACACTGCTTTGGCACGTACACTTCTTGTCTAGGCTGTTGTCCAATGTTGTCCATTGTCGTGTGTAGCTTGAGGGTTAGTCACCTTGTGACTTTACTCCATCCGTTTTTAATGGAGTATTTTTAACTTGAAAATAGGCTTTGATGCATTTCCAATGAGTTGCAAAGCATTTTGAGTTTCATTTCAGGAAAAAGTGCACATCACAGTTGTTCTCCTTACTGAAAGTTTTAGTTTTAGCTCGGCTCAGGCCAGTGTTCTTGTAGGGAATTTGTTCTCACTGAAGCAGGGTTAGCTGTTGTGAAGTACTCACCTCTAGGACTCTTAGCCACAAGTAACTAAAATACTCTTCCAGGGAACAACAAAAATCACTTTGTGTTGGTGGGGGAAACGTTCACTATCCGCTCCTCTGTTAAGAGATTTGGTACAGAATGAGTGAAAGAACGTATCCTCCAGAGTCTAGTTATAACATGCAACTCTGCTGTAAAAGTACTAATATAAAAACAGATTGTGGTTACGTTCCACATGGTTCCTGAAGTTAGCTTCCTAGGGAAATCTTGAAATATTTTATGTTTTCAAGTGCAAATGTTTAAAAGTGAGAGTACTGTGGTTGAGCTGCTTGTAGGTTTTACTGGCCAGTAAAGCACAGTCTCTCAGTCAGTACTTCATCCTAGTGGGCACTTGGATAAATGAGGGTATATAAGATGCTGACGTTCTTGGCAGCTTGAGATACCATCTTCTACTAAATCGTTTTAAATTACTTCGTTCATTATGCTAAGAAAACTGCATTAAATAATCCTGTAAAACTCCCATTAAATGGCTATCGCAAATACAGTATACGTGCTTGTGATACTCCTTACAATATAAGGAGCCTGTCTAGCTCATTTGTGAGAGAGCTTGTCACTCACAATCAAGAAGAAAGCATTTCTTGGATTTCTGCCTGGGTTTTTATCCCTGGTTTTTGCTTTTGTGTATCTGTCCTTAGGACAGTAGAGTCTTCTGGCTTCTTAAAGAATGGGACTATCTTGCCAATCTTCCCATCTTGCTAAAGAGAAAGGATTTTACTGATGTCATCTTTTCCCTTTACCCCAGTCTCCTTAGTGTCCGAACAGCTTCACTACTTGTATTTGCTACTGATGTCACAGCTTTGCCACACAATGCAATTAATGTAATTCTGACAACTTTATTGTTGTCTGCAAGAATGGGGACCACAGTACAAAAGGATTCAGTATTGGTAATTTATCTCCTGTACATCCAGGCAGGTGTACAAAGAATCATTCAGAATTGATCTGTGCAAATGCCAAAAGAACCTCTCCCCATTTATTAGTGTAGAAAGCAGTTCAAATTCTAACAGTTTGAATGATGTAAATATGATGATCTTATCCTAAGTATCTTCCCACTTACAATGTTTTCTTCCTAGTCTCAGTGAGTGAGTTGTTAATACTTTGATAACATTCTGGATTTTTTTTCTAAAAATATAGCCTGATTTAGAGGAAAGGGCAGTTCCTGGAGTTGAGACTGTATGACAACTGTATTCGTTATCTGTTGCGGCAATGATTTTGCACGTTCTGTTTCCACAGAGTACCCAAAGTGCGTGTTCTGGAGGATGAAGAAGGCTCTAAAGAGATTGAGCTGTCTGATGACCCTTACGATTGTATTCGACTTAATGTGGACGATGTGCCCTGCATTGTCACGCTAAGCAAAGTAAGCCTGACAAATTTCTGACCTTCTACCTAGAGCCTTCCGTTTCTAGTCACTTCATCTGCCATTCATTTTTTCCCTAGAGATAAAACTTGAGTTACAGAAATGGTCAGTGTCCGCTGTGTATATATTTGTTCATCTTTGGCCTCCTAATTAAGAAGAACTTTTACTGAATAAGGGTGGGGGGTTTTCCACCTCTGACTTGCAGGTTTCTACTTGATGCATTCTTAAAATGCATCTTCTTGCGTGCGGAAGAGTTGTTTATTATTTTTCATCTACTCCTTGCTCAACATTCAGAGCCGCGGATACTTCAGTATGTTAAAACAAATGGTCACTGTTGTGAGGCGCAGAAGTTGTGTTGTCTGCGTGGAGTTACACAACGAGTATTTGTTGCTGGGGTCAGAACTGTCTTTTCATAGGTGCAATACTGTCCTTTCCTTTCAAACAGGTTTTTGTTTTCCTTTTCCACATAGAGCACGTAGCTAGCACAGTTGATTTGCTGGATGCTGCATTTTCCATTGCAAGAGTTAGTGATTTACTTACTTACCTGCAAGTTTGTCTGACATTTCTTTTAAGCAAGTTGCATAAATAGTAGGAAGGCCATCACTGAAGTGGGGGCTCACCTGAGTGCTGGGATGTGTAATTTTCATGTAGCGGGGAGGAAAGTCCACGCTTGGAGTTGGGGGGAAAGGGGAATATGGAGCTTCATATAGATGAAAGGACGGTCGGAGAGGAAAACGGTATGAAATAGTGACATGCTTATCTCACCTCTGTTATGTATGTACCCACAATTTGGGGTCAGAGACTGCTGTCAAGTCAGTCTCTGACGACTACCAAAGGCCACATGATACTAGGATGGGAGGCTGTAGATGATTAACAGAGCTACCACGCAGTTAATAAAGAGCTTAGACAACTGCAAACTAATATGTGATTTTGTCACTAACTTACAGATTGGATACAGGCATGTGGTGGATGCTACCCTTCAGGAAGAAGCCTGTTCTTTGGCCAGCCTGCTTATTTCTGTGACCAGTAAAGGCTCCCTCACTTCTATGAAGAAAGTGGGGAAAGGTAGCCTGGATCCTGAGAGTATTTTTGAAATGATGGAGGTAAGGAGTTTTGAGCAGTTACTGTCTTGGATGATACTGGATGAGCTGGAACTTGGGTGTGTGAAAAGCTGCAGTAAGGGCTGTAAGAGCAGAGATCTTGGTGCTTTCATTAGAGGCACAAGGACCTGCTGTAGGTTACAGACATTTCCTTTGAAACAGAATCTAATACAAATGGATGTTAGCTAAAACTTTTAGATGCCTGAAAATGTATGGTACTCACATTCGTTTCAGTCAAGTACTTCAGAGCTGTAAGACTGTAAAGCTTAAGTTAATAAACTTTGAGAGTATTTTTAAAGAACATGTTCCCTCTCTCACTGTTTCCCTTAAAGACTGAAAGAGCAAAACTTCTAACATGGTAAAGTCCCTATAGAAGTGGAGATGGTACTTTGAATTGCTAGTGCACGGTGTTCTCTTCTAGCACAACTCATTTGTTTTGTGATAAGCTTACTGTTCTCATTTTACTGTTGTTTTTCTTTGCTCCTTTATTGGGTTTCTGATCTGCCCCTACTCCATGAAAATACTAGTATCTGGATGTTGTTCTCATCCACGTAAGAATTCCATTTTAAACCTTGCTTCAGGCTCTTCGTAAATCTGTTCTCTAGTATAAATTCTCATGCCTGGGTTTGGCCTAGAGCATGAGACAGAAATGGGTTTTGAACTTGGAGTCAGAATGAGAAGGAAGTACTTCAGACTGGCTCTGTTTTCTAGAGACCCAGAACTAATTTCAGCATGGCTGTAGTGAGGAACGCAGAAATTGGAGCCAAGTTTGGAAACAGTTGGTCTCAAGTGGAGATTACGTGCTTGAGTATATACAGCACTTCGCTGTTTCATGACATCAGTCCAGAGTGCTGACCTTGGTGGTACCAGTGGGCTTTTTATTTGCGTTCAAAGATGTCACTCATCTCCGTTATCTGGGTAGAGAGGTGTTATCCCTAATCTGGTGTCCTAAAGAAACCGGACTTCCTGTGCATAGCTGATGTGTCTTCCTTGATGGATTTTGAGTCCAATTCTAACTGAATGTTACAGAAGACTTGAGGTTTTGGGTCTAGGGCTGTTACAAAGAGATGGGTGCTTAAGTCAGATACAGGTTCACAGTAGAGGCTGGCCTCCATGCAAACTATCTGCACAAAGCTTTGACCGAAGCCTCTGTTTTGATGACTGATTTCGCCCTGCGTTGAGCCCTAAATAGGAAATGAACTCCTGCGGTTCCGTTGTATAGCCTGCCCCCGAAGGCTGTGCTTGGGATTATGTAATGATCATCTAAACATTAATCAGAGATGTGTATGGAAGGTAACAATGGGAATCTTCAAACCGTCCTACTCTTCTTAAGAGCTTTAGTGAACTTGTCCCTGCTTGCTGGTGCAAGGAGTTAAAAGCTTAAGCTGATCACCCAGTGAGCTGTGCTGTCTCTCACTTGCTTTGGAAGAAGTCTTCCCTCCTGAGTGGTGAGCAGTTTGAAAGCGTGAGGGATAAAGCTGATCAGAAGAAAGCAAGATGTTTTCTGGGAGGTCAGAGATTATCTGTTTGGCTCTGCCTCAAACTCAGCTGCCTGATGAGGATACCAAGAAAAACAAAAAGGCCTGGGAATGTCCAGTGGAGGAGCCGTGTAACCCTTGCTTGACACCTTCACTCCCTAATGATTTGGCTGCGGGTCAGAGAGTGTTCAGCTTTCTGTGCCTGGTAGAGAACAGATGTTCTAGGACACATCTCTTAGGAAGGCAGCTTCACGGGAAAGTTTTGGGAAGCTGCTAGCATTAGGCTTTGTTTAACTGAGTTTATGATCCGATCCATAAGAGAGGCAAGCAGGAATAAGATGGCAGCAGCGTTGTGTCAATACCGAAGCTCTGCACAGTTCCTGTTCCGTTTGACCTGGTGCAAGTGATGTCCTACGTTTGAGGAGTAGAACGCGCAAAGTATATCGCCCCTCGGGACTCCGGGCCGCTGCTGTGATCTTTGTCCCAGTGCAGAGCTGTAACAATTCTTGTGCGTGCCCCCCTTTATTTAGCGTGACTCACAGTGTCTAGGACTGACAGCTAATAAAGGATCTGCACACGGACTGATTTGGTGATGCACCCAGTGTGCATTTTGGGCTTCTCTGGCCCCGTGACAGGGTGTTGAACTGGTCTAAATTCAGTCTGCTGATTCTGAGCGCATTCAGAAGAGTTTACGGAACTTTGCATTAGTAGGCTGCTTTGCTGGTCAGGTACCTCGTGTCCTCTGGCAGCTAGCGTATGGCTGCTTACTGCGTGTGCTGGCCAATTTGAGTGTGTGCTTGTGCCTGATGTGAGTTTAATTTGTGTTCCTGGGTGATCCAGCGGTGCACAGATCTGGTATTAATGATCATGGAATGCTTCTCTGATGAATGGGAGCACTGCCTTTATGTGTACATTTTTCCAAAACTTAATCAAATGGAAATGAAACTTCCACCACCATTATTTTTCTTAATTAAAAGCATATTTTTATTATACCAGCTGGTGTATATTAATCATTAAAGGGAAAATATTTGTCAAAAGGAAGTGTTCTGTGATAGTTGTCTTCCTGTTAATAAGCATATGTCTTAGATTTGTTTTACTTTCTTTGCATTGCAGACGGGAAAAAGAGTAGGCAAGTCATTGCACATAGCCCTTCAGAAGATTTTGGATGAAGAAGAGAGTTTGGGGACCTCACGGCAGAAAGTTGGATTTCTAGGATAAGTTTTTATTAAATGTTTAAAACTGTTTTTAATTGGTTGTGCAGTCTTGTCAGTTTGTATATAGAAAAAGGATATTTTCTTGTTCTAGTACCTTTATCCTTCTGGCTAAGAGGCCTTTAAAATGTTCCTGAGCGTAAAGAAAGTTACAGTTAAATGTGAATAAGCAAAGTTTGAGATGCCTTCCGTATGGGTAACTGTCCGCACCTCCTAAGCGCGCCAGCAGCAATTGTTGCAGTTGCCTGGGCAGTCTTGAGTCTGTTTTCAAGACTGACCAGGGTAGGTTCCACTTAATTCTGTTTGCATGTGTTCCACTTCGGCAGACCAGCTGCTGTGTTCTAGAGCGTACGTGGGGTTGTCCTCGGTACGGTACAAGCCAGGTTTTGGGTCTCTTGAAATTCTTTTTTTTTTTTTTTTTTTTTTTGTTCACCAGCCAGATGAGACCAGCACGTGGTGGAGGTCTTCCTGCAAATTGTCTTACTTTTCTCTAAATAAAGTGTGGTTAGATTTTACTATAAATACAACATGGTCCCAACTTTCTGATTCATATTTTAAACAAAGATTTCTTTGCTCACTAGAGCTCTGCCTGTCCCTTTTGCCAACAGGTACAGTAGAAACCTAGCCAGAACTTCTCACAGTGGCTAAGGAGAAGGGGGATGGCTAAGGTAGAAGGGAAAATAAGTTAATTTTTAAGAGTTTGATAATTCAGCTGGAGAAGCATAGTGGCTGTCAGTGATGGTCCCTTACGGGGAAGGACAGAAGATGGCAGATAAGGTACGCAATCAAGTTGTACCACCAGGTCTTCAAAGCAGTGGATTCCCTGCCTAAGTCAGTCAATTGGCTGACCCAGAAACGAGTAAGAGCTGTTTATTTGGCCGGATAGGAAGAGACAACAGATTGAAGAAGTCAAACGAAAAAGTTGATTTTCAGGAAGTTGATATTTCAGTTGCAAGCGTTAGAAGGATTTTGATCATAATGTTTTGAACAAACATTATGGCAAAATTTACTACAACAATCCAGGAATCGCTTAGCTCTTATTTAAGCAGCATTTTCTGAATTTCCTGTTTTAATTTCCTAATATCAGATTAAGAACATTCTCTTGACTGGAATGTGTCTGGCGGGGAGAAGGGGAAGGTTTTTGCTGAAGGAGAGCTATAGATATAGGACGAAATATATTTCAGCTCAAACTAATAATCATGATAACATTAAAATATACGGTGTACTTAAGGTCCCCAAATCTCTTCAGCCCTTTTCCTAGAGCTGACTCGCATAATTAGTCAAGGTGACTGCAGTACTACTGTGTATTTCAGATATGTGTAGCCACTACTATAACGAGCAGGCAGGTTAAAAAAAAAAAAAAGAAAAGAAAAAATAAAACATTCCACAAAATTTCCCTGAGGTGTCTATTTTGAAGAGACGGGGGTTTTTCAGCACCTTAAGTAATGGATAAGGTAGGTTATGGTAGTGCTGTGTAGTAATACAGGCAAGAAGAGACAATGATTATATATAATCCTCCTTAATCACTCCAGTGGAGTTATTCTATGTGAGGCAAAGACCAACCTGACATCAGCTTTACAGTAGCTGTGGTCCATTCCTTGCCACGCAAAGCTGCTTGTAAGAAAGTAGAAAGAAAGAAAACTGAAGGGAGAAAAACCATTTACAGTACCCTAGACTCGCCACAGGCAGTTTTTGTTTGGCCATATATTGTTTAGTGTTTCAGAAAATGGTTAATTTAAATGAGGATTGCAAGTCTTAAACCACAGCCATGCTCTGAATAGCTGTTGCCTGTTTAATTACAGATTTGTGGTTGGATACCAAAAGGCTGCCCAGAGTTACTTCCAGGGTGAATTTTGTAACATGGTAAATAATAGTGTACTTCTGCATCGCCTTCCAGCTGAAGGATCTCCAAGCGTTTTGCAAGTTACATCATTTAAGAAGCTTCTTGACCCCTCTCCAGATCCTTTTAATTTTAAATTGATTGTTACGAGAGCTGGGGGTGGATGAGAGAAACCTCACTGTATTTCAGGCGTGTTAACTGACAGCTCTGTGGAGGTGAATATACGTGCATTCCCTCTCCACTTCTTACTAAGGACGGCAAATATTGAGCCCATCTGAGATCTAGGCTATGTGCTCAAGATACCTAAAAAGCAAACTCTCGGTACCTGAGCATCTGTGTCTGCTGCCAGCACAAGGAAGCCTGTGCATCAGCTGTGTATACAAAAATGGCTACCCCAGTCACAAAATACTTGGTACCAAGCACTTCCCAGGAGCATCTCTGTAAATTAACATGGTGCAAGTACCTGCAGTGCCTCCTCTGACCACGCGTGTCCTCCCCCCGCGTCCTCTGTAGCTCTGTAAACGGGCACAGAATGAATTGGGGGTCTTCAAGGGGTCCTATTCCTTCCACAGTCGCTACCTCCCATTTTTTGGCATAGAAAAGCCGTGGGGTGGAGCGTGACCCCAGTTCAGACTGGGGCTGCTTTTACCCCTGAGATAAAAGTGATGAGCCTGGCCAAAAGTATTACACAGCTGCTCACTGGTGTATTACACAGGCTGCCCCTGGAGGTTTGCTGCTACCAGCTCGTGTCCCAAATGGACAAACAAAGCTCTGACAGAGGTAAAAGGGCCTACAGCTCTCCCAGTCGACACGACATCTGCCGAGAAATCTTTGAGACTGTGGTTCTCAGGCATGCCAAGGGCTATGCTGCCCATTTCTATTTTCTTAGCTCTCTTTAACCCCTCCCTTCCATCCTAAACAAAAATAGCGGTTACATTTTTAAGAGAGGCTTCAACTGAGACTGCTCCTGTTCCCATCTGGGCTGGTGGAAAGTTCCATGTGTTGCTGGGCAGATACTGCCACGTTTTCATTGACTCGAGTCCAGTAGAACTAAGAGGAAACATCTGTGGAGCGGGATAGCTCTCTGTCCCAGAAATTAATTGCTTCTGCTGGGAGTGTCGAGAGGCTGAAAGCTGTGTACTGGAGATGGGGAGTCTAGCGACTCCTGCCAGGCTTCTACTTCGGGTGCCTAAAAAGCACCCAGCTGCAATTTACGTGTTTTTTTTTTTGTTGTTTTTTTTTTTTCCTCCTTCCCCCGTGTATCTCAGCTTAAAGGTCTGTTTAACAGGGACAGTCCCCTTGAAGCAGGAGAGGGCTAGGCTGTAGGTCAGTTAAACTTGGCTGGTTCGCTTCTCGTGTTCCTCCAGGTCTGTGCTTACACTCGCGGAGGTGCACAACAGATTTACCAAGCCCAGGAATCCCATCAGCCAACATTTCGCGACTACAGTAGCGGTTCAACGTTACGGTGGTGTAGTCTGAGGAGGAGAGGGGAGCTTGTTGTGCCCTGGGGGCAGGTGGGAGGCTATGGGGAGGAGAGGGGCTGTGCCGCTCCCGGTCAGGCCGTATGAAAACTGGGTTCAGCACAGCCTGTTGTAAAGGCAAGTTAGTGTGAGCCAGAGCTTGCTCATGGCTCCTGTGAGACTGGAGTGTTCACGTCTCTGTCTTCGAGGGACTCGGCACCTTGGTTTGTAGATAACACAGAGTTTCTGTGTTTTCTCTGTAAATAGGAGTTAACTGGGATTTACCACCTTCTACTAGGACTGCCTCCAGATTTTCTTTTAAACTTTAGCAGCTGCCACCGCCCTCCTCAGCAGCGGGATGTTCTCCAGCCCTGCTGTGGGTTTACTTTGCCTGTAGTAAGCAGCCACTGAGACCCAGAGAGAGGGGGAAGAAGCGACTGTGACTGGTGAGACCTGAGCGCTCCAGTCCTTACCCCAGAGCCCTGTTCCCTCCTTTCCTTTAACACGCTTGAGCAAAGTGTAAGAGCAACTGGGGCTGAAGCTCTTCAGCCGTCGGCCTCTGTGCTATATTCCTCCCTGCCCCCCAACCCCTCGTCTCCTAGTCCGCTCCGGCCTGTTTGCGCTCCCCGCCGGTGCGAAGGCAGAACGTGGGCGCTGCTGTTAGCTGTGCCTCGCAGAGGCAGGTGTCGCCTGCCTGCTCCCCGCTGTCAGGGAGGCAGCTGCTTTCAGGCCGGCACTTTAAATGCCTGGTCCCTCGCTCCTTTTCCTTTGGTGAAGTCCCAGGCTCCCAGTGACGGTGCTCGGCTGCAGCAGGGCACTTCGGTACCCGTCCGGGCACAGAGAGACTGCGGTACCTCGGGTTTTCCTTGCGTCAGCTGCGTTTCTAGCTATCCAGTAACAAAAGACCTTTTTGCTGTTCCTGCAAAACAACGTGCTGCTGTTAATGACTCCCTGGTGGTGGTTTCAACCTCAATTTCATTGACTGGAACGCTTTTTAATAAGGCTGTGGTTATCTGACGAGCATTCCTGTTCTCAAGATGAGGGTAAGATCAGCAGCACAGCCACGCCTGAGTTTTCACGTCACACCATTCGTCGATCGGATTTGATCTCTCTGATTTGGACTGAGAAGATCATAGTTACTCCGGCCCCTTAGCTAATACTTTCGGAGGGGAAAAAGGAGATGAAAGCTCAGCCGCTTTCTGACGTACAGAGGCCCGCCTCCACCCAGCCGGCGTGGCGGGGACCGCAGCTGAGCTGGTCGTGCTCGGGTGTTGGAGGTGCTCGGAGCCACCAGCCTGCCGGCCCTCCCTGCCGAGGAGCTCTCTCGCTGCGTGTTCTCGCTGCGTTTTGGCAGACGGTAAGTTTTGGAATTTCCAAGGCTGGAAACCTACGGGTTGAAAAGTCATGAGTTAAGTCCCACCTCTCTTCTTTCCCCCCAGAGAGAGACCAGCTTTAATCTGGTGAGGCTTTTCGAGGGCATGGATTGCTTTCTTCCTGCTGTCTCGTCATACAAACTTCTCTCTTAAATTCAAAAAGTTAAGGAATTCATGAGGCTGACGTGAAAATTCTCTTACAATCCCTAATTCAGCATCCACAGCCGTATGAAAGCAAACCAATCGCTCACAGGTGAGAATGACACACAAGAAGATCATAAGCTGGCAGAACCGCCGTCTGCTTGCCGGTCCTAAAATAGGGCCTTTAATTTCAACAGTGACTTCACTTGAGCTGATGCCGAGACAGGCGGTTTCGTGCAGCCTGCTCAGCGAACCTACCCAGCTAGGAATTCCTCCAGAGTTTTGGTGTTAGATTTAGACACTTGACTACAGTTTTCCTTTGGCTGGTTGGACTTTGGGACGTGGATGACTGGCAGCAAAGCGAAGTAGGGAAGACGGACGGATTTACCCCTAGCCCGCAGGAGCTGCGTGCTCCAAACAGAAGGGAAGGGCAGTCCTTCGGTGCAGCTCCTTTTGGAAACGGGAGGATTTTCAGCAGCTGATAGCATTTGAACTCAAGTTCTCCATGCTTGGGTCCGGTTTAAGGGCCGAGGATCTCCTTTAGCGCTGAGCCTTCTGTCCTGTGACCCTTGGTGAACGTGGCGTAGGGGTGTGAGCGGCGCTTGCCGCGGGATGTGGTGGGAAGGCTCCCTCCTTAGGCTCTCAGCCAATTTCCTAAAGTTGGTGCTGGGGATAACGTTTTGGCAAAGTGCTGACTCCTTGGTTTTCCCCATCATTGTCCTTACGAAAACCACCCTTTCCTGAACTATTATCGCATTTCTTCTCAATTGGTCTCAAAAACAATGATCCATAGATTCGGCTCCTTCCATGTTAACCTGCTCCGATGTTGTTTATGCCGGTGGAAATCAGGAACGATGCCAGCACGAGTTCAGGCAGTGGCGAATTAGTATCAGAGATTTTCTTCTGTTAGCCCCACTTCCTCGCAGCATGTTTTTTACTGTCCGCCGCCGGCTCTCTCCCATTCCGATTCGAGGTTACCGTGGTGCCGCTGAGGCACGGATCCCCCCCCCAGCCCCGCAGAGCGGATTTGGTCGTGGCAGCAGCGGTATGAAACCCAGCGGGCTGCCCCAGCCACGGGTCAAGCTGCCCAGTTGCACGGCCCCGCGCGTGAAGCTGCTTTTATGTCTCCCCTTCGCTGTCAGCGCGGGTGGGGGAGGCAGAAGCCGTCCCAGAGGATGGGTTGCGGAGGGGGGGGGGGGCTGCAGGCAAAGAGCAGGCATCGCTCAGCACTGTGGTGGCCTGCCTTTGAACTGGTAGATTAGCCTTGAAAAGCCAAGTCTGGTAATCGCCGATCTTGATAATAACCGTGTGAATACTGTTATCTAGTCCACCCTTCCACTTTCCAGCCATTGTGCGGTGGCGCTGCCTCACTTCTTGGCTTGGCGGTACCCGCTCATTTCCGAGGAGCCGAATCCAAATAGCCTCTGATCTCGCTGCCCATTTCCTTGCCTAGCTGGGCATGAAATCACAGGTCTGCGTCGTTGCCAGGAGCATCCAGCTTCCTTTCGTGGGCTTATTCCAGCCACTGTTTTGCTAACTGAAAGCCTTCCAGATTCAGCATCGCAGCCTACTTACTGGGTTTCCCAAAGCCACGTAAACTTTTCTGCCTGCTTCCCTGCGGCCCTGGGACACTTTCCATAAGCACAAGTTCTTCTGCCCTCTTTTTTTTTTTTTTTTTTTCTTTTCTCCTTTCTTTTCATCTCAAACCAGTTTCCTTTCAGCTAACAGCAGCTACTCTGTCTGACCAAGAGACCGGGCTTGAAACCAGGGAGTGAAGTGCTTTTACTGGGAAGTAAAATCCATAATTGCACAGATTTAAAAAATCATGGACAAAATCCTGCTTTCTTGGCATAATCACAGCCTTTCTGCTTCTCGTTGACCCTTCCATGAATTAGCTCTTGCTCTCTTTCCCCCGGTGCCCGCTCCCTTTCTCTCGGAGGGGCTATACGTGCCTAACGAGCCTCCCAGCTGTTTCTCCTCAGCTCTGACGTTTGCTGCTTCTCTTTCAGCCCCAAAGGCCAAAACCTCGCTGCCGTCTTCCAGTTCTATTAGTTCATCTAACAAAAAGGATTACCTCTCCCCACCTCCCACGCCTCCCTTACATAAGAAGCGTGAATCATTGGGATCTCAAAAGCACGATGTCTGCCCAAAGAGCCACCGTACAAAGGGACCATTGATATCCCCGTTATTGAACTGGAACCGCAGCCTCGGGCTTCGGCAGGAGCCTGGGCAGGGGATGGGCTGGGTACGGGCAAGGGCTCGCCAGCTTTTAGGTGGCCGTTCCCCGCAGCGTCCCCGCTCCGGACCCATTGCAGCAACGCTTCAGCTTGCTCCTCTCGGGTGGGTTCGTGGGGGTTTATGAGCTTTTTATAATGCCAAGGATTTATTTTTTTCAGTTTACATCGGGCAAAATTGGAGCAAAGCCCCCTGTGAGTAGGTGTTGCTGCCAGAGACAAGTTTTTTGTATCTACTTCTTTTCATTTTTCTTTTTTTTTTTTTCCCCCCAAGAAAAATGATGGGGGCATCCAGCACAGGAGCTGCTGGCTGGCGCAGGGAGAGGCCCCCTTGGTTGCAGACCCGTCCTTCGGGGGCTGATGGAAAGCTGCCCTCCCCTTCTCACTTCAGCTGGGAAATCAGAGAAAAGCAACGCTCCGGCGGGTCCCAGCCGCCCAGACGCCGGCGGTGAGGGATCGCGGTCGGACTCCACGCCAGAGCCATCTGCTTCGCGCGCAGCAAAGAGAGCGCTTCGGTTTTTCCCCGGTGCGGTAGGACATGAATCAAAGCAAAGGCAGGCGAGCAAATGTGGAGCCAAGGAAAACTGGGAGGTGCTGAGTTACCAAAAGTACTTTGGATAGGTAAATGCTACTCGAGCGTCAGGAGAAGGGAACGTGTATGTGTCTGTAGGTGTCTGGCGTCTCTTGGCCTCCGTCCCCTTTGGGGATAGTCCGGGCGGGCGAACGGTAAATCTCCAAAATATATATTCTCCGGCTTAAATTTGAGTGGGGTTGGGCGCCTGTGGTAAAGGGGAGTGAAAACCAAACCCGTTCCTCCTTGGCTTCAGAAGCTTGGACTGCAAGGGAGCTCTCTTCAGGTAGGACGTAAGGGCAGGGTTTTCCTTATTCAGCAAAAGCGTGAGGCGGGGTAGCACCGTTGTGGCCAAACTAAATCAATGGCAGCTCTTTTTCCAGCCACAGCCCTGTTTATCTCGGGCCTTTTGTGCTCCTCTGACTCCAGTGGTTCACGTTGTGCTGGGTGGCATCTTGCCTTAATTTTCCAGAAAACATTTAAGGTTTAATCGCTGACGTCCGGAGCACTTTGTTCTCCAAAATGCCCGTCCCTCCTCTCCTCTCCCTACATGAATTTCCTCCGCTTGCTCAGATTGTTCCTGTTCCTCCTGCAGGAAAGACTCGCCCGCGTGTGCTGCAGCTGCTGAACAACCGCAGCGCCCCAAAAAATCAGGCAGCGGCCTTGCTTTAGGCTGCAGGGCGGCTCAGCGCAGCCCAGCTGCTCCAAGAAGTCGGGCTGGGACCCTGCAAGGGGGTCTCGGGGAGAACAGCTTTTTGTGGAACGTGTTCCCCCCCGCCCGAGTCCAGCTCACCCTGGTCGTCTTATTACAGCTCTAGGGGTATTTAGAAGCCAAGACTGAGTGAAGGCCCAAATTTCTAGGTATTTTTGGTCACGTAACCGCTCGTGTGGCCCCAGGGAGGAGCACCCCTCACGTACCCGGCCTGACGCCGGGGCGGTGGGTGCGAAGCCTCCACCGGCTTTCCAGACCGGCCGTGCCTCACGGAGGGTCTCGGTGCTCTGACAGACCTGGCGGCGAGATACGCTGGATTACGGACCCTGGCACCTGCCGGGTTTCCTAAGGGCAAAGCGCAGCTGTAGGGTCTGACCCTCGAAGGTGCGAGTACTGCCAGAGGAGGAAGGGAAGCGGTCCAGCCGCCGGCGGATGCGATGCTCTTGGCGTGGAGATGGAGCAGCCTTCCTCTTCCTGGGACGGCCGCAAGTAGCAGGTCGAACATCTTCCCAGCTTTCTTCATCCGTCCTTTTGCCCAGGCCTGCCGAAACGCGGTCCCTTTTCAGATGGCTTTTGGGACTGAGATCTCCCCTTCCCGCTGCCCCGTGGGGTGAGGCAGAGCCGAAACCCTCCCAGCTCCCGGCCCGGGCAACGGAGAGGCTTAAAGAGCAACACGATAAGCAGCCCTCCGGTTTGGTTACCGCCTCCGGAGCTGGTGTTTGCTTTCCTGCCCTACAGAACCCAAAGCCGTTTCGGAAAACAAAAAGCACGCGAAGCCACCGCGAGCTCCGGTGCCGGGGACGCCTTTGCCAGCGAAGGGGGTCTCGCTCCCCTGGCGGGTCGCAGAGCGATGCTGCTGCCGGGCAGCCCCACGGCACTGACCACCCCCGTCCTGGCAGCGTTGCCATAGGGGTAGGGGACAGTGTGGCCCGTGGGGCTGTCCTCAGCCCCGAGGGTGGGAAGCACCGTGAGGGGAGTGATTTACGCTGGAACGGCCCCAGAACCAGCAATGTGAGCCCAGTCCTCCGTCCCCAGCCCTCAGGGCAAGAAAAAGGGGGGGGGGGTGTGGGGGGGCCAAACACCAGGTCAGGCCCGGCTGGCCCCCCCCCCCCCCCGGGGCCCCCCGCCC
>JAVKLA010000010.1:9518753-9587188 GCA_034782735.1 Sagittarius serpentarius | reverse complement strand
AGACTTTAAAAAAGTAAGACTTTAAAAAAGTAAGACTTTAAAAAAGTAAGACTTTAAAAAAGTAAGACTTTAAAAAAGTAAGACTTTAAAAAATAAAATAAAAATTACATACTTTACATGGAACATTTTGTTTCTTCCAAGTAGTACTTTCTGAAACCAAATCATTTCCAGTTACAAAAAGAAATAAAAAAAAGGTTTGTTGCAAAGATGACAGGACATCGCCAGAACTTCTCCCCTCGTTTTCTTCTGAGAAAACCCCTTTCCGAACGCGAGGCCGTTTCTCGCCTCCCGCCCGCGAAGGCGCTGGGTGCTGACGCAGCACCGCTCCCTTAGAGCACCTCTGACAGGCCGCGCCACGGCCCTCTCTCTACAGCTGTCAGGGACTGTAGCGGTTGTACCGGGGTAAATACACCTATCTATACATAAAACAGACACACGGACACAAATACAGCAAGAAACAAAGCAGTTCCTTCAGTTTTTGAAGGTTCACCTTGCCCAGACGCCTGAAGCCGGACCTGTGCGCAGCAGCGTCGCAGTTCTCTAATGTAAGATGGATGCAGCCCGAACCACAATGCCTCCCCCCCCCCCCCATTTTATGTGTTAGAAGTGTAGCTAATTGAAACAATTTGTCATGCTTCCTTTACGCTGATGGAACAACACGCCAGAAGTTTCTAAGTCCCTGCAAAAGGACTGTCCCTTCCTCCAGGCTGGATCAGTTCCCCACACCAGAATTCCTCAGTTTCAAAGAAAATGAGGTAGCCCAGGCTTACTTAATTGCTGGGCAGCTATACTTTATGAAAGATAAACCAATCACAAGTTGGATGTAGAAAGCCCTTTATACTAAAGGAATGAATCCTCTAACGGTTTTTTTAGTTTTAGTTTCTAGCTTCAAAGTTTCCGGGGAGACGGACTTGCTCCCATCTTTGCGTACGCTGCAGCCCGCAATTAGACGCTGGCTGGTGAAGATGTGCACAGGGATGCGGGCGATTCAGCATTTTGCTTCCTCCCTGCCCCCCAACAACATTCACGTACTGTAACGTATTCTCTGTCGCGCTCCCAGGTATCCCCGGATAGCTTCTTCAGGGCAACATGATTCCCCCCCACGCCCCACCCAGGGTCAAGGAGTTGAAGTCTCAATATTAGTCTGATGTCAGTAACACCAAAACCAACTTCTTCATTTCTTACTGGTGTTCTACAAGTACTGCTCTAATCCCAAAGTCTAGTAACTTGGCTCTTGATTTATCTGGAAATGGCACTCAACTATTCACGTACGTGCTTAAAAGCAACGCAATTACTGAGCGTTTTGATAGCGTTTGTCCAAACCTCACAGATTCAAGCCCAAGCAGCAAGCAGTATCTTTTCAGCTTTGCTGCTTTGGGCAACAAAACCCTCCACTTCTCTCTGCTCCTCAAAAGCAAATCACATTCAGCCCAGGAGTCTCCAAACTGCTGTCCTCCTATGGACCCCCACCTTTCCAATTAGTGGTTAACCAGACTTAGAAATTTTCATTTTTAGATAAAGACCACTGCAGAGGAACTACTCCAGGACGGCACAATCTCAGTGAAGATCCGAAGGATAAGTACTTTTATTTACATTCCTATTAAGTGCAAGTTTTGGAGAGGGACTAGGGACTAGCTGGTCTTTGCAGAGTTTCCCATGCCTTCCAAGAGTGGATCTGACTAATTCAGCCTAGGATCCATTCCCAGCAATTACCGGGATCCTCAGTAGTGAGGACTTCAAACGTCATTTTCTACGTGCATTACACTTGCCTCAAAACAAATACAAAAATAAACCAAGAAAGCGGTCAGTACGTACTGATTCCATGCACTTTAATTTAGAACAAAAAAGGGCTCCATACATTTTCATAAAGATCTCTTCTGGGCTGAAGGACTAGTCATCAAATGTACTTTTATGCTATTATCCCTGAAAAGAAATTGATTCGGAATTCAACTGTACGTACCAGTTGGGCATGAATAAATTACAAACATCACGACCCTACGAGAAGCCTCCAAACTATTTATTTTTGTATGAAAGCTTCAAATATTTTACACCCCTTCTCCCCATCAATCTAAACACGTGCCTTTAAAACCAGCAGTTAATAGCCTATCACTGGCTATGCAAGAAAAAGGACACGCAGGGTCAGCAGTACGTACGTTATCCTGGCAAACCAGGTTCTCTAGAAACCCATTTCTATCGTCTAGGGAGACGGCGTAGCTACCAACGGTCAGACGTCAAGACGCTCAAGGCCGAGTTTACAGACACACGAGAAAGATGTACACTAGTTACTCCAGCTGGTAGTATCATATTTTATTTATTTATTAAAAAAATTAAGTCACAACTTTCTCTTAATGAAAAGTGAACTGGAATTTGTGCCTGAACTCTTACTCTAAACATACCAAAATACACACAGTGCAAGTCAACCTTAGACTGGAAACAACTGTAAACTAAGGTTTATATTGCCATACCAAAAGCTGAGTTAAAATAGAACAAATAAAAATACCAGTCAACAAGAATCATATTCTTCCTTCAAAGATCAAAAGGTTGTGAACAGAAGCCTGACCTCCATTGCGTTTTCTTCAGTTGGTTAGAAAGAACATGAACTAAAAAATTTCATCTAAGCAACTGCAGAAACCGAGCTAGAGATGAGACAGCCTCGAATTTCTCTCGCAGACTTCTCATTCCTTTTCAATAAGAGAAGTGGAAAACATTGACCAGAGAAACATACAACTGGACTACTCTGATAAAAATGTATCGTGGCAATTCAGTTACCTAAGAAAAACAGGTATCAGTATTGCAGAAATCTTTCCAAGTTCTCAAGTGACATTAAAGTGATCCCGTACACTTTGAAATACGTGATTCCAGTGGCTAGCCAGAGATCTAGGAATACACATTTCTATATTAAAAGTGATTAACATAAGCAGGAAAACACCCGAAACAATTAAAAGGCACTTTTAGCTGGCACCTGTTTTGCTATATGCTACAGAAAACTGAGTCAGATACTACATTATAAGGAATCTTATGGAAGTCCAAGCAGTACAATGATATACACCATTGAATACGCACACTTGACCATAAATAGTCAGTTTGCAATGCCAGCATAGTTAACAGAGGAAGAAATCCACATATATTTTTTTTTAAATGTAAACAGTAAGGTTTCTAATAAAGACATTTTAATTTTAGACATTATTATATGTTTAACATTACTGCATGCAACACTGTCTAAAAGTTTTATGGCACCTCTGTGTATCGCTAGGCAAGAAACAGTCACGGTAAGACATCTGGAGAGAAATTCAAGTTGTCGAGTCTAGTGCTGCATGCAAAATTGCAAACACCCTGAGTAACTGCACACCTGGACAATCCAGATGTTTGTCTATAAAAGGCAACTTTATTCATACGCCTGCAGTCCTCCGCACAAAGATTTGGCCCTCAAGTGTTAAAAGGCACACCAACTGAGCGGCATGCTAACTACAGCACTTAAAAATGAGACCTATTATTTACTTGAATTCAAGAGGTGCCTTTCAAAGGCCGCTAGCCACCCAAAGTGTAAGTCCCACTAGAAATCAAGAGCTGTCCCCAGCATCATTTCAATATGGTTGTTAAATTCAGAGTGATTAAAAAAAAAAAAGAAATCTAGGCTTTCCTTATGGATTCCCTTTCATTCTTTGCATTTCAGAGAAACCGCCTGCTGGAAACAATCTGTTTTCTTTAGCCCTTTTTTTAATCCTTATTAAATAACCACGCATCTAACAGGTGAAGTAAAAAGCATTAGTAGACAGCTGGATTATCACATCATCATTTCTTCATTGAATCCTTACTCTTACCTGAGCCAAAAGCACAAGATATTAGTAAAATGTGAATGCTACAGGCATCTGGACAGAAGTGCAGATTGCTTTAGACTTTTGAAAGTCTTTTTGTGAAAAAGCAAAGAAAACAGTCTTTGGTGTAAGCTCACACAGTGCTATCCAAGTATAACAACGTCAGTTGGAAATTAGAGAAAACCCGTACCGTTACTTCCGAACTGGAAGAGCCCAAGCTCAAGCATTCATGCTGATTTACACACACGGAACTCTTCCAGGCAGCATACGTGCTTTTTCACTACACTTACGTAGCCACCAGCATCCTAAATATGATGAATTTTCAAGCAGGAAGTCGCAGGAGTGACAGCGTCCCCTCCTTTGCTCAGACATCAGCAGATTGCTTAGACACCTGTGCAACCTGGAGCTGCCTTGAGACAGCGATGTAGCCTACGTCTTCCAAGAGTCACCAACCAACACTCAGGAACAAATGACTTGCGAGAGGAGGAAATACTGGACAAAACACTCTCCCCACTCTATTAATTGCCACAGTTGTAAGCTGGCAGTTAGAAATTCATTTGCCTGATGTCTTTATAATAAAAAGCAGAAGCGTACCTTTGCCACCCATTTCACAACGGGAAGTGCATGCAGTCCTGGAGTGTCTCAACTGGTTTTGAGCTTGCTAGACATTCACTCTAAAACTGAAAGCTATCAATAGCTGAAGTTTAAAAAAAAAAAAGCCAAACGGACAACACACACACAAAACAAAACATCAAAACACATTTAAAAATATCACTCCTCTTCAGTTTTTTTTCTTAGACCCCTGTCCTTACACCTGTATTTCCACAGGAAACTGCTATAACTGGTGTAAAATTACTCCACTAAACCATCCTGTTCCTTATTTTCCAGCAAGGACATGCTCGTATCTCCGTTATTCTTTTCATTTTTATCTCCATTGTCCTCTGATTGCCCTGATTTCTGATGAGCAAATGTGTAAGTGTCATGGTCTGTGTCCATCAGAGGTGGAGGCTCCTCAGTGTTAGAAGAGTGTTTAATGTCTTTTCTGAAGGAGAATGGGGGTGGAGAAGGCGGCAAGCTACCAATGGGTCCATCAAAAGGCCGGTACACATCAACTTCTGGAGCAACTGAGCCATTGGATTCCTTCAGCAAGTGCCCATAGACCATAGCATCATCAATAATGGCGTAGACATGAGACTCATTGTTTTTCCTCCCTTTTGTGAATAAGCCTTGTTTTCCAGGCACCTGGGTATTCACATTAGCATTGTACACTCCCACCATGGGATTCTGGCTTTTCTTCTTCCTGTTACAGAGTCGAAATTGTTAACAGGTCAGAAACAACACACAGCTTGGTGCATTTGAACTCAGTAACGACAGCTTCTGTTTACCCATCCCAGCCACCCGGTGTCAGGCAGTCTACCTGGACTGAAGGCTTTACTTGCAATCTTAGGAAGACTGACTCGAGTCTAGACATGCTTTTTTAACAGAGCAGAAAATAACTTCATGCTGTTTGGTTACCTACTGCTGCTCTGCTGACCCTGACGTTTGCAAGATTAACTCCAATGGCCTCCCCAGCATGGGGGTCCCGGCTGTGCAGGGTACCGAGTCTCCCAATATCCACAGACATTAATAGGACCTAGAGGCCATCAGATCCTCACAAGACAAGGCGGGGCGTTACTGAAGATGAGTAAGATAGTGGGTCCTCTGTGAAAGTCCGATGAACTTTCCTTGGTGGCACTTTCTGGACTAACTGTTCCCAACGTGGAAAGACGAAAGGCTGAACTGAAGATTTCTAAGCCTACATTTGTCAAGTCCTTCCCGTGTGGCAAAGAAGAGTGCTCGTAACTGCTCTAGTCATCATATTGCACAAATCCATTCCAGCTCTATGGCTTCAGGACCCTATCACCCTGCCAGCACTGAGCATACATGTATCAGAAACCCCAAGTTAACGATGACTTCAGACTCTGCTCACATGAGTAATGCTATGCATGTTTGCTTTGCACAACCTAGTTCTCTCCCCAGGGGCTCATGTCATAGAAAAATGCTCCCACGTGATGTGCAAACTTCTCCAGGAGAAGTTGCTGGAGGCTGTGTAGATGAAAGACAGCTCCTAGTATATCTGGGTGAGTTTACAGCTTGTTTGAACAGTCTTTTCTACCCACAACAGCCACATTCACTGTGATTTCATTTTGCTGGAATTGCTGATGAAGTCCAACCAATACCTTACTTACAGTACAGCCAGAAGCCTGTGCTAAGGCCTAGGTAGGCAAAGCACTGGGGGTTGAAGTAATGTGACTCCACAAATGCTGCTCTACTTTTAAAGGCAGTCAATTTTGAGTAAAGGACCATCCCTGGAGTCACAGTACTTCCACCACCATTGCCTGCCTCATGCTTCAGACCCTTGTTCAAAGGATCTGTATCAACACACGAAACAGAGGGCCCAGCAGCTCTCCCAAAACGCCGCCTTGAACTGCTAAGTTACACACGCTAAATTATGAACTTACTTCTTCTTAACACAGCACACAGTCAGTCCAATAGCCACGAGAACTCCAGCCCCGGCCACCACAGCAAGTATCACTCCTAGGTCTGCAAACAGACAAGGTACAATGACACTGAACAAGAGGGAGAAAACATCCAGCTTTCTCCTAAAAGCTGTCTGGGTTGGAACCTCCTCAAGAGGTTCTAAGCATACTAGCTGCCTGCAGAGCAGGCATTTCCAAGCCGTTCTCACCACGGGGCAACACAAGCCATTTCCAAGAGGCTGGAGGCCAAGCAGGGACAAACTCCTGCAGCTAGCAGTGGAGCACAACCAAAAAAACCCAAGCAAACCACCCACCTCCAAGAGTTCAATACAGCTCATGCACTGCTAAACTTACTCTCAGCATCTCACATGCCTCTGGCTGAACAGGCAGGGAAGAGAAGAAAGTGCAGAGAGAGACAGAGAGGGATTCAACAGAGGAAATAGCAACATTTCACCAGCTTCCCCTCAATACCATCCTTTTCTCTGAAATACACAAATTGTGTTGACCTGGGGTTTTCCAGGAGTTGTAAAATTGATCAGGAAAGTCCATGCGTAAGCAAAGAAAAATGCCGTGTGTTTTAAAACAAGTATACATTACAAAAAAGGAAAAAAAAGAGGAAAAATTAGAAATTAATTTGATACTGTTTCAGTTCTAGCCTATGTAGCCAGTATTTCTACAGACAGCAGTCTCCCACAGGTGAAGAGGAGGTGCAAATGTGAAGCAAATTTACAAGCAAAGCCTACCCTAAAAATGCACCACCGCCACCATCCCTTTTTTTTTTTAACTATTTATGTTTCAGGGAGATGAACGGCAACAAGAATGCAGATTTTGCTGTTAGCAGTCAGGGCACTCTCCACTAAATGGTCAGATCTGTCCCAGGGATGATTTCTTGCTCACGTGAACACAGACTAATTGAACTGCTAACGTCAAGTAAGGACTACTTGGATGAGTAAGTTTGCATAATCAAATCCTAAGTCGTTCACCAGGTCTGTGACCTTGGGAGGGAAAAACATCACTTGATCTTCTTATACATTCTGGCTGTGATCTCCAATTCAAAAAGCTAAATTAAATTAAAAAAAATAAAATCTAGTCTTACTCCCCCCCCGAGCCCCTTGCAATCTGCTGTCTCATTAAAAAAAAACAAAACAACCAAAACCAAAAAAACCCACCACACTAAAACCCCTCCTTCTTTTCCAGCTTCTGGAAGTACCCAGCCGTAACTCTCAGAGGTTTCTGAGGGACAGGTATTTCCAAAGGCAGGGATCTCAAACCCCGCACCCAAGGAGGACCAGCATCCATTACTGTTCCCCCAAGGGAAAGCAAGGACACAAGCGGAAAGCAGACCACCACAACCTTACAGGACTCACCTATCCGCTTGTCAGCAAAAGTCACCCAGAACTGCAAGGTCAGCTGCGTCTTATCCACGGGTTTACAGTTGGAGACATTTACCCAGAAGTTGTGATACATATTTCGGGGCTCGGGCAGAAGCTCGTCCTCACGGCGCACGGTCTCCTCTGCCCCCAGCGTCTCTTCCTTTACGTTGACATAGGCGCGGCCCGTCTCACAAGCAATGCCCATGCGGTCCTTGGAGAACGCAAGGTGGGCAACTCGCTTGCTGGGCACAACGACGTACCAGGATATGGAGACATAAGGAGGCAGACCAAAAGGCCAGTTGGGAGTCTGCAAGTAAACTTTAGCTTTCGGATCTGGACTCACGGTAAAAGTGCACTCATCTGTAGTAAAGGAAAAGAATAAAGGAAGGAAAACTTAGTTTTGATTTTTTTTTTTTTTAAGCTGTCTCTTTCAGCACGTAAAATTATTTGGTCTTTCTTCTCCAGAATAAAAAAAAGCATCACTTACACCTGTGACCAGCAAATTTATACAGTCAACTGCATCTCAGTACCAGCAATACAGTATCATACCTTCCACATCAATAATTATCACAATTAGCACAGATATATCTGCAGAATGTCCAACAACCAACTATCTACCCCCTGGAGTACAAGGTTCCTTCCTTCTTCTAGAAGTAAACCACCACACTGATTCAGATAAAGATTTATCCTAGCAATGGCTCCAGGACTAGACTCTAAAGAATGGAACTCTCACTTCTCTTTATCCATATGTGCTCGAATAAGCATATTGAGAGATCCGACACTGTACAACAAAGTAGTACAAAACACTACCTTACCTTTAATATGTGGCACAAAAGACATTTTCAGATCCTGATGGTTAGACTCATTGAGGAATCCTTTACCAAAAGTTTTTAAGGATATGGTGATATTGTTCCTCATCTGAATCTTTTCAATGGATCCACCAGGACAGAATACACCAACATTCAACTCCGTCTCTGGGGTGGCACTAACAATGCTGTAACTGTAGCTCGTGTTGCACCTTTGCTCTGGGACGTGTTGCTGAAGTTTTAAGGACGGAGATGTAATTTCTATGTTGATCAGATCAGGAGCTGAGAGCTTCCAAATAAACTTATGCAGTCGAATTGGCAGCTGGGCAATAGCCTTGGGCACCAAAAGGGAATAGATCTTCCTCTGACACCACCGAAGATCAATACAGCCTGCAATCACAAAAACAAGTCCCAAGGGTTGTGTTTTTCCTGCAGAGGAAGTGTCTAGGAAAAGCAAGTTTTCCTGTGTGACACACAGACACACAGACACACAGACACACAGTACTGTCAGTTTTGTGTTGCAGACCCAGATAAGCATCTACCTGAGAAAATATCCTCTCTTAGTAACCTTTACCCAAACATGTATCATTTGTATTTAAAGAGCTTTCCTTAAAAGGGTGCAGGACACCAAAGAAACCAACAGATACAAACATATTCAAAATCTATCACTCAAGATACTACTTTTGCTATATCACTTGCTGACTGGGATGCTGTTGCAGACTAGCCAAGGTCCAGGTACATACTTTAAAACTCTTTCTTTACTAGTAGTTGAAAGCATTGGGGAAAATCCTACAGCAAGTGGACACAGAAGTGGCACAAGATGCATTCCTGATGGCCACCTTGGTCCTGCATTTTCACGGACAGATTGATGGCTCTCCTGCTCTCTTTCCTTATTTTACAGTTTTCAGCATCAAGATTCTTAGGTGCCTTCTGTCCTTTCCCTTCTAGGATATCTATGCAGTCTCTATTTTTAAAGGTAGAATGATGTAATGAACAACAAGGTCATCTCCAGATTCATTTTACCCATCTCCCAGCTGGCCAATGCCTGGTTTCCAACCACACTCTATTTAAAGCCCAAGCAAGAGAGAAGGTTTGGCTGACTGCTGGGGAAAAGCGCGCAAAAGCATTCCCTAGGAAACAACGTTAACCCGCTTTTGTCATACTTATGCCTTTTTCAGCTGTGATCCTCAGACGGGACAAGTCCTTGCACAGAAAGGAGATCTTGTAGACGGCGCCAGACACTAAAGTCAAGACACGGTCGCAGGTGCGAGGATCCTTACAGATCAGGCATATCGGTTCAGACATGAGCGGGATGCGGCTGGGCCACCCTTCAAAGTGTATCGTTACAGTCATATTCCACTCCCTGCTCAGGTCGACCAAATGGGTGACATCTGCAACAAAAAACATCCCAGAGCAATAACTGGCAAGAAGCATGGTGTGAAGCAGAACTTCCTCCATCTCTTCTCACCCCATTAGACAAGCAGCTGTTATAGCTATTTCTATATGAGCTAAGAAAATCTTATTTACTTCTTTCCATCAGTGTAATACGAACTCCAGCAGCATCATATCACTCTTCTAATTTAGCGGTTTGAGCCTTTCCACACACAAACCCCATTTCCCTACCACTTCCCACCTATAACAGGGTAACACGTACGCTAGCCCCTTTAGAACAGGTTAGGCTATAACGTAAGGAGCTCAGCCAACTATGTTAGATTTGTTTTCCCTAAGAGGTTTCTTGTATTTCTTTTAAAGTCAGTTCTACCAATCACACAACAGTTGATCAGAAAAAGGTTCTCCATTCTCAAATTTCTTATTTACTGCTAGATTTCCATCTCAGCTAACTTTTTGTTGGTTTAGGTTTGTTGGAGCCAAGCTGAAGATAATGGTCCAAAGTCAGTAATTAAGCACATCTGGTTGTCTGGAGTCAGTTAAAGATTAAGCTAATTTAAATGCAAGTACCAATATGGTTCAAAAGCAAAAAAAACCTGCCAAGCACTGTACTTCAGCAGAAGTGCTGGCAGTCGTTATGAAGGTTGCTAGAGCCTCCAAAGATGCTTCCTAAAAGCCTTGTCCGTTTGGCAGTTCAAAACATACAGAGATGCCACGAATTATCAAAGTCTGTCACCATGCTGGTGGGAAGGCTGAGGACCACACCTTGCTAGGCTGCTTCATTTCCTTCAACAGCACGACTGAACTACCACACTGCCCTTCCATTTAATTGCTCAAAAGTGTTCTTCCAGAAGTATTTTCTGACTAGCTGTAAAAAGTAAACCTGAGAGCTGGCAGAGTGAACCCTGAAAAGTAAAGAGCACCTTCCCCTTCCTCAACACTAGCCACCGCTTCTCTTGCAGCCCACCCCTTTCCCCGTACCCCACGGCACACGGGCTGCTGCAGGAAGCCTCGTAATGCCCTTCGAGCTTGCTGGACCCGCGACGCCTGTGCGCACACCGCGACCATCGTCCCTGGCACCCTCTCTTGAACAGTGAGATTCAGCTCAAAGATCTGCTTAAGGAGGCATGCACTGAGGCCAAAACTGCTTAACATTTTCACTAGTGGGAGAGAGTTCACCCTCAAGTTTGCAAGAGTGGGGCTGGAAAGCAGCTATATAACACAAGAGCTGTATTTTCCTCTTATTTAATGACACAGGGAATGTTTGGGAATCTTTGAGAATACGCAGATACCAACACATTTTCAATTAAGAGTCATGTTTAACTTGCACACTGAAGATGGCATTTTGTTTTGTTTTTTTTTAAATAAAGTTTCAATACTGTCTTGAGGGCTGAATTTGAATCTTTGATGGAACTTACATAACTACAAAATCACTCACGAAATCCTGTAAATCCTGTTGTCTTTTAAATCCAAGCGGTTTATTGCTTGCATTTCATTCAATAAATGAAAAGCTGTTTTTCATTTTTTTAGGTGATTATCATCTTGTCTACTGGCCATAAATACATTAAAAGTCCTCTCTGCTTTCTGAAGCAGAAGGGAGATAAAGCTGATTAACTGCATACAATGTTTTCACTCCGTCTGGCTTCCAAGGTGCAACACACAGTAAATGTAAGCAAACATGACTTGATTAACAATTTCAGAAGGATTTGCTGTTCATGAACAGAGCCAGACTAGACAAAGAACTGAGGATTACAGGAGTGAGATGCTACACACCTTTTCTAGATAAGGGACTTCAAGGTACAGGCCACTCAAACTTCATTCCCTATAACATGACTTAGAAAGCCTCTGAGTAGCTCCTACTGAGCGGTAGTCGGGAGCGTGTACTTCCCTCCACCTGCTCCTCTGCAGCGAGGGCACCTTGGCTATTAACCTCCACCATGAACGGAGGCCAGAGCTAAGAAGCCAGAGGATAAATCACTTATTTCATAGCTCATTACCTAGCCAGGCCTTTTATTTCTGTTTTTCGATAGGTGTTGTGGTATTACAAGTCATTGTGTTAAGCCGGTCTGAATTTGGGACAAGAAAACAAAAAAATAATTTTCTTAGTGCAGCAACAAGCAGCAAGAAACCCAAAGAACACCCAAATGTGTCGGGGATATTATCACTGGAGTATCTTATTGACACCTTCCATGTCTAGTGTGACTTCTTCACACTAGAAAGTAGTCAGGCTTCCCTAGGAAGCAAAATAAAACTCAGAGGAAGGAAGGAAGGAAGAGAAGGGAAGGGAAGGAAATGCATATTGATGCCATTAGTAGTATGAAGACAATATTACATCTCTAATTTCACCAGTTCATGTTATGGATCCTGACCAGCCGTGACAGCAGGTTTCACCTGGCTAAGCGCAACTGCTTACATACAGAGCAGAAACTTGGGCTCACATTTTAAGAATTATCTTTAAAATGTTGAATCTTACAGCTGCAAATAAAACTGTCCGAACAAGCTTGAACTTGATTTCTGTAATGGAGAACAGGCAGCAACATGTGAGCCCGGACAGTTCCAATCAAGCAGTTACGGTCCTTGCCCGATAGCTGGACTGGGACCCCAGAGGGAACACAGCCGCAAGGAAAGGTTAGCTGGTGCTTAGCTTTGTTTATACAACGTGCAAGACCTGATACCACAGGTGTTAAAGGTATTTTTCAATTACACGATGTGGGTGACGGAAAAGGAAAGGAATCTCCATTTCCAAGCTACAGCGTAAGATCTACAGTGGAGCTTTATACTCTATCGCAAATTGCAAACTTTAGCATTGCCGTCCGAACGATGGCCTGTGGTACCCAGGGCAGTAAAACAGGCCTCAGCATTCCTTGGCAACCCACCTCCTGAAACTTAAGGAGGGTCCAAGAAAAATGACAAAGCTCCTGGTATTTCTCTTCCTTGTGGTGCTCAGCCCAGGTGTCTAAGCAAAAGCAATGGAAGGGGCAGGCAGGTACTTACTCTCATCTACCTGCGGGTGCTGAACGACGACTTGGAAGAGCAAGCGGAGGATGCCCGGGTTCTGAGCGTCCTGATCGCAGCCCTGCAGGGACAGGTTGAAACTGCCAGCGATATTGGCAGGCTGGCTGTCACTCAGCTTGAACACCTCCGGGTTGCTGAGAGAGCCGGGGATGTAGTACTCCACCCTCTCCTCTTTCCTTTCGCAGTTGGAGAGGCTGTAGTTGTGGAAAAACACACTTGCTCTCATGTTGGAAGGAACCACAAACTGCCATGTCATGAGCTCGTCTTCTGGAAAGCCCAGCGGGTAGTTTGGGGACATCAGGGTGACTGAAGACTCCCCCTTCAAAATGGATTCAATAATGCATAACCCTAAACCCAGGGGGGGAAAAAACCCACATAAAACAAGTTGCAATTAATGAAGACACACTGGCATATCTAGCACCCCAGCAGCAGAGCATTTTTATTTTGACAGTGAGATCATCCACTTCAACTACAGGTTCAGTTATTAAAAAACCCTCAGACTAAGCTATATACGTGAGTTGATGCTTTTGTCTTCAATTACAGAAAAGGTAAAGGATACATTAATGCTGCATTTTCAGTTTAGTGGGTTCACCTTTCAAGCATGTGGACAGACAAGCCTTTATTTTTTGGAAATTAAAGAGCCTAGTTCCTACTTCTGCTCCTGACTTTGCAAGAGCAAACACGCAACGTGACAACTGCTTCTGCTTCACTGGGTTCTGGAAAACAAAAGATGTGAGCTTTTATACCAGCACGAAGCTCTCCATCCAAAAACCTCCCAGATCTAACAAGAGCATGCCAACAAAGAGCCTTAAATACTCATGATAAAACATGAATGCGAACCATAGAGGCTGCATAAGACATTTTGTGCTTAGATGACTCCTGGCAGTGTGAAGTTGGGTACACAGAGATTAGGGTCCTGCTCTAGGACTCCAGTGACCACGTGCAACTGTGAGGAGTGCCAGGAGTTAGAAAAATTCGTGTTCTAGAAGCTCAAACCTAGACCAGGTTCCTTTTATAACTGATAGCAACAACTGCAGAATTCAAGTACAGAGCAAGAACGTCTCCCAGAGAGGGTTTGTCACGAGATCACAAAGTAACCCACTGATTGCTATATAACATTCCAGGTATTTTAAGAAGATTATTACACAGTGTTTTATGTTATTGTGCAGGCTGAAGCAGACAGCTGTATTTAAGCAGCCTCATGTACCTTCCAGGCACTGCTTCCCTTTTTCCCACCTTCCTCTCCTGAAGAGAAGCATACGTTTGAGGCTCCAAAAGTTGAGGAAGCGTTATTTAAAAATAAACAAACTCAACTACACGCTGCAACCAGCAAATAACTCTCCTGGCTTATTCTAAATATGCTATCTAGTCTCACCTAGCTGAAACCAGAAAAAAACCAGAGCAGGTAAGTCTTAGGAAGTTTAGAGAGACTGAAAGTGAATCATGTGCACCAAAAAGCAGCAACACAGAAGTTTTCATAATTATTAACCAATCACACTACAATGTTTTGACCCCAGAGGAGCACCAGCTACCAAACTAAAAACCATACAACAATAGCTTTTAGAAAAGATGAAGTGGAAGGGAGTTAAGGATAGCAGCACCAAAACCAGAAAGTTAATCGAGAAGAAAGGTTTAAATAATTCTGCTGCAATCTGCATGAGGTGATTACAGGTGAGGAAACGCTACTCTGTACTTACGTTTTATGGAAGCCCTGTTAGCTATGCTGAAGCCCGAGGTGGTGAGAGGCGAGTCCCATGGGAGGTGCAGAGACATGACAACTCCTCCCAGCAGCTTGACGCGAGACACCGAGCCATTCCTGCAGAAGGTGCCGATGTTGACCGTGGCCATGTCGATACAGCTGTTGATGTTGTAGCTAACAAAATCTGGGCACGTCTCTCCTGGTTCAATCTGTCTTAGCCATGGGGCAGAAAATTTCAGTTCAAGTCCAGCCTTTGTACTCGCCTTCACATCCCAGATGAAAGTCCTGTTAAGGCGAGGCAGCGCCGGTGGGTAAAGATGAACATCTCCAAAGGGACAGGGGCCTGACACACAGTCTAAATGCAGAGAGAGAACAGGCATGATACACTCTGCAAAGCACTCAAGTAAATGAGGAATTTGACACTTGTCCCTTCATTGCCATTTTCACAATTTTTAGGTGGCACTTAACTTCTCTTCTACATGCATTAAAAGACACTCCTATAACATGGTCACATGCTGTCTCTAAGCAGGACTCCTAGCCCTTAGAGCAGACAGGATAAACCTGCTTTAGTCAGGCTGACTAACAGACGGGATTCATTGTCTCCAGTATTCCCGCCTTGTTTGCTGAAGAATTTGGAAGGTATTTAGCGAATAGGGTAGAGCACTGAATGGGCAAAAGGGAGAAACGCAGTATCAGGAGAGCTGAAAATCATGGATCTAGAGAACCGATCTTATCCCATCTCACTCAGAGAATTCCTGGCAAATCATTCATCTTTAAATTTGCCACTGCTTGCCACGAACTGTATCTTCGTTTCCTTGGTGCCCTGATGAAAAACGTGGGCCCCAGATTTTCTGGAAGTGATGAGTAACAACTGCCACTGCAGGATTCCTGGGAGAACTTAGAAAACTTTTCTCTGAAAAATCCAATTTATTGGTATTTCAAGCTGGACACTAAAAATAAGCATACTTTAATCTATGTCTAGGCTCCAAATTAAAAGAAATATCACAAGTGCATCTAACAAACACATCATGAAATACTCTGAACATTACTATTTGCATGAATCATATGACTGAAACTCCAAAATGTGAACAGAACCATCCTTGAACATCACCCCCAAAATAAGGAAGATGCTACCAAAGACTGAACGCCCAATGAAGTTTGAGATCTTGTTGAGAAGTAGCGTATGTTTATGCCATTAACATACATACACCAGGGATAACACTCAGAGCAAACAAAGCTTAGTTACACCACTTCCAAAACTCAGTTTCTTGACTTCAATAATGTTTATTAAATATAAGGAAACACACATGTCTTCAATGTTTCTGTTGCCTTTATAGACATGACCAAGCTGTTCAACAAATAACGTGTGTAATTTATCATTATCAGCGCTCAGAGGCTTTTGACAGGAAAAAAGATTCTTTGATGGGTGTATAAACTGTGGGAAAGGGGAAGGCAGCAAGGAGTTGATGCAACAAACTATCATTTAACTGTTTCTGAAACAGCCAAGTTAACATTAATTCTGCCAGCCATAATGCAGACTTCTTTAAGTTGCGTAGTTTCAGTAATTCAAGGTTATTTTTCAGTGTTCAAAGATTTCTTCTTACCCAAGATTATAGGGGATAGCTTAATACAGTAACAGGAAAAAAGGTGGTTTTACTGGAGGAAAATTACCATTGGGGGAAAAATTAAGAACCTGTATCTTACCGATATTTTTCTGAATTTCCATGATGAAGTATTTCTCTGGAGTACTACAAGTGAAGGTAAAAGTCACGTTCTCCCCAGGCTTTATCTTCAGTTCAGACCTGATGACATTTTTAACACGAATTTGACAGCCTGGTGAAACACCGGGTCTCAGTTTAATCATAACTGTGATGTTGTCCACTGTACGAAGAGATATCGCAAAGGAAGCTAAAAAAGAAATACAAAAATAGAGGTGTTTTGTTACTAGCACGTATGAGTATCACCAGCCTCTCCACACATCCCCACAGATGCCACGTTGTCAAGAAGGAATACTCGCATCCGCGTTCTCAGAAGTCTCTGGTGTTGGACCTACAGAAAATGCCTCGGCTCTTCCAATCCAGCACAGACGACACAGAAATCTGCTTGCTGCACGTGCCCAGAGAGAGGTATACATGGAATTCATGTAGGACGAGTTCTGCTCCAGTTGACCTTCACCAGTGTTAGTTATTTCACATTTAAAAAGCACCTCAGCTATTCCTTTCAAATTTCTGTTTGCCCGATTTTGGTTTTCAGTCTGTTATGCCCATCATATGGCCTGCTTCATTTCTGAAGGCATCCATGAAGTTGTGACTCAACTCGGGAAGTTTATTCAGCAGCCAAACAACAAAGCAAGCCTCAATTTTAACCTCACACAACGGTAACAGGTGAGTCTCCGGGTATGCCTCAACAATTACTGCAGACCAGAGGAGGTATTCCAGCGATACCAAAAGCACACACCAACAGACATTTATACATGCGGTCACGGCCCTCTCCCACCCTCCCCACCTTTTAGAGCTCATTCCCTGAAGGTACAGGACGTCCGTGCAATGCCCCTCAGCAGCCCAGAAGACACCTGTGGCCTGGGACAGACCGCGCGTGCTCAGATACCTCCTCTCCGTCCCTGGCGTGGCCACCATAGACTTACAGCTTTTGCGGAATACATAAAGGCCTCAGCAATCTTCACAGGTTTCAACCCATCCTCAAGCACTACCAAATGTAGGAGCAGCTCTCACAGGAAATACTGGAGGCACAGAATAAACTGCTTGTTGAATAATCTTATTTTATGGCTAGTGGTTTATCAGAAAATGGACCAAACCTGACTGCCTTCTAAAAACACACACACACAATATAAGACACCGAGAAGCACTGACTGGACATTCAAGATGACTAGAAAAGTTATTAGCAGCAGTTTGATGCTTTGCAAAGACTGAGCCCAGCCCTGGCTGGAGCGAGTAAAGTTTGCATGGAAGTCGACCATCTCCCAGCCCCAGGTGAAAATCTGAGGACGCCAGTTGGTAAGCTTTCTGCTATTTGTTTTCACTACTCTCCCTTCCTTATTTCTTATTTCAGTGTACAGAAGATACAAACACGGTGTCTACAGCACTTGTACTTTTAGTGTTTATGGGGAAAAAAATTATGTATATTAAAAAAATAAGAGATCTAGAAATAAGGGCACGCCAAGTTCTGTTCAGAAAGGTCTGTTCCTTGAGCGGGACGTTGCGCAGGGCTGCATGACAAAGCTCTGCCCATAGGCCAGGTTGGGAATCCTCTTGCTCACTAACCCCAATAAAGAGAGATTTGCCGTAGCAAACACAGCAGCGCAGCACCCTGGGAGAGCCCCTGCAGCCCTTCCCATTGCCAGGCAGCGGGCCAGGAAGGCGGGAGACCAGCTGGCTCAGAAACACACATCTGCGGGGTGCTCCGGGGCTCTGCCCGACCGCTCACCATCCCTCGAGCACCTCAACAGCCAGCCTGGTCCCTCCCAGCTGCTATTGCCGCAGCGGCGGTAAGGACGCTGGCCAAAGCCCAGAGACCCGGGGGCTCGCCCGGTGAGGGTTGTGGGGAGCGGGGCTGAGCACGCCAAGGGAACCCTTGGTCGGCAGAGCCCTCTCGTGGCAGCTGAGCACGCCAGAGACCCTCCACCAACCTACCCACCAGAGACCCTCCACCAACCTACCCACCCAACTCAAAACTTTAGCCATCGCAGTTGCGGAGAGAAGCGTATTGCATTAGTGACTCGATTTCCCACAGAAACCACCTGTCCTATTTTTAAACCTCCCTTTTTTAAAATCTCCTGATCTTTACAGCAGTCTCATGGTTTTGCAGGGCTGACTTTCACTGCAATGGTTTGCAAAAGCCCTGGGGATTGAGCAGTCAGCACGGGCTATCGTCCTTCCCTGCCACTGGGTACACTGCAGCTCCAGGTTTGTAAACACCAGGCACCAAAAAAATCTCACTGCTAGGGGGAGTACGGCAGAAGAGAGTACTCAAAGAGATACCCCATCATGCTTTTATTTGAGTTTTGTTGGTCTCAAGCCTTTTTCCAGCCTTTCCGGCTTTTCTGCACAATCTTGGAGTCAAAGACTTAGCAAGCCCTTGAAACTGCCTTACCTATTTGCCTCCAGGATCAAAGGCTTTAAATGAATACCTCACCACGAGGCTTGCCAAATTTCTCCACTTATTTGTAATGATGAGTTTACCAACCCTCTAATACCACTAGTGAGAACCTGGTCACTGAGTAACCTCCCTACAGCTTTTAAGTGACGGGACAGGCCTCTGACCTGAGAGCCTACACTGAATTCCCTTGCCTTTTCCAATGGCTGGCACTACTCAACGACTGCGTTTCTGCCTTAGAAATGCTTTCGCAGCGGTTTTTGATCCGGGTTTTCCTGGGCGGGGTGGGGGTGGGGGTGGGGGGAGACAACCATACAGGCCAGGAACTGCCTTGTGCAATGGCCTTTCAAGCACACAGGGGACAATCACAGGGGCAACATCTGCAGGGTGGGGAAAAGAAAAGAGTAAACCAAAGCCAGAAACCAGGGCTGCTTCTCCTCATTCCTTGGGAGGAAGCAGTTTCAGAAAAGAAAGTGAAACAACTACTTCCAGCCTGGCCCAGCGTTTTGTTTTCCATACCACGGGAAACTTTTGAGTTCTTTTACGGTTTTTATCACGCTTAGCGCACAAAACACCCTTTGACCATGATGGTAATCATTTTTCTGATGTTTATGGCATCCATATATGAAGCATTAATAGCATAATACCAATAATTAATAACTATGGACAAAAGAGACTTCTTGCATATGGTAATTGTCACAGTTGTCTACAGTTTAGTACTGAAAAGTCTGTTGCTCACTTTCTGGTCAAACACTTATCGTTGTTCTTCCCATCCCTGGGACAGCACAGCCATACGGCCAAGCTGGCAGGACGGAGAAACGCGCCAGGGCTGCTAACAGCCAGCACTTCTGCACCACATGCGGGCACACGGCTCTAAGACCATTTTTAGTCATGAGGATTAAGTTTAAGCATAACCTTAAGCACATGACCAGCTTTCAAATAAATCCAATACACACTCTGAGCTGAAACCAAGGAACAGAAGTTTTCAACATTTTGAATGGTGTTTTGAAATGAGCTAAACCTTCCTACAAGGGTCAAACCAAAGCATCATCTTCCCCAGCCCTCGAACGACCCGACTGCTGCTGCCGGGTTTTTTTGCACCCCACCCCCCCCCGCCTTTCCAGACTTCGTGACCATGTAGTCATTCATTCGATCTCCCTGCAAGATCAAATCCTTGTCAGCTCAGTATTACTTTCCAGCATGGACGTGGCCCACACCTCAGCTTCCCAAAACAGGACCTGCCCAAAATTGCAGAGGTGCTGCAATGATCGATATATCAGCACCCCAGCAGGCAATAAGGATGCAGATCTGTACCCAATTAGGCTCAGCAAAGCTGTCTGCAAGAAGCCGACACAAAGGCCGCCACCAAGGTAGACTATTGCATAAACAAACTGCTTGCCGAGATGAAACTCCACAGATAGTCATTTTGGCCAAGAAATAAGAGCCCGGTGCTGTAATGTCAACAGCAGCCAGCTGCTAGGGATATGCTAAGCTACATTAGACGATCAAATCTCATTTTCATAGGAAAAATGGAAAAAAAGAATCACGCAGGAAGGATATCCAGTGATCCCAAAGTCACTAAAAAGAAATGACTAAACGGCTAAGACCCCCAAACTCTAGCCACACACATGCAGCACAACAGAGAGACTACTTAAAAAGCACCTTTATAGCAGAGCTTCTACAAACACGAGCGAGTCTCTTCATGACTCACGCTAATCTGTCTTTGTCTATGATTCCCACTGCATGCCTTTATTAGGATTACCAGTAACTGTACACGTTTCTTGTAAAGAAGGAATTTCCACGCCTCGTTAGCGCTGCACAGGGATGACACACAGGATATCCAAACCAACGAGAGGAAGCATTGCCAAGCTGCATCTAGTCTCTGTCTACACAACAATGAAATCGCTGGGCTAGGAGATGTCAGAGGTGAAGCCTCCAGTCCTGAGCTGGTTGACAGGCTGACTGTAGACATTTGATCTCACCCTACATTATTTTTTTTTCCTCTAAGCAATTAGTTTTGCAGCCTCCCTTGGCTAATTCTTCAACTGTCCTAATCTCAGCCTGCATCTTCCCTGCCGCAACTGGATTTTGCTACTGCTCATCTTCGTTTAAGACTGCGCCCTCAAGACAGTTGTCTCATCGCAGCATCCCTTTATCACTAGAGTAATGGTCCTCTCTGCGCAAATGCACCTTGGCTAGCTTTTTCTCAACAGTATGATTTTTCCAAACCTTTCATCAATTTTATTGCTCAGAGCTCTCCAACTTGAGTTGGAAACAACTGCATAGTGTAAAACAAGTCGGATTACTCCACAGAGTTTAGGCTAAATTTATCTACTGTGGTTGCACCTGACACTAATCTCCTAATACTTTTTAGTATGTATATACAAATGTCAAAAGGACATTTTTCCTGTACAAGAGGGAGGTGAAATGTAGAAGACAGACGGAGAGTAGTAGAGCCAATGGCACTCACAGAGAGCGTGCGCGCGTATGTACGTACAAGGAAAGGACTTGGCAGGACAGCAATTTTTATGGCTATGTGCAGTGCCTTGCTAAACAAAGCAGGCGTTAGAACACAGTCCAACTAGTTTTGGCTAGAGGGCTGCATTTTATTGCAGCAATTTATCCATGAGGATCTATGGATTGTTCCACATGACCTCACTGGATGGACTAAAACAATCAAAAAAACCCCAGACAGACCAAGGAAAGAAAGCCCACAAGAGTCACCAAAAAAAGATATCCCAGATGTTAACGTATCCCAAATAACGTACAAAAACTGTTGGTTTGCTCGTTCTGGTTAAATCGTGGGCTTGTTCCACTACAGCCATTTTTAATAAAAACCAGTTGGATGGGGCTGACTCAGACACGATTCACGAGCCGGCGGCAGCTGGAGGAGACAGCCTGCTGCAGAAGACGAGTAGTGGCAACGCTCACTCCGGATATGAAGTACCTGGATCCAAACCCCTGTTCTGCCCGAGGGGGATCTGAACCCACACGACCAACACCCCTCTCCGGAGAACGGGCTCACCCACCGCAGCGCTTTGTGCCACCGCCTCGGCACCGGGATAGCACCGCAACGCTGTTTGCCTCTACAGCTCAGCAGGCTCTCCTGGAAAGCTCACTGCCTCTTCTGAGCCCTTGCAGGGATGCTGACCCACAGGCACGCTCGTAGCCTGCTGAGGTTGTTCCGCTACACGTAGTCTATGGCAAGACAGTAGGAAGCAAGGGATATAACTCAATAAACAGTAACCTGGCCGTAAGCTGAATGATTTCGGTTCCAAGCCATACAAACTCCTCTCCCTGATCTAACAGACAGCCTCAGTGCAGGAGCCAGCAGCAAGAGCAGGACACGTTCAGATTAATCCATCCAAACCACCCTTCACCTAGCGAGGGGACCTCAAGGCTGTCTCCTGTGTGATGGGGATCGCAGGCTCCAGCTCCCACATCCCGAGCAAACACCCCAATGGCTCAGCTAAGAGACACACCAACAGTTGCACCTGATCATCCATTTCCCCATCACCCCCAACACAACTCAGGCCAAAGAATATTTTAAAAACACCTCCCTGCTTTGCTGACTCAAACATTTTGTACCTGCCTTATTGAATCTTTCTTTGTCAATTTGAGTCCAGCTCTCCAGTTTAACTACAGCACCCAACTGCCCAAGCATCACCCGTTCCTCCAATTCCACCTGCAATGCCCATCCAGGTAATTGCCTTCACATTCTTCAAGCCCTTAGCAAAGTTAGTCAGGGACCCGTACGCTGTTTATACTCTTCTCACCTACTAAACGGTGCTGTGAGCAGCAAATGGAGACCACGAGCACAACCACAAATTACAGCCAACCCTGCTTGCTGCAAGCTGCTGAAATCCTGATGGACTTTACAAAGCAAACAGGTTCTCTTTACATTTAGAATGTAAACTAACTACTCTCTACATTGCTCAAGGATCTCCTTATGTTTGGACCTGTCTTCCACCACCACGCTTGCTTGGGATACGAGGTCCATATTTTTGTGAAAGGATTGCTTTCAGGGAATCACCTGGAAAATTAAAACTTAAAACCTGCAAAGCTTGTAAACACTTACAGCTAGATGCTGCCAATGACTATTATGCCAGGATAACCACCCACATCTCCAGAGAGGGCACCTGAGGGAGAACATCCATTCCTCAGCCACCGCAGTACAGCCCCCTAATCTTCACTGATGGTTTAAACCCCTAGCCAGGGTGGGGATGCAAAGCAGGCGAGACATCACACATTCCGTTCTCCTCCTCGTCAGGGAGGAAGGGTGGACACTTCTGGGGTAGTGATGTTAAAAGCCATCCCAGCACAATTCACAGAGAAGGTCTCTCAGTACCCCAGGCCAAAAAGGCCGCTCACTCAAAAGTTGTCCATTCATTAATTTCTAATGCCTAACAGGAATAAAGTACCTTCAGATTTAAAGTAAGTTTAAAAAAAAAAGTAATTATACATTTCAGTACTTCTACCTCTTTCTCTTTTGGAAGATAATTAAGACACCCAAATAACTTGTGTAAAAGACATTTCTGAAAGAAGCTTTTTTCACCAAAATTGGGGAAAAAAAAGACACTTTGGGATTTGGCAAGCATAGTTGTAATTACACAAAGGAGAATGTTGACTCCAAACTGCCTTTTCTTAATTATTATTTCACAGATAGGAAGTTTTGTTGCTTCTGTAGAAGTGAGACGCAGAGCTTGGCGAATGCTGTCTGCAAGCTGACTGCCACCTCGCACGTAACATACAAAATATACAATACGTGGGTCTGCACAACGCAATGAGAAAATGTCGCGCTGGCAGAAGGAACACTAAGACACCACACAAGCCGCTGCAGGAGCCTCCCTTGTCAAAGGGGTGGTTGCTTGCACAGTTTATCCCTACCTTGATGGTAAGCCAGGGAGAGGACAGCATCTCGGAGCATGTCTGAGCAGCTCTTCCGTCTTGGCTCTGGTTAACGACGGTGGAAAAGCACATTTCACAATCAGGGTCCCTCCCATGCCAAACATCCTGCTGACAGCTCCTTGTCTCTCACTTCTGAGGAACTTCAGATCATCCCTTTTCACCCCTCACAGTTCACTGTCTCCGTATGCCGATCTGTCAACTCGACACATGGACCCAGAAAAGCCAGGGCCAACTCCAAGACGCCGGTGTGATCGTACCTCTCAAAGTAAGAGTTTGCTCTGACAGTGAGTGAGTAAACACTCTGTTCACCAAGAAATCAAAAGGTACAGCTCAAAGCAGGCTGTCCCACGGCATCCTTGAGGATTGTTGTTAAAAGGTGTCCCGTGAAACAGGCAGAGGTGAGACTTCTCCCCCTATTACAGGGGATAGGTAAAAATAGTAAATCTGTTTTCTCACAGTACTGGCAGCCTGGGCACTCAGAAGCAGACCGGACCTTACTAACACATGGGAAATGCATATCTACCAGATGTTATGGCACGATTCTTCCGGTGGCTCTTCCTGAAGGTCTTCCAGGAGGTCCCATCAACACTGTCTACACCAGGCAGGTTCAGCTATAGGCAGTGAACCCTCGCCTCTGTCACCAGCTAATACAGAAACATAAGATTTTGCTCTAACAGCCAGCAGTCAACAGTTTAGTAAGCACAGCACAACCCACGTCCTTCCCTTCACGCCCTAGCGGCACACACAGATGTTGAGCAAGAGGAATCTGTATGGTCACACCTCCATCAGATTAGAGAAGTCTGAGATGAGGATGGTGACCAGGCCCTATTGGCTGAATCCTACTAACAGACCACCAAAAGTCACCAGGTGCCTTACAGGAACTGGTTAATGGTTTGCCTCCAACAAATCAACCCGTGCTGCAGCGGGCGTGTTGTCCGCTCCAGAGCTGAGGTTTGACAGGGCAGGGACACCGGAGCAGCATCAGTGAGTTGGCTAACGTCCCAGAAACTGCTGGAAGTGCTTTGGTAAGGTAACGTCTTTAGTCTTTTCCCCAGTTGGGCAAAGGTTTATAAATTATAAAAATTATTAAAGATGTAGAACTGTAAAAAGATTTTAACAGAAACTTAAGAAAAGCAAGGGGAGAGGATACGGGGTTACCCAAAAAGAGCCCAGTTAGAACAAAACTGGCGTCCAAGGCCCGTTTTCCCCATATCCTCCAGCCTAACACACACTTTGCTGCAGCTGAGCCTTTCTAGGACCTGTAGCGTGGAGACCAGGGCCAGAAAGCATCCAAAGAGAGAGTTCAAAGGAGCACCCAGAAGACAGCAGGAGGACCTTGCTGCAGTAAGAAAATCGCCAGTCAGCTCAGTTCAGTGCAACAGCCCGCTCGTGACAGCGGTGAGCAACACCCAGCTTCCCCCCCGCACAGCCCCAGCAACAACCCAGCAGCACCCGCGGCCCCCGCGCCGGCCACAGCACGAAGGGGTACGAGTCCACGCAGATTCACTGCTCTCCGGTTGTCTTTGTGTGATCACTGCCCAGGACCTGAAGAAGGCCACGTTTTGCCATCAGCAATTACAAAAAGCAAATGAAAGTCTAATCAATACAGAGAAACTGGTGAAGAAGGAAAAAAGAGTTACTCACCTATTATCTACACTAATGTGCAAACACACCATAGCCCCGTCACCCATAGCTGTAGCAGTCAACACAGGTAAAGCCAAAAGTGTCTTGACTTTGTTCTCGGCAAAGGACGGCTCCTCATGCTAGTTCTAATATGAAACATTTCTGGAAAGAACTAAGTGCAAAGTTGTTCAGCCTTTACCCAAGACTGAGGTTTTGGCAGATATGGATTCCAAAGCTTTTTATTTAACATATATAAATGTATAAATATCAGTTAAGCTGGGTGATAAGGGCTATACCAATACACTGAGCCCCAGCAATATTTATTTGTGAAAATACTGCTGCTACGTATTTCAAGAAGTCAAAACTTAATTTTTTCAGTAGCTTTTCTCCTACTTTCTTTTCTATTCCAATATTATTTATAGTTAAGATTAATTCATTTAAGTAATTAACAAGCCTGAATACAACTGACCCAAAGGATACTTGATATCAGGTAGGGGAAAGTTTCTTCCTTTATTTCACAAAACAAGCCCTGATTTCTGATTTACATGCGTTATTTTCTAGAGAGTAAAAACTAAGCACTCTAGCCCGATAATGGCATGAGGCAAGCAAAAAAAAAAAAAGGTACAACCGAATACTCATGCACATTAGCTCTGGTCTTAAAAGGAGAGGTCTCAATCGACTGAGCAAACAGCGATTCTGAACGGAAATAATCCAGCTGCCACCAGCTTTCAGAGGAGCACAAACAGGCCGGTTATTTATATTCTGTCAGAACAGCCAAAAGACCCTTCTAACAGTGTGTTGGTTTTTTTTTATTAAAAGAAGCAGCTTTAAATGTTAAGACGGACGCGGGACTCAAACCAACCAGCTGCCAAGAAAAAGTTAGCTGGAGGGTAGAGCAAGAAACAACATGGTATTATCTGCAAATTCACTTATTATAACAACAACATTTTAAAGACAAACCCCAAAATACATACTCAGATTTTATCACACAAAGATACTTCAAACGTGAAACATTTGTTTATGTTTTGTAGACATCATAAAAGTCTGATTTACTTCATTATTAGTGCTTCAAAGAAACATGTTTTTAGTTGGAAAACACGTTTTCAAAGGTCAGATATGCGGTACTTCGTTCACACTCCCGCATCTGTGCACAGCTATCGCACCAAATACTTCTCCCTGTAATTTTCCACCTCTACGTTAACCAATGTTTCATTTGATAATTTATGTTACGCGTAACGTTGCACCTGAAGAAAACACACAAGCTCCTCTGGGGACAATGTGACCAGCCACACCTGACCGACACATTCCCACAGGACAGCGAGAACACCACCACAACACTGTACCTGCCGGAAAGAGAACGCGAGAGAAGAAAAGGACTTCATCAAGGATGACAAGAGACGGCTTTAGAGATAGGCGCACCAAGATTTGTGGCCCTCCCCCCAGAGCATCACCAGTCCCCGACAAGAGGCACGCGCGCCTCATACCTGCCTGGTGCGGGGTTCTGCACACCCAGCCTAAATCCGGCCTCGCCGAGAGGGACATTGTTGCAACTTGCAGCCAAAACACAGCAACAGCAGAGCCAGTACCAACGTCAGCACCAGGGCAAAGGGAACTCCTTAAAAATTACAAACTACATGGGGGTGTGGGGGAAAATCTTAATCAGAACTGTCTTGGGTTTTCAGGACAAACCTTGGCTCAGGGAAACGATCCAACTACAGTTTTGGTTGTGCAATAACAAAAGCAACTCCCACTAGGATGAAGGACGGCACCAGGCACACGGGATCCGGATCCGCCAACAAACCTGGGAAGGCACCCTTCTCTCCGCTCTGGTCCCGCTCACACCATCGCAACCTCCAGCCTGCCAACCCATGCCGCTAATGCAGCCAGGACTGAGCCACTTCTCTTTTGGGTGGGGCTGGGGGTCCACAAAGAGGAAGAAGGCACCAAGTTAGAGAATGTGACAGGATGACAGAGGACCAGGCACACAGGAGCCGTGGTGCTTGCGCAGGAGAGGGACAAGCGAGCAGAAGCACGCGGCTGGAAAGGAAGGGACTGAAGGAGGTTGGAAGAGGGACCACCATGAGCAGGAGCAAACCACTGGGTCTGCCAGTGGTGTCTCATGCAACTTCACTAACTTTGCTTTACGGAGCAACTTCATTGTTTGCCTGAGGGCAAGGTCAGTGGTTGGGGAGCTCTCTCCCCCAGTTCCTCTAGATTAAGCTAAGAAAGGCCCAGACCAAACCGGTATCTCGTTTGTAGGCAAGGCTTGCACAATAAGGACAGACTAGATGTTCTTCATCAGACTCGCCATCTTCCTTCTCTTTCCTCCACCTTCCCATCTGATTTGGTTTTGCCACCTTCCCGACAAGAGCTATTACAACGACACGCAAAGGAGACTTGCTCGGCTCTCCAGGGACACAGCCTGCACCCACTGCCACCACACAGCTGGTATCCTGCTCACTACTACACCCAACCAAACTAATCGTGTGGGCACAACTCTGCATAAAGCAGGTGTACACTTTTTTTTTTTAAATGCCAACATAAATGCATAATTCATTTGGATGTTTTAAACGAGAGAGGGGAAGAAGCTGGAGCAGATGATGACAATAAGCAAAAATCAGACATTGGCTCAAAAACAGCTGTACTGTGCCTCAAAAGCAAGCCCATGAAGTTTAATGTCAGGCATCAAGAAGATGGGGGGGGGGGGGGAATAAAAAGGAACAAAGGATTTTTATAATGCAGTTTGACCTGAGGGTGAGGAATAATGTGTGAATGTATGATTAATAGGCTGCTGCACCTCCCAGTGAAGGTCTAGACTTATGTATGAAAAAAAATTGCAACCTTTTCATTTTCTACTTCAACAATACAAGATCTTTGGAAAGTCTAGCTCCTCTCCAAGCACTGACCCATCTAAGGATTTAAAAGTTTGTTTTCTTTAAAAACAACACAGAGTTAACCACAGTATAATTTTCTTTTTCCTTTGAAAAGGCTCAGAGAGGCAAATAGCTGTTATTTACTTGACTCAGAGGCAATACATTAAATGCAAATATTTTATTTCAAAGGTTACACAGCTTGAAACTTAAGCCTCAGTGCTGTCCAATTTCACAGTCAAGGTTTAGACTGTACTGTTTATAACAGCAATGGCTGTGAGCCACACTTCAACATAATCAGTGCAATTACAGGTAATAGAAACATTAAAAAGGCACAAATTTCACATCAGGCTCTTTAGGTTATTCATAGTCACTGCATGTAACTCAGCAGTTATTTTGTATAGAAGGACTCATACTTCAAGAGTCTTTTACAGGACTAATAGCTATAAAACAGACTGTTTAGATTTGAGGATGGGCATTTTTTGCAATCAAGCAGCTTTGGAAATTGAGGAAAACCCCACATGCTGTCTCTGTGTTCATAACTGGAATTCCTTTGGGGTCGCGGACAGGATTTAAGAAAATTATTCATGGGTAACAGACATGGGGTTGCATCAAACACCCAGGAATTTCAAGACACAGAGAGCTGGTAGTGAGCAGCAGCCTCCCATTAAACTATCCGACCCATCTGGGCACACAAGCCGTTCTGTTTCCCGGCATGTACAGCTTATCCACTGCTCTAATAGATAATATCATTCTCTTCGCTTAAAAGCTTACGTGACTGCACGGTCCGACACCGAGCACGATCCTGCAGGCTCCGTACAGGCAGTTCAGCCGCCTCTCCGGCGCCCGGGGAGAAAGGACTTTGTGAAGTTACTTGCACAACCAATACTCTTGCAAGCGAGGATGTAAAGATCAAATCACTTACCTTGTTAGCGTTTATTTAAAAGAGGAAGAAAAAGGAACGTTCAAACTGGATGTCCCTAGCCCTACGTTATCGCTAAGCCCTGTCCCAGCACCCCGCCAGCCGGCACAGCAGCGAGGCCGCCGGCGCTCGCCCCTCCCGGCGGGCGACGACTGCCACAGAGGCCCCCCCACCTTTTTTTTTTTTTAATAACTAATACTTATTAAATGAGCAGCAGCACACGGAAATAAACACAGAGTCACCGGTCTCTCGCCTACGGTGCGGCCGAGAAAAGCAAGGCAGGGCTCAGCCGCACACCGGGCAGGGCCCCCCCCTGCCCGGGCAGCCCCACTGGGCCAGCCGGCGGTGAGGGGGAGCCGCCCCGTCCCCGTCCCTACCTTCCCGCTGGAGGAGCTGCGCCGAGGCGGCCAGCAGCGCGGTCAGCAGCGCGGCCAGCGCCCGGCCCGCCGCCATCTCCCCGCATGGGCCCGGCGCTGAGGCGGGAGCGGGTCCCCTCAGCGCCGCCGCCGCCGCTTCCTGCTCCACCTCGCACCTGGAGGGGCGGGGCGGGGCAGGTGAAGCCCCGCCTCTTCCCCCCGGGCGGCTGGCTGGGCTCGGCTCGGCTCGGCTCGGCTGGACTCGGCTCGGCCCGGCCCGGCTCGGCTGGACTCGGCTCGGCCCGGCGGGGTGAAGGCGTCTTGGCGGGAGCCGCGTGGGCGCGGGTGTTAGGGAGCGGGGGGAGAGCTGCCGCCGCCGCCGCCGCAGGGTGTCATGTCTGCCGTCACACCTGAGGCTGACGCTTCCCCCCGCCCGTTTCCGACATTATCAACTCCCACCAAAGGAGTTTTGGATTTTGGGTGGGCAGGCTCCCCTCGCACCCTCGCTGGGAGCCCGATCGGTTAGCGGGGTTGGGTAGAGCGTTGGGGAAGCGGCTCTGAAGAGACGCGCTGTCTCATCCGGCCACACAGAGGTGGTGGGCAGACCTCTCGGTACTTACCGGCGGCTTACAAGAAAGATGGGGACAGACTTTTTAGCAGGGCCTGTTGCGAAAGGACAAGGGGTAACAGTTTTAAACTAAAGGAGGGTAGATTCAGACTGGATCTAAGGAAGACATTTTTTACCTTGAGGGTGGTGAGGCATGGGACCAGGTTGCCCAGAGAGGTGGTAGAAGCCCCGTCCCTGGACACATTCAAGGCCAGTAACTGGACGGGGCTCTGAGCAACCTGGTGGAGTTGAAGATGTAGGTAGGTGTAGGCAGATGACCTTTAAAGGTCATTCCAACCCAAACCATTCCACAGTTCTGTGTTGGAAAGTGGCACTTTCCACACAGAAGTAGGTTCCTCCCAGTGAGCAGCGGTTTGTGTCCTGTTTGTTAAATGTTTGAGGACTTTGCAATGAAAAACACTGAGCAGAAACCATCATGACGTAGTCTGGAGTAGATGTTTGCCCCGTGAGTAAATACCTTACTAACGTCAGACAGCTCATCCTCTAGCAAGTCCACGCAGTTGCTTCAGAGCATTTGTTTCTTTGGCAATATCGTTACAAAAAAATCAGTACATTTATACTAGCCCACAACAGAGCCTGGCTGTTACAGAGATGTACACAGGAATATTCATGTTCAAAGAAGGGGAAAAGTCAAAATGATGTCGGAAGTTCAGGGCCCTTTCCAGATTTAAGACCAAGCTTTAGAGAAGACTGAAGACCATTTGCTCTTGCTGATTTCAGCTGGCAACGAGGATACTCAGCTCTCCTGGGAGATCTTTACACCTCTTTCATAAATAAATGTATTGTTCAGCGGTCTTCTGCGTAGTACGGCTTTTTACTCGTCTTAAGAATATGCAACAACAAGAAAATGTGTATGGCAAAAAAAAAGGCAGTCTTTAGAAATGGACACTGTTAATAAGAAAGTAATTAACTGGTTATATGACTGCAGAGAAATGAACGGGTAGGAGTTTTACAGCCATATGAGGAGGAACAGAATGATTTCTTAGGGGCTCAAATCAGTTCTTCTGATGCCACTTCATTAACATAAGGAAATGGGGAAGGGCTAGGGTCTTTATTTGTTCCTGCTGGAGAAACAGGAAGGCTTTTGGCCAACTCACAGCTTTTAGTTTACGTCAGTTGCGTCTTACCAAGTTTCACATCTTCGTAAAGTTCACTACTTCCCCACTGAAGGTAACTCTTACGTCAGCTTTGTATGACCTTGCAGTTCCTTTTTTCTTTTTGCCCAGACCAAAAGATGGCAAAAGCACAGTAGACTTCCTAAAATGGACGTGGGTTTATGTCCTTTATAATTCTGAGCGCTATTCTGTCATTTGTAATTCTGATGTAGGAACACGGAACCAGAAATCGCCCGCCGTCTGGCTGCTCTGATGTTCTCCCCAGTCGCCCCTCTGGTCACCAGCATTTCCAAACGAGCACACCACCATCTCATTCCCTGCGTAAGCTCTATAAACATTAGCTAGCTGGGCTGGCATCACCTCTGAGAGACACCCACGTTCACTTCCCTCTGATTTGGAGGTGAGGGACAGAGGGACAGACAGCCTGAACGACTTCCCCAGTGTGGCAGAAGGGCGAGTGCTCCTCGGGAGGGCTGTGGAGTGACAGACTGCCTAGTTCTGAGAGTCACTTCCTAGTGGATTTGGACATCTACTGTAAACAGTGTCGATAGCTGGATTAAGATGCTTAAAATATTTGGCATGGGAAAGCATGCAGAAACGACCACTTCAAGTCAAAAAGCATTGACCGTCTGTACACATAACTCTATGGCGAAAAACCCGCCAACGCAAAGCGAAGGCATTTTCCATTGACTTCATTAGGGCTTGCACAGCTGATGCACTTCCTCACAGCAGTAGCAGTCCGGGATGCTGCAGTATCAGCCACAGTGCAGGAGTCAGCCTCCATCAACACCTTGCCAGGATGCTATAGCGGGGTCCTGGGGGTCGGCAGGGTTAAAGTGAAAGAGTTGTTCCACGTGCCCACCCCAAAACACCCTGACCCTCAGAGTACAGTGCAAATGGAGGTGTACCACCCTCCGTGATGGTGCTGCAGCACCTAGGAGGTAAGAAAGCGTGCTCTGAAGGTGAATGCTGAAATCAGACTTTTCTCCTCTGTCTGCAAAGAGCGAGGACCTGAGGTGAAGAACTGTCACTCTAGTGACAAGAGTTGATCTGCCAAGCACATGGTTAACTTAATCTGCTTTGCTGTGACTTTAATTGCTTCAGCTTTGTTTTTAAAATGAAGAAAGAAGGAAAACTGGAGGAAGAGTAAGAGACCCCCTCCTCCTTTCACACATCTTTTTACCAAAATTTCCTTTGAAATAGCTATTGACTTTCACTTCAGTGTATTTTCTTGAGAAGGTGAATACTCTTGTGATACTGTCAATTTGTCCACGTGTCTATTGTGGCTGAGGCAGCTGACGAACAATTCCCTAAGTCAGTCTTTTTATTGAAGACAAAGAATATTTTTTTTTAATTGTTGCATCTTCATTGTTTTTTGTGCTCACGACATTTCTGGTTTTCCTCTCTTTTTGGTTATGCTTATATATTGACAGTGAGTGGACGGATCCTGATTGCGTCCTAATGTGGGGTAAATGTGAAAGCGTTTGTAAGCAGACCTACCACCTCAGGCTGGCGGCAAGCAAGAGCCGCGTGTTATCATTTTACATTCCTCTTCCCTGCTCTGCAGTCATTTCCTCAGAAAAGAACAAGAGTCAGCCGAGTCAGATTTGGGGGCCAGCCTTGCGGGATCAGCTTAATGTGGTATGCAAGTTTAAGGATCGAAGCTCCCACGGACTGAGAAATAATTGCGTCTGCAGTGAGAGTGTGCCCACACGCAATGAAAGCTCCATCAAAGCCAGCTGATTTGTCTTTCGCCTCTCATTAGCTTAATGCACAGTGGCCTGGTCCAGCTGGAAATGGTGTAGAAAATCAGAGGGTTTAATCCTTGTTAACATTATTTGCCGTTTTTATAGTATTATTCTTCTGCAAGACTTGAAGTGCTTTGTAGCAGCCGTTTCACATCGGCCGTGCATCGCTGTTCGGTGGTGAGCTTTACTGATGGGCTGACCACAGTAATGTCGATGCACTTCTGTGGAAGAGCTGGGATTAATCACCTTGGAAATGTGAGTTTAGCAAGGGAGTCCAGGGAAGAGATAAAAATGGGATAAAATGAGAAAAAACATGCACGTGCTGGCTAGTCAAAAATATTTCTCTCCTTTTTCTATGGGAATCATATCCTTTGCCTGGAAATGCCCAATAAATTACACAGAGCAAGTTACAAGAAAACACTGAAAGGCTACACATGGAAGCACATGAATTCTAAACCATACTATTTTTGAGGAGCAAATCGCCCACTTCAGCTTCCTTATCCCCACATTCAGTGTGTGTAACATAGCTAAATGAACGCACCAAAGACTGAGCCGGTGTTCTTCCTACCAATCGTCGTCAATGAGAGATTCCCCTCCCTACTTTTTTTCACCCAGAATGAAATCATTAAAGTAATAACCATACAGGCACATGGGCACAGACCCGCACGGTCAGCCCAGGGGAAATTCTGCTGAGAAAATATCCAATAACCTCACACTGAGAGAGGCCCACGTAAATGTGCTCTTTGTCCCGATGAGACAAAGTTCACTTGAGTGGTTTTTAGGTTGGTGGTGTTTACCATCCTCTGACTCTCCACAGCAAAACAAGCCCAGCGAACCCTGAAATGACGGGGTGTACCACCATGAGGCAGGTGGTAGAAGAGGCGAAGCAGCCTCAAAGAGAGTAACCAAGATGCAGCTCAGCGTGCTTGAAACGCAGCTGCTGTATGAGGGAGCGTTTCCTTGCGCCATATAAACCAAGGCAGCTTTCGGCCAGCTGTGTGACACTCATCCAGCTGCCCGAAGAGCACCGGACGAGTACCTCACGCTGGGGAGAAGTAGGGCACTCACTGGGTATTCTAGCTGAATTTCTAAGTATTTCATCTCCTCTATTATGAGAAAGATCAGATCAAGCCGCTGCTTTCTGAGTAGATACTGTGGTTATGCCTAAAGACCATACCTAACACGGACAGCTTCACCCTAGGCACTGCACGGACACTGAGAGCGAGCCTTGCTCCACAGAGCTTGCAAATATGTAAGCAAAAGGTGGCAGAAGCCCGTAATGGAGAAAAGGACGTGATAGAGGGAGCAGAACCCAGGGCTGCTGGTGTCTGTCGGCACCGGACAGGGGTGAGTGCAGCTGCGCTTTCCTGGGATCTGACGAACCGGGGTAATTGCTGTGCGCTGGCTCCCCAGTTCTGCCGCAGTTGAGGGTAGCAATGATGCGCAGCATCTGCTTCCCCGCGCTGGAAGCTCAGCTCATCGTGGGAGGAGAACGGTAAGAAGTACAGTATCTCCTGCGAGAGCACAGGAAATATCGCATTTCTCAACCCTAGCAAATTCCAGGTGTATTTTTTTCACTGTCTGAATAGAGCGAATGTGCTACCTCCTGACTGAGGTAGGCATGGAAATATGTAATAGCATGTTTATTTTTTGAGCTGGTTTTACTTGCCATGCTTTATGAAAGTGATCTATTTCCCCTGCATCATCCTAGCAGACTAATTAAGACAGAGCAGGTTAATATACAGGAAAAAACTGCAGAACTTTGTATGGTCCCTTGTCTTTGTTCAAGAGAACCGAAGTCACTGTTACCTCAGCTTCCATCCTAGAAGGAATATCCAGCTATAGTAATATGGCACATCCATCGTGGGACGCGACACCTCTCTGCTGTTCGTGGCAGCTCCGTGGAGCAGGAGGAGTTGGAGTCTCGTCACTACTTCAGCAAAGACGGAGAGAGATGGGATTTTTATCGCCTGCCGGGCGGACAGCCCCACACAGTCTTCTGCGTAGTTGGGAAAACGCGAGCCATGTGCGCACATTTCCATCCCTTTGATAACTCCTTAAAGCAATGCTTCTACTAAAGAAATTCTTCTGCTGAAGTGATTCCACAGGGTATCTCTGCCCCAGCGGCCCTGAGCAGGTCTGGCGAGCCGCTTCTCGGGGGGAGCAAGTGACTCGGGAGGAGCAAGGGAAGGGAGCGAGCGAATGTAAATGCCAAGGTGCACTGAAGTCAGGGCCCTTCCGGTCAATGTAGGGATGTACATACAATCCACGTGATCAATGTCATAGTGACGCTGGCTGTAGCCCACTCAACCCTCTGGACACAGGATTACGTCCAGCTCTACAGGACAGAATAGAATTTTCCACAATAAAACAATTATTTGCATGTACCTAAAATCCATTGCTTTCAAGTTAGGCACTGGCTTAAGGCTGTTCTTGACGTAAGAGTTTCCTGAGTTGAAGTGTATCTGTGCTGTAAAACACCTTGTTTGCTGTATTTGGGAGCTACTCTATTACAGTGTGTTAACAAGGATACGCATGATGCTAAATAATCAATACAACTGCATGATCAGTCGTAATATATACATTATTGATCATTAAAAGAAGAAGAATTAGGTCCAGCCATAATAATGATCCATGGAATATTTGGGAGTCGACAAAACAGCCTTCCATAGACTGAAGTCACGCAGCACATAATTTTGGTCAAAAGCTTAATTATTTCCAAGTTATTCATGGCGGTTCAATGAATTGTAGGAAGCACGAGGTCTGCTTGCAGCACTTGAATACAGAGTCTGATTGGTTTTTGAGTATGAGTGAGATTCAGCCACGCTTGAATGCAGGGCTTTGAGCCAAGGCTTGTTACCTGAAAGCACACCCACGAGCTTAAAGAAAGTTTTCTCCTGCCAGAGGTTTGAAATGTTCTTGTTGGTACCTCTGATTTGACTTGGCAGGTACGCTGCGCAGCCAGTGCGGAAACATTTGTTACAGCTTGTTCAATGATTTTATGCCACCAAACAAACAGCCCCCGCACTGACTGGTTACCCTTCAGTCAATTAGTTGGCATGGGGCTTTTTTCTCATCGTAGCAGCGGCGACAAAATGGTTAGACAATCAGGCCTCCTTAAAGACTGCAAGTTATACATGCAAGGTCTTATCCTGCCGTCTTTTGCCCTTTGCCCGAGACGTCACGAGCAGGGCTGGACGGAGCGGCAAAGCGGAGAGGGGCTGCGAAAAGCTGCGCCCGGAGCAAAGCGGGAGGTGGGTCCCCAATGGCGTGGTAACTCTGCCCCCGGCCGAGCTGCCCTTTCAGGTAAGAGTCACTCCTCCAGGTGAAGAAGATGAGCAGGATTTATCCCCTGAGCGTGCGTCAATAAACAGATCGCTTGCAATTTTCCTGTGAAACGGGGTGTGAAGCATGTGGTGCTGTCAACGGTAGCGTGGGAGAGAAATCGCTGCTCCCTGTGCCTTTCATAGAATCACAGAACGGTTTGGGTTGGAAGGGACCTTAAAGATCACCCAGTTCCAACCCCCCTGCCGTGGGCAGGGACGCCTTCCGCCGGACCAGGTTGCTCAGAGCCCCGTCCGACCTGTCCTTGGGCACGTCCAGGGATGGGGCACCCACAGCCTCCCTGGGCAGCCTGTGCCAGTGCCTCACCGCCCTCACGGTGCTTCCTAATATTTAGCCTAAATCTACCCTCTTCCAGATTAAAACCATTTGATTTGTCTTTGGTATAAAGTTCCTGTTGGCTTCTTGCTCACATTTTAAAGGGTGTTTACCCAGGAGAAGAAATGGAAGCAGGACTTCACGAGGGGGTGCCTGCCCTGGCTTGTAGCAGCTACAGGACGGACGGCTCCAGCTGGATGATTAAAGAAGATTGAATAAAGAGCAGAAAGAGAATAAATATTGTTAAGATTAAGCTTAGACATTAATAGATCAAAGTAGTATTCAAGGACAACTGATTCCCTAGAGTCCTGTGTATGTGTGAGAAAGAATGACCAGTACAGGGAAGAGGACTGCCTTGATTAAGGCAGTCCACTGCTTGAGGGATGTGTGAGAAAGATTGTAAAAAACAGGATGGGAATCTTGTCTAGAGAAAACAATGTGGAATAAACATAATTAACTTGTCAAGATAATAGACTTAGCACTAGTTTGCTCTGTCCCAGAAATAGAATAGCGAGATTAATCTCAAGACTTCAAAGAAACACCTGTGTAAATAGTTATCTCTTAAGAAAGGTATAAAAGTAGAAGTTTTCTGTAATAAAGTGGAACCATTGAGCACTACCTCAGAGACCAGCATTTCTTTCAGCCGCGGCACCCGCTTCTGCTTTGTGCTATGCAAAAGGCAGGGGAAGGGAAAAAAAACGCGTCAGCAAGCCAGAGCGGCTATTTGGCTGGTTTGTAACCATCCGCTCCCAAAAGGTGGTCGGGGGTGGTTCAGCATAAACTGTATTGCCTCACCACGGGAGACGCTGCGGCCTGAAAGGAGTCACCTGCTTGCGTAGGGAGGGAGCGCTCAGCATATATCACACAGACAGGCAAAGGAGACAGCAGAGAGAGTCTCGAGGCTCGGGCATTTCTGCGCCTCTGGGAAGAAACCCAGTTTCTTGTCAGGGAGAAGCCATATTCCATCATCTTTATCTGTCGCTAAGTGAAATCATAACAAACCAGCTTAACAGCAGGAACATTCCTCGACGCTTAAGGACTGGTTATTTCTTGCATACCGCGTGTATCTGTCAGTCTGTACAGACATCGCCGGTACAGATGTTCAAGCTCTGATAACAACAGATATAAATAGTATGTCTGGTAAACAGCTTGTAGAATAGGATACCACTCCCCAATAACACGTATGCCGCTATGCATACTTAGCAGAGACAGCATATAAGGGACTCCACGGGCACATATGTAATGGGTCCTTTATTCATAGGAGCTGTGAAGTTGGAAAGAGCTTGAGACATTGAGGTTTCCTCCTTGAGCTGCGCACACGGTCTAACATTCCCATGCCTCCGTAAAGGTCTACAGCTTCATTAGGGAAGTGAGCCAGGTACCTACTGCATAATATTCTGCTTTTAAATGGGTTGTCTTAGGCACTGAAATGATGCAGTTCACACAGATGCCAGTTGTGCCTGGCGCTGACAGTCTTTCCGTCATGGATGTATAAAGCTCCCAGGCAGGGGGACTGCACCCCAGGATTTGCTGTTGTCACTCATACCTGGTCCCATTCTGGCAAAAGATTTGCCATCTCAGGTGGACAAGGGGGAAAAAAAGGACTAGGTCAGTGATTAAAGACAATTGTGGACTTTAATGAGATTTTGTGGTGATGTTTGAGGCGCAACTGCAGCAGGTTGTCCAGGAAACTAAAGTTCTTATTCCACATGTAAAACTGCTAAGACTTTCTTGGAAATGTTTAACGAGGAAGAAGCGAGCATATGCTGAAGCTATTTTAAGTTATAGAGAACGTATCAAAAAAGTGAAATTCCGCCCAACAGGATAATGTGAAGCGTTAAAGCTTTTTTTGTTTTAACCAAAAACTTTGCAGCTAGATCCAGTTGTCGCCAAAGCCTTGGCGAGTTGGACGTGGTGCTCCGATGATGTTGCATTTACACTTTACTTTGATGGTTCCAGCAGCTGCCGTAACTGTTTCTGCAGGCTTACAGGGCGCTAAGCTAAGAAGGCCGTCATCCAGATTGGGATTCAGCTCTCCAGGAATCTGTGGCGTGTAGGTTCAACATCCTAACTCAGGTTTGTAGGAACAAAGGGTGGTATTTAAAAGCCTGCCCCAGAAGGGGAGCACAGCGGTCAGTCCTGACGCTTGGCGGTAATTAGGCATCTGCCCATCATTGCCCACCCACCCTCGCGGTGCACCCCTATGGCCCTGCTTCGCCAAGCTTCCCAGCAGGGCAAGTTAACTAGGCGGGGAACTTACTGGGCCATACTGGGTTTTGTGTCACGCTCTTTAGATCCTGCTGGCTGAGGGCTGCGTTGCCTTGCGCAGATGCAGTCTTAAGCCTTTCTGGGCCTCGGTTGCCAAATGCTTAGCAAGGAAAACCAGCAACACCTTTTTCATCAGTGATTAAATACATTCAAAACTGGGGGTGGTGGGGTGTTGTCTGATGCTGTGGCAATGGAGACTGTACAAGCGTGAGAAATTTTACTGTCGGTTGAAGTTACGGACTTGAGTAGGTCTCTTGTTTTCCAAAGCAGCTGGAGAAGAGGCTGCTTTGCCCTCTGGGGAGAGGAGTCGGCTTTGGGAAGAGCTGAACCCCCCCAGAAGACAGATAGCCTGGATGCTGAAAGGGCACGGATCAGCAGGAGCTTCCTGTAGAACCTGTTAATCCCAAGAACATACTGTCCTGGGGCGAGGTCTGGCTCTATTTTTGTGTCCACAGATCACCCGCTGCTCTTTTGGGTACTGACTTCTGCTGTACTTCTGCCACGGAGAGGATACATCCACGAATCCCCGGCCTTGTACATTAAAGACCAAAACTCAGGTGAAAGGCACGGTAGTGGTCATTACTAGAAAATCAGCATTTCTCGGAAGATAATTGCCACACATTGCCTATGGTGATTATAAAAATACTGTGGGATCTGCAAATCAGAATGCATTTACCTGGCACAGATGCCGGCTTGCCCAAGAGCAAATAATGCTTCCAGTAAAGAGAACTTCTCCCCTAGGATTTTTGAGTTGGACTTCAGAAAACATCTACTTTATACTAAGAAGGCTTACCAAATCCCTAGGAGAAACACAGTCTAAGAGAAAAATTACTTTGCAAAATGTCCAATGTATTGGCCGAGGAGAAGGCGCTGGTGACGGCAGGCAGGGTAAGATCCTTCTGCCTGAAAAGGCTCAACATCTTTTTCTTTCCTGATCACCACGTGTGCGTTCCAGCTCAGCGGACAGCACCGAGCCCTCTCAAAGGAGCCCTTACAGACTGAGCCTGTGACCTTCCTCCTAGCAAAGCTGTACATAAAACAGGAGGAGAGAGCGAGCATATTCTGTAGGACGCTGCATCTGTACCACGAATTAATTGTAAAAATCAGTTGGCTCTCACTCCACATTCAGCCGAATATGAATTCACACCTTCCAGCTCAGAGAAATACTTTGAAAAAAGTCGGAGCAGAATGTCTCCACGTAATTCTGTAACAGGACATAGCATAAGCCCTTGGTGTATGCTTTAAATTATATTCTTTTCCTTGCTTGATTTCATTTGACTTTTCCTTTGTGCTGTCAAATACTCCTGCTGTTCTACACAGGCAGAGTCAGCCGAATGCAAATGTCACTGCTGCAGAGGAATCACGCACAAATCTACACCCTGCTGGAACCCCAAGCCCTCTCTCAGCTATTTTTTCCGGGAACATCACGTTCACGCAAGAGAGTAGGGGCAGATCCCGGCACGGTATTTATACCTGTCCCCTGCTTAGGTGCTTAGACTTTCTTGGCTTCAAGTTCTGCACATTTGATTCTGCAACACGTTCAAAACAGAGGTTACGGAGCTAACATGGCGAAGAGGCACCCGGTTCCGTGCTAAGAGCAGCACAAGGAGCTGTTGCATCCTTGCGTCCCCAGAGGGAACAACGGGGTAGCCAGGTCCGTTCCCATCAGTTCAGGAGAGGCTTGCGGTGCGGGTTTGTGGGGACGAACAAGGAGGTGAGACACCTTTGCTGTCCCCTCCTTCCCGGCAGTATGCAGCAAATGTAAAAAAACTCCCTAGGTTTAGAGCTGGGATGCAAACTTAGCTGAAAATCCTAGTGAGCGTTCCTAAAGCTTAGCCACTCAGCAGCATTTGGTAGACGGATGCTAATTGCCTCCCGAAATAGTCTTGAATATCTTCGTGCTGTCAGATGGCGCTTTTTTTGCGAGCTACACAAGATGTCGCAGCTTACAGCATCCTTTTACGTTAGCGGTACCTCCTGGTCACGCAGCGATTCCTTATACGCTGTCCCCGGGAAATGGGTGAGGCCAGCGGGTTTTCCAGAAGGGATCAGGGACTGTCGGGGTGACTCAGACTGATTGCCCTGCCGAATGCCACAGTCACTGCGGGGAGGCTGAGTGTCCCTGAGGTTCTCTCCGCAGAGCGATAACTTACGTAAAGTGCTGGCTAGTTCATTTTGGAGGGAGACTATGCTAGATGGAAAGCCAGTTTCTCGTTTCTCACTAGACAACAGCTGCGAGTAGAAAAAATTGTTAGTGCCCAACAGTTCCCTGGCACATATGTTCCTTTGCAGAAGTCCGAAGTCTTACACAGGTGGTACAAAGTAATGCTGGATCTGCCAAGGGCATACTTCTTGCATGGAGGAATAGTGCTTCTTTAATAAAGGTCCCTGCTGAATATCTGAAAATGTAATTGTACAGCGAGGAAATCATTATCATCATCATCATCACCATCATCATCATCATCGCTCAAGGGAACAGCTCTGTACCACAGGAGGTACCCATAATATCATATGTGGCATTTAACTGGATATGTGATACTCGCCCATTATAGACTGGGAATGGCATCTCTGGTTAAGGTTGTCTGATGCTTCCCTCTCTAAAGGTGTTTTGGATTGTTTGTAAGCTTATCATACTCTTCATACGGAAATTTTTCAGGCCGGCTATTTACTTCAGCCTGAATTCTTTGAGTGCATTCTAGCCAAATTGATTTAACTGACTGAATAAACTCAGCGGTTTATTACCTGTCAAAAAATAGGGTGAGCATTTTTTTTCCAGAAAGCTCTGCTGTCCACATGCTTTGGAGCAAGAACTAGAAATGGCGCGTGTCTTCCCAGGCTTATCCAAGGTTTCCAGCAGTCTGAAAGCTCCTTGGCTTCTGTTGCTGACGCCGTGTAGTTTTCAGCTGTCCCAGTCTGCTCAGCCCACAAGCTTATGGCAATGAGCTCTAGAGGTGATGTGAGAGAGGGAGGAAGGGAGGAGATGGGGCAGCGCTGTCGCAAGTCAAGGGAAGATGCTCCTAACGGTCTCGCAGGCTAAAGCACCGGAACCAACATTTTTGACAAAAGTTTGTCTTAACCTGAAAATTTCATCCAGCCAGATCCCACAGCAAATACCAGAGAAAATCCCAGGAGGAGATCTGCAGTTCTGTCTTCAGAATGGTGCCCGGTGAGGAAGGCACGCAGCTTTGCCGTCCCAGTGGGGAGAAAGCCGGCGGAGGGTCTGCCGGCACTCACACGAGCACCATCCCTGCTGCCTTCGGCGTTCAACGCCTGCTCCAGGAAAGGGGTCTCAGGAGCTCGGGGACCACCACCACCGCGTTATCGGCAGCTATCGAAAGCTGCAGGTTACACGTTGAGAAGTCGAAGAATCTTAATTTATTTTTACTGCATGCTCGTGGATCCCCAAAGCACACAGCGTCGCTACTTGCCCATTGCCGAGGATCAGAACGGCTCACCAGGCTGCTGCGCGTTTTAGTTGCAGCCACGCCTACATGCACCTCCTGTAGCGAGTGTATTTGCCATCTAACCTTTGCACAGGTCAAAGGTTGCTGTATTTTGTGGAATGCTTCTTCCGACCAAGTCAAGTTTTCAAAAACCATGCCTGTTAGAAAGGCTCACGAGTGCTGTGTAGAAGGGCAGAGAGAAGACAAAACAATGAATGACAAGGTCTCCCCAGTGCACTTAGAAACGCTCCCAGACTTTTCAGTTTGCTCCCCAGTTTTGTTTACTTTGCCATTGTAAGGAGAATAAACAGAATTTCCTTGTCATCATTCTTCCCTCCCTGAGACAGAAAGTTATTATCAATACTTAACGCAGCCGAGCAAATAATTAAAAATGAATAATTTATACAATTAATGCAGTCTTTTCTCCCACTTACATAATAACTGCCAGAGGATCACAAATTTCTTTTGAATTTACTCCTTAGTTAAGTTTATTTGATACATCTTAATGACCCTACTGCTGTGCAGATTGAATGTTAATTTTAAGTGATTATTCACATTCGTTAATATGCACATTTTTTTCTAGTGGCTGGTCAAATAAATCAAGTGATGTCATTGTTATTCCCTGGCTGAATAAATCTGCAGTCACTTCCAGTACAAACATTCATAAACATGAATGCAATGCTTATTTTTTTGAATAGTCAGGCATAACGAACTTTGACAATTCTCTTTCGAGTTTATTTGAACTTTGAAACTGTGATTTCCCCCATATCTGCAAGCAAACGGACGCAAAAGGTGTGACAGTACGTTTAGAGTGAATGTATTTAAAATTCGAACGGGTATTGGCTTGTGGTTTGTTTATGTGTACGTCTTTTTCCAGTCCTTCAAGGGCCGCTGGGGCATGCAGGTCTCTGCCTCAGACTGCTATGTAAAAGACATTATTCCCTCCAAATTCTGGCATCTTTCTTTTCTCTAACGCACTCCCAGCAGATAAACAGCACCCTTTTGTACTGCTGAGAGGCATTTAAGAGCTTCCTTAGCCAGTCCGCAGCAGTAAGGGGAAATAAAAATTACTTTCCCGGCGCTGTGTGGCCAGACCACAAGGACCTGCTTTAATGCGAGCTTTTCTTTTGACTTCAGTGGCAGATGGCTCTAGTCCTGGCTCCTTTTAGCAGACGGTTACTTTGCTCGGAAAATCAGCATTCTTTATCAGAGGGAGAAGTGTACCTGCCTTCCCAAGGTCTCTGCTGCCTTTAAGAGACAGCAGCTTTTTAGTGTTCTTATCAGTCCTCAGTGAAATCCCTTCTCGTGGTGGCCCAAGGCTCCTGGGAATGTCACAGCAGCAACAGTGCCTCGAAACCTCAGGCTAAGGGTTTCCTAAAAGCTGAAGCGTAATTATTACCATCGACCCTTGTTCTTTGTGAGGATTTCAAGCGTGATTTTTAAATCCGTTAGATGCTCAGTGTTACTAAAAAAAATGTGTAAACCCCAATACAATACAGTAATACAGCAATAATACAACCAATATAATATAACCCCCAAACTATACCACCAAACCCCCTGTTTTGGTGTGAAATCTGCAGGTACTGCGGATGGGGAAACCCTCCCTCCGCACGCTGAAAACCTTTTTGCCGGAGGAGTCTCTCCACAAAAGCACGCCCGTAGCAATGCCGCGTACCGCCCCGGGTGAACGCTGGGCACTGCCGATGTGCTGGGAGGCTTTGCTGCGGTGAAAGAGCTGCTTTAATTTCATTGATTTACAGGTGTAGGCTTGAGGACAGCTGGAACAGGTTCTAGCAGAGGAGCAACACACCAGGAGGAGCTACATGGGCGGGCGGGCAGGCACGTCCTGACGATTTCGGCTCCCATTCGTGGGTTGCCATTGTTAGTGCAATCGACGGCCCCGAACGAGCAGCTCAGTGGCGGGCAGGCACCTTGGGTTCCAGCCAGGATTTTGAGCAAGGGCCGCAGGGTGCTGAGCTCTCGCCCTGACTTCAGCTTCTCCTTCCCCACCAGCGCAGAGCTCTCTCCTGGCTTCGTCCCTGCCCGTCATTCTCTGCAGACTTTCGCTTTGCCACAGATACTACTCGCCTGCCCAGCCTTTGTTTTCCCTTCTGTTGCTAACACGCTCAAATATCCGCTTGATAAAGCACTCCCCCTCTGATTCCACCTCCTCCAACCGTTACTCGCTACGCGCTGCCTCTCCAAGGGTATCCAATTTAACTGAGGTGCCTCCTGGGGTTAATCACGGGAGATAAGCAGGGCAGCCTTGCAAGGCATCATCTCCTTTGCAAGTCTGACCGTCCTGCTGTTATTCGGCCTTTTTTTTTGCATTTCGGCTCATCATTATTTTTGCATTTGTGGTCGTGAGTGCCAGAGCTCTGCCGAGGAAGGCTTAACGCTTGTTTACGTAGACAAACGAAAGGCGGTTTCTGTGATAATGTTCAGGTATCGATTGTTTTAACGGTCCACTTGGCGGCCGAGACAGAGCAGGAGGGACCTCCGGGGTAACCGGGGCAGGCTGAGCCCGAGGCAGAGACTCCAGGCGGCTGGAGACAAAGCCAGGGCTCAGTCTCTCCCCGGCTCGTACCAAGCCACGTCCGCTCCTACGCTGAACGGGTCCAGTTCCCCACGCACGCCACAGCAGCCACAGCGACCAGTTTGGGAAGAAGCTCGAGGATGAAGTGTGTTGGCATAAATATCAAGATTAGTCAGATGAATAAAAAGAGTGATAAACATTACAAAACGCATTACAGGGGAAGCATTTGATGCACTCAGGAAAAATTCACTCGCGATACCAGAGAGGTTTCTTGTCCATGTGTAAGATGAGTAAATAACCTGGAGAAGAAAGCAAGCAACTTTTTTTTAACAATTTTACGAAAATATCACCGTTAATATTCCGCTTTGTACAAACGGATACCATTGATTTGTACATGGACATCGGTCTCTCACTCTTTGGAAACGTACCTTTGGGACTGATTTAGACAAAACTCTCTGTATACTTAAAAACAAATCAAGGAGGCTATTGGACACAGAAGTCCACTCTTTCCCCGATGTTTTTCATCCCCGCGCAAAGCGCTCAGTCTACGTTTTCCCATCTGGGGGAGGGAAGCATGGCGTTCACGGGGGGGGGGCTGCGTGCACCAGAGCACCAGCCAGCCGGGCTGTTGTACTCAGCAGCAGGCCGCTACGGCCTTTATTTTCTTCTGAAGAGGGTGCTCGTGCTGAGGGAACAATTACAGGGTTAGCAGGTCTCTAGATAATGATCCTGAAGGAAGCTTTTAGCAGAATACATTTCCTGTTACGGTAACGCACCTATTCCAGGGTTATAATTGTTGCGGATGGATCAGTGCTTTCCATTATGCATCGCTCCGATTGCTTTGATACCCAAAGCGTTTGCTCGGTGTTGACTGTAAAGTGAGAAGGAAACCCACACCCTAATCCAATTGAAAACACGGCCAGGAGGTGGATGCTGATGACGGTGCGAATATAGCCACCATCACACCAGTGTAAGCCCAGTCACCAGGTTAGAGGACACCTGCAGCGCTGGGGGAAAGGAGCGGTACCCGCTCCCAGTACCCCCGGGAGTCTCAGGGCCATGGATTTTCCTTAATTTCCCTTCCTTACCCCTCAGAAACGTGCTCGTCGGTGCGTTCCGGCATTCTGCTTATTTCAGCCACCCGGAGGTGGGACAGGGAAAATACATTTGGGTTAAAATGTGAGCACAGAGCGGGAGTCAGAGTCTGTGAAAGAAGGCTGTCATTTTAACAGTTAGCCTTGCTTCGAAAAAACTCTGAGAACTGAGGGGTGGAAGAAAAGAAAAGCAGGAGCAGTGGGAGAGAAACGGGGAACTGAGGGGGAAGGGGAGGAAAGGAGACAAGCAAAAGCCAAGGGAAGGTATTATTGGGGAGCAGCAAGAACATTGACGGGAAGCGATAATCCCGAGCCCCCAGAGATTCCTGTTCACCGATCGGACCTGTTAGAAATAAAAAAGCTCAACTCTCTGTTCAGGCGCTTTCGTTAAGACAAAGAAGCCGGTGGTCTCAGTGCGCTCCAGGCCTCGTTGCGGTTTCCACATCAAAAAGCCACCTACACCAGCGGCCTGTCCATTACCAGCGTAGGCAGGGATGTCGGGAGCCGGAAGATCAGAGAGCCTTCCTCTCACTACAGGCTCTCGCCCGGCCCCCATCCCTGTCGTGCCCGAGCGGAGCGATAATCCCGTCTGAGAGATGGGGAGCGGAAGCAAAGCGACGCTCGAGTTCGACCAGGCGGCCCCTGCGGGAGCGGGGACTGACTCCCCCCAGCCCGAGCCCGGCCCTCCTTTCAGCCATCCCGTCGTGGCGGGGCGTACGCCTTTCCTGAAGAAAACAGGGCTGGTCCTTCTCACAGCGCAGCGAGGCACCAGGAAAAGGCTCTTGTTTGCTGCCTTCCTAACGGAGTTTTGCTTGCGGGGGGGAGTTGGTGTTGGGTAGCTGGATTACTGCAAACCTGATGAACCTCAGATTAGGGGGGAACTGCCTTTGTTTTCCTTAAGAAATAGGTTTTTTAAAACAGTGTAGATAAGATCCCACGAGACCTACTGGCTTGACTGCGGGAGAGTAACCCAACCGCTGTCCGTAATGTGGCTGCAAACTCCCCCCGCCAGGCAGCAGGGAACAAAATCCGCTCCTCTGTTTTTGCCTCAGAGTAAAGCCGAAAGGAGCATGCTTCCAAGAGTGTGTAATTTCCCCTGAAATCTCACGGCCGGCTACTCCAGATTTGAGCTAGACTTGTCTGAAAACAGTGTTTCGCTAAGAGGCTTGGACTAACAAACCAGCGATAAGATGACATGGGGTTTTTTGCAGGGAAGCGTTAGCTTGCCTTGGTAGTGCTCTGAGCCGGGCAGAAATAACACAGCCCGGGCAGGCCAGGGCGGGGTTGGACCTGCACTAGCCACAGCCCCTCGTAGGACGGTGCTTCTGCACTGGACTCAGCTCCACGCAGGCTGCGGCTCTCCATCTTCCACCTCAGAGCTGACTCTCGGAGTGTGGGCTGAGCTCAGTCGCGTGAGGATGCAAAAGCCCGCGGAGATACATTCCTGGGCAGAAGCACGGGAAAGAGAAGCGGAAGAAGCTGGGAAACTTTTCCTGCACCCCAGAGAGTAGGATGTGTCCAGCAGTCTCTGCCTTCTCCCTTTCAGTCCTTGCCAACACCAAAGCACGGCTCCAGCAAAGGACATTGACCCAGTGAGCGCAGACCCGAAGACTGACACCTTCGGCTCGCTTCGCAGGGATCGGCATACAGCCACAGAGCAAGACGGCGGAGACTCGGGGTTTTGTTTTTCCCCGTAGGGTTTTCCTGAGCTGAGACGCCACAAAACAAACCGTGCCGGGGCTTAACAAGGCCCCGCTGACCGAGACCGGGCAGGTTGAGCGAGCCGTGGGGTAGGGCTCCTCGACAGACAAGGCCAGTTTGTGGCACGCCTCCCTGTTCTGGAAAAGAGCAAGGGAGGATAACAGGGTCCAAGTGAGATACTTCAGCGCTTGGGGGGAGCTCTCTGGTTTTATCGCTCTCTGTTCAAATAATCCTCTTTTCCCACGTTTAGCCCACCCCAAATGATCATTTCAGCCCTCGCGGCTGTGGATCTGCATCCTCTCCTCTTGTGCAGCAGCAGCAGCAGGAGCAGGAGCAGCAGCAGCAGCAGGAGCAGCAGGAGCAGGAGCAGCAGCAGCAGCTAGCCAGGCTGGGCTCTAGCCGCCTCTTGCGTGGCATCCCCTTGTGCGGCTGCCGATGCTGAGGAGAAGAGGGAGAGAGGAGGACTAGGAGTACAGCGGTAACTATCAGATTTGCTTCTTGTCTCTAGTTACAGCGTTAGGTATCATGGCTGGTTTGAGCATTTACACCAAGAAAAGCAATGGGCTGGGGGGAAGAAAGTATAGAAGCAGGATTAGAGTGCAAAGTCCATCAGAATGGTGTAAGAGCTATACACGCATACAGACACAAGCATACACACGTAAATATAATCTAAAAATCCCAAGCAGTCATAAATGAGTAATAAAAGACTACTGAAAATTGGCAGAAGGGCATTTCTGGAAGCAGGGAGAGAAACATAGGAAACGCTCAGTTATTGGCACACACCGACTCTTTGCAGCACAGTTCTTTGCAAATCCCAAAACCAAAGCTGTACCTGGAATGGGGATAAATGGAAGTATCGACTGTTCTCTTATATTCCCTTTGTCAGCTTCGTTTCCCGAAGTGCCCTATACATAAAAGACGAAGGACGTGACCCCAGCATTGGCTTAGTGGGATGAAGACCCTGTCTGTTAGCTGGCTTTGGCAATTCTCTCTTTTGTTAGGAACTGAAGAGGCAGAGAAAAGCTCTCTGTCAAAACGGTTCGGATACACTTAATTTGACCGCCAGTCCCTTTTCCCCATGTTTTTTGCTTTGGTCGGTCTGTCACTTAATGTACATTATAGCATAAAATGAACCCTGGCCAGGTAACAGTTGCTTATTTACCGAAGAGGCACAGTTCTGGTTACCACCTGAGATTTCAAGCTTCCACGTACTTCTCCGCAAGCCACTTGGGTAAAGTAGCCAGCCTGACCTACCTAGGGCCTGGGAGCGGAGCTCTGCTTGGGTAGCCAGCGAAACGCAAGGGCTGGTGACCTACGAGCCAGCCTCCCTGGTCGAAGGTTGCGTTAGGGGAGCCAGCCTGCGCTCATGGCTCACTTTCGGGCTGCTCACAAAGCACCGCTGCTGCACAAAGGCCGCCTCCGGTTTCCAAACCCCAGCAATTATTGAAGCTTCCCTACCTGGCAGTTGCTTCTAGGCAAGAGGGAGCCTGCACGTGCCCCGTCGCGGAGGTCGATTAAATGCTGTCCTCAAGCAAGCTGCTTTGAACTGAGGCCCGTGTGAAAACAAACCAACAAGATCCTTCTTCTCTTCATCAAAGAATGATTTGAGGTGTTGATAGAGACGAGCCTTAGTCACAGCTTTTAATTTCCTCAAAGTAGGACGGAGGTTTGGACAACAACTTTTAGGACTAAGCAAGGACGCTGAATTTTTTGAGAGGAAGGAAATGCATCCAATATCATGTACATCACTGGGAAGAGCAACGCAGAAAGGTCTGCTCGCCCCCTCCTCCTTTGCATCACTTTTTTCATCTGAAATGACTGTCAGTGTGGAATGCCACCGTCGTTCATGTCCATGCAAACGGTCGGGTCCCTAGTTGTACCAACGGAATGAGGCACAGTTCTGTCCAGATTTGGGATTTACTGCAAGAGCAGGAGAAAGATGGGAGGGTTGCTAAGGCTTGAAAGAGAGAATGAAGCAGAGAGAGCAAAAAAGGGCAGGAAAAGATCATGGGTAGGCTTAAAGGTAAGGATGGTTCCTCACTGACAGTTAATGTGCCAAGAAGGCTGAGTTCATTTAAAAAGGTCATTGGAAAAAAGTCAGATGAAAAATGTTTTGAAGATTGAAATCCAAAGTTTTGGGCATGTTATTTCATCCTGGTTTCTGTCAGCTCAGCCAACCAGCTTCTGGGCAGTGCAGCTTGGAAAGGAGCCTGTCTCAGAGCCAGGAGCCCCGCAGCCCTGCCGCCGGCAGCTCTGCGCAGCCCCGTCGGGCAGACACAGCACGGGCAGGAGCCTTGGGCTGGCCAAACTGTCCAGTGACCTGGGGAACTGCTTGTCCTGGGACTGGGGAAATACCCAGGGCTCAGCTCAGTCCCACAGAAGTGGGGCTGAGGTTGAGGTTTCCCTCCTTCCAGAGGCCCTGGATTTTCTTTCAGCCCAGCAGGCAGAATTTTGTTTTAAAAAATTAACATCTAACGTGAAGTTATTTTTTAATTTTTTTTTTTTTTTAGAAATTCCAGATCCAGAATGTTAATGTAACAAACTTTCCGTGCCTCATTCAGTCCTAGCGGGTACCTAAATTAATTTTTGTAGCAAATAATTTTTTTGTCACTGAGAGACAGTTGAGGAGCCACTATGCTTCCTCAGGTTTCATGTTGAATTTATTGAATAATTCGGGCAGAAGCAAACATTTAGAAAATGTCAGATCACTTTACTTTGAGTTTTTGGTGTTTCGTTCCGCTGCAGCATTGTAAAGCTGAAGGAAACAGAGGAAAACACTTGGTGGTGTCAGTTCCTTCACTAGATTGGGCAGCGGTGCGGGAAAATCCACATCTTACTACTCAGTGAGTTGGAAACTAGAACCCACCTGCCCTTAACCCGCTGAGCCTGTCACCACCGGGTTACGGAGTTGCTGGCTCAGTGTAATTTCAAGTATTTTCATGTATTTTCGAAGAAATGTATTTTGGAGCTGCAGCATTCACCTCCGAGGCGAGGAAGGCCAACTATGGCCTCCCACATCGAGGGTGCATCCCCCAAATGCTAGGCTTCGGTGGGAAGGGGGAAGAAATATCATAACCATGTCAGTCTTCAGTATCCGGAACAACCAGTGCGATGCTGTACCTGGATACAAATAATTCTGGAACTTTGTACAGAAACAGGAAGGTCACCTTTCCTCTCGCTCCCTCCCAGCTGTGTTCCACCTCCTCCGGCTCAGGCTGCAGCAGGAGCTGCTGAAGGCCCCTGTGAAAGGCTTCATACATTTTTTCATTTAACCTGAAACACGGTTTCTCAGCCTTTTCTTTTGCTGTGAAAACCAGTGCTTGGTTTTGGGGCCAGCCCGAGAGGGATATCTCTTTATCATCCTACAGTAATACGGTGCACTCTTTCATTCCCCCTCAAACGGCTTTCCGCCAGGGAAAAATGAAACCCTTATCCTTCCTTTGATCTCTGTGCGGGCGATAGCAGGCGATTAGCTATTTGTCGAAGGATGGTAGCATCCTGAAGGTTGTACCTCAGCTGGTGAACCCTTTGGCTTTGGAAATCTACGGTCTGCACCTCCCGGACGGGGTTGACACCCCAGCCTGACACACTGGAGTAACAGGGGCTGCCTGCAGTCATACCTGCAGGTGTCAAATCTGCATATCAATATGGAAAATATTTGCATCTGTGGGCTTGGTTCTGACCCAAAAAAAGCGCAGACATTTTTTCGCCGGTCCTCCTCCCCCTCCGAAGGACCTTCCCCAGCTTGCTGCGGCTGTCATGTAGAGGAGTAGGCATTCACCAGTTCTTTCGACCGGGCCCAGTGCCTGGAGAACCCCAGCAGCAATGCCACAGCGTCCTTCGGACCGACTTCCTTCCTCAGCGGTAGTTTTCAAGTGTCTTTCCTCAGTGCTGTGGAAGTCCCTCCAGGCGCCAGGCCGTAGGAGACCCTCAGGCTGCTGGAAACGCCGTACGTAGAAGCCAGGGTGATCTCAGAGCCAGAGTCGAGACGTGGTTTGCCCCCATTTCTGGGGCTGCAGTCCTGCCCTTGCAGGAGAAGTGACAAACGTTGCCCGTGGGAGGAGACTGTAGCTCACGAAAAATCGCTCGGTAGGAAAACAAATGTTCATTATGTAAGCTGAAAAACCTCCCCAGTGCACAGAGAAAATCACAGGCTACTGCTGAATTTTCCTGCTACTGCATCTCATTCCTTTTTACTGCTAGAGTTAAGTGATTCACGTAGGTTGAGATTTGCCGGCTTTTTCATTTTTTCTGCTGTGCCAGAGGGGCAGGTGGCAGAGGAGCCTGACAGTGGTTTTAGCCAGCTTTAACATGGAGCGGAACAACAGCGTTCTGGCAAGGATGCTAAATGGGGGAGTCAAGTCACCACAGCACGTAATTTCTCACTCCGCTTCCTCATGCCTCCCTTTTTTTCCCCTCTGGACAAGCCGCTTAATGGCAGTCATCTTTAGCTGCCTTATTTTTGTGTTAAGAGACAGAAATATCTGTGCCACGTTTCCATGCCTACTCATATTTACAGAGTTTGTTCCGAAATCCCGAGCTGAAAAATGAGAGAGTCGCTAATAAGGCGACAGCAAGGCAGCACACCTCCCGCATCCCTTGTTTTGCTGAGTCTTATCTCCCAGGAGAGCAGCTATTCAGAAAGGGAGGTCAATAAAACCCTAAAGACAAGCTAACTGAATAGTTCGGATTTCTGATAGTCTTTGAGGATGTTCAATGACATGAAATGGTTACCATGGGAACTAGTTTAACAAAGGTGTTATATGTGCTATTTCCAAGGTTCAGACAAGGCTCCTGCCTCTGCCAGTGAAGATCGTTAGAGGAGGGGATGACTTTTCAATGCCTTCATGGGCCTACCAACAGCTACCTGAAAATCCACAGTCCAGTCATTAGATGTTTGCCTGACTTCACTCAGACGGGACATCCACTGTTCCCAGCTCCTTCCTTTTTAAGTAATCAGTATAAATTTAAGAGGCTAGTAGTTGAAGACTCTTCAGGAAACGCTAGAATTGAGTATAGCATGAAACTGGACCTACCAAATCAATTATTTTCTATTGCTCTGCTGCAGGCTATTTTAGAACGGAAAAGATGATTTGGACTTTCGAGGTGCAGTTCATCACTTTTGTTAGAAGCTGAGAAATCAGAACATTCTGCACCTTTAGGGGTTTGATGATGAACCTACTCTCATTGTCAAAAGACGTATTTCCATGGAGCGTGCTTCTGAATTCCATCCGGAGTTTATAGCAGGCGATTTACTCTTTATAGAACATAATTCCTGTTATAGTCTATTCCTGTTCTATTCTTCATAGAGTTACACTGAATAGCATGAAGAGAGCGAGCGAAGGCCTTTGGCAGTCAGGATGGAGAGAGTTGCTCGGGTAATCCCAAACCAGCAGTGGCTAGGAGGTAGGAAGAGCGGCAAGATCCTCCGTGGTGCCAAGGTGAGCGCGGCTCTGCAGGAAGCCTGCAGAGGCAGGGGTCTGCTAAATGCAAGTTGCGTAGGCATGTCACGCCCAAGGACGGACTGCCTCGGGAAGGCCAGCCTGCTGAAGAGATCCCCGACCATGCAAGTTCGGAAGTCTAGAAAATAAGACCTGCAAGGAGAAATGGAAGGATGTGTGGTTGTCTGGCCAAAGAGAGCATGGAGGAGTGAAGTAGGAAGGCTCTTTGAACACTTTGAGGGTAGCTATAAGCGGGAAGGGACTATGTGGTTGGGGTGTGGTGTGGTGAGAAGGACAAGGAATGATGGGTTTAAATGACAGATGGTGAAATTTAGATTTGCCTTTAGGGGTGGGATTAATCTAAGCAAATGTAGACATCTGCCATGTACGTACCCCATCTAGGCTTCACCCGTAACAGTGGAAAGAAAGAGCACGGATCATCTCACCCTAAACCAGACATCTAAAATCATGCTTTCGCAACACCTCGTGCTTTTCATCCACAGCAATGCAAACCTGTTTCTTGCACCCAGCGCTTCCAAACCGGTTCCTGCTCTCACAGCCCTAAACGTTACCGTTTGTGAATGCACCGTGTCCACGGGACTGGGTGCCGGGGGCCGCTAACCCCGCCTGTCCTGGTTTGCTAAGATAAAGAGCAGACGCAGGAGCAGGCTGAACTGCTACATCCAGTCAGCGCGGTGACCGCAAGCCCGTATTTAGCAGTTGTAGCACCTCACTGTGCGTGCTAATGGCCGTGTTAGAAAGACTGCACGTTTATGCAGAATATAAATGTCCCTGTTTCCTGCTGTCATGTGCTGGGAATTGGCGCTGGGTTGTGCTTCCTGTGAATCCTTTCAGGAGGACAAGGGGAAGAACGGAAGAGGGAACGTCACCTTGGTGAAGGACAGGCTTTCTCTTGCAGTCCAAGCTGACGGTGTGGCATAGATGCCTGTGCAGCATCATGGTTTTGGAGATGGGGAGAATTAGTGCGTGATGACCCGGTTTTATACAATCGAAGCAAAATTACAGCTTAGGTTGTCAGAGGGTAATAAATTAAATGACTGCATCGCTCAAAATAATACCTTCCCTTCACCATATCGAGTTCTGTGCCAGAGATGCTTCTTTTCCTTTTTATGTAATTCTTTATTCCAGTATTACCCACGTGAAAGGCCAGCAGCAAAACTGTCTTCCTCGCAGTGTGCTCACACACACACACACGTGTGCGCAGGCGCGCGCACACACACACACACACGTATCTGCTCCTTGTTTCTTTCCCTTTGATAGCGCCTGTAACGAAAACGCAGAGATGCTGGTAAGGGCTGCTGATAAACAGTAATAGGGGTGCCCATTGGTACATTAGTCTTGTCCTTAAAGAAAAAAGCAAACTGCAACAGCTGTATCGTGAGGAAAGAAAAAATCTCTCCAGCCAGAGCAAATGGAAATGACTGCGCTCTGCCCACCTCTGCTCTGAGCCGCAGAACTCGAAAGGGCTAAAGGCTGGTTTTAATGATCTCCTGATGAAGTGTAGTGAAGGATACTTTTACTGCCCAGCAAGTCCGATCCCACAGCACATCTTACCTACAGAAACACTCTGAACGCTGAGCCATGGATAAGCCACCCTGCCTTGGAGACTCTGGCAAACCTCTGTATGTTTTATCAGGTACAATACATAAATACCAACCAAAGGAACAAAGAAACCGGCAGGGTCAGTGCACAGAAATCAGGACAGCACGCTGGTACTTGTAAAACATGGCAAACACGTGTTACACCACCAGCGCAGGCATTAAATCAATACATGAGAAGATGAGGCGTTATCAGGAGGCAAGCAGCTATAGACGTCTTCTAGCTTAATCGTATTTCTGCCCCTCTGTAAGCTATTAAGAGGTGAGTAAATATGCCAGTGTGAAGGCTTAATGATGACTTACTCTAGTGCTTCTGTAACACTTTCCATCTTCAGAATGCCACCCGTCCGAGACATGTAGGTAAATATTAACCCTGCTCTACAGCTGACTTATTTATAAGCGATCAGCAGGCAGGTTATGCTGGCGGGCTGCAGAGACTAATTTATAGCTCAGCCGCGGGGAGTCCCTTGGTTTGTCTGCACCACGGAGTAATTTCATACTGTCACTAATCCTTCTTCAGCCTGCGGATGGAGATGTCACTCTCGGCCAGCTCCTGCGGTGGGAAGGTGACGGAGAGCTGGCTGCAGCAGCCCCGCCAGCCTCCTCTCCTCTGCATTTCATGGCCAGCCCCGGGCCGCTCGGGTCCGGTCTGCCAGGCCAGTTTGTCCCCCAGCTTCTTCGCAATTGCTAGGGACGGCCAGGGGCACTTTGCTTTGCCTTTGGGAGAGCTTTCTCTTACTTGCCGGGGGAAAAAAAAGGTCCTGACCACATTGTCCCTAGTGTTAATCAGGAGAAACGATGCTGAAACCACTGGGGTTGCAGCACTAGGGCCAGAGTGGCTACGAGGGACTCAGCGCCTCATTATTTATTGATCACGCAGAGGATCTGATTCTTGCTGCGTTACAAAGAGTCAACCAGAGAAGAAAGGACATTTCATTACAGAAATAAGTGTTTGGTGCGGATTGTTCTAGAGGCTAAGGGGCTGCATGACAAACGATTTACGGCCACTTTTAACATCTTCCCTGGTAGGCTAACAGCACTGTAATGCACTTACAACATCTATCATTTCCTAATTCACTATACACAGTTAAAAAGCGGGTCTTTAAAGACAAATAGGTGGTACTTTCTGAACAGTGGCTTACTGGCATAACTGTTCTTGCTGTCTCGGAAACGAGATGCCGCTGGTGATCACGGATAGGGGCGCAAGGGCGGCGGGGTGGATGGCAGCCGGCACAGCCAGCCCTGGGGTGCTGCCCTGGGCCGCCCGGCTGTGCCGAGCGGGAAGCAGCCGGCGAAGCATGGCAGGACACAGCTCTGCTCCCCATGGGGGGAGAGCCGGCACCGGGATTTGGTTTGCAGGCTAAAGCATGCACATACTGAGGTAATATAACGGATTTGGGTAAGTCTGTTCAGCCTGTATGTGCTGAGATGTTAATGGCGCTTTACGCCACTGTGCATGAACGGGACGGCTGGTGAATGCGCGTTTCCATTCCCCTTCTGCTGTTTAACTTGCCAGTGAGTCACTTCTGCTCATTGCACAGGCCAGTACTTGATAGCATCATTAGACAGTGTGATTACATCATAAATCACCCTGCTGTTAAAGCAAATCCCCAACTCTGTAGAACACAGATGTGCCCTAGGAATACCTGTATGTCTGTGATTCTCTGCCTTCCCTGAGGGTGCAGGTTGCAGTCGGTCCCATTCTTCTCTGATGTACCTTAGAGAAATCACTCATTTCAGTTGCAGCGGCTACCTAAACTTTGTGTTTACTCCTTTTAACTTTGTGGATTACTTACACCCAAAATGAATCATGAGTCACGCTGAGGTGGAGAAGAGAAAAGCTATCTGCACTAAAGGAACAAGTCCTTCTGTCTTCCAGGTCCCCCATCTGAAAAACTTGAGTCCCAAGAGTCAGGTCAGGGGCACGGTATGGCCAGGAAGCCAGTACAGAAAGATGGCATCAAAGATCAAGCAAGATCAGGGGAAGTGGTCAGGAACAGAGAAGCAAGTCGAAGCTAAGGGCTTCAGGGGCAGAAGCAGCATGCAGAGCCAAAAAGCGGGAGACTGAACCAAGGAGCAGGACCGAGAATCTGGAGCATAACGGCAGCCCAGAGTCAGGCCAAGCAAAGTCGGGGCATCCCCGCAGCCCCCCAAGGACACTCTAGGGGCTGGTGACCTGCTGGGACCCACAGGTTGGGCTCAGAAAGCCCCCGGCATTTTGGGTGGCCAAAAGTCTTTGGAGGAAGAGGAGCGGTGAGCCCGTCGGAGACCTCCAGCAGAGCACTGCCGCAACGGCACCGCAGCTCTCACCTTGCACTGGGGTAAGCTGGAAGGGTGCAGCAGAGCTGAACACGCAGCGGGGTTCCTGTGAGCAAGCATGCTGACGCCACGTGCCGGGCATGCTGCTGGGCCACGGCCTTAGGTGTTGGCTTGTGCCTGCGGCACGTCAGAATGGGCTTGCTGAAGTTCGTACAAAGAGGTACGCGCGCTAGCATTTGCAAAGCCTGTAGTAAAGTCACACACTGCCTACATCCGCTCACGGTCATGGTCAGTTCTGTGTGAATCACGTTACCATTCAGATACTGAGTAGTTCATCACAGAGGCCCAGTTTTCATCAATGCTGCCTCCAATTATTATTCAAACACAGGCTTTTACTATCCATCTCATACATTTTTACATTAATTTTTTGCATTTCTTAATATGCAGAAGGTAATCTGATTACAACTTTGACCTTTAAGACAAGGCAGAGCTTGTTTCTCAAATGCCATTTTCCATATAATGTGCACATACATGTAACCTTATTAGACACAATTTCTGGTTATTAATGACAGGAAGGATAAATATCTGTGCACAGAGACTATAACCAAACACACTGCTGAATTAAAATACCAGTCATGTTAGCGCTAATCACTCAGACCTTTGGGCACAAGCACCGCTCACGTAACGATGTCAGAGCCAGGAACGGATCGCTCTGTGAGATCAACAGTGGTAGTTGGTTTATCTTGCCTTCATCATCCAACAGGAGCTCGGAGAGAAGAAAATTCAGGATATGCAGTGAAATACATGACAAGAAGATAGTCTGATTCAAAACCATCGTGCACGGAGTATTCTGAAACGTGGGTCAGTGAAAAGAGGAAACGGTCGAAGTTGTGGTGGGGTCTAGAAGCCAAACGGCCAATGGGGAAAAGTAACTTAGAGAAGGAAGTGTGAAACCTTGAAAATGCAAGAAGCCCAGAGTACTGGAACAGGTAACATCAACACAAATGCCCTTCAGCCGTGACATTTGGATTCCATTCGCACAGCACCTTAAGGTGCAAACAACTGCCGAACATCTTACTCGATTGAAAGGCTTTTTAAAGATTCTGGCTGCCATGAGTAGCTAACAAACTGAAGACTTTGTTTCAGTGATTAATATTGGTTACAACACCCGAGGCGCTCCCTGGGAAGCTGCCTTCAAGAGTGGAGAAAAGCAAAAGTCAAGAAAGCATGACTGAGCAGGTGGAAGCTGGAGTTAGAGCAGCTCTAAGCGCCTCTTTAGACCAGCCTCAACCCGTGGCGGTTTTGCCCCTTTTTCGGAGGCAGCGCTCACACCCGCAGCCACGCTAGCGCAACCTGGTAACTCTCACCGAGCAGCCGCAAAGAGGCGAGCAGCTTCTCAGATTTGCCCCAGCTATGTGCTCCACGGGCACGCGCCCACGGACGGTTCTGCCCCCGAAGCGGCACAGAGGGTTACCTTGCAGCGGCGATCGTGACTGCTGCCCTCGGCCCTTGGCCTGCCCTCGCTCAGAGGTTTCACCCTCCTGCCCCCCCGGGAGAAGGCTCGGCTGTTTTGGCTTACTGGGGTTAACTGGCGTGTACTGCGGCGCTGGGGGGCGAGTCAATATGGGGTACTTACGGAAAGCTGCGCTGCTGTGCGGTACGTTCCGTCAGTAATGCTCTTCGTGTGACCTACTCTTTCAGCGTACATATATTTTCTATACTTTCTCTGCAGTAACTCAGACCCCTACATTTCAGTTCTCTGAAGTAACTCAAAATCCTACAGTAGTGTAGAAACTTACACCCCTCAACACATTGATTTATTAAATTCATCAAGTTCTAACAACTGCCAAAGCTTAAATTAAAAACAGAGGAGCTGATACGCCCTCCTTTCCTTATGCTTTATCCAGACTGACTGCTCAGTGCTTTGAACTGATCAATAAAGATCAATTTCTTAAAATCATTGCAGCGAACGTTGATTTCATTCTTTTCTGAAGTCGCGCTCCACACTTGACAGCAGGCAGTGTAAGGAAACCTCCAGCACCCTCTGTTCCTGTGCTGACTCCAAGCCTAGAAGGATCAGCATTGCCTGCAGCAAGTTTTTGCTGAATGGCTCACATACTACATTGCTTCCTAAATAACCACAACGGTAAACACGCTGAGCAAAGCCAGAGAGTACAGCAGCTGTAGGACATGAAGGCAAGAAAATGAAGATGGTCAAAGGAAGAGAACATTCTGGACCTCTTAATATTTGAGACAGGCTTACAGGCAGATGAAGTATCCTTGTATCATTGAGGAACTCCGAGTAGAAATTTGAAAATATTTTTTGTGCATTGTCTTGAGTAATTGGTTTTACCGTGAATGCGGGATTGGAAGATGCTAGGAGGTAGCGAAGCGTAACTATTATTTGCCAAGCAATAGCAGACAACACAAGCTTGGGGACTTGCTGTGAATGCTTTCTGTTGCTACAGTCAACCTGTAGACCTCAACGCTGAGGATTCTGATAATTTAAACATATTACAGACATTTATTAACTCTTTGATGTTTTCCAGCATACTAGTTCTCTGAGTATCATTGTTAGAAGGATTTAACTGGGATTTTAAGCAGTTTTTTTTGTCAGAAATGCCATTAACTTTATTCACCATCATAGGTTTCTCGCTATCTTTTAATATGTAGCAGAAGAAAGGCAGCAATAGAGACAACTTGATAGCCATGAAGATATTAAAGATAGTGCAGTTATCAGCCGAATCACACACAATTCAATGAAATTAATTGGGAAGTTTTCAAAAAGCGATCCTATTCCTGTCACTATGGTAAAAGACCTTCCAACCACATTGGGGCTGTTCTCATGGCAATCAGCAGTAGTTGCATGCACAGAAAACGGTTCTTGGTTTTGTTTTTGAAGAACTGGATCATTCAGCGTCCGTGCTTCAGGGGGTTTGTTTTTCTTACACGGGTAAAGCCCCTGATTTCTGCTTCACTGTGCTCTGCACATGTAGGAAAACAGATTAGCCAATGTTGTTTTCTTTCTGTACTTTGTGTGTGGGAGGAGAGTAAATCTCTCTGACCCATTCCGCCCACGACACTTCAGTTAGCATCGGGCAGCACCATTATCAATCTCACTGGCTGAATTCAGCGACCTAAAAATTGTCACAGGCACGAAACCTTCCAGATGCAGGAGGAAAATAAGCGCTGTCTTCTTCTGTCTTAACCCAGCATGGGCTGGTGCCCGTAAGTTTTACGATGGCAAGCTCACGGGGAGAGGATATGAGTCTCTGTTTCGGAACTGGAGATAAGTAAGTGACATTTTGGAGGATGAGTTTTGTCATGGCCAATCCACTCTCACATCAGGGCAGCGAGAGCCAAGCCTATGGAATTACATTTTATATGCAGGGCAAGGGAGCATTCCCAGGTAGTACCTACAACAATTCCTAGGCAAACTCCGAAAAAAATAATAAAGCAAACCAAAAAGGCCTGCAAAACTCTGAGTATAGGTTAAAGACACCAGTACATGGCTCATGCACTGCACAGACACTCCTGAATAGCTCAAAGATCTTTTCTGCTCAAAATGGTTTTCCGGCTAAAGCCTCATTCATTTCCCCAGCTGTCAATGTGGTGTCCCTTAGCTGCCCCACAGGGAACCTAGCTGCGGAGCGCTCCGTGGGCACGGACTGCAGGCAGCCGAGGGCAAGAGGAACGAGAGGTCTGCTGGCGGTGGTCCTCTCCAGAAATTCCTACCAGTACAGCTGTATTCGTTTTTGTAAGAAACTGCTGCGTGCGTGGCCCTGCTGTAAGTTTATTCGCAATAACATCCACCATAACTGCGCTTGCAGGGCAGAGGGGAAGGGCATGTGTGGCTGGAGTAGAGCACAGAGGCATAAGACATCTGTCTTCATGTTCCTAGCACCTAAATGATCCTACAAACAGATAGTGGGGATTGGGGTGCCATGGGAAATCCCCATCTTGGGGAAGGGATGGGGTGCTGCATGGAAACATCATGCCCCAAAAGCGGGTTTCTCTGGGTTAAGAAAACGATGTGACCCTGCATCATTAAGTGCTTTACATGTCCTGGAGGAAATGAAAAAATCTTGAGAATTCATAGTAAGGGTTGCCTGAAGAAAGTAGTTTCCAGTTTCCATTTAGGAGCAACTACATTGCTGGCATAATTAGGCACAGCTCACATTCCCCAGAGAAAATGTGATGAAACACAGAGTGCAAGAAAAGAAATGAAATAGCCCCATGATTAAATCTCCACCAGCTACCTCCACACCAATTTTTTCATATACTCACCTCCTAGAAAATATTTCTTACACCTTGGGGGATTCTTTCATATACTTTTGGGTTAATGAGAATCCCTTCCAGCAACATTCATCACTTGGTAATGACGTGGTTTTAATATATCAGCTCACAGCAGCACCTTTCAATGGGAAAAGCACTTCCAGAGTACAGCTATTGCCTGGGTAAATTGTGGACAGAATTGTGCGGAATACCTTAATTTAACAACACAAGGCTCAAACCATGCCCTTAAGTGCAAAAAGGAACAGAGAAGGAATAAAATCATGTTCATGTTTTGCATTTTTATTGTGCTTCACACGCTCGAAACGCCATACGGGATTTAGCTCATTAATCCTTTCACTACCAGTACGAGAAGAGTAAATATTATTTCCTCCACAGCTAGAGAGACACAGACAGACATGTGTTTTCAGAAGGCTTGAGCCTCACAGGCTCAGCGTCAGCGCTACACATTTATCATCTTATGAAAGCAGGGCTGCAGTGAGTTGGCCTGGCCGCTCAGCCATTTACTCGTAAAGCCAGAATGCTACTAGACCGGCCCTTGGAACATCTGCCAGGACCTCTGCTCGTACCACTTTTCCACGTGCCGTCATCCAGGCAGGGGCCGTCAGTTTCTGCAAAATCCAGGCTTTCATGGAAAAGTAATGGGTTTGACCCTGTAGTCGCATACCTGAGCTGAGCGTTAACTTCAAGGGCTGATCCATTCCTAAGGGAGATCACTGCTTCTCTGGCTGGGCAGAGCTTCCCCACGGCGTGAGACATCGACCTTCGGTGAGAGCAGAAGGCAGGGTGAGACGCATCCTGACATTTCGATCGCGAATAGGTGGGAAAGGTGCCACGTGAGGGCCCCCACGATTCATGAGGTGAGGTTTTGGGCAGATGCATGAGTGAAGGGTTATTCAGAGACAGGACTTTGAGGAACGAAGGAGGAAGGAAGCTCTGCAAATGGGTCCACGTCTCATTCACCAGAAGAAGAAAATAATAACTTGGGGCCCCTGCTCAGTGTCTGGGGCAAAAGCGTGGAAGAAATGCTGTGACCACGGGACTGGTGGGAGAGACAACTTTGGGTTTTGCCCTCAACACAAGGCTTCCTGCTCACCTTTGTCTTGTAGGTGTCACATACCAAAGGCATGAGAGGTACGGTCTGAATGGGTGGCAAGCAGAGGGGAAAAGCAGAAGAAACTGATAGCACGGTTTCCTGGAGTACTTTTATAGCTCGATAATAAAACACATACTTGTGGGAAAGAGAGGTGAGAAATCTGAAGACAGAAAATGTCAAGACGAAAACATGCTTTGAAAGAGAGAAGGGCAGAAAGAGATAGCAAGAAAGAACAAATCTTAAGAATGATTAATTTTCAGTGACAGAAGACAAAGGGAGGGGAGCTTTGGAGACAATGAAGATAGGGACAAAAAAGGAAAATGGTGTAGGTAGTCTTTAAAATATAGGAGTGAGAAAGAATTGGCAATATAGATCAGAATGCTAAAACCAGCATACCAGCACGTAGTCTTGTCACCAGCAGTGGCCCAGCCAGGGAAATAGAGTCACACCAGCATTACTTCAGTTCAGGTAAAAAGCTTTAATACAGTTATGATGAACACGCTTGTGCTGGACAATGAGAAACAGGTATTTGACATGGATCAAAGCAAGATACAATTGAAGAACCGTACCCATTCCATAGAAACAACTTTTAGCATGTTTTCCTCACGACCTCAGAGAACATCTGTAGCAAAATTAGGGTAGATAGTATATGCAAGAGAGTGCCTTGCCGTTTCATTGTTTGGTTTCCGGCAATACGTAGAGTGATTACTTTTCTCTTTTTATTTACAGTATGGTGGTTCCACTCCTAAATTTTCTTGAGCCTCCCATTTCTTCCCAGGCTCTTACTCTCTTTTGCCGTTACGGGCCAAAACTGCAATCAATTATTCAAGCAAAGCACTGAAAACTGTGATTGAATATGAAGTATGGAATCAAGTTCCTAATTCATCTTGTGTCAGCTTTCTTTTTTCTCCATGATCTTAATCGCCGCCTTTTTCCCAGTTGATACTTTGCAACTTCTCTGCAGAATGTGCTGGCACATTTACTCTCTTTTAGGCTTTTTCTATGTCTTTTGTTTCCTTTATTCCTCCACGTTCTTCTTCTGCATCTCCATTTTAACCACCTCGTGTTGCTTAGCAACACCCAGAATGACACCATCAAGGGAAGGTCCCACTGCGTCTAGCAAGTCTCACCTTACAAGGAACAAAAACATAATTTAACTTCACACCCCCAGTGAATTCATTTCCTCAGAACAGCATCGATCTTGAATTCGCCTCTCACTGATCAGATGTTTTTCTACGAAAGCTAAGAACAAGGCCAACACACAGGAACACACAGCGTTTCATAGGATATTTGGATCTGCCAGTTTTGCTCTGTCATTGGTAACTTGTTGAGATAATAAGAAAGCTAAAATAAGAGATAAGGTTTTAGATCCTGGCTTTCCCCACAAGCAGATCCAGAGACTCCAATTGTCCTATCAAATGATCAAGCTCCTACACTCAGTTATGGATCCAAACTTTATAAAAAGTTGGAAGATGTTTGGATTGTGAGACTTAGTCTAGCCACAAATCTAATTAAACACCATCCAGACATTTCCAGTAAACATCTTTAATATCCCAGATTTTAGATCAGGCTGCTTTCTCCCTTGGCAGAATAGAAACGAAAACAAAACAAACAGGCTAAGCTACTTTTTTTTTTTAAATTTACAATTGGTTTGGACAACTTATTTAGCCAGAACTATTATGAAGACACGACAAGAAATGTAGTACCTTATCTGTCACAAGCTGTTATCCATGCCAAATCACAGAACAGGTTTTTTTTCCTCTACAAAATCAAGGTGAAGCACTCAAATGCACTTCTGATCTTTATTGAAATGCTCTGCTTTTGAGGGGAAAAATGGAAACCGATGGTTTTGTTTAAAAACATGCTTTTAAAAATCAGTTACTGGTTAAAAAGATTTGTTATGTTATGAAATCTGACTACATTTGGGATTTGATATTTACACATTTTCCCAGAATGATTAAAACTGGTTTTTGAAAAATCAAGTCCTTTCCCTGAAATATGTTGAAAAAACCCAACATTTATTCAGTACAATTGAAAAATAACTGGCTTTTTTACATGAGCTTCAGAAAGAAGTCGACTTCCAAACTAGCAAGGCCCTCCATCGGCTGAGAAATCCTGGCTTTGGATTTATAAACTATGTGTATAAAAACCAGAGAGGAACAAGAATGTAATACCTACTCTTATATCTAGATATATGTCTCTAAAATAGATTCTTTGAACTTCAGTCATACAAAACTTCAATTAACTATTTGATTTCACTGGGCTTTTGTTCAGCCCCTGGGATCACGTAATGTCAGCCCTGGAGATACTTTTATTCAGCAAGCGGAGGTCACGATGAATAATACTTACTCAGCCAACTAAGGCTTTTAATTAGATTTTTTTTCAGGGCCTGGTTGAGTAGCCCTTACTCATATTGGGTAATATTCACTGCATAAATAGTACTGCTGTTGCAGTCGTATTAATCATCACAAGCACTGGTGAACTAAGCCCTGAATAAGTAACAACTCTCACATTTATCCAAGTATGGCAATTTTGCCCCAAATATCCACGTACCCCCTGACATACAAAAATACTAATCATCTATTGAACAACAGTATGCTTACATAACACATAATTATTAATACACTGTACTACGTTTTTGTATTTTTATTATGGGAATCAATGTGGCACCGAGTAACAGCAAAACAGTGTCCATGCTAAAACCACATATTCATCTGTACACTTCTGCTTCTAATACATCTATAAAACATAACTAAGAAAATGTGTGAGGGAGAGAGATCCCGTTCTGGGGTCTGAATATAGAGCCAAAAAATGTACCAGTCTAACACTAGCATACAAGCCTAGTACCTTCTAACGCTGAATCTCTCCCTGGAGAGAGTTCCTGGTTCCTGGAATGAAAAAAAGTCTGTGGTGAGAGTTGAATTACGTAAAAAGGAAATCAAGAAACTACCTCTGTTTCTGGGTATCCCTTCCTTTCCAACAAACGCACGTACATAAATAAAGTCAGGATAACTTGCCGGGAAACACGATCCAACAAATAGTTAGTGGAGGAAAACCAGTATACTTGTTCAGTATTATTTGTTTCTCACTATCCTTTTTCTCCCTTTTGTTTTGACTTGACTACCGGTTAGGTAGCGTCACAGTAGCAGCCACAGCTACGAGAGCAGGGTTATTGACCTCTGATGTAATAGCGACTGAAGAAAGCTCGCGGTCTGCATAATGCATTTCCAATTTCCATTCCCTGTTCTTTACAGGAGAAACCCTGCTGCCCCCTCACTGAAACCCAAGGGTTCGGGGAGTTAGGTCCAGGCTAAACCCTGTATATCAGGAAATCTCTGCGCCCTCCGCTGTGACCAAAATTCCTCTTCAAGGCACACTAACGTGGACTGTCCTCTCTCTGTGAAGGGAACATGCTTACCCGAGGGCTACTGCGACCTAAGGAAACACCTTCCCTACCTCAGAAGTGCTCTTTGCACAGTGTGTCTGGGATCAGTACTCCCTGAAAATGTTGCATTTTTTTGTATTCTGGACAAGATTTGCCTTTTGGGTTGGTTGGTTTGTTCGTTTGTTTGATGCCATCCGTGTGTTTTACGCATTTCACGTTTTAGCAGATTTTTAACAGTAGCTCCAGTCACAAGCATGTTTACAGAAGAACTGCGAGCAAACCCCTCTCTTCTATCACGCTTTTTAAGTGAAGCAGCAAAATATTCTCAGCAGCACTGCCTGTTCACACGGTTTGTATTTAAGCTGATAGAGGTAGAAGTTAGAAGACACAAACCATCTTGTACCAGTTTTGGTGTACCGCCTGGTAGGTGTCTGCAAGAACTGCAAATAATAAACCTTTAATAACTGAAGCTCTCCGTTTCAGACAGTAACACCATTCTCTTGCTTCTGTTGATGCAATTCAGAAAAAAACAACAGCACATCACCGGTGAAACTAGGATAGGCAAAAAAGAGATTCCAGCCTCGAGTTTAAGCACAGGCACAGGCTCCCTGGATCACAGGGAATGCTACACATTGTGCGCTACAAAGCCAGCAAAACTTCCACCAAAAGTTGGTAACTCTCTGCCTGAATGTATCTATCTCATTCAAAAGAAGAAACTCTGCCTAAGTGCATCTTCATTTAAAAGAAGAAATTCTTTTCTAGCATGGCAACTCTTCTGAGGTTTATTCCATACGTAGAGCATTTCTTTTTCGGGAGCGTGTTAACATTAGCTTTGTGTTCTCTCGCTAGCCTTCCCTTTCAGTATGAAGAGGCTTCTCTGTCACGCAGGGCGTTACAGGCAAATACCTGCTCTCTAGCATGTCGCATGCCTGTGCGTCAAAGAATTTGCACGAGGCAGAAATGGTGCTATGTTTTTCACATCCAGGAAAGAAAAGCGGGGCTCTGTCAACTAAGCGTACAGGGGAAGGCGCCCTTCGGATCAGCAGGTCAAAGGAACATTTCTCACAATGACTGGATCCTCTACTTTCTGAAAACAACACTACTGCAGTGTTTACTCAAGTGACGTGCCCATTAAGATCAACAGGAGAAACAGTGGGTGTAGAGGTAGCCCAGTAACATGGAACATTTTCAAATCTTGATTTATTTCTGCTGTTTGTCAATCTTTCTCTCTTTGCATTTTTTTTTCCAGATAGCATACACGTAGAGCATGCATTTATTTTATTTTATTTTCAGTTAAAAAAAATAGGAATCCCAAGTATTTAATCCTTCCAGACTTTTCATCCAGTCATTTCCACCAAACCATAGGGAAGAAAACATTACAAATACATCAAATTAGCCCCGAGTCAGTTAATGTGTTCCTAAGAAATTAAATACACTGATGTTGACAACAGAATGAGAATTCCTATTGCAAATCTTTCTCACTTAGCTCACATTTTGGTTTTAGAAACTTCAGCTGGACTAATCATGTCTAAGGCAAATGAAACAACTGCTTCTAAGGCTAAACAGCTGGAAGTATACCACAAACGTTATTTCAGGCTATGCAACTGTCTGCTCGACAAAGAAAGAAGAAATCTTGCAAATCTTTCTTCTTTGCATGCTTGCACAGTGGTAGCTGTGATCTAGTTCTGGACCAGCAGCTCCTGCCTTCTCTCCACCCCACAGGCTTTCTGCGAGCAACCCTACGGACCCGTAGATGAAAGAGAGGTACGATATCACTGTGCCTCCAACAAATACGCTGCGTCTGAGTTGTTTTTGAGGAATGCGCTTTGTGGAAGTCAGAGACTTGCCCCCACGCTGCTTTTAACACATCTCAAAGAGTGGGTCTCATCTTCCTGGGACCAAAAGCAGCCGACTTCAAACCGAGGAGAAAGCTGTAGTCTGTGGAGCTGTGGGAAGTAAATCGCCTTTGGAGGATCTCTGGCACAGACGTGCTCCACATCCTACCCCTCCCAACCCCGGTGTAGGCATATAGACCTAAATCTAGTGTACAGATAAGGCAAACACCATTCAGAAAGGGTTCGGGATTCCCCTTTTTCCACCAACAACCCTGGTAACATCATCCCATGGGGCAAGAGGAGCTTGGTGGCCGGTTTGCCGACGGGGAGGCTGGCCAAACCCTCCCTTCCACCCCGGCAGAAAGAGACCAACAAAAGGCTACGGTGGCTCCAGGAAGAAAACCTCTGTATTAAAAGCCAAGTTAACGCAGAGCTACAATAATAAATACACACTATCTCAACTGGGAAATACAGTGTGAAAGGTTCATTAAAGTTCAGCTTCAGCAATAACAATATATATACTGCTTGAGTGCTCGATCCTGCCCAAAAGAGACTTCCCTTTCTGTAAATAAAGAAAAACCCCGATCAAACTGGTTCATATACAAAAAAGCTACTCCGACTACAAGAAATGCGGTTGAATGGGAGGCTCTTTTATTTCCTGCGTTGATTGGGGGGGGGGGGGGGGGTTTGGGTGGTTTTTTTTGTTTTTTTTTTTTTTGTTTTTTTTTACTAAAAGGTTCGTTTAAAACGGGTATTAAAGATATAAAACGCGCCCACAGGAGCTGGTCGCCGCCGGCGGCTGCGGGCGGCGGGGCTGCTCCCCTCAGGGCGGGCCGGGCCCTGAGGCCCCTCACGGCCCCTGACGGCCCCTCACGGCCGCCCGCGCCCCGCGGCCGCCCGCTCCCG
>JAVKLA010000010.1:9503630-9516915 GCA_034782735.1 Sagittarius serpentarius | reverse complement strand
CCGCTGCCGCCCTCCCCGGGCCGGGCGCCGCGCTCCGCGCCTCGGCGGCGGCGCCTCCCGGGGCGGGCCGCGGGGGCCGGCGGGCGGCCCCGGCAGCGACGATGGAAGGGTGGAAGCCGGTGCCGGGGAGCGCAAAGCTACCGGGTGTGGTGGTTGTGAGACCGGGCTGCGTCTCTGGAAAGGCTGCCGTGTGAGCGTGGCAGTTCACGACCAAGCTCGGTGCTGCAGCTTGCTTCGTGACCCCCGCGCCGGCTGCGGTGTTACCGGTGACACCGGCTGGGGCTTGCTGCCTTGCAGTTTGACACTTGGAGCCTCGGGGAGGGAGAGACCTGGACGACGCAAATGATGAACATTTCTTAGCCTTTACCTTGGGCAGAGGGTGGGAGAGAGTCGCGTTTTCCTGGCCGGCCTCCAGAACGGAGACTCTTCTTTGCCTTTGCGGCCCTTTTTTCACACATAGGGACGCAGAAGGGAGACACGAACAAAAAAACCCTAGGCTTTCCCAGGTAGATATGGGACAATTTATGGGAGCGATAGAACTGAACGCTGTAAGGCGCTCCTTTGAGATTGGCATTGGTCCCACGTCAGACGTGGTGCCACGTCAAAGCGACGCATGGACGCGTTCTCATTTGGCGAATGAGTTACTGTAATACCACTCTCAAGTCTTTCAGATGAGTGAGGGTAGTGAATGAGGGTAGAGAGTAAATTTTAAATTTGCTGTAATTCAACGTGAATGAAGGTAGTGAATCAGTTTCCTTTCAAAACCCATAACTAAATGTGTCGTGACAAACCCCAGACAGAGTTTCTTGCCTTCTATTCAGAAGAGACCTGAGCACCAAGAGGGACTTGTGTTCGGTCCCACGTTAGCCCAAAGAGTATTGTCTACCAGCTGTCTATAGTTTGGCTAGGTTTTTAGTTTGGCTTATTACAGAGAAACATGCCTGATGAAGCGTTCAAAGCAAGCTGTCCGGTTCCCATTCTGGGGTTTTGCTCCAGTGTTACAATACACTTAATGCATTTTTCAGTGCTATTTCAATGTCTCTTATTTAAGGGTTCTCTGATACCATTTATTGTCCCTTGAATGTGCCTCTACGTGCATCCCCTGATGTCCTTTGTCACATCCACAATCCCATGCGTTTGTGTGGCTGTAAGTTTTTTCTGGTGCAGTATGTCTATAGACCCAAAGCCAGATTAAGAGAGGGCTAGTGTGTAGCAAATAATGCCAAAACTGTGCGACCACCGATGTGCACGAATTACATTGCACTGGGATTTTGGCACAAAAGACTGGAAATGAAACTAAGCCACATAAATAAGATTTAGCTCTTGAACACTGTTGCAGTATGTGGGTGGCAAATGCTCTCAGGCGGAGCTTCATTTCTTTTGGTCTCAACTCCCAGCACCCAGCTGAATGCAGTCAGGGGTATTCGCGAAGAAGTTTGGGGAGGGAGAGTTGAGCTAAGCATCTTTTCCTGCAAGGAAAGATAACCTGCCGCAGGCAGGTTAAATGCATTTAGCATCACTTAGACTACCATAGCAAAGAACTAAAAAAGGGCAATTTATTTCAGGTTGGAGATGCATGGGTGCCTCGTATCTATTCCTCTTCACCAAGGAATGATTGAGCAAGTGGGTGGAAGACGCAGCAAGCATGTTAGGTCATTGGTTGATAGCTGCTGTCCAGCAGGGCCCTGTACAGATACTTCGTTTATAGGTCTATCAGATATCATTAATCTCTGCATGGATTCAGTCATTCAGAGAGGTTGCAGCACACTTGAAAACTCTTTTTAAGTAGTATTAATATATAGCTTCTGTGGTTTTCAGCCATAAATCTCAAAGAACAAATGGCTGGGGAGGCTGAAGCATAAAGTAATCGGGGGCCAGCCAAAGGTGACCTACGAGTCACAGGCAGATCAGGACGTAGATTTTGCAGTTTTGATTCTACAGATACAACTAGAACTATAACATGCACCGTAGGTCACAGTAGCATTTGTCACGGTGGTAGAGGAGGTGTGAAGTGGGCTATAATGATAAAATTTTAGAAGGGAATAATGAGGTAACAAGACAGTAGGAGTTTCATGAGACAGCCTGCAGAGCTGTTGGGAGGATGAAGACTTAACGGTAAAGGACAATCAGAATCTTTGAGAGTTGTTTTAACGGCATTTTAACTAAACATTTTTATTAAAGTATCGCTTGTGAAATAGTTCAAGTAAGTTGAAATCCAGAATAAGTATTTCTGCCCAAGTGCCATTAAAATTGCGTCTCATGAGGATGCTGTTTTAGAGCCTGAAGTCTCATTGCAGCTCGTGGAAACTGACCCTAAGCAGGTACAGATTCCAGAAGGAAATCTGTGACTGCATTCAAGTAAAAACCTTGTGATCCTCAGGCAGCGTTTCTCAGTTTGGCAAACTTGCGCTGATCTGCACTGAGGAAAGGGAGTAACTGTGGAACTTAGCTTGACAGGGGATGTGCTTTTGAGGTTGTCATTTCTGAAAGGAGCTGCATGTGGGAGAGAAGACGGGAAAGTAGCGGAGTAAGGGGTTGGATACTCAGCTGTAACATCACAGAGATATTTTTCTGTGGAAAGACAACTACTGTCAATTACAGGAAAAAAGACGTTACGAGCAAGTATAGCGGTGCGTTACCAATCTCTGTAAAAGTGCCCGGTAAATAAGGAGAATTTCACAGTCAACAGCTGAAGAGGGAGGCAGGGTCAGGAGAAAGAAGTTGGTACTTGACTCCTCTCAGAAAAGAGCAGTTTCAGTTCTGCGAAAGGAGTAGGATCCCATCATCCTGGGGATTGTTATGAGAGAGATACTTACTCCCAGCTGAGGAAAAATGTTTCTGTGATACAATTTAGAAGGCGCGGTTGGCTAATGGTTTCACAGCTGATGTGGGGGGAGAATCTGAGAGTCGTGTAAGGAAGTGAGCTGGTCGCATGATGGCTGTAGACTAAGGTCTCTGAAGAGTCGCCGATAATCAGTGGTTTGCTGGTTGAGGAAGGAGCTAAGGGATGTTTCATACTGCCCACCGACACGTTGTTTTGATTGTGAGCACAGTGACCAGAACCTTCACCCTCCTCCTTCTTGCTTGGTATTCTTGTGGATTTGTCAGAAGTTATTTGTGATGAAACACTTAAAGGCCACTGAAGCTTCTGAAACGGATAATAGAAGCCGGTTGGACTAAGCAGCTTGCTACTGCTACATCATGTCAGAAAGATTTATCTGCAGAGAGCAGAGATCATGCACTGCACGGAACAAGCCAGGGTTTTGTACCACTCCTTATGTGAGTATCAGGAGCCCAGACAAAGGGAACAGCCAGTTGGCAAGCAGGCTGTGAGAACAAGGGCATAATCTCTCCAGAGAAGTCAACACACCTATCTGTCTCAGCAAAGACACTAAGCTCATCATTTGACATGCATTTCTATCAGCAGCAGATACTGCCTCCACACCACCCTCTCAGTTGCACAAGCAGATGTCCCTGAAGCCATAAAATGACCCACGTCAAAGAGCTGGGGCAGATGACTGCTATTTTAAAATACCTTTGATATACAGGCCCTTTTTCATTAAAATATCGCAAGCATTTTCAGCCCAACCTTAACCCCGGTCTTTAACCCCTTATCACCACACGCTCCCGCAAAAAGCTGTACCTGCGTAGCTGAGGGAGCGAGGCGGGGCGGCAGGGAAGGCGAGAGGGTTCGAGCCGCGAGGGCCAGGCCAGGGCTATTTAGCCACTGTGTGTCGAGGTGGGCTCTGGCGGGGCTCCCACCGTCTGCAAACCTCTCAGCTGGTGGGAGTGCGGACCAAGAGAAAGCAATCCTGCCATCAGGAGTCCAAAAGGAGTACTGAAGGAGAGTTATCCGTGGCAATTACTACAAAGTCTAATCCAGCGGCAAATGCGATTGCCAGAAATCAGGAAAACACTGTTGAGAGCATCAGGGGGTATCAGTAAGCGAGAGGTCCTGCAGGATGAGGGCTCTGGGAGCTTTGAGGAGTACTGGGGATCTCGTGTCCCAAACTCCCGTGTGTTGTACCAGCACAGACTGAAAAGAGTGCTTCAAATCTAAAGATAAGTGTGAAATATATGCAGAGCATGCTAAAGGGAGTGTATTAATAGACTTTCAGAGCTTTTTTTGTAGCGTGCTTTATATAGGTTGAGGCTTTTAGACAAAGATCAAAAAGAAACAACAGGAAAAGAAGAATCTGTAGGAATGGGTGTAAGAGAGTAGTCCAAAGAACAAACTTTGCACCTCCACAGCTGAAGGTGATCTTAGAACAAGACCAGACCGGCTTGAGGTGATCGCAGAATATAAAAAAGCCCTATAATATAGGTTGGTGAGATCTGGTTGGCCTACAAAGAGTGATAAATGCGTTACTTTCATGTATTTCATTTATACAATGACGTTTTTAAGATGGGTTTCAACCTGAAGCGGTGTTCTAGTTAAGACTGGATTCCTGTTCTTGCCTAGGTTCCGACTTGCAGGTTGAATAAGACCCTCACTCACGTGAGACTTCCTCAACTGTGAGAAGTCCCTCAACTGAACTTCTAAAGCTTGGGCAAGATTCAGCCCTGGACTATATTTATTTTGTCTTGTAACTACACTTGCTCATTTTCTATTTTATTGGCCAGGAGCCTGACTATAACTGTAACCTCTTTTGCCTCATACTTACTTCACCAGTACACCTATCCAGTGTTGGAGCTTGGCTGAAACTGGCAAATTTAGGATCTGGTATGTTGATAAAAATAATGAATCCAAATTAAGTGGTCTGTGCAGGCAGAACTGAGAGACTGGCAATCTAAGTCATTTTTGAGAAACCTCAGATAGGGTTAAAGGGCAATATAACACCTTTGTTCCCACCAGAGGGTACACGTTGGAGGACTGGGGCCTCCTTTCTACCAGGTTGCTAAAGGCCGTTGTAGGGTGGGTTTGACCAGGCGTCAAGCTTTGTGTGCTCATGAAGCACAGATGTTCTGAGCATCTGAATGATCCCCGGGGTTTCGGGCAAGGCCTGACGTCTTACAGCCATTCTTGAAGGAAAAGAGGTGTCAGCTAAAGCGGTAGTCTTTCAGTGCCGATGCTGTGGAGGTACTAGGAGTGCGAAAACATTTTGTGTGACTACATATTAAATTGTTTTGCAGAATATTTGTACATAAAATAGCATTCCTTAATGACTGTTTTATGAGTTTGTCTTTGGAAAATCTAAACATTTACTACAACAATACATTGAAAAATATCTCCCTGGCAAGCATTTAGTTCTGCAAATACTCTGAGCGTTTCCCAGCCGGTTCTGAACTCGGCCCTGGGGCTTGCCTTTGCTGTTATTTATCTCTGTATAGAAAAGAGAGCCAGGTGCAGAAGTCTGGTATTAGTCTGCACTAAGCAGACGTGGGCTTGGCACTCCCACGAGCTTCCAGTGTAGCCTCAGTCTCTCTGTGGTTTTAAAACCCAGCTATAAAATAGAAAATCCTGCTTCCCTAGGAAGTTGCAAGACACTGGAACTGTCAAGCAATCCTGTTCCACAGGAGAGGAAGACAAGCTAGCTCACAGGTCATTTAAGAGTTGTTTTGCCGTACCGCACAGAAGACACGCAGACACAAGACATTGTCGATGACAGTCTGTATCCTAAAGACCTTTTCCAGAAAACAGGTGGATGAGAATCGGAGTTCAAAGGAGCGGGTGTGATACAGGTCCTGTGTGCAGCTCCTTAGCCAGCCTGCAGCCCTGACCGTCCTCTGCCTTGCTGTTACTACCTGGTGCTTCAATGCTGCGTGGTACATAACAGAGACATTGTAAGGGAGTCTAAAGCAGGGACTTTACTGGTTTCACTGCAGGTTTTTGTCTCCAGTCATAAAGGGAAATGTAGAATCGAGAAGCAAAACCGGAGGCTGCAATCGACAAAGCGAGGGTGGGTGGAAGGATAACAAATACCAGGACCGGTATGAGGCAGGATTGGATTGTGAAGGGCTTTGAAAGTGAGAACAAGGGGTTTGCATTTGGAACAGTGGAAGAGGAGAAATGACGAAGAACTGTGGAAAACTGAGTGATGTGCCCAAATGAATGAACTTGAGACAGTTCCAGGTGCTGTAGCCAGAGCGGAGATGACAATAGGGAAGATGCACAGGCCTTGGCTAGGACTTCTGGCAGAGCGAGCTGAGACAAATTGTGATACTTGAGAGATGCTGCGTGAAACAAATCAGTGACATTTAAAGCACAGCAGTATCAACATCATCAGTAAAATTAGCAGTAAAAACTAAACTCCTCCCTGCCTCCAGACTGTGCACCAACACCTAGATTGGGGCTCCCAGAGCTGCTGCAGCTGTCGGCGTACAGCAGACCCTTGAGCTCTCGAGAAACGCTTGGGTGCCACATGGGGCCCTCTGCATACTGGTCGTGTGCATGCCCCTGTTTGCGAACCCTTGCCTGCTGTCCCTTCTCTGGTGAGACACTTGCTGTATATCAAAACGGGAAAAGAGATCCATCTGCCTCCGTGAGTCAGCAGAACCGCATTAACTCTTTCTGGCAGTGTTAGTGCCAGTGAGCGGGGCTGAGTCATCCAAGCAGACCCAGCCAGTCGGGTGCCCACCCATTCCTTCAGCTGGGAAGCAGGCCTGAGGTGTCGAAGAGAAGGTGGTTACGTTTCCCATTCCACTCATCAGTCCAGCGTCGTTAATTATCTGCAAAACAGCAGACAGCCTGAGCTTCAACTGGCAGATTCAAAAAGCTGTCAGCTGTTTCTGGGTTAGATAGGAACCGGATTTGAAAGGGAACAAAATGTTCTTCGTTTCTAGGGAACTCGCTAGTTCACACTACTTATTTTCCCAGCAGTGGCCACAATCAGTGTGACATTGCAGCAATTGTCTGAGCCATAATTTGGCACTGGAAACCCAAGATTAGTGCTCAGACGTCTCTCGTACACCTTTGCTAAGCTGGAGCAGCTTCATGGAAGTCGAGGGAGTCAGAGCTTCAATTCCTAACTTCTAAAGCACTCTTGTCGTCATCCAGCAAAGTCAGCACATGAACAAGGCGACTGATGGCTTTCAGCAGGACCATTGCACTCATAAATGCTGTTCTGTATGATATCAAGGACTGAGTCCTTAATGCGGGGCTACACAAGTAAGAACAAATGCAGGTTTCAGCCTTTAAACCTGATGCACTGAACAAACAGCAGAGGAAGACAGGCTCTTCAGAGACAAAGATTTTCTATTTTCATGCAAATGTTCCCAATGTTCTGAAGCAAAAGGAGATGCTTGGAAAATACATGTGGTATGAACAGCTCACTCTCAGACCGATATTCACTCAGCACTACCTACTCTTCCCATGAACTCATAATAATCACAAAAGAAGTAGGGAATATAACCTCTGATGTTACGTGCCTGGTTCTTCACTGAACTGACCAGGTTTAGAAGGTGTGCCTGGATTTTTACTACGTCTTGGCTTGATTCTGCAAATTAAAGAGGGACACAAATCAGCCCTCAGATGTGTATCTTAAATTAGTCTGTGGGATTTCTTGCTCATACTATCACGTCAAATGCTACTGTTTCTAATATTATGCTTGAATCCATCACCCCCATCATTGCCTTTGCCCTCGGCCCCTTTTACTATGTCACTGTAAAACCCCCAGAGCTGACAATTGCCTTTTTACCTCCTCAGAACGACTGGTAGGTGGTAATCTGTCATAACCGTGTTCGGGCTTCTCTTCTCGAGTTCTAGCGTGAATGAAACCATTGTGTCTCTTCTCACCCTTACCCACACGGTATGGTCTATCCAGACTAATCCTGCTGCAGTCGACAAACTGCGCTGGTAGAAATGCCGTGGTCCCCTGGTTTCCAGGCTCTGGTATACACGTCCCAAACCTTAGAGGAAGACTCCGTTATGAGAAGGTGACATAGGCATGTCTGTGCTTTTGGTTACATCTTACCCATTGTAGCTAGATAAAACCATAGAGGTAAAAATAGGATTTAAAATTAGTCCCCTGTATTCTTTCTGCAAGTCAGGAACATTTAGTCTCTCGGGGGATGTGGACACTAGTGGACCACTAGAATAAAGAGGATAATCTGACAGAGAGCTTATAATACTTTAATTAGCCTAATACCTTACGACAATATTATTTCTGTTGTATTGTCCGCGTATCTGAATATTGAATTAGCTTTCATCCCTGCCATAAAATACTCACTGGCTACATTTTCTTCCGCGTGCCAGATCAATAGCAGCTGCAAGCAGCAGGTTAGATCAGCGTCTGTTTGCCCAGCTTCGGTGGATATGTACAAGCACAATGCCAGAAGAGAAAGGCGTATCTTCCTCTCTCAGCACAGGGAAGCAGTTTGCTCAGAAATCTGATTCAGGATTACCTGAATATCCTGTTTTAGAAGTTCTTCAGTTTCCTTTCCATTAACTTTTTTTGTGCTTTTGCCATCTGATTTTGGTTAGTATCTCTTGATACTGTTGTGTGCTGATCTGCATATGCCTGCCGACAGTTAAACAGATGGCTTCTCCATGCTGCAAAGTGATAGATGCTAATCCACTGATCATGGCTTTTGAGGTGTCTTTGAATGGTTGTCGGAGCCTTAGGTTTTATGTACAGAGCCATGTAATAGATACAGTATAACAATATAACTTTTCAAAAAAACCATCATTAATCTTGGGCTTTCGTCTCTGTTTTCTGCTTTGGTCCACTGTCATCCCTGTACAGTTTTTGTTTTCTACTATGCTGATGTCAAATCCTTGCTCAGAAGCCTGGACCTTGACTCGTATGCTTAGAGGTTACAGAACTTTCCCCAGGCAGCATGGGTTTTCTGCCTGCAGGATCGGAACCGGTACTCCCAGTCCTCCTCTTCTATGATTTGTACCTACCAGTTCTGGAACAGTGCTACTGGGACTCCAAGTTGGATGTCTCTCACTATGTAAGATGACCAGTATAGTTTATTTTCACTTTCTGCCAGCAGCTGTGCTTAAATGGACATACTGGATGGCAGGTCCCAGGAGACAGGGAGCACAGTTTCAGCTTAGGGACATTTTTATCTCACTTCTATTCTCCCTGCTTCTAGCCTGCAAATAGGAGGACAGATCTGGTATGTCAGCAGTGATAAGAAGAAAGCCGCAGAAATACTGAGTGAAGGTAGTTGCTTGTTAAACTGGTAATTGCATAAGAGGAAATAGAGAGCTGAGTGTCACATGTTAACCAAAAAAAAAATCAAGATATTTGTGTCTTAACAGAGAAAATCACGTTATAGGGACAAAATTAGGAAGAAGTATGGAGCATAAGCCTTAGTCAGTGTGCCAGAATTTTTGGTTTTTATGTGGTTGGAGGAGGTGGGTATTAGACTTTCCAGCTGTTCTCCCTGTTGTCAAGTACACCGGTAGCTGGTTTTCTCTAGAGATTTTACAAATGCTGATGCTATTTTTGTTCCATAATTTTATACTCTTGAGCACACGCATGAGGAACAAAAATGAGTTTAATAAACAGGACTCACTGAGGCTCTGCTGATTAGTGGAGATGAATATGGTTAATTACTTAGCATTATTTTCTTATTCAAAACAGTGTCTTTAGCATCAAACATTGACACGATACACTATAAAGATTTCCCCAGTGGTAAAATCAAATTATATCATTTAAGCAAAATTGTCCACGTAAGTCGAGTCTGAGGCTTAACTGACACAGACGGCCTTGTGACAGTCCTTTGTACTGGAAGGAAGTGTGACACAAGAGCAGAACTGGGATTTCTTGTGCTCTGAAAAGAGGAGCTTGAGGTGTGCTTGAAAATGGCATCTTCAAAGGCAAAGTCCAAAAGTACTTTCAAGGAAGTGGAGCTTCTTTTGTGAAAATTCTTATTTACTGTAATCAGAACTGTTTTGGACTGAGGCCTCTTCCACAGGCAATTCTGACATTAAATAAGTGAATATAAAATCATTCTGAAGTAGAACTGAAGAGTGAAATTCCTCAGGAAATTCAGGTTCTAAAGAAATTTGTTTCCAAGCTATTATTGTATGGATTTTAAAGAGTTGGCTTACTGCTATCATGTCAATAACAAAACCTCCTTTGTGCCAACCGTACTATCTTGATTAATTTTGCTTAGATTTGTCATCAGATTAATGTCTCGAATGACACATATCTGCAATATTATGTTTATATATTATCTAATATTATTTAATTCATAATACGGAAGATAATACATACAAAAGCCAGTATCAAGCAATAACATCAAAAGCGGTTGTATTTCATTAAACTAACCATTTCTACAAGATCACAACAAAACTAAAAGGGTGAGAGGGTTACATCTTTGAAAACCGAACTGGAAAGGGGCAAGTTGTCACAGAATGGTTTGATGTCAGCAAAGCTCCATCTTGTGCCAACTTTGCAGACCAGGCCTTTGGCTCATTTACACACCTAACGCTGCCCTGATTATTAGCCTTGTTAGGAAAAGCCTTTGTAGAGATTTTACTCCTGGACACTCACAGATGGTCAGATTCTTCTAGCCCTCCTCATACACCATTTTCAATGTGCCAGGGCTACAGAGAGGTATGGATACGAATGCTAAACAATTAATTCAAAAGGCCAGGTTCTCCTCTGAATACAGAGTTTACCTCAACATCATCTTGTTGATTTTGACAGAGTTATTTCTGATTAAGACACAGAAGAGTGGAGAGGCTTGAGACCGTAAATTTGATTGCAATATGGCCAGGCAGCTGCTGAAATAATGGTGTTCGCTGAGATTTCAGTAGTAATCTTTTGGGTCGGGTCTTTCAGCTACTAGAAACTGCTTTTGAAGTCAAATCCATTGGAAAAGTATTTGCTTCACAGAAAATGTTTGCTCCTGAGTCCCGCAGGGACTGTCAGCACGGAATGAACAGCTCCGGGAGCTCAGCACTGAAGACGATCACTGTTTGTATCACCGGTATACCTGTAGCGTTACTGCGCCTGGATCCATTCGGCTCGCTGCAAAGAAGTTACAAAAGGCACTAGGAAAACTTACGGATGATAACTTTGGCAGTGCTCTTATATATAGGTACTCCCTGAAACTATTCCAAGAGCTGAAGGTCTATACCTGAGGCAGGATGACCCCATATGTACATATACGCACATATCTATATTATATATAGATAACACTATGTTCAGATGAAAACTTCTCTTTCATTTTCCCATTGAGTTTTCTATAACAGCCAGACTCAGACTGAGCATCGCAGCGAGCCATGTTGAAGCCCATTGTAACAACTGAGCTCTGAACGGGAGGCAGTTCCTGGCCCTCCACGTCCTGTCCCCAGCCTGGTCTAGTGGATGGGCCATCAGCATGGGCCCTGGGGTGAATCCTAATGCTTTGATCAACCCGTCTGGTAAGTGGACAGAACAGGGTGCTTCGCTCTGCCACTGCTTCCTCCAACTTTGACCTGTGACTGCAAGCGCCTGGGAATACGTCCTCCATTTTGCTCTGTCCTAAGTGGACAGAAGCACAGAATGGCTTGAGTTAGAAGGGACCGTTGGACCACTTTGTCCAACCCTCCTGCTCTAGTCTGGGTCAACTAGAGCCGGTTGCTCGGGGCCATGTCCGGTCAGGTTTTGAATATCTCCAAGGGTGGAGACTCCAAAGCCTCTCTGGGCAACCCGTGCCAGTCTTCGACCACCCATATTTAAATGGGTTTCCTGTTTTTCAGTGTGTGCCTATTGCCTCTTGTCCTTTAACTGGGTAACACTGAGCTAGAGCCCAGTGGGTACCACTGCAGCACCTAGCACAGTGAGAACTAGTCTTGGTGGTGCCCGCAGGTGCCCCCATAGTCCAAAACAACCGCAGAGAAATAGCAACGACAGCCATGCAGGATTTCTCTGCCCAGCATTCCCAGAGGCTTCCGGTACTTCTTAATTAAATTGAATAAATAATTCCTTTAACACCACAGACGTTGCTCGAGATGAGCTCAGCGCTGATGGAGTGGGAACTGGGGGCATCACCACGCAGGAGCGGCGTGAACCTCCTTGGTTGCTGGAGCTCCTGTGCAGGCGGAGGGGAGGCAGGGAGAGAAGGACAAAGCGAGCCTCAGGCACGGGGGCAGCAGTGCCTGCCTGGGGCAGGAGACCTTCTGCTCAACACTTGCAGCCCGCTTCGGGAGCCGGAGGCTCTGCAGAGTGGGTGGGCGCAGTATTCCTCTCTCCCCATCCTTTGCCTGAAGTTTGCCATAAAGGTGAAACTGAGCCTTACTTGTCAGGAAAGAACGAAGTGATCCCTGAGGTTAGGAGAGTGCTCGGAGACCCTTTGGGAAGAAAAGTGCGACGTAAATAGAAGCTGATTCCTACAGGTTATTAATAGATGTAGCTGCAAAAGTAATGTACAAACTACAAAGGCAAGATCATTCTGAATTAAATTACCATAATTTTTTTCATTGCCGTCTCTTTTCAGGAGACCTGGATAATACTGCCAACAATGACAGGTTGAATAAGAGACAGGGTTTGTGTGGGCCAGAGGTGGGAACAGAGAAGGAAACTAATTATATCTTTTTTAACCTTTGCTTGCAGCTGGGCAGGATAAAAATGAATTATGCAACGAGCAGCTGAGCTGTTATCCCAGTGGAGGCTGCAAAATGGTGCCCAGGTCATCCAGAAACATGATCTAAGCTGTCCTATTTCTTCTGGATCTAACCACTTTACAAACCATTAAATAAAATGGCGTTTTTTTCTGCATGCTTCACCTAAGGCTCATGTAATTATCCTATGGACAAACGAAAACAGCTCTTACCTCAGCAATGCAGAGGATGAAGGGCAAGCACTGATGTGGTATGGGAGAGCTAGAAGTAGCATTCTTCAGTGTACCTTTTGAAACCTCCCAGGTTTAATAGGTTAAAGATGATGAGAGTGCTTTTACAGTCACTCAGGTGTATCATTTGAACACTTTATTGTGTGGTATTTATTCCACTTCTAATGCATGTTGCAACATGAAGCTTTGTTCAGAGGTCGGAGACAGATGGGAAGGTGTGGAGTGGCCTTTAATACCTGTATTGCTCAGCAAAGTGGCGGGTGTCTGACCAGAAAGGGAAAGAGCCTCTTTGCAGGCAGCAGTTATGGAGAAACGGAGGAATACGTTCCCATGAAGTAAGAACTCTTTTCTCTCTGCTCCTTGACTTTCCTCCCCAAAATTCAATTCAAACTACAATTTAAGCTATGTGGTCTGTTGCTGATATCCTATAGCTCTACCACTTTAAAGGGGTTTTGGCATAAACTGGAGTCACATTCTGTCCTGGTTTCGGCTGGGATAGGGTTAATTGTCTTCCCAGTAGCTGGCACAGCGCTGTGGTTTGGGTTTAGGATGA
>JAVKLA010000010.1:9465318-9498478 GCA_034782735.1 Sagittarius serpentarius | reverse complement strand
TTTTTTTATAACCAAACACAAAAACGTCCCTGTATTAATGACACTCCTCCCCCGCCCCCCCCCCCCCGCCATGTTGTTCTTATGGGATGTCTGAAGAATGAAAGGAGGATTGAGTTATTATTTTTAGCCTACCCATTTCCTCTGGCTGTGCCATGAGTTGAAAACCTTCCTTTGTGATTTCAATGCTGTAGGGTAGCTAGTTTCCTATAATTCTCCAGGAGAAAGATCTGCGGTCATACCATATTACATGTTTATGACTATGATCAGGAAAACTTGCATAACCCAGAAACGTTTGCTAATATTTAAGGGGATTTGCTGAACATTGAATGGATCTCTATCCCAATTTCATGATGATTTTCTGCAGTCCGGATACTGCTTTTTATGCTGATTCTTGTAATAAGACATCTCTTTCCACCTTCACCTCTTCTGTAGTGTGCATACACACTTTTTAGTTTACGTGTTACCAGTTACTTGTTTTTACTCAATGATTAAATTGTTAAGTTGGATGGATTCAGTAATGTCTCATTTTACCATCAGATTAAGTCCTCCTTTTATTTTCATTCTCCATTCTAAGAGTACTTGGCATCCTTATTTTTGGCAGTACACTGAAACCTAAGTCAGTGTTACTTAATTTATAACATATCCTTGATATATTCTGGTCCATTAAACAAAGGAACGTCTTCACAACCTCTTCCGTAGACAAATTATAGCACTGTTTGAGTGTCTGCATTTGAAACGTTGTTTTGCTCTAGCCCACGTAGGACATTCAGTTCCTCTGATTGCACTCTCGTGTGGGATCTGAGTAGCTACACCACAACGGTTCATCCTGTGCTTGCTTTATGGAACAAACTTGATTTTGAACTTTAACAAATGAAAGGTGCAAATCTTTTCCTGTGCTTACGATCATTATTGTTGGCTCGCAAAAGGAGAAACAACCAAGAAATGCCAAACGTATTACTGCCAAGAACCCAAATATATAAAAAGCAGACAATTGGATAGTCAAGGACATCTTTTCCTAGCTCACATAAACCCAAATTATTCCAAATGTCTTTATTTTCCTATTATTAGGAGCTTGATTTGTGTAAAATAGTGTAAGAGATGAAAATGTTGTTGCTACTGAACAACTATAGGACATACATAATGATTAAAAAACCTTATTGTTTTGATAAGAATGTGTAATAGCCATACCCGTATATTGATATATATATGTCCTCATCATATGTATAAAGAAACTTACTTTTTACTAGCTTCTTACTCAGTGCAGGCAAGTTGCATTGGCTTGCTTGTCAGAGGTTCACTTCCTCAAAGGTATTTAGGCAACTCTGATGTCAAAGGGAGTTTATGACCTAAAATATCACAGAGGAGCTGAGCATAAACGCCTCACAAAAAACTATGGGATGAAGCCATGTAGCCATGCTTCAATTCCTCTAAATTTGGTGGCATTCCCCCATTTACAATGGCATCATTTGGTCTGATAACTATTTGCCATAGTTTGTCAAAAAAAGGGGGAAAAAAAGAAAAAACAAAGCAGGAGTGAGGGAAAGCAGAGAACAAAAGCGGAGTCCTGGAATTCCAGAGAAAAGGGGAATCAGTTCTTTGAGGACTGGAGAAAGCTGAAGAAGGAGTAGGAAGAAGCCCCAGACATAGTCAAAGAAAAGTCCCTGCAAGAATACCGCTGAAAAATAAAATTTCAAATGTTAGCAATTACTTTCAAGATGTTACCAGCCATCGCTAGTGTGCTGTCATGGGGAGAAAAAGGCATTACAGCATCAAAGGAAACAAGGAATGTAATGAAGAAAGAAATTAGAGGAGTAATTTTCATCTATTTGGTGGTACAGTCTTCAGAGGCACTTTTGTTAATTAGAAGGTTTGAGCCGTACATATTAGAGTACTGAGAGCCTGGTGCAAGTCCCCAGAGATGTTTCAAGGCAGCAATTTGGATGGTCACCGAACATTTCTATAGCCTCACAATTTATCAGCAAAATGAGTTATTTTTTCCTTCATCACTTGAAACTTGACAGTCAGAAGGGAGAACGACCGGCCTCTTGCAGGAGCCTGTTTCTGTGAGCAAACGTGATACTGAAAAGCTCATCTTTTCTTCCAGAACTTTTGCTAAGATGATGGCAATGGCATATTCCCTCTATCCACTGGGATGTGACTTTATTGGAGTGTACCCAGTCTTAGTTGTGATCATTTGTTCTTCTCTTGTACTGTGGGGTTTATTCATTTCTTATTATACTTCTGTGAGTGTGTAGAGGTCTAGGTATCTGTTCTGAAATAGGTAGATAAATAAAAGAATACATAAAGGGACGGAGAGAGTGATTCCCAGCTCCGCTGATGCCAATGGAGACAGAACTGCAAGCAAATTTAGCACGCTTTCTGGCAGTGCTTATCACTTCAGATGTTACTTAGGTGGACTTTTTTTATCATTAGCATCGAAAATTTCCAGTGGCAAAAGTTGAGCACTTAAACCCATACATTTTATGAATCCAAAAAAAGTCTTTGATTTTTAGAGACTTCTTTACATTTATCAGTTCCTCTGAAGCTGAGGTTTGAGAGAAACCTAATTTGTTTTTCTATAAACTTTTTTTTAACCGTAGATATAGAACTTTTCATCCCTTGTACAGGAACTTACCCAGTCTGAGTGCTTTTTCCTTCCTTTCTACCTTTTATTTCCTTCATCTGGGACTTTCTGTGGTCTCCAGATTCTCCTTTCCCCGGGTGTGACTCCTGTTTCAGAATATACCATGTCCCTGCCCCTTCCCTGTGCGCCCAGCTCCATTCATTAGGTGGATAATCGCCCGCAACCATTTCACCTGAAAATAATACTTTCTTCCAGTCCAATCTCTTGTCCCTGCTGGAGTCAAATTGAGTCACAGGGTCTAAAATTATCTCCGAGGACAACTCCACGGAGGTAAATACAGTGGATTTAACTCTGTGTTTTCCTTATATTTCAAAGATGATTTTTTTAAATTTCAGCCTAAACAGACATGTTTTCAAAACGTATTTTCATTGAAAAGTATGAAGGGAAGAGCTTGTTCATTCCCTTCGATTAATACCTATTCTTTTCACACAGCAGCTGTACCAAATGCAAAGATCTTTTTGTTAATCAAAACAAGCAGACTGCTTTCACAGCTTAGTTGCTTTTCCCCTCATTACCGATCTTTTGCTGTAACCATGGATCAATCTGTAATGCCATGTTTTGTGTGTAATAAGCTTTGTGTTGCTGAAAGAGCTCTGACCAAACTTGTCTGGGGGTCTCGGCTGAAGATCATTCAAAGGTTGTGGCCGAAACCAAAGAGATGTTTCCACCATTCCGTAAATAAACCCTCCTAAGTGTAAATTGTGACCGTTCCTCTCTCCATCTGAACACTTCAGGCTTTCCAGAAAGCTGCTTTTATGTAAGATTAGAGAGCTGTCTCCATGACATGATGCTCTGCTTCTCTTCACCATTAGTTGGGCGTTAGTTGTTCTGGCTGTAAATAGACAGGCACAGATGGTACCACGACTCTCCGAGCCTCCACACATCTTGCACTGCAGGGATTTTTGTTATTCTTGTTATCTCTCTAGCAGCTCCTACTCTTTCCTAACAGTTTGTTGAGAAGAAACAGGGAAGGCTAAAGAACAATCGGTCCCTTCCCTCTCTAGGATTGCTGAAGGCTCTAGACAGGACAGCAGCATTCATTTTGACTTTTTTCTTTGCTAGGGGAACCCAGCCATGGGCTTGTCAACGAAGCAAAATTTCTGCCGGCCTTCACCAGGTGAAGTCAGTCCTCCCCGAGACAGCTGAGCAGAACTAGATGCCCCAACGGCATTAAACTGCGAGACTCGAAGGGCACATCCTCCCTCGGTGCCCTGCGGCTCTGACCACCGCACCGAAAGAACCATGACAGATAAAAGGGAAGCTGGTGTCTTGAAAGACTGCCTTGGTGCGCAGGAACAGCGTTTGGAGGAGAACAGGCTGGAACAATTAGCAACACTGAATCTGGAGAGGGCATGGATAAGAAGGACGTGACAGAGTCGTCTCCCCCCCGCCCCATGCCCGTCATGGAGAAGGTAAAATGGGTGCTGCTCTTTAGTCTTTCACATAACAGAAGAACAAGATGTTAACTTAAAGGCAACAAACTGAACTCTGATAAAAGGAAGTCATTTTTACAGAGAGTACAGTTAACCTCCTACAATAACCATTGAAGCCAAGAACTTAGCGAGGCTATAAAAAGGATTAGATGTTTGTATAAATTATTAAAGTATTTGTTTAATATTTTCTCTGTCCCATCTAATGTAAGGTTATAAGCTTCTGTGTCTCTAGAGAAGTCAAGTTACTAGCACAAGGATAAGAAGTAGTCTCCCTTCCCTGCTAGCAGACAAATCTCCTATTTGTTTACCATTTGGTTTTTCATCATCTTCCTCTACAGTCTTGGGGAATGGCAGAATCAGTGACACGGTAACGGGCGGACTGTTCACCTGCTCCTTGACAGCTCTTCCTGCATTTTCACCTATGAAGCTACTAACAAGAAGAAAACTGGTAAAGGTTAGCCAGCGTGTTCATGAATAGCTCACCTCGCTCCTGGGCCTCAGACTGTTCATACAAGCCTATGTAACATTTCGGGGTGGGGACTAAGCTTTTTTGGATACACTAATGCCACAGCAGTAGACAGAGGAGTAATATCTGTAGATGCAGGGCAAATCCCTCTTCCCCCCCCCCCCAAAAAAAAAAAAAAAAGGCATCGAAATAACAGCCAGGCAGCTGTGAGCTGGCTATGGTGAAATACAAACCCAGTCCACTGGGTTTCATGGTCGGGGGATTGTTTCCTTCCTTGTCATCCACCTCTTCTGTATGACTCCAAACTCGTCCATCAGAGCCCCATAACGATACAGCTTACCTTTATACAGGTACTGCTGCAAGACAAAAAAGCCCTCCTCTTGCAGGGAGCTACAGCCATGTACGCCAGCCACGGGTGGTCCCCAGAGACCTGTGGGCAAGCAGGAGCCGCGTCAGCGGGTGCCCCCGCTGAGCCCGGACCACCACACACAGGGCTCCTCTTCCGTGCTGCTCTGCCCTGCTCTGGGGAGTTTATCTACAGCTGTATTTATCACCCCATCACAGGCCCTGTCTTAACCAAGACTCCAATATCCTGTAACAGAGGACAGGCTTGCAGGAGAGGAGGGTGTGATGAAAATATTATGCGAGAAGGAACATCACGGGTCACCTCTTTTTTAATGAAAGGATTGACTGAGAACAGTCCATCGAAAGGGCTAGACACCTAAGTGATAGATGAATTCCCTAGAATTGCAATGTTTCAACAAGAAAAATGAAAAGCGCCTTAATATTAAATAGAAGCTGTGACTGTCGTGTGGAAATAAATCTATGACAATCTGAAGAGGAAGCAGCTGAAGGCACGAAAAGCCTGATGAGATTATAAATAATATCGTATCTTGCACTACACCATGCTCACGCAATTTGCGTTTCCTCAGCTACTCAGTGTAGACTGCTATCAGTTCACCCCTTATCTGCTGCAGACTTCGGCTATTTCGTAGTTCCCCCATAAATGAGACAATTTGGACACCGACAGGTAGAAATGGGAGTTGTCTCGTTTCTCTGTGGATGCTAATGTATGCGGCAAATCTGGGTGAAATCCTGACCGCGTGAAGGGTTCAGGATATGCCAAAATGCACTGGAAAAGACAAGTAGAGTTGCAGTTCTTCTTTGCGAATGTGAAGACAAAGAAATACATAATTCGCTCAACTGAGTCAGTGGGGCTGGCTTTGAAGTCTGTGGAGCGGTTATGCCGGTAGTCGGTGTGTTCAGGCTTTTCTGCACTGGTTTTCCTGGAAACTGCCCAGCCGCCCCCAGGGAAGCTTGCAGACGTCCTGCTGCAGAACGCGGGAGATGGTCGATTCCTCCGTGCTTGCCGCCTTCCAGTTAAAACCGGCTGCCTTCCTACAATGCCTGCGCTAGCTGGGCACACGCGATTAGGACCAATGCAGAGCTGCAGCGGGAAATTTGTGGCCATCGGCATCGGGTGTCATCTAAAAGCAACCCTTGCAGATCTCTGAGGCACTCACTGAACTCTTTTGCTTACCTGTTTGTTACCTGGCTTGCCTTCCAGAGTGGGCTCGGTTGGAGGAAAAGCCTGTCACCGGCCACGCGGTGCCCCAGCAGGGAGGGCCCCCAAAGAGGTTCGCTTTGGAGGCTGCGGTGGAGGTCTTTAATAATATTCGCAGCTTTTTTCTGACTTCTGCCACTGAACACCGGGTTCTGCCGACGAAGAGAGCAGAGCGTCAGGGCCAGGTACGCGTCTGCCGCTTAAACCCCAGCGCTTTGCCGCTGAAGTGAGCCGCTTGCGGGAGTTGCTAGGTAACTGTAACCTGCTCGTAGCTTGTGCGAGCGAGCGAGCGAGCGAGACACTTCTGATGATGTCATGCCTCAGATTCGTATTTCATCTCTCAAAAGAGTTTTCCCTCCGTTTCGACAAGAACAGGTGCGTGGGGGAGTTCGTCAGTGGGGCAGAACTTCCCTGCTCCGTTGTGCTTATGCAGCTTAATTTCACTCTTGCAAGACGCTGTAATAAAGCAAAATTGGCCAGGGCTTCTCAAAGTGTGATTTTAGGGGAGAACTTGTAGCTCTTCAGGCCTCTTTTATCTTCTAGACACCGATTCGAGGGCTAACTCCTTGGAAACAGAGACATCTTCATCGGCTACTCGGCTGCCTGCACCTGAACAAAACGATGGCTTACTCAGTAGAAAGATAATGGGAGGTTTGTGATTATGCTTTTCAAGAACACAAAAATCCAAATATTATGGGCCAGAAATGGACTGGAGCTGGGAGTTATGCCCCTTTCAATGCTAGCTACGTGCGTAACTTTATATTTATTAGTGAGAGGCTAGTCACGCCAATGTGTGACATTGCAACTATGTGTAGCACATCTTTGACAAGGCAGGTGAGAAAAGCTGCTCAAACGAGATACTTTGAACATGCTGAGGTGGGTACGGGACGGGCGAGCAGGAAATCAGAGAGTTGTGGGTCTCGAGAGACTTCAGCCCCTAAACCTGGGCTGAACAAAGCCTGCAAGGAGTGTGCGCCCTCATTCCTAAGCCCCGAGGGGACGCACGCTCAAGGCGCGGCGTGGCTGAAGGCCTTCCAGGTGAGCCACCTGGAAGGTGCCCGTAGGGGAAGGCAGGGCATGAAGGCAGGTGACTGGCCGCGGCTGTGCGTGTTTGACGCCCACTGGGGCTCTGTCATTTTTCCTGGTTTCTTCCCCCAGCCCGACCCATCTGTTTCTCACTGGAAGCCATCATTTTGCTTGTAGGTCCTCTCTTGGGTTGGGGGGTGCGCTGTCATCTCTGAACAGGCTGGTCTTCTTGTCTCCTGGTCTTTTTCTTCAGTGGCCACCACGTGCGTTGGCACCGGGAGGAGCATTCACACTGCAGCGGCAGCTGGTGCAGGCAAGGAGAAATCGGACCCTTTGTCTCCTGTCCTCCAGCTTGTAACACTCGTGCATTCTCAGGGAGCTACTGCCTTCATCCCGGACACCCCTAACTTTGTCTGCTGGTTGTTCTCTCCCTGTTTGCCTGTCTGATTTGATCTTCTTTTTCTTTATCACTGTCTCTTGCTGTCCTTCTCCCCCACGCTCTTCCCCGCGTGTGCGAATTCCTAATCGGCGCAGAGCGCAGGTCCCAGGCGTGTGCTGTGCCGGGCTGCGGCGGGAATTAGCTAACGTTTGGAGAGTGCTGAGCAGCGCCGTCTCCAGCATGCTATTTTAAGATGCGCAGTCTTGATCACATATATCGGTCTACCTGGCAGGAAAGGACCTGAGGCAGAGCACACAGCTGACGTTCCCGAGGCTCCGGACGAGGGCCGGTGTTGAAGGTACCGTTTAGCACAGGGAAGACCATTTTCTGCAAGCAGGCACTCGTTAGGACAGGCGCAGTGCAGCGGGAAAGACGATATGCCCCACTGTCAGCAAGTGCTGTGGTCTCCTCACCTATGCCGGGTGGTTAGACAAGAACCCCCCCTCCCTCCAAGATGAACTGTAAGAAACCTTTCTGCTTTGTGTCACTTCCACAGAAATCGTCGGGATGATTTGCGTAAGTATGCAAGTGGTAATCAAACCTGGGGAGTTCAGCTGCTTTATGTACATTTTTTTGTACATTTTTTTGTACATGCTGTGCATACAAAGAGAATAGATTTTCACTGTGTTTAAACTGCACAAGGTCATTGCATTGAGCAGGGACAAAAGTGATGGAAGGCACATTTTGATCCCCCGCTTCTCGGTGTGAAACCTCTCCCGGGACGCAATACGGTTACTGTCACGGCCAAAGAGCGCAGCAGATCTGCCGGTCCTCTAGTCACGGTCCTGTTCTTCCGCCTGTGATTTTCTGGCTAGTTGAAAGCAATAAGTAAATGAGGACAATTACAATTGCTGATCCCGCTAGGAGACTGTTCTTTCATGTATATTTTACATACCGAGACACTCTGCTAAATCTAATTTACGAGCAAGAAAGAGTCTATGAAGAATTAAGTGACTGAGATTCCTCACTCTTGACGTTTCCATTTTGTTTTCTGCTTGATTCCCTGCTTGTTCTGATGTTCAGACCAGAGATTAACACACGCTCCACAAAGCTTCCCGGCATTTTATAGAAAGTACTCGAGGTTTTTGTGCGGCTGTCCAGCAAGGGCAGAGCAGAGGCCTCCAGAGCTTTACAGAATGATCAGACATGTAACTTCAGCCATGTCAGGTCGCATATCGTTAAAACTGGGAACTAAAGATTTGATGATTTTTCAGAAGTAAATGAAGACCAGCATACGAACTGAAGCAAAACGAGGATTTAAGTGTCATTCTCTTAATTACCTGACACAATCCTGCCATTTTTGTTTTAATAAATTACTTAAGTGCCAGCTAAAAGAAAGTCAATTACCTAGAAATCTGGTAATCATTTATTGAGTTGTCTAAAAAACCAGCACTTCCCAGTTACACAGTGAAATATTTATGCCTTCTGACTAGCGGTGGGACATTCGCAAGGCAGATGATCAGACTGTACGTGAAACAAATCAGGCATCGGCAGTTTAGGAAGGTGTCATTAAAGTCCACAGTTCTGAGGGGCTTGCAGCTTTCTGGTGCAATCACTTTGGGGGATGTCGTTTTTCATTGCTTGGTCCCTTCCCAAAGATGATTCCTTTCCGATGTTCATAATCTTTCTAGCTTCATAGCTACGTTTGAAGAACGCACTGTATCAGCACACTGTTTTGTATGATTAACAGTGGTATCTGCTGATGAAAGAAGTATGGAGATAGAGGATAAGGGGTGCACTTGAGCGCGTACATGTAACTCAGTATTTCAGAAGTTGAGGGCCAATGGTAAATGCTTCACTGTACAACCTGATGATGGCAATCTGATATATTCAGAGAGGGAAAACGTTTTTCATTGAAGACAAATTTTTATGCTGCGTTGGTTTGGATAATCTGATTTTTCTAAACAAGTGGCATGTTAATAAATGTTTAACAAAATACTGCAGAAATTATAAGCAGTGTTTAAGAGTACCCTTTCTTGGGATTAAGGTTTTGAAACTTGTCTCCCAAGTTTTGTATTCTGTTCTCATCTCCTCGTACAGAGACGGCTTGTAGAAACAGTTATGATTTATTACGCTCTAAAGAAAACCGCTTACCCGGATGAAGGCGTATGAGGATCAGCTGGTTTTTAGTAGTTCAATTTGTGTTTGCATTGTGGCAGTTAGTTACATTTTCGGTTTTGTAGGAAAAGCCACGTCTGCCCTGGCCCATACGGCACGATTGTCAGCATTTCCGTGGCGGCTGTCCCCCAGTGCTGAGGACTGGGGTGAGGTGACCTCGGGCATGGAGCAGGGCAGCCCCGCTGCGTTCATCTCCGACAAGGAGGCTGGAAGCATGATGAAAGGTGCTTCTCCCCGACCTGCAAGTTACACGGATGCTTTTTCACCGCAGAAAAACGATGCTGTGCGATTAAAACAAAAGTAAGTGCCCTTCATCCCAGCTCCGCACGTGGTTCGCGGCTTTTCATTCAGTAGCAAAACTCTTCCACGCAAAGCCCTTCCGGAGGGGCGGCTGTCCCCCCGGCATACGTCCCTCCAGGGAGCTGGGAAGCGGTGGCAACCGGGAGGTCCCCCTGCAGAGGCCGGCAGCCAGCGCACGGGGCTGAGGGACGCGCTCCCAAGCGCCCTCCACAAAGGCAGCGTGGGCACGCCACGACGCTGCCGCTGCTGCCCGAGGCAGGAGCCGCTGCTGAAGCTGGCTACGGCCTCCGAGGAAAATGGTGGTTGGTTGCGTCTTATTTTTATACCCTGAGCTTTCATCTTTACACTGGTAAAGGAACAGCTGCCTCTGATCTCGCTTCTAAATCCTGAGCCTGGTATGGCAACCTCTCCGGCATCGTGGATGCTATCCTTAACTGGCCAATGAGACTCAAATGCCAGCTATTATCCTTACGGCAACTATGTGTGGCATTAGTTGTGGGTCTTCTTTGCTGCCTGTTTAATTTTCGCAGTAGCAGTTGTGGCTCAGGAGTCAGAGAAAAACTCTGCAGCCACTTCTCTTGCTTAACACTCAGATTCACTCACCGGAGGCGTGCGGAGGGTTGTTTGGGGCTGCTTTGACACTAAAGGTTTCATTTCCAGAGACCATCACACGGTGATGCAAACTGCCAGGGGAATTTAAGCACAGATGATTAATGCGTAGTAACGTAACCTGTGGACTAGCTGAGCTGCTATTCCTCGGGAAAGACTGCCTTGTAATATCTCATTTATATAAGAGCAGCGAGACACTCTGGCCTCAGAAATGCCATGGTTTGAGCTCACCATTTCCATAAGAAATGTGGCATAAGGGCGGGCATGAGGCTTCTGGGCAGGGTAGGCAAAATGCAGCTCTTCCCACCGTGGAGGAGACTCGGCAAAGGCCGTGGAGGCGAGGCTGCGGGAAGGCGGTCTGCTCTGCCTATACGTAGATCTGGTCCGGCAAAGAAAATAGTCTCCAGACGCATCAGCCCGTTGGTATATTTCTGCCTCTTGGGAAGTAAAGAGGGGAGCTTTGTTTCAAGTGACTGCAGGAACGTGGAAATGGATCTGCCGTGTGTGGAAGCGTTTCCTCTATCGATCGGGGAAGAGCTCAATGCAGGTGAAAGAAAAATTATTTCTGTCTTCCCTGAGACGGGTAGTTAAGTTTGAAAAGGCATTCCCCCTTCTTTTTGCTAACTTTTACTAAAAGTGAGGAATTCCTTCCAAAAACTTGCCTGCCACGTGCTTCTGTGTGGGTCAGTGGAGGCAACACCGAGTAAACCCAGCTCCTCTGGAGGACAAACGAATGCCTGGGAAAGAGACGGGGAAAGCGCAGAGCAAGTGCGATCTGAGAGACTGGAAAGAGGCTATTTGCTCTTCTTGTCGGAGAGGGTAGTTTTATAAAGGGCTTTGCAGTTGGTGCTTGTATCCAGATAAGATTTAATATATATTCTTCCTGGTGGTGATGAATTGCATTGGTCAGAAGAGATCCTTTTCCCTATATGCAAGACAGAAATCTTGGGTGGCGTATTTTCTGTGCAAGGCTGCAGTGTGCCTTCAGAGCTAGTGGTTTGTTGACTTAATATTCCTCGCCCAGGACAGCCGGCATGCCGAACGAAGACCAGGCATCCTTCGTGTTCCTGGCTGCGGGCTGTGGTATGCTCAGGCGCCGAGGGATTGTTGTCATGGGTCCCCTTGCCCAGCCTTCACCCCACAGAGAATACAGTATGTTAAAATATGTGAGATATCCTGGTGATGATAGAAAACATCGAGAAGAGAGATTCATGCTTAAAAATACAAATTCTTCTCCTGACTTAGATTCACCAGCCTTCTAATCTGAGCCCACAGCCAGAACTGCTGAACACCAGCAATTCATTTGAAGATGGTTCTTTTATATAAACAAATATATGCACAGATGTATGCAGGGAGACATCGACAAACGTTTGCAGTTCACTGTACTGACAGAGGACATAAACAGTACGAGGGAGGATGCAATTATTTTGCAGAGAAAGGTGCAGTAACCTCAGCCTCGCACAATTCCTACATATTCCACATGGCCTCCGTTGTCGTTTAGTAACTCACATTATGAATAATTTTAAGAAGTTGTAAAAAAGCTGTTTATCTCCTTTATCAGACTAGGTAACAGAAATGATAGCAGCTTCTATCCCGTGCACAAGCAGGGCACCGCTCCATTCCTGGCAGGGTAGCCCTGACGTGTCTGGTTTTCCCCAGGGCCGTGCTCCAGTGATTCACCCACCATGTTCGGTCCGTCCTCCCTCCCTTCTCTCCCAGGCTCGTTAGCCTTTCTGCTCTATTGCAGGCACAGAGGAACCTTCCACCCACCTACACTAAACCTAAAGAAGCCAACGGAGTCTTTGGGTCATGTATTATCTGTGCTGAACATACTGATTTGCATAAATACATATTAGTTTTATTTCCTCTGCCGGCGGATTGCGCTGCCAAAAGTTTTTAATATTTATTCTGCACATCCTGGGAGTGGTCCTGCGCGCCTGCGGTATCCCAGACACCTCTTGCTTTCCAGGATGGGAATGGATAGAGAGCAGAGCAGCGACGGAAGAAGTGTCTCGGGCCCCTTCCACTAAATGAAGGCTGGAGTAAAAGGGCAGATGCCCGACCTGATGAAATAGAGACAGGAAAAGAAATGAAGCTTTCCCTCCGTCACCCTGTGCTGAGTTTTGTAAGGGAAAAGGTCTCAGTGCCTCCCGGCAGAGTCTGGGGGCTTCTGCCTTGGCCTTCCTTCTATCAGTGTATGCAGATTATTTTTCTTCAGACTTAAAGAGTGAGGGAGGGCGGGGAGGGCAGATGGAGAGGAAAAAAAGGAGAGGCAAAAGAATTAATGAGTTTTATTATTCTTTGCTCATGGGCTTTGTCTATATTCTAGAATCGCCTTAGGATTGAGTCTTTTTAGAGATACGGAGAATATGTACCTCAGACATAATTTAATCTTTTTTTCCCTTCTTATTGTATTAGCAAATCCCCCCGCATACCTTCCACTGAAAAGCAGACCACGTTGAAATGCATCACCTGGGCTAATATTTTTTCAAGTGCACTGGTCATGCCTGGGTACTCTTGGTTCCTACTCTTCATGAGTTTGTAGTTATCAAGCAATATTAAAAGTAAATACAAGGGCCTTTTACACCAGCATTATAGTCCTGATCTCTCAGGGCAGTCAAAACCTCAGTTTTATTTCTCTGCTACTTTTTTTTCTCGACTCGTTTGTACAATATATTTTTTTCTACGATATCCTTACATAGCAAAGGCTAATCTGAAAGACTTTTGTTCATCAAGCATTGCCTTTCACTAATAAGCATGTCCTATTAGAGCTGTAGTGTTTCTCTCTGGTTGTCTGGTTGCCCATCTATGAAAGCTCGTAGCCGGTCCACTCAGCTTGGACAAGGAGAAAGTTGGCAGGAGGCCCTTCAAGACCCTGTTCTGCTGCTGCTGGCTTGCAAGCTAGTTCTGAGCTGGTAATCTCCCCCGAAAAAAGTAATAGCTTTTATTTTGCATCATTACTATAGTGGTTCAAGAAGGGAAAGAAATCAGAGGACGTCTAGCTGGGCCAGTGACGAAACATCTCTGTGATTAGTGAGCAACTTGTTCATTAATTCCCAGTTCAAAACAATGTTTTCATTACCTGATTTTGCTTCTGCAGCCACAGCTAGCTTGAGAAAGATTGAGCTGTTTGTGTGCAACTTAAAATGGATGTCCGAGACATTGCTTTTTTAAATAATTGTCTTGTATCGCTGACTGATTTTCCACTAAACAGGCACAGTTACTTAAATGATGCTGTGATATTCACACTTTGTCTTCTGTTCAGTTCCAGGAAATTTGTCTCATGAGGATTAGACATGCTGCCATCTGCAATACAGACATTTCTATCAGCGGATATGACCAGGAGAACCTCCTGTTTGTGAGTAATTTCTTCTAAAAATAAGCACTGTCTCTTAAAAGTGAAATGGAAGAGTGACACGTAGCTTTAAAACTATTCTAGTTAGCAGCAGAAAATAAGCCACATCTGTGACTATTTTGTAAGGCAAATACCACGGGCATGGAGCAGGGTGCTAACCCCCTCCCGGCCCAAATGCAGCTTTTGCACCTCTGTCCCACAGCAGTGCTGGGACCGTCGGCGGGATTTGAGGGTCTCCAGCCGATGGTCCCAGCTCCATTCACCTCTGGGGGGGTGTGAACCTCCCTTTTGTTCGCACGGTGGAGAGGAGTTGCAATAGCAAGGGGCAGGGGAATGGCACGGACACCCAAGCCACTGGGATGGGAAGGGAAAGCTAGCACGGGCCAGATTCAGGGGCAGGATCAGACCTTCTCCTTATCCCACGGGACCAACCTGGACAGGTACCGAAGCCTCCATGCGTCCTCTGAATGGCACAACAGACCTTCTTTTGCAAACTGCTAACCAAGAGAGTAAATCTGAGCTTATCATCGGTAAAGTAACATACGACAGCTCTTCTTGTCTCTCTCTTAGCACCAGGTCCTTTGTGCCACCAAGGGACAATTAAATTGACACCAGCTTCTCAAAATACTTGCCCTAATGACAGGGCTTTGTCGCTCCTAGCTGCATCTCTGCTTTAGCTTCAGACAGGATTGTTTCCTTTGTAAATACTGCTCGGGCAGTAATGCACTAGGCACAAACAGTAACTGCCAGTTGTCATCCTTTCCCACAAACCCACAAGGGGAGGAGATTTTTGTCCCTCCTGTTAGAGACGGGCCGTGAAAAGATCACTGATTTAGTCTCTGGCACAACTGAGAGGGCAGAGGCCTGCGGCCAGGGGGCAGGGGGCAGAAATGGGGCAGGAACCTCTTAGAAAGGCAATAAAAAAGTCAGCTAGTTACAGTTTGTGACAATGATAACCAGTAAATCGTCCACCATTTAACCCCCTACTTCTGCTGTCGTACGTAGTCATTAAGTCTCAGTGTGACGAATGAATGAAAGCCTTCATTTGCAGAAGTGCATAGCTTCTGGTTTGTCTGAGGGAAACAACCTGAGAGGTTTTTTTTAAGGCTCCTGTTTGGTTTTACGGCAGGGCCAGCCTTGTCTCTAAAAGTTACAGCTTTCTAACAGGGGCACCTGAAACATCTGGCAACTTGGACTTCCAGATCAGAGAAATAATCACTAGTGGCACTGAAAACAGAGAAAACATCTTCCCATGCCCTACACCTCCCTGCCCCATTGGCAAGAGCTCAAGGACAGTCCATTATCCACCCTTGGTCGGGAGTCAGTGGGGCATTGCTGGAGTCTTGTACTTCACAAAGTCCATGGAACAAAAATAATCTTCTAGCAGCCTTAGCCAACGGGGTGGACACAATGTGAAGCACTCCTCTGCTTTCTGGGAGCAGGGCACACGCAGACCGAATCAATTTCCGTCTTCCAAATTGTCATTCTTACCCATACGCGTCTCCTAGAGCCACTCTAGTAAAGAAAAAGGGAAAAGTTTTCGCACCAGGACTCCGAGCAAAGCAGAGGGGAGTCTGCTGAGCCGGAGGCAACTGCGGAGCCAGCCAAGGGGCACGCTCCTGGTGTGTTACCTGGGCTCTGCTCCGAGCACAGCATCCTCCGGGCAATTCCGCTGATGAATGGGCTTCAGCGGCATGTTTTGTTGGGTACGAGCGCGAGATGGCAGAATCTGAGCTTCTAAATTAGTCTGATTTCAGATGGTTTTGCTCTGGGTTGCTTTTCGTGACTTGCCCAAGCTACAAAAGGTGTAAAAGCAACAGGAACTTAGCTGGAGAGCGTAATCTGGAGAGCACATGCATGATGCAGTACAGGAGAGGGTTGGGAGAAATTTGTGGAAAATTAGCAGAAGAAAATGGTGATTGGTTGTCAAAAAGAATTTCTTTACAAAGTAATGATCTAATCAAAGAAAGTGGTAAGAAATCCTGGCCGCTCGCACCCTACAGTTACTCCGGGTGAAGAGAGAAACGGTCTGCACTGGCTGGACCCGTTCTTCTTCCCCCCAAAAGCCAGAGCTCTGGGGCGGCTCTTTCGTAAACACTTTACAGGACAGCCCGCTGTGCCGCCGGCAGGCTGAGGCCGGCTGTGCGGCCGTTTCTGTCCCTAATGGCCTGGTCCATCACAGCCCATGTGAATCAGTGAGAAATATTCCCACGGGAAACCGGGGTCTTGAAAAAGGCCCTGAAATACGGCAGCTAAATCAGCAGCAGTGTTGGCATTGCATGAAGGGCAGGGTGAATAATAATAGCAGCAAAGAACTCCCAGCATGCGGAAAGCGTGGCAGAGGTTAGGCTCTGCCACCAAGACAGTTGTTCCGGAGAGACCGAAATGTTTTGAAGGAAAGCTCAGCAGGGCAGTTGCGCAGGGAGCTACTAAAAGGCTCGGTTTCAGCCGCAGCCCCCGGGCGGTAGGCGCTGGCTGAGGCTGCTGCCACAGAGCATGGCCCCTTCCGCACTTCTCCGGGTGTCCCCAAGCACAACGCACGTCCCATAGTCCGCCGCCCTGCTGCGGGTAGTTCGGTCCGTCCTGGTGGGCTGTGAAAACTGAAGCCTGCTCCCCAGCAGCCTGTTAAAAGGTGCCTCCGGCGGCGAGTGGCTCCTTTTCCTACGGAAATTCAAGCCTGGAGCTGGAAGCTCCCACCATCCAGCCTCACCCTCCGGGCCGCTCCCATTGCAGGACGTTGCCAGAACTTCCCGTGCAGACCCCGGCCACGTTCCCACTGGCCACGGCATTCCCAGCAAATTCTCCCTGCGCCCCTTCAGGGAAGCCTTAGGGGAACACAGCTGTCTTCACTGTGCACTGGCTCTTTGGAGGCTGGACGGACGGCAGTATTCTCAGATGCGTCTGTTCTTCAGTGGGTTATTTTTTAATTTCTTCAACAATTAATTCTTGGTCTGTACCCTGGCTCACTGAGTGCTGTACCTCTCTTAAGTAATGCATGCTAATGGTCATCTGCTCTGGATTTTACAGCTGGCAGTGGTGAAAGGCGAAAGCCCGATATTGCCCATTATACTGGGGCTACAGTCAGATATTAAAAAAAAAACCCAAACTACAAGATGACAGCTGTTGTAGCCAAAGTTCATATATTCCTTCATGAAAATGCAGCTACGTTAAAAAAATAAAAAGAGACTTTGCAGTAGATGGAGGATGATTCATGCTTAAATATACAGCTGAATGCCACTCAAAATTCTCTCTTTTCCCTAGTCCTTGCTGTTTTGTGAGGCCTGCCAGGGAGGAACTATGATCAGTGCTAACAAATCTCCATTTTCTCACCTTGCCCTTCAGCATTCCATCAGAGATAACGGTGAAATCTGGTGCTCTTTTGACATGACACAAATAGCATTCCCTGGCTCTCTTCTCCTCCCTCCAGCCTGCTTTATCTTTCACGGCTCAGCAAATCTTCACATGAAGCTAATGTTTAGCTGCAAAAATGAAGTGTATGGGGGATATGCTTGAATACAGAAAGTAGCAGGACTGTCACCGAATGGCCCTTTTTGGAGAAACTGGCCCCATTTCAGTGGTTAGTGAACAGCTGCCTCCCAGCTGAGATACATCAGCTAAACAGAAGGTGATACAAAATCTAGCAAAAGCGATAGAGAGCTGTGAAAAGCGGGGGGCTTCTTTCTGGCTGTACTCTGGAAGTGCCCGAGCCCGGGCATTTACGTCCCGGTGGAGGATGCCCGGGTGTGTATGAGTAGCAGACCCGCTCCCAGCGGCTCCCGCTGGGAAGAAGCGGGTCCCTGCAGTGAAGGGACGATGCTGCCGAGCGCCAACTAGCAGAAGAAAGCCAAGCCGAAGCGCTGAGACCGGCGCCCAGACTGACGTCTGGCACAGCCTCCTGTATGGCTGAGCTGCAGAAGTAGGTCAGAAACTTAAGAGAGAGGCTGTAGCTTTTCTATCCAAGTAGCAAGTGCTTCCGTGGACGATCCCTGATTTACGGCTTCCGAGTGTCTTCTCATTTCTCATGGTCACTTCAGTCCCTCGGTCGCTTTGGCTGACATCCAAAGCCAACCTGGGTCTCCTGCTCCACCTGTCAATGCCTCAGGCTGAGGTGGAAGCTGGAAAGATGTGCCGGATCGCGGGATGGGGTAGGGGGCTACTGCAGCCATTGCTGTCTTCCTTTTTGAATGCCTGCAGCGGCAAAGTGAGGTGGGACCATCCTTCCGCGGACTCACGTCTCCGTTACGTGTTTCTGAGGACTACGATTTGCTGTAATTCAGCATGAAGTGACTGCAGTGTTGGGAGGGGAGATGAGCGTGCTAAGACTCCGGCCCACCTCCAAAGCAGCCACGGCTGGATTGTCAGTGAGTTGGTGGCCTGTGACACCGGGTTGCAGGAATGAGACGGGGAACGTGACACCCATGTAGGTATCCGACAGAAACCACAGGAGGAAAAAAAACGGGGCTGGGACCCCACAGACAGGAGAGCCGATGGAGAGAAGCACGCAGGCAAGGAAACCATTGCCAAGGCGGGGTCTGGGCCTGAGCTGTGTTTTGTGCAATACAACCTTCTAACATCCTGCTTACATTACCAGTTAAACTGGGAGGTTTTGTCTGCCAGGAGCAAAGAGGCACTACCAAACGCTTAGGTTTTTCTTCTTATTATATCATTCAGCTTTCAGGTACCCCTGAGTTTCCCGGCAGGGCCGGAGCCTCGGGGAGGATGCTCCAGCGGGGTCCTGCGAGGCTCCAGCCCGGGAGGGAGGCCTTGCCAAATATGCCACGCTGGGCAAGGGAGGCAGGACGCCAGCCACGAACCATGAAGACGACCTTGAAGTTAAGTCCGGTTTTCTTTTGTCCTTCTTTCATGTCTTGGGATGTTCCGACTTCTGAGTTTTTTATGGTTGCTCTGGTAATTGAGTGATTCTCTGTGGGAATAAAGACGTTATTTACAAAAATTCCTTGCAAAAAGTGACAATTAACTGCCACCAATTTCTGTAATGCGCACTGCAATCACAGCTACCAGAGCGCTGATTAAAACCAAGGGCCACCCCTGCAGATACACGGGGAAAATCACTCATGGTCTCCTGCAAATTGTAATTTCGCATGCTGGCAACCCACCAAAGTGGGTTTGTTGGCTCAGGCCTGGCCAATAAAAGCATGGGAACAGCTTTTTCCTGTGTTTCTCCACTAAGGTTTGGTGTTAATGGAACAGGATGTTCCAATAACCTTTTAAAAGGTTGGACCAATTCAGTTGTTTGGGTTTGCGAGAGCCGAGCTGCGTTAGTCCGGTTATCGGGTAACAAGCGAAGGAAGGTGGTGCGGAGGGGAGCGGGGTGGTGGTTTAAGGTGATTTCACGTGGCAGTTGGTACGAAAAGACAGATGAGCTGACCAGTGGGGAATTTGGCCTGCTGACAAGGGACCAAGGGGCCCTCCCTGGCATCACCGGTCCCTGAGCCAGGCTGCACCTGGGCACCGCCAGTACTGTCCTCCTGGGATGAGGGGGGAACGTGGGGATGAATAATTCAGCTGCAAATCAGCTCTTCGACTGCACAGCATTTTTTTTTTCCCTGGGTTGCTATTTTTAATTTAGATACTCCCACATGTGTGTTTGGTGGATTAGAGACATATGAGAAATAGGAGGAGGCGGCTGACGCAGGCAGGTAGCAGAGCCTGGGGGTGGCGGAGGTTGAGCCGGCGCTGGCCTAGAGCGGGTCCGGTGCCACCTTCCCGCCGAGGGCAGCACGGGGCTGAGCACCTCCGAGTCCTCCGTACTTCGGTGGGAGCTGAAAGCGCTCAGCACTGCTGGCTTGCATTGACACCCCTGTGCTGGCAATCACAAAGAGCGAGCGGAGGTGCCCGTACGGTTACAGCCGGGGCTGGATGTCAGGGGACGTGGGCTCAGCGTTGAGGTCTGCTGCTTACCTCCTCTGCACAAGCCTTGTAAATCCTCTCTCCTGTACCTGCAGAGTCGTTAGTGGGAAAATGATTACCACTGCTTCCTTCGGTCTGCCTCACCTAGTTACAGCCTCTGGGGAAGAAACCTTTGCTGCTTGTTCATAGCTAGAGAAGCTAACTCACGGGGGAGCCTCTTCTGTTGTGAGGTGGCATCTTCCTGTCACATTTTTGAATCAGGAACATCAGAAGGAGAGAGTCGTCGGAGTCGTGTAAGAGGAGAAAGGTTTTAGCTGCAGCAGCTCAATGAGGAGGTGAGGGGCTGTAGTAAACAATGGGACAGGAAAGCTGCCACTTCGGGCAAAAACCAAACTACCGCTACGTGCTCATCTTTGTGAGAATCCAGATTTCCAGAAGAGACTGGCTGGCATTTTGATTTCTACACTAGTTCCTACAGATTGTAAAACCAAAGATCAAAGCATAAAGGAAATCCTGTCATGTCTGAGAATCTTTTCTTTTTCCCCTTGCCGTGTATACAGTGTTTTCCAATGAATTACTTCAGATGAGACCTAATACTAATAATAACTGCTTTTACAAAGTCTAGACTGCTTTCACAGATCCCTGGCTGGTGAAGGCATTCATGTGTTCCTGCAGACTCAAGGAAAGCTTTGAAATTTAGAGTAGTTCACTCTCTTCTTGCTAACTTATACGGAGCCTCAGCTTTTCAGCTGTAAGTCACTGGATATGGGGAACCTCCTAAAAATGAGATAAGAGGGAAGCAAGTATTTGAAACCCCAAAGTGAAATAACTAATGTGAGATCATCCCATAGACTACTGCCAGGCTTGGGGAAAGCACCCATGTTTCTGAGGCATGGTGTACTCTGCTACCCCTTCCCAGCGTCTAAATAAAGGGCTTGAGGTAAGAAAAGCCCTTTACTTCTTTCTCTATTTCTTGATCTTTGTGATCAAGAAAATCCTGGACTATTGCTTAATTGCTCGATTCCAGGTTAGGAAAATCTGCTGCTGCTCCCAGGTTTTGGGGGAAAGAAGGGAAATAGAAAAGGGATCTGTAGTGTTGAAGAAGCCAACATCCTTCGTAACAGAAATCTCATGACTAATGGTTCACGAAGCTTGGTAGTCAGTTTTAACACTGTCATATCCAGGAGACTGGAACAAAAAGCACTCTCAGTTACACCTAGTTCAGAAAGCCGGTCATTAGCCAGTGAGCTGAACGTCTAATAGGTTCCATTCACCGGGCACCTTTGGCCCCCTGACTTCTCCTGGGAAAACAACGAGCACCAACAAGTAGACACCACCCGGTGGCTTCTCACACCAACGAAGGGGAGCTACAGTTTTAAAACACAAACCAAGGTGCCAGACAACGGTTTCTCTTTCTTTCCTAAAACATGAATTTAATCTCCAAAAGCTACGCTTGCCTGCAGCCCCCAAACCGCAAGTCTGCAGCGCCGAAACGGAGTCTGGCTCGAGATCCGAAACCCTTGGAGGCATTAAGGCAGGAACGGATTGCTTTTTATCATTAGAAAGCCACGACTGTCTACTTTCCTAGGGGGTAAAAAGCATTCAATTTGCAGCTGGTACTTCACAAGATACTGAGCCATAGTGCTGCCCCAGAATTAGCTTTTGCATAGGCACTGCAGAGCATTTAAGGGTTTCTAAACTTTTATTAAAAAATTAATTACTTTTCTTCTCTCTAATGGCACGTCTAACAACGGCATGATGCAGACTTCTTATACACCTTTTTACCCACCGAATTCTCTGTCACTCCTTCCAGATTTTTGGCAAGGTGTTGGCATGTAAATTTTTCTTTCCAGTTGGTCTTCTCCGGTTTTGTTGAAGCTCAGATGGATAGAGAGACAGCCCCTAACCAGCCTTCAACCTGTGAATAAGCTGTAGTACACTCACTTGGTAGAGCTCTGTCAGGAAAGCCCTGAGATTTGATTTCCCACCAGCAATTTGGTAAGTCATAGACTTACAAGAGCCTGTGGCAACCATCTCCCAACACATCCGTGCAGCCAGTGTCTGTGCTGGCTCCTGGCTCCAGGCTCCCTCAGCACACAGAGAAGCTCCCTGAAACTCCACTGCATTGAGAAGACGTTCTGGGGACATCACTCAACAGCCTTCGTCAGCATCGCTCCAGGTCGTGGAACACTCTTGGGACGCTAACGTACATTGGTGACGCTGGACGTACGGGGGTACCACCACTCGCGCAGGCAGTCTCCCGGCTCCCCCGCGTGCCGTCAGTCCCCGCGCGTCCGGCAGTCCAGAAACTGCTGCCGAATGATTGTCCACGGTGTCCAGCGGGAAGCGTCCTGTGATGGGTTAACACCTCAGCCGCAAGCAGGCAAGCGTGGGAGAAGCCCTTGGTTTAGGACAAAGAGAAGCGAGGAGTATTTCAATGGAAGCCTGAAAGCGAGTGAGAAGTACTCCTCAATTTTCCTGTCCTTCTTTATACAAACGATGGGCCATTTTTTCTCCACGTACAGCAAAGCGCTTAATAAAGAACAGGCACTAAAAATCCTGGACAGGCCTCGAGAAATCTTACCGTTGCGTTCACGTAAAAGCAGCGCTAATGTGGGCTGGGGATTCTAGGTGTCAAGCTACCTTCTATTCTTAACTCCTCTAGTGGGCTTTTGAATGTTAAAGAGCAGAAAACAATATTTAAATTAGCATAAGGTTTACAGTATAAGAATTGGGTTTGCAAAACCTACTTAAAAACTGCAAACATTACATGCTCTGCTTAGACTTGGGAACGTTAACAGGAAAAAATATGTCCAAAGAAACCTTTAGAAGTAAGAATCAAAAGTAGGAATCTGACTGTATGGGCTGTGTATATAGAGAGTGCCTGAGTGGTGTTTTGGTATTTTGTTTACTTCATGCAAATTCTTTTTCACAAGTTCAAGCTGAACTAAAAAAAAAAAAAAGTGGACTTTGGCTACTGAAGCAACCCGGTACTTCTCACGCAGGACACAACGACAGGACACACAGACAGGTCACCTCAGCATCCCTGTGGGTCTGCACAGCCAGAAGCAAAACTTGCCTTGGATTCCAGAACATCAGTTGGCATTGCTGAGTTTATTTATGGCAACAGAATCTAAAATGAGCCACACTCTCCAAAGAGACACTCTCAACTGTTCAAAGAAAAGTTGCACTCATGTAAAAAGTCTTACATTGTTGAAATATAACTACTTAACATTTAAAATAATTTTCTTTTTTTAGCTATATCATATAAATCTCAAACATCTTCTATTAAGAAGCAATATACTCCACCTTCTTATACAAGTTTTGTGACTATAATTTCAGCTACAAAGAGAAAATGAGTGGCAGGTTTTATAACTTCAAATCCTGAAAATGAGGTGTTAATTGGTATTTAGGAATTGCAGTCCAGAGCATTCAATCGTCCTATTAGTTATCTAATCATTGGGAAGCAAGAGGATTTCTATCTAGTACCAGTGGATTTGAATAGCATATGCATTATAGCTAACAACCAAGACCATTCTATGTAACGGACTTAATATCTCCCTAGTCTATGCGGCATTAAATATATCTGTTTGATAGTCACATTAATAAATTAATAAAAATAGCAAAAAAAAAGGACAAAAGTTAAATCGTAATAGATGATCGTTCGGAAAGACCGCCAGACTTCAAACAGCATCCACGATGCTTCACCAATCCTGTTTTGCTTCCTTTCCGAAGAAAATAATTAAAAATTCTTTTAACAGGACTCAGAGCTGCGAATAGCGCTAATGAAGAATATAAGGTATCTGCAATTGCATGAGACAGCAGGGGATCATAACAGCATCATCACTTTCCCACCTGTAGTACATGCAATATCCTAAAGCAGCACGATAGTCTCTCTGCCGGGCTGCGAGCCGGCTTCCTCTCTCCCGTGTGCGTGCCATCCCTGACACGGTGGCTTGCTGGGTCCAGTATCTACTTGCTCTCGTGCTGGTCCTGCTCGGGCTCCCCCAGGTAAATAGCCTTCACCATTCCCAGATCCGGGCTGAGCCCTTTCTGGGTCTCGGGGCTCCCAGCCTAGCACTTGTTTTCCCTCCTCTGCTCCGCTATGGGGCTCAGAGCCCGACTTCTGACAGCAGGTTATTAGCAACTTCACTCCCCCTAGGACCTTCCCGTTTATCATCTCTTGCGTTCGTTGGTGACGGAGTCCTTACTGTGTCAGCAGGGTGCGGCACGCAGATTTGGACAAACATCACACTCAACGCGTCGTGAAATTTCTCATGCTCAATTTATCAAGCTGTTCTTACGCACTGTTGGCTTTTCGGCAGATTTTCCTCCCTATCCTGGCATCACGAGAAGCAGCAGATTGGTAAAGCAACATAAGATACTGATTTTAAAACGCAGGGGTGTCCTGCAGCTTCCACATCTTCCCAAGAGTCCCTCGTGCCCAGAGGGCAGCGCTGAGCGAGGTGCTGACAAAAGCCATCCTTAGGGGAGGCCAGCTCCCTTCTTCGGCTCCTTCTGCGCCCAACGGGGAGAGCGGGGGTCTGGCTTAGGTACCCTGCGTTGCCACTGGATGAACGTTCTCCCTTGGTGCAAAGCCTTCCTCAGCTAAAACAGGCCCTGGTGAACGCTGTCGCCAGCCCCGTGCCCGGCGGGGGCTCCACCCGCGGCTCCTCACCGGGCCGGGACAAAGCGACCCACGCACCGTGGCTACCTTAGGTATGAAACGGGCACAGTGTCCTGGCACAAGGGAACAGTCTGCTTGTCCTTTGCAGCACTACCTGCTTTATCACCCCAGCAGCAAGGAGCTGCCACGGCTCAGTCGTAAAAAAATGCTGATAGGGAACAGTGTTGAGTCACCATCCGTGACCGTCGTTCCTGGGCTTAGGTCATTCTTGAGTGAACAAGTGATTTTCTCACGTCAATAAAGTATGAATCAAGGTATATCCTGTGCTGAAATTGCATGTCCTTTGCTTGAATCTGCTTTTTGGGACAGGAAGGCACGGAACATCCTCTCCTGCCCATCTCTAGCAAGTCATTTCAATGGGAGTGAGGAATGCTGAGTGAGCTTATGCGGCACAGCTGGTACGCCTGCAAGCCGTGCCGGCAGTTTTGCTGAAAAATGTGCCGAAGAACCTTCCCCCGTCAAAACGTAAATTTTCATTTGTATTAAGGCATAACGAGCTTGGAAGGGGGAGCAGAAAGCGATTTACAGAAACGCCAGCTTTGCGTTACATCCGTGAGACCGTCGGGTTTCCCGCTGTACCGCAGGAGGGAGAGCACGGCTGTATCTGCCTGCCGTTGTGACTCCAGGCTAATGGCTGGCGAGCAAGGCTCCCGTTTTAACTGTTACTTCAGAAGGTAATTCAGAATTTTTCCAGGGAAATAAGGACTTGGGTGACCAGTTAAGAGTATTTCAAGAAGCCAGCTGCATTACCAAACCTAGCCCAGACCCTGGCTCTCCACAGAGATCATGCCACATCATCTTTTCTGTTAACGGGTTGAATCTTGTCCTAAAAGTTGCTAAGGTTTTTGGAGGGGGGAGGCTCTCTCCACTCCTCTGGAAGGTTGTTAGAGGACCTCTCTGATACAATAGTGAGAACCTGCTCTTTCTTTCCAGTCTAAATGTAATACGGTTACTTGGGGGTTTTTATTCTTTTCCTTAAACAGCTCTTCTCTGTTCCCGGTATTAGGCTAACCAATATATTCTTAGAAAGAAATCAGCATCTTACCGTAGCCTTTATTTTTTAGACTAAGCAGCACTTTATGTCTTCTCTCCTATGACACGCTTTATGGTGCCTCTGCACTTGCTGCAGGTGAATTCATCTTTCTTAAGAGAAATGCGGCAGCAGTTGTGTGGCAGATGGGCATTCCTCCATGCCTTCTACAATGAAACTTTCTCTTTCTGCTGGAAATACCTTGTCTGACGTATGCTATGAGCAGGTACACCTTCTTCATGGCTTCATCCCTTGGTCGATTCAGAGTCGCCCTGTGATCATCTACGACAGCCAGAGTTCTCTCCACCCGAGCCATCTCTCGTCTCCCTTAGAGAAATTCCTCGTTAACCCTGAAGTGCAGGCCCTGACATTCTGTTCTAATCAAACGCTTCCTTCCACTTACCTACCTGTCAGAGTCAGGAAGGTTTTAACATATGATAGTCGTCTTCCATGTTAGCAATGCCCCTTCGTCTTCAGATTTCAAGAGCACGCTGACTTCATATGCTAATGTACTTGATGAAGATATTACCGGTGCTGGTCCTAAAACCGACCCTTGAGGAACTCACAGTAACTTCCTTCTGGACTCTTCTCTTTTCCTGCTCTTCCTCTGCCCTTTCCCATCAGTCACTTCTTCCCCACCTTTCGTGTCCTCTGTTAACCTCCATCTTCTTTTGCCTCGTTAATATTTTCCCATTGAGGGGTGTATCAAGCACTTTGCTAAGGTCCAAATGAGATTTACCACATTTTCTGTTTTGGAAAATCCATTATCTCATTTGCAGAAAGCTATCTGATTACTCTGGCACCATGTTCCCTTGGTAAACCCAGGCTCCTTTTGTCTTGTTTTCTGTTTAACTAGAAAGAATAATTTAATCATTCTTTCTCCTTTGGTAATTATGCTGTGTGTGGAAATACAGAAAAAAAATTGAGGTAGATGACATTTACTTCCATCTGGGGCATATTTATATGTATATAGATAGAAAACATGCATACACGTACTTGTATGTGCACGGGTGTTGTGTGTTTATATACATATATCCACATGGACAACGTATGCACATACATGTAAATATGTGTATACAACAGCTTCCAAGCTGCACTGAGCTTTTTAGTAAAGATGAGCATTTTAACTTTTCCATAAAATAAAGATCAATCAACACTCATTAATCTTAAGACTTGCAGATATTTTTCCTCCTCTTCTACTCCAGCTCTTCTTCTGGAGCCCGCTGACAGCCAGCTGACAGCCGACCAGGCCAACCCAGTGTGCAGGATGGTTTTACCCAGCACTCAAACTGTTTCCTGCTGTCAGATACCATTACAAAGTTTAAGTGCAATCTTGTTGTTAGATAATTGCAATGATGAAGTTTGGCCGTCACTGTAAAAAGCTGTTTTAATAGTCACAGTGAAGGGAAAATGTCCGTTCACCACCTATTTTAAATACGAGGGGCCTGGTTTGTAGTGAAAGAAACATCATCACTTGACAAGGGTTTAATTAATGGCTGTCTGTCCTGTTATTCTCGTCTGGCACGGTAGCAGACGCTTTTGTAATACAAAAATTGACTGTGAACGAGGGTGGAGGAAGAGGGGCACAGTGCCTCTCTATAGGGCAGCTGTCCAGATGGGTGATCTTCTCCCCCACGTATGTATAGAGGGCACGTACCCTATCAGCCTGGCAGCCTTCGCTAAGGGCTTCAAGCAGCTGGGATCGCCTGCCTCTTGGCACACCACTGACTTGCCATCTCAAATGACAGGCTTCAAGAGAGGAGAATGAAATCCAGGTTTCCACATTTTGCATTCCTAGCTGTAATGAGGAGACATCACATTCCCAGATGCATCTGAGCTGCGGGTGGCTTAGTGGCAATATGGCATCACCATAACCAGAGTTCACTGGCTCGTGAGGACTGGGCTCTTAGCCCCGTGACTGTAAAGTCAAAACTTTAGCCTTACAAACATATTTTTTTCAGATTAAAAGCAAGAAACGTAGAGCCGTGGATGCTGCAAAGGGGTAATTTTGCTCACCACTGGGTATAACCAGTGCCAAACACAAGCAAAATTGTGCTAGTGAGTGAGAAGAAGGTGGCCAAGATGAAAATACAGCACCGATTTCTTTGCTTGAAAACTGGGCTGGTGATGAAAGGTAAAAAAGGGAAGGTGCATTGGTTTTGGTACCTTCCCCCCACCTACACACCCGCCCCTACTCACAAACTTCAGTCTGAATCAGTACGGAGCTGCGAGCTGTCACAGGCGCTGGTCTGATACCTTTGCGTGGAACACCGAGGGTGTGCATTTGGGGTTAAACGCACCCCTCTGCAAGCACCCAGCACGATACGGGTGCTGCACAATATCCCCTCAGAGTAAGGCTCAGGTAGAGCTCAAAACGGGCCCAAAAGTATAACTCTACCTCTTCTACTTGTTTCAACAGTTTATTCTTCCATTATCACAATATTTGGGTGCTTTTTAGATAAAATCTCTTGCAAAAATGAAGCTTCTGTTGATCTTCATGGAGTCACTCAGAATTCTTACCTTTGAGATCTAGGCTCAGATGGTGGGCATGGCTTTGAGAGGTTTTTTTTTTTAATATAGTCTATTAATTTCTTGCTTGTTTATATTCGCAAGTGCTGTTCTTCACATCCCTGCAATCCCGTCACCTGCATTTTTTATCTGACCTTATGTTTTAAAGCGAAAACACTAAATACATGTATATGTAAACAAAGGCAAAATGAAACTCAGAAGCAAAAGCCACTCTCAAGGAGTTTAATGGAAGAAACCAAGCAAACTCTTTAATGACATGAAATGGGGCTGGGATTTGAAGAACGCAGGCAATAAAAATGATTTTGTATTCCAAATGCGGGTTTTTAATCCTCTTTTGGTAGGAGGCTGGAAAAATACTAGTCACGTTGGTGATGTAGGAGCAAAAGAGCGATGCCAGGAAATACAAGCATCAATTCTGGTAACTATCAGCAAAGGCAAAATTATACTTGTACGGAAATCTGGGAAGCACATCTATTTAAGTGACAGACAACTGGGGCACTTCTGCACATTTCCCATACAGGAACTAAGGAATTACCGAACTGCTTAATCATCTCCAGGCTTTGTGTGGATTAACAAAAATGCTAACAAACAAGTTAGTGTAAAGTTTTTAGACGGGAATATCAGCCTCATGGAAAATCGCTTACTACCGAGGTTATTATTAAGGCAAACACACATGTCATTGTATCGTTAATTTCCCATAACGGAAGGGGACTGAGCAAACAGCCCAGGTTAACAAGCAAAACCCAGGTGGGGAAGGTGGGGATCATGGGAGAGCGGGGTAGGTCCCCCGAGGATCTCTTGTATTCCGCCCATTGCAATACACCCCACCATTTGTGGGGTTCACAGTTTGATATTTTGGCTTAAGCCCCTGGCACATCTGGACGCTCTTAAATGTAGAAATTAAAGAACAAAGCAGAGGCACAGTAGCCTCTAAGCTCTCTGTAATTTTCAGCGATACCTCAAGCTCCCTCTCCTTTAAAAAGAGCGTAATTGCCCCTGCTCATTTTTGCCGGCTCTTTTTCGGTTTGTCATACATACAGCTGGCGGATTACCTTCCTTTCACAACCTGGCCAACCTTCCACCCATCCAAACAGGCGGACAGGGCACAGCGGACAGGAAAATCCGACCTCCCGTTGCTGGATGAGGTAAATATCTCCGAGAGGCTGGCAGACTTGGATGCAACCACAGAAAACAGTATCAGACTTTGGAGGGAAGCTTTGGTGTGCTTTGGGCTGCCCTCTTCACACCATGGGACAATCATTCATTGCCGTTTGTGGGACTTACTGCTGACATGCGATCTCGGTGTTTTTAAAATGGTGATGCCAAACAATTAGTGCTTAATAAACAGGCAACCCACTACTGCTCTTACCACGAATAAGCCAATGAACAAGCCCAAACGCCAAAGAACAGTGTATATCTGCGTTGGTTTTGATCTTCATGGACTATGATACTACTCAAAATACCTCTGCTCTTCGTTCCTTCTGAGTATGCTTCTCGTTGGTCTCCGTTTTGCTCACCTAGTTCTAATTTCTGTTTACAGATAATCTTGCACCTTGTTTAGCTTTGCCTGATACAGGCTGCCTTCCTCGCTATCAGAATCCAGGCAGCACAATAAGCTTCAATAAAATCAACGGGAAAGTGACAGAAATTGGGAGTTCAATATATTCTCAGAGTAAGTTCCCAGTAGTATCTTGACAGAAGTCACCTTCTACACGTCCTGAAGTAACACACAATTCAAGCCTGTGGCGAATGTGCTTGGCTTGTTTTTGTTAGCAGCTAATCAAAATCATACCAGCAAGTCCTCCCAGAAGAAAATAAGGAATAACAGAAAACTATATTCTTTGGTTTTCAGTTTTTCTCCAGTTTATTTTTTTGAAATAGTGGGCGCAAAGTGGCCAGGACTTGGCACAAGACCGTGCCTCCACCCGTTTATAAACCCCTCCGGCAGTTCCCATTTCAGCAGTATCACAAGCTAGGTCTGACTTTAAGCGAGCCCAGTTTGGGTCGCTGCATAATATGGCAAACAGAGAAGTGCTGGAGGCTCCACATGGGCCCAAACCTAAATGCTCCTGAGATATGGCAGGTCTGCATTTGTGTATAGCATCCATCTAACTTCCTTGGAAGCATTTAAGATTGTGATTAATTTAGTATTAATCTAAACAGATTATCCTCAGCTTCAAGCAAATGAAATACATAAGTAGATTGTCAGGATGAGAAAGCAGTATTTTAGTGAAATGAACGGATTAAAAAGATAAGACAAAGGTCTGACTACTCAATCAGCTATAATCTTGATGGCAGGCCTTGAGAAATATAGGTCAATATGTTTAACATTAGATACTTCAACAGTCCAGAGACTGAAATGTATTTAAAAAATCCTAATTCTAAATTTGAGGCAGTGATTTGGCTTTCAAAATGTTTTCAAGACAACAGAAGATAATTCTCTCGTTATTTTGCCACCTCCGCTCACTCTGAGCTCTACCGTGTTGTCCCCGTGAAGGGCACTACACGCACAAAGTAAAGAGGTTTTCATTTGCGAGCAAGGATGGCCAGCTCTTCCACATCAGGTCCCTTCTCTTTGGAAGTGGGAACCTCTCAGCTTCCTGAGCCGAATCCAACAGGGATCACGAATCAGAGCTGTGTGCTGCAGTGAAAATTAATGAAAATTAAATTCAACAAGGGTTTACCTTAAGAGGCCAGGCAGGGGTTGGATACACTGCTCGCTCATCTGTCTCGCCTCAGCAGGCAGTAACCCCTGCAGAGCGCAGGGAGCGAGCAGGGACACAAGCCCTCAATTGGCTCCACACGAATCAGGAGAGTGCAGGGGTTGGGGCCAGTGTGAGGAAAATCATCCTTTGAGGTGAAAACATGTCCCAGCTGGTCACGAGCTCTGGTTTATGCGGGGGAAGGGTCTCAGCTGAGGACTGAGCTGCCTGTCCCCCCTCCACCACCACAAAATGCCCCGTCTTCCCCCAGCCCAGGAACTGGCACGGCAGCGCAGAGATTTGGGATGGGAAGGTCTGTTAGACCAAAGTCACCACCGCTTGCTGAAGAAGAGATCAACAGGAAAGTAAACTAAAATTATGCACGCAGTCCTGGTGAAACTGCACTAGTTTATAAGCAGGGTAAGCATCAGAGCTGCTCTCGGTTCATTTTTGCGGTGAAAAGGTTATAATTTAAGCATACTTGATAGGTACACATAACCAAGCAGAAAGCTTATACTCAGTAAATGCTTATATTTAGTCATCTAAGAAGCCCCTATCTCTAGAGTACAAAAACGTTCCCTTTGCATTGCATTGCATTGCATTGCATTGCATTGCATTGCATAAACAGAATGTGTTGCTTTAAACTCCGCTGGAAACACAACAGTTAAGAAAAAGGTTTAAAAATCAAAAGAATCAACAGTTACCAATAGCAAAAGGTCACAATCCACAGGAGGGAAAAAATGTATTTCTTGTTCCTTGGGGGCTACTACAAGCTGCTTGCAGTAATTAAAAACAACTCTGAACTGTACAGCGTTGACAATGGGGCAAGATGTTGCTTTCCAGCCAGAGGTAAAATTAATTATGCTGCTTTCGATTGTCTTTATTGACTTATGCTTTTTTTTCTCGTTAGTCCAAAAGACATCACAAAACAACTATTGGCTTTATTTCAGAATCTGCCTCTTAAAAAAATTACAGAAGGGAAGTAAAGTTATTGAAGACAAAATGCTACCCCTAAAGTATATAGTCACTTTACAGAGTATCTGTATGTGCCGTGGAGGCGAGCAGTGTTAATCAAACACTGTGCAACTTATACAGACATTCAATCCCAGTTAATTTCATCTTTTTATTTACTGTTCATCTCCTAGGTTTCCACGTTAAACATCCGAAATGCAAAGAGAGAGTGACAGATGCAGCCTCACGTTGCCCAGCACAAGATCCTTCAGAGTGCTCTTCGGTGGGCCTCAGGTGACTACCTTGCTTTGGTCCTCCGTCCTCCCCATCAAACACCTGCTGAAACGGTTGCAGGGCTGAGGGGCCGAGGACTTCAGAGCTACCAGGCCGCCATTCCCAAGGCAAAGGCTGCCATCTTGGCAAGCCCTTCTCACGAATAGATGGAGTGTACGCGCTCTCCCTGAGGTGGGGGGCTGTTTGGGTCTTCGAAATGCATACCTGTACCAAAAGCCGTTAATTAAAACGGTTGCTACCTACCTCTAGTAGGTTAGTAACTGTCTACCACTGTTGAAATTCAGCTTTTGCCCTAGATTTTGCAGGGCAAAGTTTCAACACAGGCTCCCGGGCGGCCTTCGGAAAGGCTGCCGTGTCATGTCGGGGGCCCCACGCTTCCCTCCCACCCTGCCTACTCTGAGGCTCGGGGCTTCGAAAACACGACAGGTTATGTGCAGGTCCGTCAGCTTTCAGACAGTTTGGTCCGGGCTGAGGGACGGGACCGGGACCGGGACCGGGACCGGGACCGGGACCGGCCTGAGGGACGGGGCTTGACTTGACGGGGCTGGGCTGGGCTGGGCCCGACTGGGGTCCAAGCGGTCGCGGTCCCGCCACAGCCCGCCCGCAGCCCTCCCCCTCCGCGGAAACCCCGCCCGGCCCGGGACGGCGCGGCTGGGCGCATGCGCGAGAGGCGGGGCGGGGGCCGCACATGCGCCGTCCCGCCCGCCCGCGTCAAAAACGAGACCAAGATGGCGGCGCCCGGGGTGAGGAAGGGAAGCTGAGGGTGCGGGAGGCGCGGTCGGCGGGCTCCCCCGCGCAGGTAACGGTCCCTCAGCGGCGGGCGCGAGCGCGGGGCTCGCCTCCTGTCAGGGCACCGGCTCTCATCGCCGCCCGTCTCCGCTCCTCCTCACGCTCGCCCTCGGGCGGCCTTCGCCCGCCCCTGGCCCGATCCGTTCGTCTGGCTGCTCCCGCGGCAGCCCCTGGCACCCGGCTCTCCCGGTGCCCCGCAGCACCCCTCCTCGCGTCTCCCGCCCCGCCGTGACTGCTCTCCCGCTCGCCTTTTCCCGCTGAGGGAGATGCCTGCTGCTCCAGCAGCCGCGCCGGGGGGGGGGGGGGGGGGGGGGGGGGGGGGGGGGGGGGGGGGGGGGGGGGGGGGGGGGGGG
>JAVKLA010000010.1:9437041-9457230 GCA_034782735.1 Sagittarius serpentarius | reverse complement strand
CCATCCCACTGGGTGTGGGGGGAGCGAGTGAGCGGCTGCGTGGTGCTGTGTTGCTGGCTGGGGTTAAACCACGACATGTAGTTTTTCTTATGATTTTGCCTTGAATTCCAAGTATCTTGTGCTAATACTGTCAGGTAATGAATTATTGAAGGCTTAGAAGTGGCTGTATAGTCTAGACAGTAGATATTGTCAGAGGACTTTTTTTCTTCTTGAAAGTGTAAATGTAGGAGGAAGCAGGAAGACATTGAGGAATGTGAAGAGAACAGCAGCCAAATTTGGACTAACTTGTGTTAAGGTGGATGCAGTTTAAGACACAAAGGCCATGACATTCACTCTCATAGCTTCTTTTTATAACAATCAAAAGAAACACTAGTGCTTTTTTACAGTTCTAATAGTGATTGTTGCATCATCATATGTATCTGACACACAGCCAAGTGGACTACAAAGTTAAGCCACCTCACTAGTAACTCCCCTTTTTCTCTTTCATACATGTTTGCCCTGTACCGTTATTTGTCTTTAAATTTGTGTCATTTCCCATTAGGTGGAAGACATCTACAGAAACCCTAGTGTGGTGTATAAGATGATTTAATGTTGGTGCTTCTTATCTAAATAGTTTTTTCTCATTTAAATATTTTTGAACCAATTTATATGCCAGCATATGTTAAAAGTGATACTTGAGATTGGAAAGTTTGATTCTGCTTGTTTATACTTAAAAAATATGCAGATACTAAAATAGATGTCTGCATATAACCTGTAATTTTTTAACTTCTAAATTACACAATAAATGTGGACGGTCACGATAACCCAGTGCAGTGCGCTGTCTTCCCATTTTTAAGTAACTACTGGCATTTGCAATTGTAATTCTGTTCTCTCATCTTGCCCTGCATTTTCAGGTTCCTGGTGCTGAAAAGAATGACCCTCAGACCGTTATTAATGACAAAACATTTACCAACAGTAGCATCTTTGTACCTTGATAAAATTCTAGCTCTGGTAATTTCATTCTCCTTGCCTCAGGTATCCATAAAATTTCCTGGACTGATATTTTTCATGTCTCTTCTTGTTGCCTGTTGTACAGTTTCTGTATTCCACCCTAGCTGAAGAATGTATTTCAGTGGGGGATGAAGTGTTCCTGACATTTCTCACAGCAATCTGAAAGGTTATAAGTACCTTTAGGAATTTTTAGAATTGATGTTCTGTAAATGCGTAAGAAATTATTATTCAAAGCTTAGCCTTCTTCTAAAGAGGGGGAGAGGAAGTTCACTCATATAACTTGTACATCTTAAGCATAGAAATTGCTTACCAAACTACACTGTACAAAACATTCCCATGTTATTGCAGTTATATCTTCAGTATTCCTGCATGCTAGTATGGAAGAAAAAATAAAACCTTTTTTCCTATTTTTATGCCACATTGGAGGGAGATTGTTCTTTTTTCTTTTTGTTCTCTTTGTATAGACAACCTTTTTAAATTATACCTGATCTTCAGTAGCCTTGTCATAGGAACTTCTATGAAATTATGAAATGGCTTTCAGTTAAAAAAAAAACCAAACAACAAAAACAAACCAAAACGAAACCAAAAAAAACCCCACAGAACAACCAACACCACACACACAAGACCCTAAACGCCCACCCAAACTAGCCAACCAAACAAATGCTTTCACTACTTCCTTCTATGGCTGTATGACTAGAACCTGTGTGCTATTGATGTTGAGGAATAACCTCTTGTGTTTATGCAATACTGGTTCTGTGTTCCTTTTCTCCAGGAAAGAGGAAATTCTGAAAGTATTAAAGTATTTTCAGGCTTGGCCTTTTTAACCGTCTGATGATAAAACTGATGCTTTCCAGGCCAAGGATATTTTCTCCAGGATAGGACATATCTGCAAAGTAGGAATTTTGGATTTCTCAAAGAATACTATGATTAAATATATTAAAGGTGCGAGAGCTGTTAAATCTAGAACTGGTTGAAGAGCCTTCAAAGACTTCACTGGAACTTCATGGGTCCTTTTTGTCCACAAGTACTTGGGAGAAGCTTGGATTAAATGTTTGCCCTAACCACATGAATTTTCTGGTAACTGTGGTTCATGCAATTTTCTCAGACAAAACTAGAAAACTAGAGGATGTAGCTTATCCTTGTTGCAATAGTAAGAAAAATGAATTCTCATTACTTTATATTAAAAAGAGGGTATAAGCGCCCATGTCAAGATCATTGTTTTCTTTTTCAATCCAAACTCCGTATAAGGAGCAGTGAATGTGAACTCTCAAATTCCAGCCCCTCTTTATTATTTATTATGACAGGAAGTTGTCGTGTACTTGAGAGAGCAAGGCAATCTCCTCAGTAAATGAGGATCAGGGCTCCTAGCCGAACAGCTTATGGATTCACTTTAGCTAAGGTAATTTAATGTTAGACAAATGTGAGAATGTTTGTTGTTCCTTTATTGTGGTTACTGTTCCACATCTTATTAGAGAGGAATTCTTTATTTTTTCCTACTATGGTCTAATTTCCTTCCCACTTTTCCCCTGGTCAAATGCAAGCCTATGCAAGTCACTTTTCAATTGATTTGCAAGGTACAGCAGAGGAAAAATTCAATCCTTTGGTGTTTGTTCTTTTTTTCTTAGGTCATTTAGATTGCTGCAGGCCAACCCTGATCTAGAAATGACAAGTTAGTTTGCCTCTGTCCTTGTTGCAAAATTGAGAGTAAGGTTTCATTGGCCTTGATAGTCACCATTTTGATAATTCAAGGCCAGTTACTGTTTTCGCCAGATTCATACTAGATATCCTGGACTGTGACTGTCAGGTGTGGAAGAGCTTCTCTGTTCACTTGGTGAGAGAGCTGCAAAAAAGTTTAAATTACTTCTTTTGAGTAGTCTTTCGCCTTGAATTTTCCCCTTCTATTATTTAAATTAATTACTGCCTTGAACAAACTAACTTCTGTTACACTGCACTGGTACATCTTGTGTACAGAGGAGTTGGAGGGATGTATGGGATTAAGTTTTGCCAGATAGTAGCTTTGATACAAAGTATTTCCCTCAGTTTAAAAGGAAATAAGTGTGTAAGGGCTGTTCATCAGGTGAAAGTGAGAGTTGTAAATTTAGCACCTCAGCTGTTTACAGTTCCAAATCTATAGATAGGGACACTTACTCAATGAACTGAATGCAAAACCAGGAGCTTGTGTTTTTCAGCTTTGACACTGACTCAGGGCAGCCATATGGCTTTGCTTAACTTTGGTTTCTTACTTGACCCTTCTCCTTCTGCTCCACCTCACCTCTGTTATCTTCAGTGACAATTTTAGACTTTTTCAAAATCTCGAATTCATAATATAATGGTGGAGGAGCCACAACTGCATTATATCCAAACAAAGGTCACTTGTGAACAACCTTTTCAAAAAGAAGGCAGACAGAATATGTGTAACAATTCCCTCCTGTGTACGTACAAAGTGGTAATTCTTTGTTGCATCCCCAAACATAGTTTTGCACCAGCAATAAACTGCTATTTCTGATATCTGTGATGGAGTTCATGGGTGTCAAATACTGTATTGCTGAACAGGAGTGCAGTCTGTATAGGTGCCATTCAAAGATGCCAAAAGTATGCAGCACACACTGGAAGCTGTACTAAGCTGTGGCTTGGTGCTGTCTGAGAAGAGTAGCTGCTTTTCGTAGAACTGCATTTGCCTGCATGCTGACCTAAAATCAACAGCAGTTTTCTGAATGCTCTCTGCAAACTTAGCTTTGGCACCTGGTAACTGTTTCTGGCTCTGGCTCTGTGTCAGGATTATTATTATAGTTGGATGACAGGAATATTACTTCTCAAGAAGACAAACAAATCTGCTGTACTACACTGGTAAATGAGCATGGTTAAAAGAAACCTGGGCCTGGATTCTTCCTTGAAAATCCGCTTTGATTTTTAGCTTGCAAAAACAGAAATGCAATGAACAGAATTACTAAGCCCCTTGGCAGAAATGCAGATGTCTTGACACTGGAATACATGTCAGTCCAGAGAGAAAGAGAGAGATTGTCCTTTGTTGCCAAGTTGCTAATTATTTGCAGAAAAGATGAAAGCTGAGCATGGATTTCCCAAATGATTTCATATTATACTCTGAATTAAAAATACATTAAATAGAAATGCTGATGTGGTAGTAAGGACCTTTGTCAGTACAAGACTACAAGATTGTCATGGTATTTAGATTAACAGAATATGGGAGAACAGGTAGAATGACTGCAAGGAAATATACTGTAGCAAAGCAAATGTTCCTATGATGTCTATCACCTGTGCTCTGTCATAGGATGAATAGCTTATTGCTGACCAGGTCCCCTTTCTTGGAAGGTGTAGTAGTGTTGTGGTTTAACTCTAGCCAGCAACTCAGCACCACGCAGCCGCTCACTCTCTCCCTCCCCACCCAGTGGGATGGGGGAGAGAATCAGAAAAATAAAGCAAAGCTCGTGGGCTGAGATAAGAACAGTTTAATAGAACGGAAAGGAAGAAACTAACAATGACACTAATAACAACAAGAAAATGACAATAGTAATAAAAGGATTGGAATACACAAGACAAGTGATGCACAATGCAGCTGCTCACCACTCGCTGACCGACACTGGAGCCGCGCTCCTCCTCCCCCCTCCAAACTGGGCATGATGCCCATAGTATGGAATACCCCTCTGGCCAGTTTGGGCCAGCTGTCCCGGCTGTGTCCCCTCCTCCCAACTTCCCTGTGCCCCTCCAGCCTCCTTGCTGGCTGGGCAGGAGAAGCTGAAAAGTCCCTGACTTGGTCTAAACACGACTTGGCGACAACTGAAACCATCAGGGTGTTATCGACATTCTGCTCACCCTAAACCCAAACCACAGCGCTGTGCCAGCCACTGGGAAGACAATTAACCCTATCCCAGCCGAAACCAGGACACACTGAAAATGGGCAGTCGAACAGATTACCTGATGAGCAGCAGCCTTTTGTGCGATACGTGACTGGCTGGTCGGTTATGAAATGGTGCGCAGGGTGGGATTTAATGCAAGTGTAACATCGCAAGCAAACTCATGCACTTGGACTGGGTTGCTGGGTAAATGATTTGTAGAGTACATCTGTTATAACTTGTTTACATTCTGATTACTGAAGATGAAGTTTGAAGTCTTTGCAAGGGAACTGTAAACCGTATAAATTACTTAGCGTGCTTGCACTGAGGTAGTCTCTTTCCAAAACGTGTTAAGGGTAACATTTTTCTTGAAGTGCAATTAAAACAATTTTTGTGTATGGAGAGTTGTAGTCACAGATCTTATTACAAACATATTTCTTTAAAAACGCTGTGAAGAAGTAATTTATATATTTTAAATAACAAATTTGTATCTATTAATAAACCAATCCAGAACTATAATGCGCAGTTTCTGGTTGTGTTTTCTCCGTGAATTTACATGCGTGTTGTGAATTCAAGTGTAGGAGTTTTGTAAGAAGTTAAGAGATTTCCTGTTCGTTATTTGAGAGTGCCATGTACAAATTATAGAGGTATTCCTGGTGATTTTCACCATGGCAGATTTCCAGTCTGCTGCTGTTCGGGGGAAAAATTATTTACCTTTGCTTTATCACGCTATCATTATCATGTCTTTGATAAATTCCAAAGTGGATAATTTGTGCCTCTCAGAGGACTGAGAATAATTCCCTTAGCAATCAGTAAACAGAGAGTGATTCAGTTCAGTAGTTCCTGTGATACCTTTTTAATAAAATTTTGAATTTAAATTGATACCACAGCGAGGCTGTCACATGTGAGTTGTGCAGAAATGAGAACGATCATTGGACAATTCAGGGTGAGATTCCTGTGCACTAGGATCAGATTTCTTATTTTATACTTAAACTGCTTCTCATAGATGGGACTGGAATATTGTCAGTGATAGTTCCACAATATCCCCAGATGACTTAGAGTGGTTTTGTTATATCCAAAATGTCATCTTTTTTTAAATTGGATGTATTTTCATTAGTTGTTTTCCTTTTCAGCAGTGAATCTTAATACACTTGAAATTGCGAAAGTGAATGGTATTCAAGAAAGACAGGCAAGTTTAATTAAGACTTTATAATTAATTCATCAGTAAGATGAATTATTTCAATACAGTTCCATTTTCTGATCATCATTAGCTGCTATTCTCCACCATTTTTTTTGTGTGTGAGGCTGTTGTGTCCTTTTGCCAGGTTCTTTTCTGTGGTATAAACCAAGTGGAAAGTATTACAAGTATCTTATGTGAATTGAATCTTATTTAAATGAATCTTATTTAAATTTAGTTTCCCAGTAGCAAGTACTGAAGGTGTTAATGAGCTCACTCGGTTTCATTTTGAAAGAAAAAGAGAAAACGAGATATTATTTTAAATGCAATTATGTTAGACAAGAATGTGTGAGATTAAGGAGGCGAGACACACCTTTGTTTTCTAAATGTTTGTGTAGTGTGTGGATGTAGAATAATTATTCATATTTTGTATCTTGTGAGAACAAGAAATAAATGAGAGCATTTTATAAGCAGAGTTATGTTTTGATAGAAATCTGCACGGGTTGATTATTTTTGAATTTGAAAGTGCCTTATCAGAATGCTAATATGCAGCGTTCTGTTGCAGAGAAGCATTGAAATAGTCCTTGCTAGAATATACGCACTAGTCAGAAATTCATTATTTTAAACTATTTCCAGGTGTGCCTTGTCTGCTTAAGGTTTTTTTGTTTGGTGGTGGTACTTTTTAGCTGTTGTGTAACAGTGTTTATTACCTAGTAGTACACTTAACAGACAATCTAGGCTGCATTCAGGTGGAGGTCTTGTATTTAAAATGTGTTGTATCTTTAATCTGTTGATTTACGAATCGGATTTTCAACCTGTTCAGCCTAATTGTAGGTGGCCAGTGGAAGGAGCAGCCGTCCTCTCCCCTCTCCAGCCATGTGTCCTTACTGTCTCACTTGTGCGTGGCCGCACAATTGTGGGATCAAGTGCAAGGAGGATGACAAAGTGGCTGCTGGAGCCAAGGGTGTTTTCTGGCAGCTGGAACTCATGGCCGCGGATCACTTATTTTGTCAGCCTGTTTTGGTTCGGTCACATCGAGTGTGTCATGGGGCTGTAACTAGAGATGGGAATGCAGACTTTGCTGTATTGATTCAAATCACTAATCTGTCAGCAAGCCTCTTCATTTTCATTTTTGGTTGTCTTATCACGCATTCTCTGAAATATATTTATTTACAGGCATTTTTGACACTGGTTCTGCTGTCTGTCTTAAAATTTAGAATGCATCGATCTGGATGTAAGAAAGATACGTCAGCTCCCTGCTCATAGTTTTGAGACATACTGAGCACGTCAGGAGAGCAAACAAGTTCTTTGTTTCCTTACAAACATTAAGGAAAATTCACTGAATCGTCTGTCCTAGTTATGTTGACAGAGGCATGGAACTGAGTGTTACGAGATTATTGTCAGCTTTGTGTTACAGAGTACTTACTGATGTTGCCTACTAATGTCAGTGTGATGGGCTGATTGTTACAGCAGTGAATAGACGAAAATCCTCTGAGAGGAAGAGCTGAGATCTCAGAAATAAATTCATGGAGTTACTGTGTCTTCTTCAGCTTCGTCCCACAGTCACATTAAGAGCTCTAGCCATTGTTGATGACAGATTTTTGACCATGCTGTGAAATGATTCTTAAAGCGATGCTTTGAGTTAATAGGAAGTCAGAGTCTTTGCGATCTAAAATGTTTCAAGATGCAACTGTTTTCCTTTTTAATCATCTGCTCCTGAAGAGACCAGTCAGTGCAGTAGTTACCAAGCGCTTTGTTCCCCACACGCTAATTTATCACTTCCTTGCAACTTCGTGTTCCTCTGCAAAACATAGTATGTTGGGTGGCAGCAAAGGCCAGTCTTTCGTAGGTGATCCTGCCCGATCGCGTGAACTTCTGAGGATCTTAAGCCGTGTAATCTGTGTTCAAGACTAACCTAGTAGTTTTAACCAGGAAGAGTTTACGTGTCCACTTCATTGTGTAGACCAGAAACACACATCTGCCTTCGGAGATAGTACAGGCTTCTGCCATCTTAGAATGACTGAACCTATAGCCTTTTACCCGGTATAGGCATCCTTAGACTTCTGCAGGCCTCCTGTCTTACAAGATATGTTCATAATTTGTTTTTCTTTCTCCTTGTGGTTTAGAGAAAATACTGTCTGTACAGAGGTGCGATGCTTGGAAGAACAGTTGCTGTAGTGAGCAGAATTGGTCCCTCAGTTGCATAAGGTTTAGAGACTGCTGTCAGAAGCAATGAAGTCAGCATTGAAGAAAGTGGATGACTTTTTCTTCTTCTGCTGGTCTGTAATTCTGGAGGGAGCAGCCATGTTTTCTGCTAGTTAGAGCCTGTGAACAAACCATCAAGGAGCTATAAGGAATACCCTCTGGTCTTCAAAATGGCTTTCTTCCTATTTTTTCTTTGTTTTGAACAGTGAAACTGTTCCTTTATTCTTTGTGCCAGCTTCTGACATGTTGTATATTTTCTTCTCCTCTTCCATGTCTCAAGGGTTTTATGCTTTTCAGAACTACATAGTTAATCTCAGCCTTGTGTTTTATGTTGGCTAAGTAGAGTTAAGATGTAATGCCAAGCGCTGCCTGGAGACTGTGGCATTGCAACTGTAGATACGTAACATACATTCCAGCCAGGAGCCACTGACCTGTTGTTTAGACAAATGCATTTCACAAACCTTTCAAATCCATTCACGGTAGAGAAGTTGAAGAGACAATAAACTTGAAATCATTTTCTAAACCACTGTGCATGTTACATTCATCTCTATAGCAACTACATAAATAGATCTATCCTGGAGATTAATTTGAGGATATTTTTAATGTCTCTTTAAATTCAGGTTTCTGATTGCAACTTGAATTAGCGTACTTCTTTAGCCCTTTAACTTGAAGAATGCTGTTGGTTGTTAAATTGAACTGTCTTTTGAATGTGATAAGTGAATACACTATGATGTTTTAATATACGTGCTAGAATTGGGAAGATCTGTGTGAGCAGATAACTCCTGCTGGCGCTGATGGTACGGTGATAAAATGTCTGCGCATTAGCTGTCTGGAGCATCAGGCAGCCCTTTTGGGGAGTCTGTAGCTGGTAGCGAAGCTGTTCTTCCCCCATCCTTTTGCTCGTGAGCGTGAGAAGCGAGATTATGCTTTGCTTTTGGCTGCCTATCTATATCCAGGAGATCTTCAGAAGCCAAATTTTACAAAAATTAATCAAGAGTAGTTTCTGTAATCTCACTTCATGTGCATCAGATTGTAGTAAAAGAAGGCATTTGTAGGGATGCAAATGTAGGGCATTTGTCTAAATGAAGGGGGTTTAAATAAGAGAAAATACATATTATACATGAAAAAAAAAAAATCTGGTTTATTTTATCTTTTCTGTCTAGAGACAGGTCATCAGCAATAGTAGTGGTCAAAAAGAGCTGAGCTGGAGAAGCCAATATTTTAGCATGTCCTTAAAAAATCCTGTTGAGATTTGTAGTTTATGTAAAATTTACCTTTCTTTTTTCTCTTCTATACTAATAGTTTTGATTACTCCTGGGGGGAGGGAGAGGAGAAGGGCTGGGGAGAGGTGTGCTTCAATGGGGCATTGACAAGTGGGTGAGACTCCAAAGGAGAGCAGGGAAGTAGGGAGTTAGGGCTCATATTTTCTGACACTGTCATATGAGGAACAATAATCTGTCTGCTAATAGGGAAAAACTGTAACACAGAATAACATTCTGATTTCTCTTAGATTTATACATCAAAAATGTGCTGCGCACGGACCCTTACAGTACTGGCTTGAATCACAGTTGATCACAGGTTAATACAGGTTTGTTGCTGCACCAGCAGAGTAACAGTATACAGCAGGTTTAGCTTAGCTCAGTATTGAAAACGAAAAGGCTGAGGAGTCACATCTGTTAAATCCTGTTGCTTTTACACTGCATTGGTGCCTAGGGCACCTTTATAAGTATGTCTATAAACTACTTTTTATGAAAGAATCCATTGAAGTCAGAGAATTGGAAGGTTGTGGCAAAGAAGAATAAAAATAATTTAAACCAGTGAGAAAAGTAGCTCTTATGCTTCCGAAACGAGCAGATTTTTCACATGGAGATAGCTTATGAGATTAGTATCGCTGGGCTTGCTTTCTTAGTGCTTGTTTGCTTACATGCCACTAAAGAACAAGTTCTTTACATAAATACTTTTTTTAAGGGGTAAAAAATTTGATTTCTTACAACCTGTAAAATGTTACTCAATCTTGTTTTGCTATTGTTAAGCTTGTGTAACTTTAATCATAATTATTGAATTTATAGCACATTTGTAGGTGTAAGAAATGGAATTGGTTTTATCAAGTGTCCGATATACAAGTGTGTTTAATGACAGCATCTTAAGTACTGGCCTTTCTTTCCTTGGTTATTAAACAGGTTTTTTGAATACTTTACTGTATTGCTAGATTATTTTTCTAAATAATTTGCACGTTAATAGGAAAGATATATATCTATTTCAACAGAAATTATCTATTATATTTTGTAGTAAACCTCTTTTTCCACCTGTATTTATTTGTGGTCATGAAATACAATTTGTCAGTCTGTAGTCTATATTTACAAAAGAGGTTTTAGTAAAATTTGGCTAAAACAGTTTTCCCCATCCTCTTCATTTTATCTGTTGGATTTAAGGTTATCATAGGGTATTTTTCGGGTTTTTTTCCTTCAACAAAAAGAAGAAAGAATAGTAGGCTACACATCAGATACAATTATAAAACCATTGGTTCAATTAGTTTTGCTTACTTTCTTCTTCTCCTTCTTTAGAATAAATATTTTATTCTGTTTAGCAGTAGCATTGGCTGCTAATTTTGACCACGACACAAATTTGCAAAGCATTGATTTTTGTCATTGTCAACGTGGTATTGAAATAGTCATGAGGATTTACTTCAATACTTAATACTTTAAGCTCCCTCTAACATCACATTGTAGATAGCAAGTGTGCTTCATACTCATCTTTTAAAACAGCCCTAGGCATAGGCGGCATGTTTTGAAGAGCTTCGATTCAGACAAAGCAAATACTGAAATGCGAAACGCCGTTCATTAGTTGGAGGCCTGCGTGTGTTGCCGATGCCATTCCAGAAAGTTATGTAAGATTGTGTTTTTCCTTTTTGCTGACAGGTGATAAATCCAATGGGATGGGATGCATTTGGTTTACCAGCAGAAAATGCTGCAGTTGAACATGGGCTTCACCCTGCAAGCTGGACACAAAGGTAGTTGTTAATGAATTTAAGTAATACGACATTTCCACTGTCAATACCTGTACAACAAAACAGAGCAAAACCAGTGTAGAAGAAAGACAGTACAGAAGGAGCTAGGGTTAATTGCCAGTGTTTTACAGGACTGTGCAGATGATTCAGTTTTGAAAAATAAATGTATCGGGATGATTTTCAAGGTTTTAATCTCAGTGAGTTTTAAATTGTAAAAATGTAGAATATTGAGAGTGATATTTCCCAAACACCCAAATCGGTGAGTAAGAAATAAATCAGAATTTCATTATGGTGAGTTAAATCTTAGGATTAGGAAAATTAGGAGCTACGTGGTTAGATTTACTAGCAGTTTTCAGTACCGTGCAACAGAGGAAGAAGATAGTTTTTTCATTTGAGACTGGGTCTTGGAAAGTGATAAGCAGCCTTTATTGCTGCTGATTTCTGTGAAAATTTTGAGGTTCAGACCGCAGAACTGGGTGTTGTGTTCCCCTAATATTCTTTAAAGTGCGTAGGAAGTTATATAAGTAAACGTTAATTTCTATAAATGTCTCAAACCAGTTTTAAGTGAAGCTGTTTGTTGTGCTCTGCATGCAGCAATGTAGCTGTGGTATCTTTTTGGACCATGATCCATTTCCTTCTTTGATAATGCTGTTTCTTTTAAATTTTACTCATGCATCTGGTCCCATGCTAAGATACTTGATACTTTTCCAACTAAAATACGATGGCAACTGATTTCACTTAGGGAGAATGCATGAGTGCACTACACACAGATTCTGAGTTACTTATGTTCATTTCTTAAAATGTCCTTCATGTATGGTTTAGATAAGGATATGCGTGAGAACCAGTTACGATCAAGACACAAACCCCTGGTTTTGTACTTTTGAGGGAGTCTGAAAAATCACTGTGCAGTCTGTTGTGTGCTACCAGTTATGTTGTAGCATGGTCAGCAAATTGATGATTTCGGCCTTCCTTCAATAAGCCTACTGAAGCTCAGCTGTACAACAAATCTGTGTATCTGTTATATCCGAGTGCCTTGTTTTACCGCGGTTATCTTGACAGAAGATAGAGCGTTACTGTGATCCCTGCCTACATGACAAATGAGGCACAGAGAAGTGAAGGTTGTAGTTTTGAGACGAGGTTGACATTGAGCACTTGCTGGCTACGAAAGGGTTAGCGTTCTCCCCTTCTCTCTACTACATAGTCCGTCCTCACCTGTTAGACTAGCTTTGGCACTTGCAGGACACCTCGTTGAACTGACCTAGCTTGCCAGCTCAGAAGAAAGCCATTCTGCCAGCTGACTGAGTTGAACTGGCTGAGAAGAAAAGCAGTGAGCATGTGGGGCAGATAGTCTGTGCCGTAGAGAAGAACCGTATCAGCTCGGCCTGTCTCATCTTAGCAGTTTGTCTAGGTCATATCAAAAAGCGTGTAGCAGGGCACAGCCTCAGCCGATTCTCTTCTACTTTCTGTGATGTTCTGTTGTTCTCTTGTCTTGAAACTAGGTGCCTATTGTTCCATACGCTTAAAGCAGTTCAGCTAGTAGTTACAGGTACAAGATGCTTTGTACCGGAAGAAAATTTTGCTTTGAAAATTTCCTTAGTACTGAAAAGAGTGATTGTCTACGTTTAAGAGCTAGATAACAACAAACTGAGAAAAGTTAGTGCATCACCACTGGGACTGATTATAATAACATCCAAACAGGAAAATTAGTTACATACCCAGTTCTTTTGGTTATGCTAAGGAAGGGAGTTGGTTCATCATCCGGGCAGTTTAAATTCTGACCACAGAAGTAATTGCTGTCTCCTGATTTCTCCACTGTCAGTGTCCTGAATGTTTCCCATGCCAGCAGCAGGGATGACTGAACTGAACATGGAGCTGTGATGGTGTGATAGCAGCCTGATGCGTTTTAGTGATCCCTGGTGCGGAGCCAGCCACCCCTGTGAAAGGGGTGCTCCCTGTGAGCATTTCAGCTTACTTGTTTCAGGAGTGAGCAACCAAATTTCAGAGCATCCTCATTTTCTGAAGAGGTGATTTAAAATTAACTCAAATTGACTGTTACTTCTTGTATTCTCAAAGTTAGGAAAAAAAATAAATTGAAGACAGAGTTACTTATACAAAACACAAATTTTTGTTAGTAAGAGTTAGTATAGTGGCAGAAGCGTTGTGAAAATACACTCAAATTTGAATTTTTTTTTTATTGGTACAGTTAATTTTGAGTGCGATTTTCATATAAGCGGTACTACTGAAAGTATGATTTCTGCCAGTGGAAGCTGCGAGTCCGTAAGAGGATTTCCTGGTATACCCGTACCAGGAAAGGTACCTCACCAGAAAAAGCAGGCCTTTTCTAGTGTAACTGGGGCTCTGCGACTGTTAATACTGGCTACTTGCGTTACTCAGTTATTCAGCAGTGCAAGCTCGTTCCGGATCAGAATTAAATGCCTGGTTTCATGACTGTCAAATTAGCTACTGTGGGAGGATAGATGATACTTTATCTGACATAATGCATTTTAGTAGAAAGTTAAAAGTCCACAAAAAAATTTAAGCAACTTTAAAGTATGTGAATGAATTCACACCAGGTGACTAGTTAATATTGTGTAATTTTGTGTGGCTATTTTGGTAAACTGTATTTAGTACATTTTCAAACTAAAGCTTCACTGTATATTTTGATGTATCTTATTTTACATTTTTAATACAATCCATCTCGGGCAAGGTCTAGCCCTACAGTTTCTCAGCTGACTTAAGTTTATCTGTGGCTGGGCTGCCACCAGGAGTTTAGGGCTTCCTTGACACCCCCTAGGATAGATGTTCCCACCACCTCCTTTGTGTGGACTCAGCTGTTTTTGTGGCCACAGTATTGTTTTGATCAGCCTGTTGATCAGAGGGCAGCAAGAAAACTGGTGGGGGGGTTGTGGAGAACTTTTTGTAGGGCATGTCTTCAGTTGAATGGGTAAGCTGATTCAGCTCATCCTGTGGCCACACGATCAGCAGAGCCAAAGCAAAATACAGCCGGGATAGCATTGCCGGAACAGAGCAGGGTTAAACCGGTGGGGAAAGTGCATCCTACTGCATCGTGAAGATTTCAGAGGGCCCTTTGGCTCAGCTGCAGTGAAGATAATTAAAAATAATGAGAAGTGATGCTTCAGGAACGTTTCCCTCAAACTGCAGTGCCATATTTGCTTTTCAGTTATGCTCAAATCAAGAGAAGAAAAATTGTTGTCTTGTATACATACACAGCCATTGAAATTGAACCAGAATACACTAGGGACTTTTAAAACTGTTATTTAAGACGAGTATTCTGACAGTTCCTTGAGTTTGGCTGCTAGTGAGATAATGGTGTTTAGAGGTTAACTAGTGCTTTTGATTTCTCAGAACTTTATAAGCACCTGATTTTAAATATGATCATGTGATAGAAATATTTTAAGCTAATAAATTTTTATTTTTTTTTATTTTGCAGTAATATTCAACACATGAGGGAACAGTTTGATGCACTAGGTCTGTCTTTTACATGGGAAAGGGTAAGATTTTCTTTTTTAAGGGTTGCTGCTTTATTTTATTGTATGCTGGAACATTGAAAACCATGGAATTTCACTATGTTATTTATGACAATATAGAAGTCTTTGAAAGTGACTGGTTTAAGTTGTTAAACTGTAAAATTGAGCTTCTCAAACTTTTTATCAGATTTCTCTCACCTTTGACATACTGATATCATCTGATAATCTCAAGGTTTAGGAGAATCATTTCTTTAAAGTGATTTCAGTTTTGCATTTGGATTTTTCTCTCTGCTTTTTCACCACTTTCAAAGTAGCAGTTTTCTGTGTTGGAAGTTAGGCAATAGTCTAAATATTTACAAAATATTTATTAAATGTTTATGAAACAGCATGCCTTTGTGTTAAGGTATGTATGTTTTGAGGAGTGCTTTTTTCAATGTGTATGTTTTTATAATATACTCAAGGGTTTAAAGCTAGTAACTTGAAATGGTGGTTTGGTTATGTTATTCTAAATTTGCAGCATAAGCCTGCATTTTTGTAGGTGGTTGTATCATGACCGTTTTGGAAAATAGAAATTTTATTTAAAACACTAATGCTTGAGAATCAGGTGTTCATCTTAAAAACCTTACCAAACACTATCAGACATAAGCTAATGTCACTTTCAAGATAAACAAGAAATTTAATTTTTGAAGCAATTCTAAGGTTCTTGCATTTACCATTGAATCAAAGTCAGCCATTACCTTTATATTCTCAGCAATAACTGTTGCTTATCACCTTAATATGCTTTTGAATAGAGTGATGGAGATGCTAATCTTGGATTTTTGTAACAGTATTGTAGATCTGAAAAGGGCTGGTTTTCTGGCAGTCTGACACCTGCCATCTGTTTTCTTTAATCTTGTTTATTTGTATGTCTTGCATCTAAAAAAACATATTTCATCATGCCATATGTATGGCAAGATTTTTCAGTATAAGGCTTTTTAGTAAGATTTTAGTTTTCTTGGTAGCCAAAAAGTTGCTCTGAAAATCAAAGATTTGTTGTGGAAGGTTCACTGCACACATTCTTGACAATTATTTTCTTATATTTAAAACTGTTGGTATCTCGGAGATTTTCTGTGTGTGTAATACAGCAGTACTTCAAAACAGTGAAATCATACATGTAGGCTCTGTTATGGAACACACAAGAGTTGAATGTTGCAGATTTGCCTTTCAAGAAAATTGAGAAAATTCAGCTCCGTATATGGACTTTGTTTAACCCTTCCGTTCTGAAGAAGAGATGAGGAACTGGCAGTACTGAAAACCATGGCAGGAAGTATAAGTACATAGGGAAAAGTCATTTGTCATCTCTGTGCCTGTTCTTTGAGGCTTACCTTCACTTTTCTGGTAAACCATGTTTTGGTTAATGAACTTTCAGAAGTCTCTGAATACGTGTGGAAAGGGCTTTGATACTCTACAACTAAGTCCATTTGAGCAGTTGTGTAACTGAAATACTTAAAAAGCTCTAGGGGCACATAGTTTGTGTTTCTCAAGGGTAAGATTTTAAAACAGCTAAAAAGTGTTTCTCGAAACACAGTGAATTTTGGAGTTTTCACTCCTTAGCTTATGAGTTAAGTTTTATTTTACTTAGAAAGCCTGCCTTATTAACTGGAGTAAGTGACCTGAATGGTAACTGTTAGAAATAGATATGTTTGTTTATTCGAAAAAATGTATGAAACCTGAAATGTATCGTGTGTTACATGATCTCCCAATGCACAGATACTTGAGCTAGCCATGAAAGAACTGTCTTTGGAAGTGGAACGGCTGAGCTGTAGCAGAGTGTATTTCCCAGGCCGATAAAGCCTGCTTCTCTGCAAGGCTAATTAGGCTGGGCAGAGCATCTTACTGCCTCAGCTGTGCTGCTCCTGGGCAAAGCCAAGCGTCTTTGCACAGCAACGCACTGTGCTGCGCAGGTGCTTATCTTAAAAGTGAGCCCTTGGAGGTAAGGAATTTTTTTTTTATTGTTCTGTCCTTGTATGGCACTAGATCAGTGGCTTACAAAACACTGTGACAATGCAAATAAACCCACTAGCGTTAGTGACTCCTACGAAAAATGCACGAAACCCACTTTTTCTATGGGTTAGTCTAATTAACCAAGAGGATTCTACAGAACAGGAGTTTGTTTTTTATTTCATTTCATCGGTGTTGCTTAAACGTGCTTCTTCATTGTGCTAGAGCATGGTACTTAGCAAATACATGCTGAAGGGAACCCATTGCACTACCTTAGATCCCTATTGTAGTGTGCAGTGAATTGCCTTTTTAAAGTGCTAACCTTTTATGTTAACTGTCTCTGTCCTCTGTGGCCAGCTTTAGAGTATATGCCTAGATGACGTGAAGGAAACTTAAGTAAATTTTGCCATTTTACAAATGTTAAGGGCGAAAAAAAAGTGGGAAAATAATAAAAAGTACATTTTGAGTACCTAGTGCATGTAGCTGTGCTGAAGAAGCTGACTGCTTATAAAGTCATGTGTGGTGTTCCAGAAAGTCCTCTCCAGGAATACGATGACTAGTTGTAGTTTTATTGCTTGGTAAAATTATTATGAATGAATCCCAGTGCACCTGGGATACTGGAAATTTCCCTTTATTTATCTGGGTTTTTTTCATTGTTCTCTCTGTCTTACAAATCAAAATGTGAAAGTATTTTTCTGTTGTAGCAGTCAGTGAAATTGCTTAACCAGTAAGGCACCACAAATAAGGCATTTTTAAAAGCTAATTAGATTATTTCAGAAAGCCAGGTTACAAAGACACTTGAAAATTATTCTCATAAACAGAAAATGTAAGCAAACTAAAAATATAATTAAATGCATAAAATAGCTCCGTAGGTACTTCACTTTAGAGTAGCTTTGAATACTAATAGTGATCTGAGATTTTATCCCTAAAATAGGTAGGTATTTTAAGTGCCTCAAGTAATAAATGTTATATTTTTATATTTTTAAATCATTTTGAAAAGGGTGTGATTTTAGGGAGAGATTTTAAAAAAATAATAAATGAGAGAAAACATTTCTATTCTGAACATTTGTTTGTCAGATCAGGGTTAAAAAGCTGCAGTTTGAGGACAGAAGAAATGTCTCTGAGAGACATTAAAAACACCTGGAAAATAAAAAAACCCAAACATTGTGGCTATGTTTTGTTTTTAAGGTAACAATTTGGGCATTCCTGGTGATCAGATTTCTCCAAAATACCATCCCAGACAGCATAGCAAACTGCCTGCCACTTCTTTTAAACATGATTTTCAGAGGAATTAGGCAGTATTATTTTCAAAGATTCATACCATCAGCAACAAGGGATGGAGAGCACATAACATTTTTCCTTTCTTTTGCTCAGGAGCACCGTCAGACAGAATGCATGTTCCCAGTAAGCCATCAGTTCACCACTGTATTATCAGTCTGTAACTTTCTTCTAGAAGGTAGCTCGTTCTGGCAACGTTTTTTAGTCTTTTCAATTCATGCATTCCAAGTGACGTAATTTTCTGAGTAAGAGTGATGTTCCCCTTCTGCTCCGTACATTAAAAAAGATGAAATCTGTGATAGATTTTCTTTGTGCAGATATTTTTGTTTAGTTTTGAAGTTGTCATTCTTCTGTACTGCCTGAGTGTGCATAAAACTGTAACAGTAGATAGAGCATTGCCTATTAAATTTTCTTTTTATCACTGATAATCAGTCACCCTACTTGTAATTAAATAAAAAAAGGAAACGGTTGCTACAGGGCTACTTTTTTGCAGGAAGGATATTCATGCTCTGAAATGTAGGCACTGCGTGACGTTTGTATTTGTAGCTAATAAAACATGAAACTAAGGGCCTTTGAAATACAAATATTCTAATTAATTTAGAAATGTAGCTTGGTCTGGCTCTAAACCTCTGAAAATCAAATAATTACACTTCCAGATGAGGTGGTACATGGCCTTTAATACCAAAATAGGCAAATAATAGATTAAAGACTGTTTAATCTTCCCAAATAGGTTTTGAAAAAATCCCTTCAGACTTTTTCTCCTTATCACCTTTTTAATAAGTATCAAGTGTAACATGTCGGTCTTCAGGATAGCATAAGACTGTGCTAAAAATAAAATTATTAGTAATAAGCTAGGAAATTACTTCTGCCTAGTCTAGTTACATCTTACAAAGCCTGGCTGGTCTTACAACAAATGAACAGTTGTATGCAGCCTGTAAGTATTATTTAAAAAGAAAATATCCATGAAAGTAGCTTGAAGCTGTAACATTCTTCTTAAAAAACAAACAGTTTTACAGTCAGAGCTACATAATAGAAAGTTGTAAGAACGGAGCAGATTTAGAACAACTAATGAACTGTAAAACAAGGCATTTGAAAATTAGTTTTTCTTTTATTAATGGCCAAAATCTTTCATCTAGTTTGGTTTTGGTTTTTTGGTTTTGGTTTTTTTTGGTTTATCCAGGATTCTTTGCTGTTGGTTTTCCCATATTTTTGGCAGCTGAAGGGGTTTTTTTATCAGATTTTTAAATACTGAATGGCCCTTTAATCTTAACATGAATCAGTTGCTTCCCAAGTTGCAGTGCTCTCAAATCTAAATTGTAGTGCTGCTATTCAGTCTGTAACTGAGAATGTATTTGCAAAAATAAGTAAGATACTAACCCCTCCATCATGCTGTTTGTTAGGAACAGATTGCTGTGCTGCGATAAAGGGATTAAGCAAGGTAGTTTTTGGTATGCGTAAGGACTTTCTCTCCTATACCTGGGCAATATCTACTGTTTTTAAAAGCAGACCACTTTTAAAGGTGGCTTGTTTTAATTGTTTTAACAAATTGCTTTAATGAATGAGTGTCATACCTGTAGGAATAAGGAGCAGTAACAATAACCAATGATAAGGATGCATTTTGTTGACAATATCAGATACTCCTTTTAACTGGCAAGCTGATGAAAGGAAAAGGGAAAATGGTTGGGGGGAAGAGGGAGATGCTGTCCCTCCCATTTCATGTTACCTTCTGAAATGCTGGGGTGATGGGGTATCACGGAATCTGTCCCAGAGCACTGAAGAGTACATGCAGTGGACAGCTGAGCAGCATATTTCATATTTGTAAAAGGGTTCTGGTTTTTAGTGTATATTTTATCTTTGGAGAAAATATGGTAATACCCTGTTTATATGTATTCACTGAACTGCTTTGTGATACGGGGTTCTGTGCGTGTGCTGTTACGCTACTGCTCGGCTCACAGATGAGAAGCAGAAAGTTACGGGGTTTGGCAGGGTGGAAGGGCTTCATCGTGCTGTTTTGCAAACCCTTTTCTAAACCCTTTTCTGTATTTCTGAGTTAAGTTCTGTTAATGCACTGCAAATCTTTGTCATGCTTATAAAGTATGAATAGAAATGTTAGCATTCACCTTAATTCAAGCATGATAGCAGCCTAATGGAAACTTTTTACCAGATATTATTTATTTAATCAAGATCAATAACTGGAATACATGGAAAATTAC
>JAVKLA010000010.1:9368305-9428155 GCA_034782735.1 Sagittarius serpentarius | reverse complement strand
TCATACCACACTGAAAACACAGCACTGTACCAGCTACTAGGAAGACAATTAACTCTATCCCAGCCGAAACCAGGACAATTACCTTTAATGAGACTGCGGATTTCAAATCCGTGGTCAACCTTTTTTACATTAAAAAAACCCAATAGAAATAGAAGTTCGCTCTTCCAGAACTTGCCTGGCCCTGAGGTCTTTATTCCCTATTTGAGTCAATTGCCTGTTGAACATCTTTTGTCCAGTTCCGCTTCTTTTGAAGGTGACTAGAAGGTTAAGGCAAGATGGTGCCAGATCAGCATGGTCAAAATCACTCTGATCCAAAGATCTATGTTTTCTGTCAGTACCCAGTAGCTTTTAGGTCTTTGAGCCGTACTGCCAGAATTCGTATCCAAACACACCTGGCCCTCTGTTTCCTCTATCTCACAGCTTGGACAAGTTTGTCGGCACAGAGCAGATTTATTCCTTCTGTGTGTGAGATGTTCTTACTAGGTTTGGGAAAAGGTAGAGAGCTACAGGAGGCACTAAGAAATTATCTGATAGTAATTTAATCCTTGCACCTTTTGGGGAAGATTTGTATATTTTTTTTCCCACTCTGGCTGCTTTTAGACTTAGAGGGTTAGTATTCTTTAAGTGTGTTCTACTTGTCCCAGTCATCTTTCTCCAGTTAGGCCTTAATCCGGTTTGGTATCTCATGGGGAAAGCCATTTGATTCTGGTCACCTGTTGCTTGCATCCTCAATGGTGACCTTTTTTTCTTCTGAGAAGTTCACAGAATTTCAAGACCAAATGTCAGAAAGCTCCACCTTCCTTGCCCTTTTTCTGCAGGAAGGCTCTCTGCAAACCTGTTCCCTCTTCCTTCCAGAAGTTATCCCTGAGTTTTACTTAAGTTGACACAGTAGGAAGACATGTTGAAAAAAAGCCTTATTTCTGGTAAGTAACTCCTTTCCTGTGTGGCTTAGAGGAAAATGTAAGTCTTTATTTCATAACCATGTTTCATAGACAAGATTCCGTTTAAAATACATTTAATGAATCTGCTATCCCTTAATTCTTCATGCAGGTTACCAGCTAGCAATAATGGCTGAATATATATGCATGCAACTTACTTTCTACTTGGAGCATCCACAAATTATTTCGTTCTAACTATTCAACGTATTTATGCAGAATATTGATGATCTTTCTAGTCATCCGTGTTCCTCTCTTTCACCCATGTAGCATTTTATGTTTTTTCCTGTATTCACAATCTTAATAAAAAGAAAGACTAGAAAGGGTAATGCTCACCTGCAATGCTTAAATGACTAGTCAAATAGCAACAAGGAGTTACATGATCAGTGATGGGCTGCGAAGTCATCTCATGTGTTGCAGGAGTCAGTGTTTCATTCCTACACACACTATTCTTTAGATTTCTGTTGTGTCCAGAGGAATCATCTTCTGTGGATTTCCTTTGATTCCTTTATTGTTACTGCACCAGCTCATAGTCTTTTCTTGAAATAAAAAAAGCAAACTAACGAAGCAGTGTTAGCTCACGTGCCAATTTGCCATTGGCAATCAATTTTTTTCAAAGGGCAAAAATACTGACCATGCTTTAAACACTTGGCAGAAAGCATTTTGGTTATGTAAAGTAATAAAGTAATCATGACCCATTTTTTTTAAACTCTGAAGTGCATATGAAATGGTCTAGCAGCTTTTATGGACTTTTAAAGAATATTTTAATTGTCATTTTTCTTTTGACAGATTTCTTTGGTAAAAGTATAATGCCTTAACTGATGGCATTATTATTCAAATTGTTGTCTGTGCATTTAAGATGTTTAAGTTAAAACATTTAGTTGCTATGGTTACCCAGCTGAATCTGTAGGCAGATTCTTGGAAAAGTCTATCTGTAAAGGTTAGTATTTTCTGTGTGTACCTGTAAATTGCTATTATGTTTTTTTATGCACAGTCAACTGAGTCCTCAAATTTGAATCTGTAAGGTTAGTCTTTGCATAGTCCCTGTTCTTCCTAAATTAATTGTATACAATATTTTTTCATATTTTACTTTTCAAAAATGCCCCAGATAACTGGAAACTAATCTTTTTTGGAACAAAATAAAATAAAAGCAACTTTGAAACTTCAGGTGTTGCCTTAAATCTTCTCCCTTTTTTGCACAGCAGTAAGATAGTATACGTATGTTTAATGTAAATACTGGGGAAAGTGACAGGGCCTACAGAATTCTGCCACTCTAATTTACAATTGCCATACAGATAAGTAGTACTTTTTTTTTTTTTTTGTACAGACATTTAGAGACAAATCCTTTTCACGTTCCGTGGAGTGCAGGAACTTAGATGTTCAGCGTGGTGCTGACTCTGTGAAGGAAAAACAACAAACCATCTACCAGTTCTACTTCTCCAGCTGTTCTCTGGGTTTGCGCTGCATCTGTGACAGCCCCTTTGTCTGGTCTGAATACATTTGGAACTATTTCACGTAATCCTGTTTTGCTTGTTTTTTTTATTTTCTGTTTTATTTCTGAGATACATTAAACAGAATGGTAACAAAATGTAATGAAACTGAAGTACTGCATTTTCGGACGTTAAGAAAGAGTCTTGACAGTACTTTGGATTTCGTAGCATGAGGCAGTGCCTCATTGAGGAGAACAGAAATGCTGGCTCTTTAGTTTTTCATGCTTCATGTGTGATTTTTTTCACTTCCCACACTTAGGGTCTAGCTCATAGTTGTCTTCTGCCAATAGAATGGGCCTGGTAAACCTAGCTTTGAAACTCTTTCCCTTGAGTCAGGCTGAGAGGTCTTTCCTGGGCAGGGACCGAGCACCCTGTCTCCACAGCCTGCTTAGCACTTCATTAATAAAAAAATGACACCTCTTTTGTCAGCTTGGCAAGACAGAAAATTGTTTGTGGATATCCAGACCGGATCTCTCCACTTTAGTTTAAACGCAGCATCTCATTTGATGCTATGGCAGTATAAATTTAAGTTCCTCTTGGTATAAGATTAATCAAAACAATGAATGCTCAGTGCTACTAAAAATGATAACAGATGTTTTAAAGAGCTTTTATATTTATGGAATCAATTACTCATTTATCCCAAAGGTACGCTTCATCGTATTGGAAAGGGAGTATCTCTTCTTTGGTAATTGCTACAGTGAGAACAGCTCTGGAGAGCAAATCTGGAGAACACTGGCTTTACTTTTTGCTTTTGAGGAATCATTTCTTTGCCTCAGTTCTATGTAATCAAACCAGAGGTGTTTGTTGACCATAAATTATAGGGTAAAGAAAGGGGAAAACCGCTGACAGTTCAGACACTTACGAGAGAGAATTTGTAGTATACACAGTATCTGTGTTACTGCTCCTTTTTAATGTATGTTTTCAGTATACTTCACACATGGGAAATATGAGTCAAGAGTGACCTACAGCAGCATGGGCAGAAACTACTGAAGGTAAAAAAGAAAAACAAAACAAGAAGAGATTAAATACCAGCAGAAGCTGTACTGCATAATCACAGTTGGAACTGTGCAATAGAGTGCAACATAAAACAGTGGGCAGCCTAACTTTAATTTCCTGTACTTTAGTTAATATATTAAGTTATATTAAATGATTTTGTGTAATCTTTACTTTATATTCAGTTACTCTTTCGGGAGCTTGATCAAATAAAGTGAAGAATTTCCTTTTAATGCGAACAGATCTTGAATATTTCTTTGACTCTTCCTCAGAAGCGAAGTGTTTTAATTTAGTAGAAGACAATTTTATTTTGCTAATGAATTGAATGCTTTTGAAATGAAACCTTTTGCTGACCTTTTTATTTTAGTCTTGTTGTTATGTTGCAAATTCATCAAACTTCATTGAAGTGTCTTCATTGAAAAAATAGCAAACATTTGGCTGTATAGCTTATAATTAGATTTTTCACTTCATTTCATTTACTGTCATGGAGGAGTTGAAATACTCTCACCAAGTATGAAATTAGTGGCAGGCATTGATCATACTAAAAATTTTGGTTCCCAAAGTCAGAGACTGAATTTTTCAGGTGCTCGGCAGAGTCTTCCCTCTTTGAACTACAAGCAGGGGGACTTTTCGAGTTGAGATACTCTTCGAAGTTATAAAGCACTTCTGTTCTGTGATTTTATGGACCTTTTTTGTCTGAAGGTTGCTAAACTGAAGTTCTCTTTTCTCTATGAATCTTCAACAGACTAAACAGCTGGATATGTGAGATCAATTTTCCACTTTCAAATGCTTTCCTTCTAGTTTCAGACTTGGTCATCATTGTCTGTGATGAGTTTTCAGCGAACTCACCTTGATTTAGTGACTCTCTCATCGTCTGAGCTGGTGGACTTTCGTCTTCTAGCTGTGCCAGAATTTTCTAGGTGTTTTGAAAGAGTAAAGCAGTCCTGTGAAACATTAGTTTATCCTGAATCTTTAGCTTCTCCAGCACTTAAATCAACCTTTCCTAAAGGCGTAAGAGCCTTGAAGTCATTCTCATCCCTGGACGTAGCTTTGATTTCTTTAGCTTTTTCCTGTGTCTGTCTATCTTTAGATCTGGAAGACTGCCAAAATGTATTTTTGCTTTACCTTGACTTGTTTAATTAAGATGGGAGTTATTTCTCCTGTAATTGCATTTGAAGTTTTCTTGTCTCTTCCCAAGCCATGAAAAATTAAAGTAGAAAGACTCTGCTACCTAATGTTCCCAAGTTTCTCACTATTAAGTCATCATCATAAATTTGAAAATGAAGTTTATTTGGTAAGCTTATCACTCTCTGCATACTGGATTGTAATGCTGCTGCTGTTCTTTGCCCTTGCAGAACCTAACACGGTTTTACTTTTTGTTTACTTGCCTACATGCTGGGAATCTTCTTGTTGATTGTCTTTTTGGTGTTACCTAGTTAACAAACGTGTGGCACAGATGACTAGGAGTTATGTACCTGCCTTTAAGGGTCAGAATTTTTGTTTAAGGAATCATGTCAGTAATTGCAAAATAACAACTGGAGCAGAATTCATGGGACTACTTTGGTAAAACATCTTCTGAATCATTAAACATGGCAGTGATTTTAAAAAAGAACATGGAAGCAAAATTCATGGAGTTAATATTTAACTTTTCAAACACTAGCGTATAATATTCAGGAATTTCTATGCTAATGTTGGTCAGCTTCAGTTCAAGAGTTTCATATACCCAAACAAGCTACATGTAACTTTTAAAAATTAATAATAGTTTTAACATATATTTATAGATCTGTGTTTCTGCAGGGTGTAGTGCAATTGGATTTAAAAATGAAAAGTTTTTTTTAAAAGGGTTTCCCTTAAGCAATTTTTTAAAACCTCCTAATTTGCATGGATGAATCTTGAATGTACAAGTGCATTCGTGGGTGCAAGAATTAATGTGTTTTTCTACTTTCCTGTGAGTACTCTAGGTTAATTTACCATCCAGAAACACTTATTAACATGCTAGCAGTATACATACTGTGTATTTTTTGTCTCTGTAACACTGTGTGAAGTGTTGGTGTGTTACATGTTGTTCATTTTCTACTTCACCTGCTATTCATAGCCTTAACGAGAAACCAAAGTAGTGTGCTGAGTACAAAGAACAGAGAATCATAATTCCATATTGAAAATTTTCTAAGGTTGTTTTGGTGGTTTTTTTATCACACTATACTACTGCTCGTGTGCATATTAAGATGTGATGGGTTTGTGTTTGCAAACTATGCTAGGCTGTGTCAGCATGCAGTACAAGTTTAGTTATCTTCATTCAGGTGAAGCCAAGTTGGCTCTTACTGTATTTAGCTGCATGAAGCAATTGCATTATCAATAGAAGAATTGGGCTAAGTCAGACTGTAGCCTATAGCTCCTAATAAGGCAAACTAACTAGGGTTAAAATCATCATCACACTGGTATTAAGGATCTTGATGTATTATCCTGCAGTGAAAAAACATGTAGAAAGTTTTTCTGGCAAGCAATTACAGACTGTACAGTTTCAGTAGAGCACATGCACATTTAGCTTCCTCTGCCAGCAAAGTGTCATTTAGATTAGGATGGATATCCAAGCAGGAGACTCTATAAAAATATGCTAATGTGTCCAACCAGTTCTGTGTGTATTGGCACAATTTCATTCTTTCTAAAATGCGTAAAGTTCTTACAAAGAATATATCCAAGTATTGTGTATATATTTCTCTGTATCTTTATATATCTCCAGTTATTCGTTATTCTTTGGTAGGTGTATATATATGTACATGGATTATTCATGGCTGATAAAGCTCAGTAGTCTCTGGAACACTAATAAGAATAATGAGAATTTGGAATTCTCTGTGACATAGTATACTTGCAATTGTGAGCTGAAACTCATTGACGTTCCAATATGACTAAAAACCTTCCAAACCCTTACCATTCTTTTATTTATAAATAATCAGAAAATGAATTTGATTCTCTTAAGGATGTAGAAAGCAATAATCCCAAGTGGTGGCATAAAGTTATGATTTATGAAGAACATGCCTTTTGTTGTATTTTGAATGACAGGTATACAACAGAGCAGTAACTAGAAAGTAATTCCTGTAATGTCTTTTATGCATCTCACTTTGAAAATATTTAAGAATGAAGTTAAAACACGACAGTTGAAAAAGGATGAGTTGTATGTTCACTTATTATCTAACTACCCACTATTTACTTTGAGCAGCACGTAGTAGCTACTGTCCATCCTTGCAGGTTGTTAGCAATTAATGAGATAATAAAGAGCTTGCACATTTGATGTGGGGAGTCACAGCTAAGGAAAAATTATTCAACGTGTTGCCATGTCCTTAGATTGAAACTGTAATTGTTCAGCATATCCACCATCTGTCCGAGTGACTCATGCCTGTGGCTGTACTTCTGCTGAAGTAAAGATTTTGTACAGTCATGGAGTATTGATAACAAATGTGAAGAGTTACAAAGTAAAAAATGAGATAAGCTTTGAGTTGTCTATCCCTTTGTATGTCTTCTCCTTTTTTTATAGATTTCATATATTAAAAACATACTGTTCAAATTGTTTAGGCAAATATTAGTTGACTTGGAATAATCTGTTTTGCTTTCATGGCACACATCAGAAAGCATGTAAATATATGGATATATCTCTTGCTGAGTATAAATATACATAGAAGTTACAGGTTGGCTGTTGGACATTATGGCTGATAAAGAAACCCACACTTAATTTCTTCTCTGCTGCATAATATAGAATCATAGAATGATTTAGGTTGGAAAAGACCTTCCAAGATCGAGTCCAACCGTAAACCTAACACTGCCAAGTCCACCACTAAACCATGTCCCTAAGCACCATGTCTACATGTCTTTTAAATACCCCCAGGGATGTGACTCAGCCCTTTCCCTGGGCAGCCTGTTCCAATGCTCAGCAACTCTTTCAGTGAAGAATTTTTTCCTAATATCCAATCTAAACCTCCCCTGGCACAACTTGAGGGTGTTTCCTCTTGTCCTATCGCTTGTTACTTGGGAGAAGGGACCGACCCCCACCCCGCTACAACCTCCTTCCAGGCAGCTATAGAGAGCGATAAGGTCTCCCCTCAGCCTCCTCTTCTCCAGACTGAACAGCCCCAGCTCCCTTGGCTGCTCCTCATAGGACTTGGTCTCTAGACCCTTCACCAGCTTTGTTGCTGGCTGCTTATATTATTACAATATTACTATATATATTTTGAATATAATATGAACCCTTATTATTATGATTGGGTTGGGGTTTTTTACAGGACGATATCACCTAAAGATCCCATTCAATTTTACAGTGTGTTGTGCTTGGTAAAAAATCAATATGAAATACAAAAAATAGATTGGCAGCTGGAAACTCTATTTTGCCATTTTAAGTCAGAGCTTGAAAGTTTTAGGACATGTAAATGCCTTTTGTGTGACTGCCATCTCCAGGCTGTTGTCTAGAACAACTAATCCAATGTAGGCTTCATACCAGCAGGCACATCTCTTACGTATCTGTAGTCTTGTTCAGCTCATTAGGCCGCTTAGACTTCCCACAAGTTACAGCTGTTGGGAATATTTTCTGTGTTTGTTCTTGTCTGAGGGTTTTGTTCTGTGTTTAAGGCTTAGTCCGTTCAAAAGGAAGGCCTCTTTGAATAATGACAGGGTCTCTGTTGGAGACGACATACCTCTGGCTTGCACCATGTTAATTCTTTTCTCAAAGAGATGAATTTGAGGCGGCAGGAGTACAAAACCACCTCTTCCTATGTTTTTACCAGCACCTTACCATTTTGCTGTTAGTTGTAGTTAAACCCATAGTCTTAATTTGTATGCTTACAAAAGCTGAATGTTCTAATTCTTTCTTTCATTGCATCAGGCTATGTTTGATGCTTTATCACATCTCCCTGAGTGGTATGGTATAAAAGAAATGCAAGCAAATTGGATAGGTGACTGCGTTGGATGCTATCTTGACTTCTCGCTAAAGGTGAGTCAGAAATTTCAGTACTGCTGTCTTGCTTGGGCTAACCGCAACCCCTGAAATGTGTGACAGGAATGAGTTTTCAGATCTAAAAAGCCTGAAACCTACTAAAAGAGGTTGTTATATGTTCGTGCCCACACCAGCTCAGATTCCTGAAGACCACCACTTGTGGGCTGAAGAGATGCTCCCTGCTACCCTCCTTAGGAGAGGGTTTGTGCATTCAAGTGCAACATCGGATGCAAACTGGCTGTGTGTATTTATGCCAAAATCCATGCCAGCTACTAAGCATTCCTGAAAGCCAGGACATTTAGGGGAGCAGTGCCCAGAGCAGCATCAAGTGGCACTGCAGAGGTCAGCTAGGACCTAGCTGGGCTTTCGCTCCTCTCTGCACAGCACCTTCTCTGTCAGACCCAGGCTGACCTCAGGCAAGCCCCTTTACTTACATTTGTCCATTATTTCGTGTACTACGTTCAGTAATTAAAATAATGAAACCCACACAGTTAGGTAGTGATGGACCTACGGAGAAGTCTAGATAGAAAGAGAGGAGAGGAAGGAAAAAGAAACCTTAAGAAAATCGTAATCATCTACAGAAGGACTTCAGATTTTCCCATTTTTCTCCAGAGATGCAAAAGGCTGCTTGAATACAATAGTGACAGAAGAGATTTTTCAGAGACCCTGATGGAATTTCAGCCCTTGTGCTTCAAAGCTTTATTGTGCTTCTTTACTCTGGTCTAAGACTTTAAAAGTGACTTCTTATTTTAAAATACTGAATTTTGGGGAACTTCAAATTGAGACAGCTTAAACTTTCTTAATACCTCTGGACTGCGTGCTGCTAGAAGGTGCATTTTTGTATTTAAGTTGTTTTTATCAATTGTTTCTGAAAATGTATATCAATACCTGTTGTAGGAAAATCTCCTTCTAAGACCTGCATACACTCCACGGTTAATTGACCGAAAAGATAAAGCCTGTTGATAGGGCCAGGTGGTAATTCTTAAGCAGTCTTCTAAGTTTATTACGCAGATTTTATGTCCAGTTGTTTTAATGTTGTGCCACCTTTTTTTATTCCTATACGTAAGCTGCAGCATTGACTTCATCAGAGAAGTGTGGTGGAAAGCCTGGTGGCTGAAAAATCCTAAATTCTTTTTAGATTTCAGGGGTAACATCTCATTGCTGTTTCTTGGGAACAGGGCATGCATATTAAAAGTGAACAGAAGGATTCTGTCTTACTTAACCAGGGATTGAATCTCATTCAGTAGCACAATGTAATATACCATATGATTTTAGAACTTTTTTTTTTAATAGGTATATTTGGATAAACTGAGGCAAGACTGTAAAGCAACTTGCTCAAGGTCTTAAAAGTAGATTTTGTCAAGGTTTGATTCTAGAAACTTCCTATAGTGGGAATGCGTCTGGCTTTGCTATTCAGAACTGTGTGTTTCTGCAGGGTGATGTAGCCTTGTTCGTTGCATAAAAAGGAAGGGGAATCTAAACCCAGGGAATTTTCCTGCTCTTTTTCAGGTTAATGGTGAAGTAACAGGAGAGACGCTAGCAGCTTACGCCTATACGCCTGAAGCCATCTATGGAGCTTCCCATTTATATATCTTACCGACTCACAGACTGCTGCATGGGAATAGCAGTCTCAAGGAAGTCTTTCAGAGGGAGTTCGTCCCAGGGAAAGGTGATGTTTTGCTCATGCTGCATTTTGTTGAGTCATAATTTTAGAGAATGATCTTCAGAGAATGTGTGTCAAGCTGAGCAGGAGCTGTTCCTGTTGAGAGGGAGCAGGTCTTTCGATTCTTGGTATATGTCAAACACTATCACATCAGCTTGTCCTGGCTTCAGCGGTGGTAAGAGCAGCTACGTTAGAATTCTTCCTTTTATCATGGCTGTAACACTTCATAGTATATAAAAGCAACGGAACAGATTCTTGTTTCCTCATGTACCAGAAGTGAATACTCCAGCTCTGACTACGTCAGCCCATTGGAAAATCTCAGGGCCATATGGGAATTTGTCATTAGCATAAAGACAGCAGAACCGACCCTCGCACCAGCCGTGATCTCTTCCTGTCACAGGGAATATAGAGAGGGCAGTAGATCACTGATACATAGCAAAGCAGATCATTGATAAATAGCAAAATAATACTCTGCTACTCAGATCCTTAGGTAATAGAAGATGCTAATGGATAAATTCAGAGTATCCCTATGGCAGGTCATGACCTGTACAGAGGATACAAATAAGTGGAAATTCTTTAATTGGTGTTAACTGGTTTCCTGAAGGGGTCTTACCACCAATTCTGCCTGTATGTAACATCCCTGGCCTACTATTTTTTTTGTTGTTTGGAAAACCTGAAAATTACAAAAGTACAATGTATACTGAATATTTTTTTGTTTCCACTTCAGGCTGGTGTTCAATATTTATTTTTTTCCTCACTGATAAAGATGAGGCTTCATTGTCTATGTAACATTTGACGTCAACAGCAATGAAGCAGGAATCTTACGGAAAATTGTGATGGTTGCACAGAACCTGCTTTATTTTTGTGTGCTTCATTTCTATAACCTTTAAAAAGTTTGTTAGCAGAAAAAAATGGAGCCTGAATATGTTGAGTGTGTAGAGCCCTTGTCTTGGAGCTGAGCAAAGCTTGGAGAATTTTTGTTAAGGAGCAAATTTGCAGTTCTTACACTTCAGCCAAATCCAAGCAGTAACCGCAGAAACGCACATCCATGCATGTGCCTGTATCTTTGTTGGATCTTGTGCTTTAATCCAAACCGCACAAGTACAAAATTTGGTTTTAATAAATTTTTTTATTTATTACTTAGAGGTGAGCAACCAGTTTTCAAACATTAAATTTTTTAGCCGAGAAAAATTTGTTAATTTAGAATGTTAATTCTTCTAGTTTTAACAGCGTGAGGTCTCTGAGATAAAGATTTGACCCTTACGTTGTTCATTATCTCATCATAACACTATGCATACATTCTTTACATTTGTAACTGTAATATTGTCTCTTTACAGCTATTTTAATAATGATGTGAGCAAACGAGCCCAAGAAGAGTGCCTTCATAAACTGGAGTTACTATTTTGGGTTCCATCATAAAATCAAAATTATTGCTGAGTGGAAGAGAGAAGTTATTTTTAAAAGTAGACTGTCCTACCCACTCAGCTCCCTGTTCATGACGCTTTTTTGTTAGTTGCTTTTAAAGAGTGATTCCTTTTGTACCTTTTTTTAAAACAGAGGAGGAAAGCTGTGTGCAGTGGATGGAATGTGAGACATTTTCTCTAGAGTATGGATATCTCAGACACCTGAAATTTGAAAAAGTAGTAGTCAGAAATAAACAAATATATCACTTGTGTTAAGAGTGATGAGATACAGTAGCCCTATTGTCTAAAATGCTGTTACGTTATTTCAAGCAGATTTTATGCATTGCAATACAAGCCTAAGCAGCCTATATGTTAATTATTTAATTATCACCAACTTAAAGGCACTGAAAAAGTTAGAAGCAGGTCCAAATTGACATCTGGGGTTTGAATCCTCAAAAATTGGAGTATTCAAGTTTGGTTTTCTTCTTGCCAAGCCACCCAAGCTGTACATTGTAAATCTATTTCAGTTTATCACAGTTCTCACCCTTGATTCTCTCTTCTTCTCTCTCCCCGTCCCTGTGGACTCTGTGTTCCTCGTTATTTAGGGTTTTTTTTACATTGGTCAATATTTCTCATGCTTTGTAGTGCTTCTGTAAGAAGGCAAATCGTAAGCCTAGGATATATGCTCGCCTTCATTTTCATCTGAAAAACTGGATTTTTTTTGTGTGTCTGTAATTTTGTAATAATGTATGCTAGTATATTATTCAGGGCTTACTGGAGCCAATTCATACAACTTTGCAGCACGCCTGCACTTTGGTCAACTCAATTTTTTTATTATAATCCAAATTTTGCTCTGTTTTTGTTCAGGTGTTTGTTATGTTTTCTAATTGTGGAAATCTATCAGTCTGACTTACTGAAGATTTTGATATGTCTGAGCTTTTTAGAAATGTGATTAGGCTTTTCATTTTCTTTCTTTTTTTTTTTAAACAAAACTAATTTAAATTTCATGCATGTTTAAGATAAACTGAGTTCTAATAGTAAGTAATGTTCTTAGCATATCTTCTGTCATACTTTACTTACCATGTTCATTACATTTGTTTTCAGACTCACTCACTTCAGTGACAGCTGTGAATTTGCTTACCAATCAGGAGATTCCTGTAGTCATTTCAGCAAAAACCAATTTTGAGAATTTTCTCGATACTAAAATAGGTATGTGACATTTAATGTGTAAGTAGAATAGTACAGTTTTCAGTTGCTGTGTTGGAGCACGAAATACTGCTGCGGTAAATCTTTGAACACAGTGGCTCTCTTCTGGACTTCAGAGCTCTGTTCTTCATTCCTGTTCTTCAATAGTGAAGAAGACATGGAAAAGTAGCTATGTGGAATCTGTCCAGCGGGAGAGATTTACAGGATGATAAATTTTAATGGAAATATTATAAAATTAGTATGTTTAATGAGCTAAATTGGAGGATCTGCATGTCTTAAGAGGATTGATTACTTACCGTGCTTGTGTATGTGGCTGTCTCTCACCATCCTTACTCAAAACAGAACCGTGCCATTGTTTGACATAAATATTTTGCAAACAACCCAAACTTTTAGCTTTTTTGTGTCTTATGTTTACGTAAATTACGTGCATCCTTACAGAGAAATGTTTCGGACAGTAAATGTACAAAACTTCCAAGTTTGACTTTTATCTGATAATATTTGTGTTGAGGTCAGTAAAATAATTCAGAACAGGAAATAATTCTGCCCAGGTAGTCTTGGGCCGTTATCTTGGGTCCTTTATCTCTAAAGGAAGCATTCCCATAATTTAAGGCACCTAATTTAGGATTGAGGATCCATAAACAGAGGGGGAAGGTCATTGCTAGAGGATACTCTGAATCACCTGGAGTGGGCTTCTGTTCTCAGAGCTGTCCTACGAAGCAGCCTGTCTGCTCGTGTCCTACGCAGGGAGCCTAGCCCCTCAGCTTGGGCAGCTGAGTACACATGGTTAGATGATGTGACTGTCCTAAGTAAAATTAGAAATTGTACTAACTTTTTAAAATGGTGTCCATTTTAACCTGCACCCACCAAGCTTTTTGTTTACTCTTGTGTTTTGCTGTGGTCTCTGACCTCAGCTGCATTGAGCAGGCAATGTTCTGTGCCAGTCCTAAGAGGAAATCATTCTCTCTTCTTCTCCCTTTCCACTACCTTCTTCATCCCTTGGCTGCCTTTTGTTGCCCCCCTACTGTTGATACTTCTTTCCTGCCCTGGAGCTGCTGGTTGCTTTTCTACACCACTGCCAATATTGGCTGTTCCCGCACAACAAGTGGACTGAATAAAACCAGCTGACGGTGCAAAAATGTCTTGGATGACCCTCACAAGGCTGGTGGAAATTATCCACTTGGGCTGTACACCTTACTTGCAACATACCCGCATCTTACACTTTAGAAATTAATCTGGTTTTGAGAACCAGAACCTTTCCTCATGTAAGAGAAGCCAAATAGTTGAGATACCTAATCTTATTTTTCATTAAAAGCTTCCAGCTGGCTCACTGGCATGTACCTTGGCCTTCCGTCTGCTGGAGACAGCCCAGCTCTTCCTGGGAAGCGCTGGATGCCAGCTGTTGAGCTTTGTGAATGTACATTAATAGCATCATCTTTTCAAAAGGAGGAGGACCAAAAACCAAGACCCACTTTTTTCCGTTTGTAGAGCATATTGTGGAGCCACCTGTTGCAGGCTGCAGGGCAGCTTGACAAATTAAGATACATACATTATTCTATAATAGGGCCTTGAAATGGCAGGAGCGTACATCTGCTGGAGAGATAAAATAGCAATTCTGTATTTTGCTAGTTAAGGAGTTACTTGTCACAGGGGAGTTTTGCATGGTTTTCTTTATATATGGGAGTTTGGAAGCAGATAACTAAGGAGTTACTTGTCAGAGGGGAGTTTTGCACGGTTTTCTTTAGTTATCTGCTTCCAAACTCCCATATATTAACATATAGCAGGCATTTCATTGCCTTAACAAAGATGATTGCTGCACTGGTTTTGAATGAAGTAGTTTGTATGTTAATAATTCTAATGTACTCAGCAATATTTTGAGAGGTTTTGTCTGTAGTTTCACGAACTTAATGTTGGCATTGGCTTGTCGGAATAAGTTTCTTTGCCTTTTAAAGATGACAGCAGTTGTGCAAGATTGTTCAAAATGTTAAATGAATTATCACTGAAAGGAAAAAATATGCAGAAAGATGTATCTCTCTGTGGAAATTCTCAGTGTTATTTCAGAATACATGTGATAACAAAGTTAAGGAATTTCTTAACTCACGCTGAAAGGTGGTTCTCCAGAGTAGAACTACGATTTATGACTGTCCCAAATAATAAGATGCAAAGGAAAAGATAGTATCAGGGGCCGTAAGTACTGTGACTTCTCTAACTGGCTGGAACAGCGGTAGGAAGTGCTCTCAGTAGTTATATTCTGAATAGAAAATCGATGTTACTGTTTTCCTGACTTTATAAACAAATCATGTCTTTCATAATAAGTTAAAGGGATAGTAATGTTAGAGACTGTTGTGTTGTACATTTTAATAAACTATGAAATTAGAGATTACATTTACTATTGAAACGAGGACTATTTCGGCTGTTTGTTTAGTATTTGTTTCTCATATTAGCAGATAGAATTAACATTTGTATTATTTAAATATATTTAGATACTGTAAGTGTATTGAAAATTTTATTATTTATCCACATTTTGTAGCTTTATTTTTAGGAACCGTCAAATTTTCAGCCTTTTCTGAGGTAGGATATGGATGAAGATTTGGATTACAGAGAAACTGAGAAAATGTGTTTGTAATTATTGCTGCTTAAATTTCACTGCTTAAAGAACATGAAAACTGTTTTATTGTTCTTAGATTTTTAAACTCCTTTTGGGCAAACATAAGTCATTATAAAGACAGCATCACAGAAATAATTAGTTTTATCCTGAAACTGATGATTGATATCCATGTTAGTCAGTCCCAGGACTGATTTATTTTTTCTCCCCTCCTAGGAATTCCTAGTACTAGTGCAGAAGATGCTGCAGTAGCTAAGAATCTGGGCATTTCTTTCACCGAAGTCATTGAGACATTGCCAAATGGTTTGGAGAAGGTCATTAATTCTGCAGAGGTGGGTATACGAGTGTGGAGTTCTTTCCAGCTTACAATAACAATGCAAACTAAATATGTTTTCACAAGAGTGCCAAATACTTTGTATAATTACAGGAATTTTTTTTTTTTTAAGAATCAAGCCAGGCTTATACTACCAAATTTCTAGGAATAATATAATGGTGAAATATGTTGGCTCTTCTGTAGCACTAAAATGAGTTTTTTTCCTTTTGTACATGAGAGGAAGGTACAGTATTGGTCTGAGTTTTATAATGGAAACTGAATAATTAAACCCATGTTAAAAGTTGATTCTTATTTCATTATCTCTATAGATTTTTAAGCTAAATATTAACATATTAGTTCTTTTTCCACGTATTCACTGAAATGTGGTGTAAGTCTTTATGGTAACATATCTGCCTGAAGTGACATAGAAATCTTGTCTTTAAATAAGATATATATGGTATTATAGCTCTTGAAAAAAATGCATTTGATAGCAGACACAAAGCTCATATTCTGTTACATGACAGGTAGGGTCTAAGTGGTTCAGATGTATGTGAAAGCAACACTAGAAAAACCTACAATGAACACAGGAGAAAGCAAGCTGTTTTACCATTTGCATTTCCTCCGTCTCTACCTTGTGTTGGTGATGTTCTAGAAGTTTCAGCATACAGCAGTTGCTTAAAATATCAGCAGTAAATGCAAATATTTGCCAATAAAGGCTGAAGGGGTCTACAAGACTCCTTCTTAGCCTTGTTCTGTTGAGACCATCAAGAACATTATCCCTTGAGCAAGAGGGGTTAAATGAGCGGCTGGTATGTGAATAGTGTCTTGGGCAGGAGGGTGTTAAGCAGCAGGAAGGGGGAAACTAATATGAGGCTTATCACCTTTGACTCTTAGAAATGGCATTTGTGACTTTTTTTCTGTTCTTGCATTTTCACTGACAGTACAAATTTTTCTTTCTTCTTCTGCTCCTCTGTTTTTTTAATCAGATCACAGGCATGACTCGGCAGGAGGCTTTAAAAGCTGTTACCCAGCAGGCCAAAAATAAAAGAATAGGTGGAGACCTAACGAGTGACAAATTAAGAGACTGGTTAATATCTCGACAGCGGTACTGGGGAACACCTATTCCTATCATTCACTGCCAGACATGCGGCACTGTCCCTGTACCTTATGAAGACTTACCTGTGGTGCTGCCCAGCGTAACCACCTTCACAGGAAAGGGAGCGTCGCCTTTGGAAACAGCCCCAGGATGGGTGAACTGTTCCTGCCCGAGGTAAGCCAGTGCTGCATTTACTGCAAGCTGGGAGAGATTGCTTCGTACCTGCCTGTTTCTTGTGCTCTTTCCGTAAGCGTTTGACTGACCACTCTTGAGACAGGATACTACTACAGAATCATGTTTGGTCTGACCCAGCATAGGCGGTGTTTTTTCTTACATACTCTGTAAAACTGCTTGTTTTGCAACGCAGACACCCATCGCTATTTCTTCATAAACAAGCTGAAGCAAAACTCACTGTTTTTAAGTTGGAGGAGAGAAAAAAGGGAGAACAGGATTATATTCTCCCTACCCCCATTTCTTAACAGTATTTCTTCATTTACTACAATAATTTTCACCAGCAGAGTTCATATAAAGCTTATAATGGTTACTGAATTATGTCCTTTTGTTAGGGAAGCTAACATCGTGTTCATTTTCTTAGCAGTAGTCCAACAATAAAGTGTTTCCTCAGCTAGGCAATTCTTTATCATGAAGAATCACGTTCACTGTATGTTACAGATAACAGCATGTAATTCAGATTGAAGGAGGTAGTAAGTATATGCATCTTGTCAGTGCTGTAATCTGTATGGTTTGTAGTCCAGCTGTTTAAGAAATAAAATGGCCTAAATTAAGTAGTGAGAGGTATGTCATGAAAATTAGTTGTCTAATCTTGAGGGCTGCTCAGATACTCTGTATGCTGGAGTTTGCATACAGGTTCTCCAGAAGGAACTGGTAGAACATGAGGTATCCCAGGGAAGTTTTTCATCAGCAGTGCAATGCAGCGCTGCTACTAGCAGACTGACCAAATGGGAACATTATCAGGCTGCCGGGCAGGGGAATCAGACATATAAGTGGTGTTAGGGGTCTCATTGATAATGCAGCAGTTTCAAAACATCTAACTTTATTTTGACATTTAAACGGTAGAATGTCAGTGTGGGTTTCATTTCTAATTAGGTAGCTTATGCACAGCCGTTCTGTGGTTCTCTGGGAACCTTGACCATTGTTGATAACACGTGTTTTATGTAAAAAGCACATTTGCTTCCACGTTTCTGCCTGTTTAAATTACATACAGCAGTGTATTTTAAAGTGTGACTCTTGCAGGGAAGCCTTACTAAACAAGATCCACAGGTTTAGTAAAATCCCCAGAAATGCCCTGGTCTACAATTCCTAATTTCAACTGAAAAAATTTCCTGATGTGACTGAAAGTCACTGTCTGCACTCTTGGCTTCCTCTTGACCTTAATTCAAAAATGATTTTGTTGTTTACCAGGCAGCAATGTACTTTTGACATATAGCAAATCCTTATGGTTTCTGGATAGTTATTGTGGCTGCCCTACTTGAAAGTTAATCAAGGGCATTTGTTTAATCAGAAATAAAAGTGTACAGGATTAGTTTCTTAACCTAAAATGTGGTAGTTTGGTGAAATTAACTTTTTTTTTAATTCTCACCTTGATTTGGTTTATTAATTCTCACCTGTTTGACAGCTATCTTCAGTATTGCTCATCCATATGTCTGCTACAGTTTCAAATCCTTTGAGCTATTACGATTACGTGTGGATAGTCTTCCTTGCTTGGAGAAGTTAAGTCATCCCTTCCTTTAGTCCTTCTCTCCAGTAATAGTTGGGGTTTTTTTTATTAGTTGCGTTTAAGATCTGGAATTAATAAGGAAAGCAAGATGGAAAGATACAAAAGTCTGTGAGTATTTGAGTGACAATAATGTTAGCAATCGTAAATGGGAGAAGTTATTCATTGTTATACAAGTCCAGGTAATTGCGTTAGCTGTCTGAAGATCGTCTAACGAGATTACAGCATTGTGCCTGTAATCACAATATTGATATAAATGGTATAAATTTTGAAAGATGCCCATGTAGTCTCTGTTAGTGAGCCGTGTCCGTTTAGAGTACAGGCAACACCCGAGGCATGAAGCAGATACAGTTATGGTTCAGTGACTGTAAGTAGTCTTGCTTTTGACTGAAAAGCCATTCTCTTTCAATGTAATATGGTATTTCTTTACATTGGTCAAGTCTCTGCTTGTACGTACAATTTAATAAAATGGTTATTCCATATTGAAAAGCAGTTAGAAGTAAAATTTCTTTACTACATTATTCCCGTTGAAAGAAAAACGTACTGGTAGAGAAGGACGCAGGGCAGAGACAGAGGGAAGGAAAATGTTAAGTGCTGGTACTCTCGTAAATTTGCCTTGGCAAGCCAAGCTGAAGCATCAGGCAGACAGGCAGGTACATGTTGCAACTCAGTCGTCAAGCCTGATCAGAGACTAAATATGCAGTTGGAAAATATTAAATAGCCAGTCCCCATTTAGTATGTGTATTTATTACACATATACATACATTTAAATTTACATACCATTATAAATTGCATACATTTTTTACATATAGCCAGTGGTATTTATATACAGGTATGTCACAGGTTGCAAAGTTTTATTGACATTAGAATAATCCCATTGTTGTAACAGTAAGAGTTTTAAAGAGGGATCATTTACAACAAGTGGAAGTTTATGAAATGTGATTATTGGCTCCTACAAACAGTTTATATTCAGGGAGAAATTAGCACAAAGTAACCTGAGCTTCTAAAATTTATTTTAAAATTGTTTCTCAGGGCTGCCACTGTATCTCCAAGCAAAAACTGATTTGCTGTAATCACAAATTAAAATTGTGCCACAAGGTCAGGAAGAGATTTGCTACATCTTAGTGAAAGCTGAAATTGAACGAAGTTCATTTTTTCTGGAGATGATAAATGGAATCAGCAAAGACCTTCTTGTACAGACAATTAGTGAGAGGCAACCACCCGCTCCTTCTGCTAAATATTTATAAAATGATTTGTCTGCTGGTACCTAACGAGTGTGATGTATATTCAGTACCCATTAACTTCATGGCAAAGTATGCTTGTCTGTGCTTAAGACTTGCTTCGCTTCTTTTAAAATGACAATTCTAAAAAATTCCAGGAACATACGATTGAGAGGGCTGTTCGGTGCGATGCTGTCTTCCGCTACTGCTGGATGTTATAGCTGTTCAGCCTTCTTTTTGGTTTGCATTTTGCTTGGTTTGGGAGGGAGAGGGAAGGAGAGTCAGCCCTGTTACTGGTGTTGGACTTTTTCGGACGTGTCACTCTTGAGACTGTTCAGGCCCGTTCGGTTTTCAATCTAAATGTCTTCGTGGCCACTCTGTACCTGGGTTTTTGTTCCCCCCCCCCCAACTTGTCACTTATCTAAAAACAGCTTTTCTCCTTCTCTCTTGCTCAGGTGTAAGGCAGCAGCACGGCGAGAAGTCGACACCATGGATACGTTTGTTGATTCCTCGTGGTACTACCTGCGGTACACTGACCCTCACAACACAGACAGGTGAGGGCCGTAGGCACAGGGCCGTCGCAGGGCAAGCCCGCTTCACAGGATAGAAGGGACGAAAGAGGCCAGGCACTCTGGTGCTTTTAGCTTTTAACGTCCTTCGCAGAAGGCGTTGTAAACCCCTGTGCTGCCCTGATTTTCTGCCTGCCCTCTGACCTGAGAGCTGCCCAGGGTAGACTGGGAACTGCTCTAAAAATGTGGCATTTGGTTGCTCCCGTGGCAGGAGATCTACAAGGGCAGGATGTGTAGACACAACTGTGTGAGTGCAGGAGCTACAGGGCAAGGGGCAGGAGTTTGCAAGAAAGGGAATTACGGGGCAGGGCACAGAGGAAACGTTCAGCTGAGGAGCTAAAGATAGTCCTTAGTGGAGGGTGCCATCAAGAGTGACAGCCTACCATGACTCTCTCTCAGACTGTGGTAAGTTGCATGGAGCATATACCCTCGCTGGCAATACACCGAGTAGCTCAGTGTGTGGACAGACAGTGCTTTTCCACCGGTAAGAAGAACGACACTGGTGTAACATCCAGCTGCCAAGAACGGCACCTTCATTTCTCTCCTTTTGAATTCTGGTAGTTCTTGCTGCTTCCTTGTGTGCAGACCTAAAGTGAAGTGGCGTCGCAGCAAGCTCCTTCTGTGTCGGCACTGCGACTATCTGCATAGTTAATGAAAGGAGGTTTTTTTCACGTGCTGTGTATTAGTGGCTGCAGTGTGGAGAGCGTGGGAAGATAGATGTAGTTACTTAGCTGTTTTTCTGCTTCATAGTCTGCCTGTAGTAGCACTGATAGCACTGGTTGTTCCAAAGAGGAAGTAGTGGAACAGCTCTACTATGTAGTCTGAGGAAGACAAAGAGTTGCTTTTTTAAGATATTGATACCACACGTAGGGCTGTTTGGGGAGTTACTTGTTTATTTATTGTCCAGAGCAGTGTCTGGGTACATACTACATATTGAGTGATTTAGTATAGCTGGGCCAATTAGTTTTTTTACATTGGCAGCACTAGTTTTGTTAAACTAAAGAAAAATCTTCTGTGAACACTTTTATTTCATGTTAATTTTAATTATTTTCTAGTGATAGTTTGAATTTGTTATTATTAAGTTAGGCAGATTGCTTCCTCTCCAGTAACAGTTTGAAATACTTTTTGTGCGTGGACAAGAAGGACTTTTCCAGAAGCTGAAGAAGAAACAGTCAGATGTAACACCCGGCTGTCAAAGTAATGAAGCTTAGTGTAGCTAAGTCTGGTTTATATTGAAATAGGAACATATATATGGACTTCTGCAGTAGAACACTACCTCAGTTTGATTTATTTATTTGGATTTTTTAGCTAAGCTGCGTATACTTAAATCCTTTATTTCCATAAGCCATATTTCACAGGTCTAGAATTCGGGAGAATTACTCTGTTGATTTTGCAACACTGTGAACAAGTTAGGTTTGATTTGTTCCACTAAGGACATGAATCCCAGATCCACGATTTGCTTCTGGACTCATCTGTGAGGAAAAAACTGTTGCCATTACAAAAATTAGATGGGATAATTAAACAGACTGACAGAAGAAGAAAATTTGCTAGAACAGGCCCATAAAGCATACTTTAAAGAAGAACACCTATACAATGGTGTTTTGCAGGCAGGAGCCCATTACAGGAGACATAACAATATTTAATGAAGCAGTAAGCAGTGCTAGGAAACCATGCAGGTGACCTCCGACGACATAGTAAATATGCTGTAAATGACAAATTTACTGGAAATTCATCAAGTGTCCTTCAGTTGGAGTGCGATGACCCATCTGACTCTTCAGAATGTTTTGCAGCCTTGAACTCCTTCATTGCCACCTAATGGCAACAATGCAAACCTCCAGTTAAAAAACATCTGGTTTTGAGTGGGCATGTCTTTTGTCTTTCACTCTAATGTATTTGTATGTAAAACTTGATAAATACTTAAAAATTTAAAGGCTAGCCACAGGGTATTTATTAAAAAAAATATTTAAAGAGCAAGCAAATATTTTGATCACTTTCTCAAGTAATGTATGTGAAATCTTAGTTGTTTGCCTAAATATAGGGAAATAATATTTTTGTGGATCTGAGTATCAGTGGAAATTAAATTTTTGTCTATAGTTTAATAAGCATATCACTTCTTAAAAATTAAAAAGATCTGGTAGCAAAATAAAAGTTTTATTACAATGTATTGCTCTCAGTAAACAGTGGTGTCCAGTCAAGTATGATGAGCTACTTTAGTAGAGCTGATCTTTCTTTTCCACATTGTATTTTTCTATAACTGTGTTTTTTTCAGGCCCTTTAATAGTGAATTAGCAGACTACTGGATGCCTGTGGATTTGTACATCGGAGGAAAGGAGCATGCAGTTATGCACTTATTCTATGCAAGGTTTTTCAGCCATTTTTGCCATGATCTAAAGATGACAAAACACAAGTAAGCCTTATGTATTTCTATAAAAATCTGTCGTATTTCATTTGACTAGCAAAAGTGTTAGTGGACATTGTTATGATGGTAGAACATTGCGTTGAATAAGCCTGAAATTTCCTGCTTGTCAGTCTTGGCTAACTGTTTGGTTTCGCACAGTCAGTTGCATTTTCTGTATGCATACATACACAGTGTTTTTATTACATGAGTATTAACTGGCTCAGAGCAAGTGATAAAATGCTGCTGTAGACTTTCAGCCTGCAAAAGCTTCCATAAGTGAGTAACTTCAGGCATTCTGAGCAGTGCCATTATTTCAAATTAGGTAAATTCCTGCAAGTAATACCATTAATTTCAGTGGAACCATGCGTATATAGAAAACACTCCTATAATTCACTGCAATATTGGAGCTGAACAGTGCAAAACACCTTGGTAAGCAAAAGCAGTATATTAATCTGCTGTCAATTTATTTTTTTATTTAATGACTGTTATATAATTGCTGTTAAGTACTCTTGGTGCTGATGCTGATACAGCCTAATTCATTATCCTCTGTTTTGGTCAGAGGTAAAGTTTGAGGCAGGGAGGTGAGTCATGTGATGCTCTAGTCTTTGTCCTCTCAGTTAGGTTCCCAGTTTGATGTCCCCATTTCCACTCAAATTCTGCCCTTCTGCACCCTAAAATGCTGTCACAGGAATGCCTCAACTGGGAGGTTACTAGTGTCAGAGCAGTGAAATACTGCTCGGTGCTCTGTCTGTTCGAATAGATGTTTAGCAGAGACGTCTCAGATTGAGTCAAAACAAATGATCCCATGAGAAGAACTGCTCAGTAATTTCTCAGCTGGCAACGTGCATACATTCATTCTTTACTAGTATCCACTCTAAACACTTGATGTAAAAGAAGGATCTATATATACGTGGCCCTGAGCTCTCTTGAATGCAGTAGTTCTGCCACAAAACTAGAACTTAAGTAGCTGTGTGCCAGAAAAAGATGGACTAGTTAGTGGAGCCAGCAGAACATTTTCCTAAGTTATTTCGTAATCATTTGATGAAAATAGGCGATGCGTTTTCATTGCTCATTCTTGCCTGCAAAATAGTTTGCAGTGAAAGCTGTATTTGAAATTTTGGATGTGAATGATTTGTGTATCTGTGTCTCACTCTGTTGTCTCCAGTTGGCATAGCTGCAGCAGGAAGGCTGTTGCTTCTCTCAGGGAGTGGACCTCTCAGAGCAGACCCTTCCTCTCACAGGCACTATTCCTTTAAGCAGAGAATTTCAGAGATTTCCCTTGCAAGCAATTTCAGCCTTATCAGTTCTACAGAAGACTTTACAATCCTAATCTATCAGACATCCAGTGGAGCTGTAACACACAGCAGCAGCAAAATGTTCTTTTGCTAGTCAAATTCTTCCCCCTCCCAAAACGACATTCACTATGGTGGCTGAAGTGTTGTGACTGTAGAGTGAGATCACAAGGAAGGGGAGGTTTGCTTGCAAAGTAAGTGGTCCACTCTGTTGTGCAAGAAAGTGAGGAGGCATGGAGGGAGGCCAGCTTGCCTGAAAAGGGACCTTCTGAGTGAGCTCAAGCACTAAAAGGAGTGCATGGAAAGTGGAAGCGAGGTTGGGCTGCCCCTGGAGCAAAGTGGAAGCATGGACTGGGTAGGCAGGGTGGAATTGGGAAAGGCCGTAGCTCATCTAGAGTTGAAACTGGTGAAGAATGTGAAGGCAGTAAGAAAGACTTCTGCAGATACACTGAAAAGAACATCAAGGAAAACGTTGGCCCGATGCAAAATCAGACAAAGAGCCTAGTAGCAAAGGACCATCTTTGCCTTGGCCTTTGTTGTCAAAGTCTGTGCTTAGTAGGAGAGTGCAAAGGAGAGAGGTATTACCCACTGTAGAGCAGGATTGAGTTAGGGCTTACTTAAGTAAACTAGACATGTACAAGTCCATGGGACAAGGAATTGTAAACTTATAAGTAAACCAGGCATGTACAAGTTCCAGGCACATGAAAGACAAGGTGACTGGGAGTAGCTGCCATGTATTTACCAGGAAGAAATTATGCTCAACTTAATCTGCCTTCCTTCTGTGGAGAGACGATTCCCTCTGTGGATGAGGAGACAGCTGTGCATATCTTTTACCGTGACTTTAGCAAGGCTCTGAACAAGTTTTCCCATGGCATCCTTGTAGTCTGACTGGGGAGATAGAGGCTCAATGGGTGGACTACAGCATGGATGGAAAAACTGTCTGGACCATCAGGCTGAAAGGGTCAATGTCCAAAGTCTGACTGGCAGCTGTTTGCAAGTGGTGTTCCTCAGGAGTCGCTGCTGAGACCAGTTGTATTTAACATCTTCATCACCAGCCTGGGCAGTGGAACAACATGCTCACCCTCTGTAAGTTCTTTGATCACTGCACGCTGAGAGAAGCCATTGATAGTCTTGGTGGCAGGGCTGCTATGTGGAGGAGTTTGACGAGTTGGAGAAGCAAGTCGGAAGTGCTGACATGAATCTCGGGTACATGGAGCAGATGACCCACAGAAAGAGCTGGCGCTGTGCCGACTATGTGGGGAGGATTACGACAGAGAAGGGCTTTAGGGGTCCTGATGACCGCCAAGTTAGACGTGAGTCAGCAGTTGGCTTGAGGGTATACTGTGCTGCATTAGCAAAAAAACATTTATTATCTCTGCTTATCACTCAGGAAGGCACATCTGGAATATTGTGTTCAGTTTTGAGTCCCCCCCCGAGTGTGAGGGACACTGTCAAACTGAAGAGGATGTAGTGGAGGAGCACTAAGATAGTCATGCTTAAGAAGCACTGATTATCTCTAGTGACAACAGTAGAGAAGATCAAAATTGCTTTCTGTAGAAGTAGTTTGCAAGACTCTGGAGAATTCCTCTGACGCCATACACAATCTCAGGAACTGCTGCACATGTGGAGAAAAGTTACGGCATTTTGCCCCTGGGATCTGTGGTTTGTACTGCTTGTACGTGTGCTCAGACTGCAAGATACGACTGTGATAATTACATCATCATGCGCAAAATTGTTTGCTTTAGCTCTACGCAGGTTAAAGCATTAGATGCTTTTAAGCCATGAAGTCACATTAGGATTTTGTTTTAATATGGAAATCGCAACTCCTTTAGAAATACTACCACGTGTTTTAAGTGTTTTAGCATTGGTCAGAAGCCACTTTTGCTCAGTCTTCTGTTAGGACTGCTTGAGGGCTGGTCTGAGAGATCTGGAAGAGGTGATTAGAAACAACAAGCTTATTGTTAGGAAGCTTAAAGTCATGGTGCTGAAGCCCACAGCTCTGAGGGAACACATTAAAATGTTAAAAACCAGTGCCCTCTTTTGCATTTTCAGTCTTTCTCTAGTAGGTCAGGTCTCGTTCACTGATTAAATTAGTAAAATTCTGCTATATCTCAGTTAATGAGAGCTGCCACCATTTAAAGTGTTATCTAGTATCCTGACAAATTTTTATGATTCCCCTATTAATCTGTATTAATTTTTCATTTTGATACGTTTTCTTCATGGAAATTTTCATTGTTTGGCGTCTATTCTCTGACTTTCAAATCCATTTAAATATTTCCTGATAGTCTTTAGTTCTGTACTAATATAATAAATAGGTTGAAATAAAAAATTAAAAATTCCATAGTTTAGATTTTCAAAGCAATCTTTTCAAGTATGATGTACATCATAATTATAGAAATACTGTAGACGTCATATATAAAATAGGCATTTACAGGCATCACACATGGTTTCATAGAAAAGGGAATGTTTGCAGGCATCTAAAATTGTAAAGGTGTCGATATAGTTTAAATATCCCCTAAAGATGGGGCATGATCTCGTATTTGTTTTGGTTTGTCTTGTTTTTTAATGCCCTGAACTGGAGATGGTGGGAAATGTTGCTTATTTTCTCAGTAGTGCCAAGGCAAAATAAATGGCACCCTCTGGGTATTGGTACATGGGAGAACAGATTAAGCCCAAATTGATGTCATTTTGTTTGTCTGGTCTGTACGGTGCATCGGTTCTAGAATTAATTCACAAGGCAGCCAACCCTCCCAGCTGTGAACCGCCACGGGGAGAGGGGCCAGGTCGGCAGCTGGGGCCGGCAACCTCCTCGTCTCTTCCAGCTTGATCCACCGTGGCGAGTGTGTGCTGACACCCTCGGTCGGTTACGCCTGCTCGACTGGATTACTGCAAGTACAAGTTACACAGAATTTGGCTCTTCCCAAAAATCTTTAGTAAATCAGTTCTGACTGATGAATAATTGGAAATGGGATCTAGCACGTTCTCCCTGAAGGATTATAAAGCAATAAAGTTCATTGTTGCCATTAAGTCAGCAGATCTGACTGTGATAGCAAATCTGTTGAGTGAGAAGGCCCTGTTTTCACATAGCTGCGTTACAGAGTACAAGAAGATATGTGTGTGAGAGAAGCACCTTATTCTGTGAAGGAAGGGTGTTAGAGCTTCTCTACGGTCATTAGGGACTTTATCACTAGTGTTGATTTTAAGTAAAAGCACTCAGCTATTGCCTGTGTAAAATTGTGAACCTTCAATACTGTTTTATCTTTTTTCTGCCTAAAATGATCGCCTCCCGCATCCTGCTATCACTTCTATTCTGGCGTTCCGCAGGGTTGCCAGGTTGTTGCAGCTAGACCCAACAGCAGGTTTCACAAGCACCTGAACTCAGCTGACAGTGACTGACCGAGGTCTTGTCTTCACTCTAGGGCACAGCATCGGGCTCTCGGCCTTTCTGAAGGTGCGGGATGCAAATACATGCAGTGAGCTTCCTTGCTAGGGCTGGCCCTTCTTCTGAGTCCGCTCTCTGTCTCTGTTGCGGGCTCCACAGAGTCCTTCCAGCCAGGTCATTTGTTATCGGATTGAAAGTCCCGCAACTCGCCTTGCACGGAGCAGAGCGAGGAGCATGAGGACATGGCACTGAGCAGGAGTTCCTCATCTGCCAGTCACGCTTGCCCTTCTGTCCATTGCATGCTCCTACACAGAGAGATTGGTCTGTCATAGAGATGAACCTGTGTGTGGACGTTACTGAAAGGAAAAAGATGGATTACACACTTCGTGGCCAGCACAGCTGATCCTTCTCAGAGGTGTCAGGCAGACTTCGCAGCGGGGGTCCCATCTGACGTACAACAGGATCAAAAGCTGCACACAACTGCGGCCGCAGTGCCCATACTCCAGCATGGGCACAAACAAACTTCACAGGCCAGTGAAGGCGTATCCCGTTCCAGCATCCTTACAGTCCGAAATGTGATCAAAGACACTCAAACCACCTCTTTGTCTACTGTGCCGGAAATGTCTGTCTGTCTGAACATACCTTAATTTCAGTTGTTCGCAGTGGTATGGCTCAGGAGGTATTTGTGACACCAGGCCGTAAGTGGGAGCTGCAGTATTTTGGTCAGAATTGCATCACATCTGATGTGCTGCGGCATCTTGGCAGTTCCCTTCCGCAGCCGAGAAACACACGGCTTTCTTCGAAGGGGAAGGTTTTAGGTGTGCAGTTTTATTAATGTAAATTGAAGTGTAACTCTGTGTGTGAGCATGAGATGGAGCCACAACACTGGCAAAATCACTGTGCACTTCAGGAGAGAAACTCAGTATGGGGCTCAGTTTGTTTCCGAGCCTGGGCCCTGGCTTCTTGTTTTGGGCATGTCTTCATTCTCCTGCTGTCTCCCGCTAGGAACACGTGGTTTGGGTTTTTTTCCCCATACTTGGTAATGTATTTTGTATTGCGTTTTTTGTAGTCTCTGTCAGCATAAACAAAAATAGGAAATGCTCATTCCTGCATTCAGCTTTTAATAACTTGGCATATGATCTGAACTAACTCTTTGTCATTAAAAATAAGTGTTCCTTGAAAAATCACTTCCAGTGGAGAGCCCTATCTGGTTTGGGTGTTCTGGCTACCTCATTAGCTTTATTTTAGATAGCAGCAAGTGTAGCTGTTTTAATAACTGTTTGAGATCTTAACCAGACTGAAGTACTGAATGATGGGGGGGAAAATTCTTTTTATTTTTTCCTTGGTGTAATGTCTTTAGTTTATAGAAGAAACTTATCCTGAACAGTTATCTCCTGAAGCATTTTTCCACCGTTTGTTGATAACATTACAAGATTTTTGTTCCTCATAATTGAGACTTTAGATAAAAAGTTGCCTCCTATTTTTAAAATACTTTTTCTTGTTTGTACTGTCTAAATTTGACTTCAGTTCTCACTCCTTAAGTTCCCTTAATTTATTTCAAAATAACAGGATTTTTCAGGCAACCTGTGAAATATTGCCTGGAAAATATTTCTAGAGATGCTTGAATTGCAACTCTTACTTCAGATGGTTGATAAAACCAGGTGGCGTGGCAGAGACACGTACTGCTTGGTGACCGAAGGATACACCACTATGTGCCAGTACTTGCACAATATTTAGAAGTATACAGAATATGAAAGGAAGGGAACTCATGTTCAAACATGAATATGTTGAAGATAGAGTATGAAGCCTGTCACTTTCTCTCTCCCAGTTTAAGGCTTTTCTTTCAAATATCTCCTTAATTCAGAGTCTTCAAAAGGATTTAAAGACTAGTACTTGGAAGATACCTGCTTTAATACAGTTAAAACACGCATAGTTGTTATATAATTTAATAATATTTTAACTATATTATTAAATTACTGTGTTTTAACTCATGAGGTGTCATATAATTTATATTTCCTCATCATGTAAAGTACTAAATTAACTCCTTAAAAGTGAGTAGTGTTTTGGATTATGACTTTTTTGCACATATGAAGTAAAATGTGGAAGTCTGGTTTTAATCTTTCTTCTTTAGATGGATTTATTCTTGCTTTTTTAAAAATACATAAATAGGAGTCATGCATTCCTTTTTGTGTAAGTTGTTTTGGTAGATAAGGGTGGGCTTCGTTAGGTGGAAGTGTGGGGGGTTCAGATTGCTTAATGCTGAGCACACACGTGAGCATTAGGAAGCGCAAGTCGGTAGTAACCAGCGCTGATTACCATGTCCTCCAAAACGATGGTCACCGATGTCTTTGCGCTGGGGAACCCCATGAGAAGGCTCCCCGGGCTGTGTATGCCTTCAGGGTCTGGCTCCAGACCTCCTCCCCGGCGCTGCTGCTCTTGGGGTTGCTCTTAGAACTGCCTTACTTCCCTGGCCTACTGAGTGGCGACCAAAACCTCTGCAGATTAATTTTGCTCTTTTTTTCCAGTGAAAACAGCTACAGACATCTGACTCGAATCAGAAACACAGGATTAATAAAGGAGGAGGCCGCAATAGTGTATCTGTCAACCAGAGCAGTGTTTACTTAGAGTTTGTGTGTTAAGGGCTCTGCTGCCCTTAGCTTTGGTGCCTTTAAGGCTTTTTAGCTCTATCATACACGTACTTGATGAGAGTTTACTCATCCTGATGTAAAGTGTGCTAGAAAAGTAAAGTTTTAATGTTCAAGATGCTAAAAAACTGCTCGGCTAACATATGAACTTCCCAGCATTGCCATTTTTCTAGCGTACTTTTTCCTTACAGCTAAGTCTTCATGGCTAGTTCTTCTGCAAAGGGACAAGGCATGCAAGTGCTTATGTTAGAGAAACTATCTTCTCCGTTTATAGAAAGAAATGTGCAGCGAGGTTTTGATTTGTTCAAAGCTAAAACTAAATATTTGTAAGGCAATGAGGTCAGGTACTTGAATACTTTTACACGTGGGGATTTAGCTTGAAGTCAGTGAAATTGCACTCTTGGCCAAGAAACTTTTGTGTATTATCCATGTGCTAATTTGAAAAGTGACGTTAGCATAACTCAGTACTCAATCGGGATGCAAGAATGTGTGCAGAGTACAAATAAATACTTATACTCGCCAGCCAGCCACCACGAATAAATGCACAAAGTGCTCTTTCTAAGGTGACAACCATTTATATATAGTCAACTTGAAATTCTTGTTGCATTAAATAATTGTGGTTGAGCTGGTTGGCTCAACACCTGAGGCTTATCGTAAAGTATGCTTTTGACAGCTTTTTTCAACAGACAAGTTTCTTTTTCCTTCCATCCTTAGGGAGCCTTTCCATAAGCTCTTGGTTCAAGGTCTTATCAAGAATCAGACATTCAGACTAACAACAACAGGCCAGTGTTTGAAGAGAGAGGAGGTTGATCTCACTGGTAAGAGAGACTGCATGGGAAAATTAGCATAGGTGTATCCAGAAAGTCAGGGACTGCTTCAGTGTACAAGTCTTGGTGCTGGGAAAATTGGGAAGAGAAAATGAATCCTTGTAATATTTGACCTGGAAAGCAACTTCTGTGAGCTTTGGATTCACGTGCACTGCTGAGTGCACAGAGACCCTGCTAACCCAGCAGCTTTTAACTGCATCCAAACACAGAAACTGTGCTCTGGTATTATTTTAGCTCTAGTGTAGTCCAGAATATCCGAAGTCAGTTTTGTTAAGACAGTGCTCAGCAGCTTGCTGAATGGAGCTAGTAGTCCCAGAAAACAGAGAATCTACAAAAACAGTGTAACACAGATGCTGGTGTATTCAGTGGATATTAGGAATGCAAAGCATGTATAGGAGAAAGTGCCGTTTCTCAAGTTCTTCCCAGTGGCTTCACTGCATAAGCTGGAGCAGCAAGTCCTGGCTTGGGGACCTGTAGCAACAGGGGTGGTTTGGTCATATTTGCCTCCCTTAAGCACTCCTCTCACGCAACCTTGTTTTCATTGTTGTTCTCCTGCATACAGATCCCATAAATCAGTTAAAAAAAACAACCAAACAAAAACCCCTTATGTTTACCACTATCTGCTATCCTATTTTCTTCCGGAAAAGCTAGGGCTTCTCTGTAGTTAGGTGGTTTGGCTCGGTTGCATGTTCATCCATGTAAAGGCCCCTCTCCATCTCTAAATTCATGCAACAGAAGGCACGTTGCCAGGATAACTTACTCCAATTGAAACCTATAAATCTGGTGTTTGTAGAAGCTAAGTGCAGGTCAGAATCGTACCAAATCAGTACACCTGTCTAGGAGGTTTTAAATGTCATGGTTATACCAATGCTTAAATCTCAAGGGCTGTCAAGGTAGCACAGAGGATGAGTGCCAGATACAGCTTCCAGATGGTAGGAGGAGGCTTTCTGTCATGGTGTAATGGAAGCGTTGGGTTATTACTTGCATTAAAACATTAAAGGAGGAAAAACTTGGGAGGGAAAAGGGTGTTTACAATGGGTGGTTTTCCTCTTTAAGCTGTTTGGAAACCAAAAAAACCCACTGGAAATAGTTGTTTCTTCTTATGCTTAGAGAACAAAATGAATTGCCATTACAATCGAGCAAAATTTGTTTTAATATTTTGCATTTGTCTTAATATTTAGGAACTGCACCAGTTCACCTAAAAACTGGTGAGAAGCTCCAGGTTGCTTGGGAAAAAATGAGCAAATCTAAGCACAATGGAATAGACCCTGAAGAATTAGTGAAAGAGTATGGCATTGACACCCTGCGTCTTTACATTCTCTTTGCTGCTCCTCCAGAACAAGATATCTTGTGGGATGCTAAAAGTAAGTAGGATTGATTCTGTTGTTTTGGTTTGGGGGTTTTTTCCTAGTCTGTTATATTTTAAACACAAAATTAATACAGTTCTTGATGCCCAAGTTTTGGAACAATTGAATCAAAAAAGAATAATGAGCAGGTTTTACTGTGTGTTCCTTTTTAAAGAGAGGGGGTCACAAAGCTGCCACTGAGACGCAGGCGTGCAAGCTTATTGCAAGCAGCTTACCTCTTATGAGCTAAAAGCATATATGGAAAGTACCTAAGTGGTATTTCCTTCTGCAAACTTGGACCTCATTCTCTTATTATTAGCGACGATTGATTGTCTGAAAATGATTATTTTAAGGTTATTTTCTTCATTATAGGCTGCTTTTTTAATCATGTCAGATTACAGATAAAACTTTGCAATATTTTATTTCCATTATTGACACATGTATGCAATGGCTTTTGTAAGCTGGACTATGAAATACTTCTCGGAAGAATCGCATTAGAAGATAATAAAGAGTTCCCAGTAACTAGTATTTGTACACACATGACATTTTTATAAGCTTATTTCTTGAATAAGTTAAGATTTACCCTCCTACGCACTTATTTACTGCCATCATGCAATTTGTCGTACTGACAGATCTCAATTTCTTTTATCTACTGTGGTTTATGCATTTTAATGTAGTCTTACGCGTACATTTAAATCTAGCCCTCTTGTTGCAGAAGGCTTTAATAAAACACTCCATTAAAAAGGTGTACTTCTTCATTCTTTCTTGTGTTAGCTTCTTGCTACCTAGTTCAGCCTGCACTAAGCATTATTTCAGTTGGTGTCTGCCAGCCTTTACATTCGTACGTGTTCATTTATATGTTGCTGCATTATGGAATGTACTGGAGGAGTGGGCTTTATGACTTTTCTCAGTTTTACAACAGTACAGAGCTAGGCATATGAAAAGGTCTCTTAAAGAAAAGAACTTTTAACTCCTGCATCTGTAACAGTAGACAGGTACATAATTCCCTCGGAAGCGGCTAATTCAGTGATGCACTATCTTTTTGCTGTATTTTTCCATCTTGAAAATGGAATAATTAGTGTGAGAATTGTGGGTACAAAATCTCAGTTGCAGAGTATACTAGAGCTTGGTCGTTAAACATTTTTTAAGAAAGCTGAGCACGTGCAGGTATAATACTAGCAAAAATGCATTTAGTCATTCAGACCAACCAGTTTACCACTGAAGAATACAAAGAAAGATTTTGGAGTCATGTTGTGTTAGAAGAGTATTGGAAAATGTGAATGAAAGGAGATGTCAGCAGCCTAAAGATACTGCCAGGGAAAAAAATGGAAAGCAGGTGAAAAGCATCTCTTAAATCTTCAAGCTTTGGTCTGAATTTCTTAACAATAACAAAATAGTGAATGTTTAAATTGAAGAAATCAAGCAAGTTGTGAGCTGACCCTGGCTGGACGCCAGGTGCCCACCAAGCTGCTCTATCACTCCCTTCCTCAGCTGGACAGGGGAGAGAAAATATAATGAAAGGCTCGTGGGTGGAGATAAGGACAGGGAGAGGTCACTCACCAATTACCGTCATGAGCAAAACAGACTTGACTTGGGGAAATGAGTTTAATTTATTACCAGTTGGTGAACAGCTTTATAATCTCCCCATCCCAAACTAAGCTGTGTCAAAAGATGGTACCAAGGATCAGAGCCTATACTCATTAGCGCAGGAGCATCTCTGTAGCAGCAGATGTATATGTAATTTCTAAAATCAAATTTTAGAAGAAACCTCTCAGTTTAAAAAATGTGTGTCCACGTGTGTGTGTATATATGTTTGTATTCTTGCACGAGTTTGAAAAATGAGAGGGTGTAGAACTGTTTTGTTGAGTCATTAAACACGAGATGTGCACTCTAACATTGACGTAACATTGGGTTACGTTACAGATATAGCAAATGTTCTTGCTGTATATATGTTTTAAAGTCACTGCAGAAAAATACTTTCATTTTATCTTACCGATTTCTTTCCATTAAGGCAACCCAGCATTATTTGTAAAGATATTTTTAATTGCATTGACATTTTTCATTTAAAATACAAAGTTTTTTTTTTAAAAAATGTTTAACTCTAGCGTTCAGTTTCCTTTCTGCTTTTCTTTAAAGTTTTGGATTCATTCGTTGTAACTGAAATTTGTTTCTGCAATCTTTCATTCATCTCAGCTGATGCTATGCCAGGTGTTCAGAGATGGCAGGCGCGCCTCTGGACGCTTGTAACCAAGCTTATTGAAGCAAGGACTTCAGGAACCACGCCCAATCCTGAGCTTCTAAATAAGAAAGAGAAGGCTGAAGCCAGAAAGATCTGGGAGCAGAAGAATCTGGTGATTTCTGAGGTTAAAAGAAACACTTACATAGTTTGTAAATGACTAAATAAGTTGCTGCTTATGCTAAAACCGTGTGCTTGACTTACAGAGCCAAAAGCTTTTTCCCCAGATGAGTAGATCATAATTTTTAAGTGAATTATTCTCTGTACAAGTAATTTTATTTACCTACAAATTCTATGGGACAGAACTTTTTTACAAAGTAGTAAGATTTGGATTGGCAAAATGTCTCTGCTCTGTTGCCTCATTTAAAGGATGAAATGTTATGGCATTAAAATGTTATCAATCTGGGTTTCGAGTAACTCCATTTCCAATAGCAAAGCTATAGGTGAGTTATGCAGATTATCCCTAACAAAAGCTTTTGATCTGTTTGCTTCACACCTCATTATCATGCCTGCTGTTTCATACAGAATGAAAAAAAGTTGGTGAAGATACATTAGCATATCCTAAAAAAAAAAAAAAATTACTGAAACGATTGTTCATGTGTTATGTGTTGTTTCATGCTATGATTAGTGTCGATTCAATTATGCAAGACTCGGAAGGAGACATAAATACCCGCAAAATTAGCTTAAAATATTTTTCTACGGATAAAAACTTCTGACTTAAACCCTGTGGTGGGGGACCTTCCAGGTCTTTTAACAGACTTTAGAACTATAATCTTGCAATCTATGGACAGACTTTCACCAGCATAACTGGATTTACAAGTATGAAAGTCTCTTGTAGGGGCAAAGGGAATACACTTTATTAAAGGATATAGAGGGTGATTGCTAATACGCACTTCTCGTTGGCATTGATTGAAGCTTTTAAAATGCTGAAACAGAGGGGAAGCTAATCAACTGAATTTTTGTATGATCAATATTTTCCCAGACACGCATGTGATCGCATATATGATGTGTTTGCATGCCAAAGTGATTTTCATCTAAGAGATAAGATGGACATATTTCACAAATTGAAATCGATTATCCATAGTTCTTTTTCATTTAAAAACCCAATATTCCATGTTTGAGAATTTTAAGAAATTAGTGACAGACCTTTTCTTCTAATACAAGGTAACGGAGTACTTCACAAAGGATCATTTGTTCAATGCAGCAATTTCCCGATTGATGAGCCTCACTAATATACTCCATGTAAGTACATGATGTTAATGAAGGTATTTTTCTCTCAGACCCTATTCCTGTAAGTCTTCAGACAAAGGAGGAGCTGCCTGAACTATAGGTCCAGCTTTCCATAAGTCATTTACTGTCATAAACATTGCTACTAAGTCAAGAGCCTCGTTGAATTGCTCGGTTCAAAAGCAGCATGTTCTAATATCACTGTAGCCCTAAAACTCACGGCTTTGCGGGAAGACCTTGATGGCGTTGGAGCCACCAGGTTCTGACGTTTACATCTGCAGCCTGTAATTTCCAAAGGATGCATTTTGTGTAGCTCTTGTTCTTTGTTCTTTTTTTGGTTTTAACCCAGTTGCATAGGTAGCTAGGTATAGTAGTACATTATAGAATTACCAAACATTCTGATTCAAAGAAAAGGGTTATTCTTTGCAATGAAAATCACACATAATCTTACATTCCTCAGAGACAGCTTTCACCACTGAACTGTCTGCTAGTAACAGAGTTTGCAAATTCCCCCTTTTAAAACAGGTGTAACAATAACTTAAGTCTTTAGCATTTTTTATTTACGTTATGTTGTTTATCAGCCAGTGGCAGATAGATCAAATATAATAAACTATTGTTGTTACTTTGTTACTGCTCTTAGATCTGGTTGAGCAATCCTTCAGGCATATAATGGTAACCTGATCTAGACAAGAAATTAAATAAAAATCTGGATTTTTCAACTTCTGTGTTGAAATACCATTTTATACCTTATGGGTTCCAAGAAGATTATTGGCAAAGTCAAGGAACTTAACAAAAGTTAAGTAGGGTGTGCACAAGTGCTGTACTGAGGTAACTTAAGTCTGGGATACTGTGTGGTGTTGGGAAGGTGACACACGGTACTTTATCTCCAGCTCAGTGATTCACGTGCGTTTTGGGCTGGTGGATGGCAGTGAGTGAATGTTAAAAAAAAAAAAAAAAAAAAAAAATCAGTGTCCTACAGCCAGCCAGATGTTTGAACACTGACATACTTCTTGACCAAAGAAGTCGGTGCGGTATCTTTCAAGAGCGAGTTTCTGTATAGCATGCTGACACTTCCTCTTTTGCTCTCATTTGAAAGGAGGAAGTAGGGAGGTGGGTGAAGATTAAATGTAGAAAGCAGATAGTAGTTACTAAAACTTACTGAAGTCTAGTTTGCACTGAGCTCATTAGTGATAAGGAGATGCCATCTGACAACATTTGTGGTCTGTGTCAGATCACTGGTTTTTGGACAGTTTTCTAGGAGACCGGAACGGGTGTTCACCACACCCACCAAATAATTCTCATAAGCTGCTGTGTATTGACATTCTTCTGTGCTGTTTCATTAGAGGGGCAAATTACGAAACAAACACAGAATCTGAAGTTACCATGGGATGTAATCTCTCAAACAGGCAAAGAAAGAAAAAGTTCATCTGGCTGCTTTTAGTGCTGCATCTTTTCTATTAAGATACAATAAACAGAGGAATGAAGGTTCGAATTTTGTCAGTCTAGCACCTTCTGCAAGAAATGGAAAGTTTTCTGTACTAGAGGAGCTGAACACTTTACTACAGCAATCTGGACGTCAAACTGTAAAAGGCTGTGCTGCACTTTTCATTCCCAAAGCTTCCTTCAGCTCTAAAATCTCACTTTGTCACTAAATTCAGCTTTACGTAAGCCACTCTAGGATCCTGTACAAGTGAACCTTATCCCAACAAAACCTGTGCTGCATTCAGCACGATTTGACTGTCTTACACAAGTACTTCACCTCTTCTCAAGATAGCACTGGTTTTATCTAAGATCGCACTTCTAGAAGTGGTGGCACTCAAAACGTTCTTGAGGGCCGCTGTTGTCCACGTGGGTCCGTGCTCAGGCTCCCGTGCTAGAGCAGATGCCCGAGGGTCTGCATCAGCCTCTTCAGGCTTAGCTGCCAAGTGTTAGAGAGCGCTCTGTGACCAGGAGTTGCGATTTCAATTCTCCGTAAGTTTCCAGTGTATTGTGAAATTACACTGTCCTAAGTGTAGACATTAGTTTGGGGTTTTATTACTGCATTTTCTTCTTAATTAAACTACTTTCCCCCCCACCTCAGAATATTAACAATTTATTTTCTTTTCCTTCTGTCTTTTCCCTTAGCAAGCTTCTCAGCCTCTTATTCTCCACAGCACAGAATTTGAAGATGCGTTGGCTTCACTCTGCATTATGGTTGCACCTATGGCTCCGCACATTGCATCAGAGATGTGGAAAGGTATTTATAGAAATAAACTTTTTATTGATGTTCCAGGAAAAAAGGCAAAAAGTTTGCAAAAATGTCTTTAATGTAGTACATGTGTCACTTATCCCTGAATTCTGCATCTGTCTTGTCACCTTCTGTCATCATTCCTAAACAAACTTGAAACTTGTGGTGTTCCCAGATCTCTCTTTCTGCTTTTAGTTTCTTTCCCCTTGCACACAAAGGTGGATCCCTTGAGACTAGGCAGAGAAAGGGAGAAGGAAGAAAAAGTCAAGACAGGACTTGCACGAGGAATTCATATGTCAGCTGCTAGCTGCTCCTGCATATGGACGGCAGTATTAAGAGCTGAACATGGAGATAGAAACAGCCCTTTTTCAGACAACTGTTTCAGAGTCTTTGGACTACAAATATTTTCTTTCAGGAATTCGGCCAAAGAGAACCATGTCAGAGGGTTGTATACTAAAAAGACTAAAGGACCGTTCTATAAAAACCCGGCTCTCGTAGAATTCTCCAGAGACTGAGGGACGTTATGCTGCAAATTAACCTCTCGTGGAGAGTGGGAATGGTAGACAGGAAATCTTTTTTAAGATCTGTCACAGTTGTAAACTGTGAGGTCTGAATCCCAAGTGGGCTAAGTTGCATGGTGCTGCTACAGATAAAGCCTGTGAAATAGGGGCTGTGCTTGCCAGAGTTCAGCCATTGCTTTTAAGGTTTACTGGGAGAAGTCCCAAGATGTATGTGGGAAGATAAGAATTTATTCTGCATTAAGACTGGCCACAAATTGCTATGTGGTTTTCGACCTAATGTTAGCTTTTGGATGCTGTTTTAACAGTTTTGTTTTCAACAGTTGTCCTAAAACTGTGTGCATTCAAGTGTTTACAGAGTAGAGCTACTAAATGGCTTGTATTTCAGAGCTGTGCATGGCCCTGTGATAATGTTACCTGCCAAAGAAAGGCTGCTCTTGTTCAAAGCACTAACGTAGGGGCAGACTCTGGATACAGCAAGATATATTCAGGGGAGGGTTTTTTTTTTTCTGTTTTCATTTCCCATGTTTTTAAGATGTCTTAATACAAGCTTAATTGTTCAGAATAAAGCGTGGCATCCGACATCTGGGGAAAACCACTTGTGGTCAATAGTATCTTACAATATGAAGTACCATCTAATTAAAATTATACCTAAAGTAATTGCCTCAACTTTGTTTTCCGCATTGGTTGAGATGGAAGCAGAAGAGGTCCAGGCTCATTACTTAAACATACAGTGCCTTGTGAACTTGAAATTTGAATACGTGTTAGGGAATGCAGAATTACCAAATACGTTTGAGAAAATGACAAAGAACACTAGGATGTCTTAACTAACATAACTTGCCAAATGTAAAGCTTAATCCTGTAACAGTTTGAATGTTAGAGAAGGAAGTCTTTTCTTACTACTGAAATCACTGGAGAATGAGAATGACAAACATTTTCTGGATCTCTCTCTGATGTAAGAGTGAAAAGGAAGTGTATAAAAATTGGGAGTGTATTGTCCCCGCCTTCTGTCTGCATTTAAAGATAAAATTTTGCTTGTGTGGCCCAAAGACTGTGCATTGTAATTCAGTGCAACTAGCGTACAGAAGCATTGTGTGGTGATTATTGCCTGAAGAATTTTATGACTAAACATGAAAATCACAATCTCTTTTAGCATGGTCATCATTACATCTAAGTAATTAAACAATTTTATCAGGAGAATGTATGTACATTTAACTACTGCGTTGTGGTAAGAAGCCTATATTATTTTGAAATAGGCAACATCTGGTGATTCTGTCCTGGGATTGGGACGTCTGGTGAAAAATGACCAACTGTAGCCTAGAGAAAGATTTCCCTAAGTTCATGTTCTGAATTGCACTCTGGCTTCACCAAGTCTTGTTGCTCTTCAGATGTAACCAATTTCTTCAACTTTATTATGTATAGGTGATGATGCTTTCTTCTTTTAAATAATTTCAGTAAAAAAATCAAGCTTTCTAAATACTCTCTTTAGTTTTCCTTGCGCTTTAGGTCTCCATATACACACTCAGAGTAAGTCTCTCTTTTTGTACCTTGGCTTCGCATCTAAATGTACGGATAGTGCTGCTTCCTCTCTTGTAAACTAGTCAGGAGCGGGACTTTGTATATTATTAGCTCTGTAAATAGCACCTGTAGCAGTGGACCCCCACACTCTGATGGAAGCCTCTGTCTGCTATTGTAATGCCAATAATAAACAACACATAAGCAACGTATTTGTAATTAAATACTGACATTTCATTCTAAAATAACTTGTACACAGCCTTTACATTTTGTTTGGTTTAGTGATTAAAACAAGGACCATTTTTCTTTCTACAGGGGAAAATAGAACTGGGACATTTGGAAGCCCTGTGGTTAATATCAAACAGATAATTTTGCGGTTGAGTAGGAATGCTGGTAGGAACAGTGACTTGGGTTAACTCTGAACCACATTATGCTTCCTTGTGTATTTAAGCTTATTTTTTTGAAGAAAAAGGATTTTGCTTTCTTACCAGTGTTTCTCATTAGAAGGTGTTTACTGCATCGTGAGATATGCTTAATATTAATTTTACTATAGCCTTAAAAGAGAGAGAAGAAAAGAGCATTGAGCTTCACAGGATGAATACTACTTTTACTGTTGCACTGTAATCTCTCCTTTTATGCTTTTCTGATCACTGATTATTGTCAAGAAACATTAAACAAGAAATTACAACAGAATTTAAAACTAAATGTGAAATAATGACAACCTACAATAAGACCCTGACTTAATGTATTGTGTTATATTAAGTTAATTCTGCCAAAGATTTGAAGACAATTAAACCACAGAACTATAGAACTTTCTGGGTAAACACCTGGAATGAGGCTTTGTGGAGGTAATAAAACAACTTTTGACAACTGGAAGCTCTTCTCCAGGTGCAAACAGTATTTTTGCAGTTTAAATGACAGGTGTTCTGGAAATTGAAAAAAATCAACCAACCTTTTTTTCTTTGCTAGTTTTGGAATGAAAAGCTTGGCAAAAGAGGCTAGCATCTATAAATATTAAAATCTTGAAGGCTCTGATTTCCAAAAATATCCAATACTGTTAGTTTTATTCAGTAATTACATAAAATATTCTCCTGTGCTCGAAAAAAAAAGTTCAACTGCAAAACATGATATGCTATATTTTAAGTATTTAACAAATTTTCTTAAATAGTTGCATTCTGAATGCATTTATATTTAATTGGTTTCCGTTTCAATCTAAAAGCTATTTGACATAGATCACAACGAAATAAAAAAAAAAAATATGCAAATCTGTTTTCTAATACAATAGCTTAAAACTTGGCTAAGTGTATGAATATGTATGTAGGTATCCTCTTGGTTAGCAAAGAAGTTCTTTGCAGCTGGGTTTAACTGCAAATCAGTCCATCTTAATGCTTACCAACTAATGAAAATATTAGGAAAATTACAAAGATTGTTTTAGAGTGTTAATTAAAGGCGCTTTTCTTGACACTTTCAAGTAATGACCAGCATCAGTGATATAAGTAATTTTGATTGTAATAATGCTATCCTGCTTCGCAAGAGTTGCATCAGAGTTCATTTGAAATTTTAGCTTTTTAAGTCCACTACGCTTTCTTTGTTAGTTTGCTGATAAACTTTGCAAACTCAGACCTGCAGTTTGATATCCCAAGGATGCTTCTGATGTAACGTGCAACTTTGAAGTATAATTAAAGTAAAATTATGTAGATTCAAGGTACAGCAATTTTTGTTCTCCTGCAGCTGAAGAATTATTCTCCCATGGGGTTTAGTTTCTATGAGACCATCTTGTTTTCACGCATCAGGTAGAAATGAAGCGTTTGGTCTCTTTGTGAGCTGGCTGAAGAGCGTACTTCAGTGTGGGCAGCAGGAATTTCCAGCTTGTGTGAAGGAAAAGCTGCTTGAATGCTGTTCGATTAAGTGCCTCACCTTTCAGCAGCTGAACAATAGTAGCCCGGCGCTGCGATGTTCTGTGTGGGAAGGATTCTTTCTCCTGCTTAGAGGGGGAACAGTTTTCAGTATTTTGGTGTGGCGACCTCATGGTTTTAATTGTGCAGCGAATACACGGGTTTATGGCCTAATAACATAAAAAGCGTCTGTAGCCCCTCAGTGTGGGAAGAGTTCATCCGGCTGATATCTTGGCAGTTTATGAAGACTAACAGGATGAGGAAATCTGTTTCCTTCCTGAAACCTTGTATCTGAGGAATATACAGACACCATTTGAGACGTTTTGGCTTTTTTTTTTTAGTTTGTTTGTATAGTACAGTATTTTGCTGTTCAGACAAGGATATGAAACTGCTTATTGTGAGTTGTTTATTAGATATGGCACACGGAAGATACATACCGATGATAAACACATCTTAAGATACATTGAAATGAAACAATTATTGGAATTTGTAATGGTATAAATGTCTTAGCAACATTTTAACTGTCGCTGCAGTAGCTCTTTTGCAAGAATTTCTTTGTCTGAATTCAGTCCTTGCTGAAGAAGGCTTCTGTGAAGAAGAGGGCTGAGTAGAAGCTAATTGATGTTGCAGGTTTTAATTGAAAATCTGAATGCAGAAACGCCCCCTCACAAGTCGAAGAAGAAACACAAATTGGAATTAAAAAATTACTTTTTTTCCCCCCAGAGTAATAACCCAAAGCGCAGGACAGTAAGTCCGTACAAATGGAGGGAGGCAGATCATTTTCAGAAGCTTAGAAGGATTCACGTGGAGTTTGCTGAATTGGAAACACATTCTAGAGATAGAGTTAGCTTTTAGTAACCCCGGCTTTCCGCAGCCCGCCTTGGTGTTCCACAGCTGTCACTAGGGAACATATAAAATTAATCCCCTAGTACTGTATTGAGTACGTGTGAATTTTCCTGACTTTACCCAGTTCTGTACTACTATACCAGTAGAAGAATAACAGGTTTTTTTCTCAGAGCTGTCTGGAGACAGCAGTTGCTGTGTTGCTGTCATTTCTTTGAGATTGCAGACCACTTCGCGTACGACTGACAGACGTATTCCTCCTGGGCTGCAGAAAGGTATTTGGGATATGCAGCTTGCCTGAATCTGTCAAATAGGAAGACTCATTAAATAGTAAAAAAGCACATCAAGATCAAAGTAGCATGCTAACAATCCTGTCCTTGGAAGAGACTGCAGAGGCTGTAAGATACTGACGCAGGATGCATCTCCGCTTACCTCACGCACTCCTGCTCTGAGCTTTTTAAAAACCCTGTCTGCTTGTCTGCTAGCATGGTGGATTTTTATTTAACGCAGGTTTCCATTGCTTTGATTTTGCTAAATCCAAAAGTTATCAGCATCTGGATAACGCACCCTCACAGTGACCTTACACTGGCCCCGCTGATCTTCTTGTATCTCCAGTTAGAAAATCCCTCGTCCTAAACTCTGGCACTGGCGTTGCTTCAGCTGCCTTCGTTAACTTCCTTTTAATGCCCATTAAGACTTCTGTCCTCCTTGCCTTTTCTGCTTTGTTAACCTCTCTGGGCCGGCGCTTGTCCCATGCCAGCTCTTACTCCATTTACTCCATAATCACGTCTTTCTCTCTCGCGTACGTAATTTTGTGTCCAACTAGCTGCACTGTTGCTGGAATTTCACAGATAATTTTTTCTAGTGCTTTTTTTTCTGTAAGACTAGCATTACCTTGCTGTCTTAACACCTTGCTGATACACGATTGCTTCCCCGTCTTCCTTCTTAAATCTCTTTTAAAATGAGAATCTGCTTTTCCCTGCCAAAGAGCACCTCAGGGGAAGTATTATGCATGTGAAATCCTCGCATCATGCTAATAAAACATTGCCATGAGCTGAAACGTTGTTCGACTTGTCCTGTCCCCTCCTCCTCTCAACTCACTGACTCACAGTAACATAATACACATTTAACTTGGTGTTTTAACTTGGGCTCCAATGCTCTGAGTTACTGGTTAGGGAAACCCTGTTCTAGTATTAGCTTGCTAGTCAGGGAAAGTCCATTGAAGCGGATCCAACAGCAGGATCAGGGCTTCAGACTGAGCACAAGTATTGTCTTTGATCTGTCCTGTATGGCTGTACAGATGTCATCATATAAGTAAACAGCTTACAGTAAGTAAAAATGTACTCAGTTGGCTTTCTGTCCTCCATCTGCGAGAGAATCTATAGCCATAAAAGCAACACACATCAAAAAAAAAAAAATCAAGCAAAATGCACACTGCTTCATAAAGTGCGCTTCACTAGGTGCTTTCCAGTACAATAAGACAGTAAAACAGATTTTTAATGTTTCCATGGTGAAAGTCTGTGAAATGGTCCGTTTTTAACTTCTCAAACAGTGCTCTTGCGTAGCGTCTCAGAATCAAGTGGGAAGGCTGGAGGAGGGTTCTCTCTGGGTCCTGACAAGCGGACCATCACCGTTCTGGGTTGTGGCAATGAAGTGTCTGGCCTTGTGTGTGTTGCATTTTGAAAATACAAACCAAATCATTGTGTTTTCTCTGTTCTGCAGCTAACAAAATGTGAATTAAGGCAGGAAGCCAAATAGGCAACGTAACCAAAACCTTCATTCTGGTTTCCTGTCAAACTCTGTTTTCTGAAACTAGTTCTGTTGACTTATGCACTTTCTTTTTTAATATGGATGAGCTCATAGCTGATTTTGTAGCAAGAAAACGAACCAAAGGATCGACATTGTGCTTAGTCACACTTTATCTGCTTCAGAATACGTTTTAATTTTTTTTTTTATTAGTAGGTGTATTAGCACTGACAGCTTGATGGGGACTAAAAGTGACCCTGGTTTTGCTTTCGTAGATAGAAGCTCTTGACTTATATCAGAAAGTGGGTTTTAAACAGTTTGAAGAATCCGCTTCAACAGGAAGATAAGGAGTGGCGAGTATGTATGATTCTGCCACAAGGCATGTGATCAGCTGGAAAGAAATGAGCTCATCTGGATGCTCAGAAGCCAAAACGGGAAGAATCTAGCAGCTGTTGTCTTTAAAGTCAATGTGATAATGAATCACCAATGCGAAGATATTTTTTTTTTTTCCTGCTTGAGTTTCTATCTTTTACTCTTTCAGTTTCTGAGCTCCTGTTGCAAGAGAAAAAGAATGTACACGAAACCAGATCCATTGAAGTGTTTTAATCAATTATTTACCTAATGAGGTTGTGGCTTAGTTGTTATTCTTAGGAAATGTGCACGTTCTTGCTTGCCATCTTGCTCCCATCCGTCCACCCACCTGCCCCTTTCTGAATCATTCAGCAAATAGCGAGGCTGTGCGTCATTTTACCAAAGTGCTTCGTCTGAAAAAGCGCTGACAAAAATCTGGCGGATTTTTCTGGAGGAAGTTGCGTTCTCTTTATGTCCCTGTTTGCTGTCGTTCGCTGTATTAGTCTAAACAGTCCAGCGAGGTAAATTCACGTATGTATTATGCAGGGTTGGTTTTGCTCCTACGTCTGCCGTTGTGCTGCGTTTTGAACAGCTTCGGGTACCTCAGCCTCAACAGTGAATCTTGTATAGATGGGTTTTCTCTGTGCTCTTGCTGGAGTTTCCCTAAAGCAGGGGAGATTTCACATGCATTTTGCAGTTCTGAATGAAGCATGTGCTTACAAAAAGTTTTAGTCTGTATCCTTATTCATACACAGAGAATGTTTTTAATTTAAAAATCCCCTGGCTTTGTGAGAATCACAAGACCAATCATAATCAATATTGATCATATTTGGCAGCCTCTTGTTAAGTGAAATCTTTTATTTTGTCCTACAGCCGGAGTAAACAGTAACATAAATCCCCCTCAGAAGCTTTTATTCAGTTAAAGAATGCAGCTTCAGAATGAATTGCATCCTGTTCCCCTATTATTTAAACAAATCGGGAATGAATTGTCTTGGGGAGAGCAAAGCCTATTTAATAAAAGGAGATCACTTATAGCCATTTTAGGAGGGTTTTTTAACTAAAATCAAAGGATAAAGTGTTTCAGAATGTATGTATCATAAGCAGGAGAGCAAGCTATGCAGGGTATTCTTACGTAGCACATTTGATTTGTGAGAAAATAGATTGTTCACAGAATATGAGAAAATCTTGCAAGTAGCTTGACTTGCAACTTCAGAAACTACCCAGCATATTACAGATGGTAAAATAATAAGACATAATTGTTTATCTTTTTGATGGAGTTGTTAGTAAGATTTTAATCCAACTGGTGGGTTTATTGAAAAAAAACACAGTATTATGATTGACTTCTAGAAGCAGAGGCCAGCTTGTGTTGCAGTATTACGATTTAAAATGATTAACAGTGGTCTTTGTGCTTTTGGCAAAGTTATGGAGTGCTAACGCAACTCTAAAATGTGCCCACATTGTTCCTGTTAGCGTCCCTACGCATGGTATAAAACAAGCGCTTCAAAGATGTGTATCTTTCTGTTTATAATGTGCTGTATGCTAGTCTAAGCAATGTTATTTCCTCCTAAGGGACTTGCTTTTAAAGCCAACTTTATTCTGATCTTATTTATCAAACAAATCCCAAAGGTCGAATGCTCCGGTTACAGTACAGCTGAATGTTTGACTGGTTTCATTTTCCAGGTTTGGCACAGATGCAGAATAAACTTTGTACTCATCATCACTGGGATGCTGATGTGCTGTGTCAGTCCTGGCCCAACGTAGACCCAGAGTACCTTCAGCCGTCAGATGTTGTGGAGATGTCGGTTCTGGTAAGAGCATTTTCATGTATTTTCAGTGGCGGCCAACTAACGTGTTACGAGCTCAGAGGATGGCAAAATTTCTGCTCTTGTGGAAGTCAGTTCCCTTCTTACGTGGCTCAGTGAAAGGTCAGATAGAATAGAAGCTGCACTTACTGTTGTGCTGAGTAATTAAAATGGTTTCCTAAATGAAAAAATGTAGCACGTTTGGAAGGGAGACGATCTAAATATAAATCTTTTTGAGTGACTGCAGATTAGTACCTGTGGGGATTTGGCCAATGAACGGCTGTGGGCAAGGTCGGTAGAGTCACAACTATGATCAAAATACAGATCCCTCCAGATTTTTTGCCTAACGGTGCATTTAGGAACTTGGCCCTGTACAAAAATGTATAATTAGGTGACGTTTCTTGTGGTACCTGTAGTGCTACGGTTGCCTAATACAACCTGTCATAAGCTGGGTTAAGTTGCTGTGATTTTTGCCAAACAATGTTTCCCGTCTGCCTCGGGCTGAACTTCCGGCACACTTCAGCAGAGCATATTTGCAGGAATGCGCCTGAGGAAGAACAGGTCTCTTTGGTAATGTTACAACTGCATTCCGGTTTCTCTTTGAGCTCCAACACCTTTGTGGGCAGTTCAGTAGAAGAGCAGACATACAACTACATGTAGTTAACCGGTAACTTTCCAGCATGCGTGTGCACACAGGCGCAGTGCAGGTTACTGTCTTTTTTCCTACGTCTCTAGTTAACCAGCCTGTATTCAGCATGCTCCCAGGCATCGTAAAGCTTTATCATTAGATAGTGCACAGGAGCAGCAAGTGCCACGACAGGCCACAGAGGGACTGCCTGGAGCCAAGAGCGCGGGATCCATGAGTAGTGTCTCAGCTCTTCCATCAGCTGACTCCGGGTCAACTTGCACGCGAGTTCTTCATGCGCGGGCATTGTGACAGTCTGTAATTACGTAGTTGCATACTATTAGATCTGCAGGACTCCTGCCTTTTCCACTGTTCGCCAAAGAGTAACCTTTAATATACCATGCAGACGTTCTGAAGTTAAATGTTTTAAATTAAAGTTTCAACTTAAACACTTTTTGTGTTGCTGGATATTGAAAGAGATGGAGCCTCTCGAAGAAATGTCATTTGGTCGTGTAAAACTGCGTGTTCTCTGTGTGTGTATGTGTGTGTGTGTAAAAGAGAAACAAGCAATGCATTTTATCTGTATTTTATTCCGTTAGCTCCTTCGGGTAGAAGTAGTAAGGCAGTTCAGTTATTTTTGTTCAGCTGGATTTTTTGAGGAGGGAAGAGGTTGGTTGGATTTAGGGGAAGTCATGTTGCTGTAGATTTCTGTAATCAAAGTGTCTTCGCAAATAATTTCATATCTTGCCAGCTCTCTCAGTCAGTCCACTTCAACAGAATGAGAAAGGCTGCTAAACCACTGATTTTTCTAACATTCAACATACCTACCAACATACCTGCCTAGGTGAGGCCACAGAGTACGTGTTTTTGGAGGAAATTTTCAATTGGCATCTTATCCCAAACCAAGGAGAAGGACTCAAGTGCCAGCTGGGGTTAATAGAAGACTTGGCCTAATATTCACTGTGGCTTTACTGCTTGCTTGCTTGCTTGCTTTCAGTGATAAGCATTTATTTATACCAGGAAAAAGGTCATATATCCACAAAAATCTTCACTGAGGTATGATCACTTTGCTCAAGCTTAAAATAGACCTTTACCTTCAAGCACAGCTAGCAAACATCTTAAATTCCAGTGTCCAGTTTGTAAGGAAGTCATGAATGAGAAATCATGTAATTATAGAAACTTCTTTGCAGTTGTGGTTAAAGCAAACATGTTATTAAATGTATCTTTAAAATAAAAACTTCAGCAATACAGGGAAAATTCTGAACTCGGTGTTTTTAAGACTACACAACCGAACATAAAGACACCTAAATGTTTCACTGGTATTTTTCTGCTGATGTTAAAACTTCCTTCTCAAAAAAAGAAACCAGAAAAATAAAAATTAATTTTCCTTTAAACAACCATTATGAAAATTATGTTTGTTTCTTTTCCTGGTTGAGTTCGTCAAAGCCATAGCCTTGTGTAGATGACTTGTGGTAAGAGAAAAAGCAACCCCTGTGTTCTTGGTCATGTATTCATGGAAGAATATGACGTATGTAAACACCTTCCTTAGTTCTCAGGAAGCAAGTGACTGGAAGACCAGAGAGAAGTTCCTTTTTCAAACTGGGAATAACTCTTTAAAACAGTGCCTAGGGAGTAGTGTGCCTGGCTTTCTGCTGTGAGAGTAAGGCAAAAGGGGAGTACGGAGGAGCAGGGAGGAATCATCATAAATGTGAATATTTTGAAGTCTGTGGACACTGTAGGTTTTTGTATGGCTGTGAAAATAAATTGCCCTCATTAAAGTGAGAAATACTCGACATGGAGGAACTGGTTAGTTGCAAAGAGACAGCGTCTCTTCACAAGGCTGTGCAGTCAAACGGCGTCTTTGGGCCACAACCCTATTCTTCTCGAGACATCAAACTGCCTCAGGCTGCCAGGGATTTGCCTGCTGAGACATTTTGGGTTTATTTCTCTTGACACAAAATACTTCATTATTTCCTGTCTGTGCAGCAGTTACGTCTTTCCATATTTAACCCACAGCAGCAAAAGCAACCAACTCACTGCATCCTTGGCTGATACGATGCCGGTTGCCTACAAGACAGACGTTGAAATTCACTGGATGTGCGTGGTGCCTTTTACTCTACATGTTGTTGCAAAGTTGAATATTTTTAATTGTACCATACGTTGTTAATGCTGTGAAAAACCTGACCTGAATGTAGTGTGCGTTTCATCCTATGGACACACTTCTGACTAACATTCCTCACATTTTCTAGGTGGTGCAGAACTGTTAGCAGCTGTGGTCTTACAGCTGATGTTTTTATAAAACAAAGTCAGTGTCATTTTTATTGCTTTGGCGTGTGAGGAAGGCCTAAAAGTGCACAGATTTTTATTTTCCGTTTTACTTCTCAGAAGGATTATGCATCAATGGTAAAAAAATATTTGAGTTGAACTAAAAATTCCTCTCTGCAGCCTCCAGGTGCTTGTTTTTCAGTCTTTTGTGATTTCATTTCATCTTTCGTAACCTCTCTAGTTCCCGCTAGCTCCCTCTAGATCCAAAATAGTCTAAAATGTCTAATGTTTTTAAAAAAAAAAAAAAAAAAGAAAAGAAAAAGCAACGGCTTCCTTCCTCAGGGGAAGAAAGGACCCAGGCCTCATTTATTTCTCCTCTTGCAGTTTGCCATGGTTTTCCAGAGAAACAAGGCTGCCAGCACCCAAGTTTCTTGTGCTGGCACGTTTACCTGAAGCTGCCGAGGGTTATGCTGGTCTAGTGAGACAGAGAGAGAGAGAGAGAGAGAGACGGAGGAATACACATGGGAGCAGGATGCTTGTTACGCACAGTGTGTGATTAAATCTGCAGATGCTTGTTTAAGAATGGTGTTAATACGTTTGTGCATCAGGATACCTACGGTATAACGAAAGCCATGCAGCAGAGAAAAAGCTGTGCTGAAGTCATAACCAGTCTGCCGTTTGATGGGATTTTCGGGCCGGGTGGGGGAAGACCGGGAGAGATGCTGTGGGAAGGTACACAGTGCCAGGTCGCCCAGGCTTCTCGACCTTTCTAGGGAAACACAACCGCTCGCAGTCATTTCTTTACGAAGTTGACTGAGACCGCTTGGCTCTTCTGTTGCGAACAGCACCAGATAGGCTCGTTGTGGCAGGTTTCCCCCCGCCAGCATCCATCCACTGGGACGTACGAATTTGCATCGCGGAGGACAGTGACTGACATTTTAACTACGCAGGCGTAGTTTTGAACTGCAGGCTGTGTGTCCTAGCAGCGAGCTGGCAAGCTTGCTTTGTGTTCTCACAAAAACTGTGTCCGTTTGGATTTTACCGTTTTCTTTTTCCTGTGGAATGCGTTTCTTCTCTGAAGTGCCCTGTCAAAAAGAACCACTTGTATTTTTTTTTTTTCCACAAAAGCTTTAAAAATGAACTCTTCTGTGTTTTTCAAGGAATTTACTTTGCACCAGGTGCTGAAGGTCAAGTTTAACACAGCCAACCTTTTATGATACCGCATTATGGATGCATGTAGGAATAGTTAAAAGCCTACCTCCATTATCACTGCAAATTAATGTCAAGTCTAGTGAAAAAACAGAAATGACTCATCCCAGCTGCATTTAAGACTTCTTGTTCCTTAAAAATCTGTCCCAACTTCCTCTCTCCGAGAATGGCATAGATTATTTTAATTTCAATAGAATACAAACTAGGTAAGCGAAGTAGGTCTCTCTCATTTGTGATATGTTGCGTACCTGTATCCTAGCTAAAATCCAGGTGAAAACCAAAAAGCTGTGTGCTTTTTTACGTCCAAGCTGTATGAAGCAACTTACGTTGCTTTTAGGTGACTGAAAACTCATTACAGCGGTGTCTAAAGGTCAAAGATCTGCAGTACCTGCAGCAGATTTTTATGCAAGTGATTTGATGGAACTGGATTTAAAACCTCAAATTATTTCATGTGCTAAAATGTGGGATTGGTATTCTTTTCATTAATCCACTGAAAGTACTCCATATACATCTGAAAGTTCTTGTAACAATGAATTTTACGCCAGTTCCAGAAAGGTACTCAGTAAGGCTCTGTGGTCTCTGTCCGTCATCTGCTCTTGCTGGATGACAGGAAGGATTTATAAGACCATTTTATAAATTAAGGCCACGGAACGCCTTGCTCAGTTTTACTTACATGAGTCTGCCGTGGTGATGCCAAACCAGTGTGGAAGCTGCGCTGAAAACCAGGCGGACGCAGAAGAGCGTTACCCTATGAGTGGTTGTCGTCTTTGTGGTCAGTGTCGGCTTAATGAGTCGTGCGTTTAGTACAAATGCAGCGTACAATGAGTTAAAGCCTATTTTGCTAAAAATGAGCAATGATGAATCTTTCAGATATCTTTTCAGCCACAAATACTTTTGTTTTAATAAATCTTGCGTTTGAATCTCTGTAAGGAATCACTTGGCTGTGAAGAATCCAAATTGCAGCCTAGAAGTATGTGCAAACCACGGTTCCCGCCTGACAAACCGTTACGCTCACTCTCCTTATTCAGCTTGTGTAACTGTCCGGTTTTTGAGATCGCCCCATTGCATAGTCACATGCTGCTTGCTGTCTTCAAAGCTAAGACTTCCTGTGGCCACTTCTTCAATTTTCCTTGAGTATCATGAGCCAGAATTTCATTCTCTTATTTTCTGGTAGATGGACAGGAGGTATGGCGCATTTTATCCTCTACTTAGCAAGTTTGGTGTTGGAGAAAAGAGAGTTTGATCCACTTGCCCCCACTCCCCGTGTAACGGGATGGATTGGATTCAGGAAATGAAGTTGTATAAATCAGTCTGGTAACTTCCGTTTTTTTCTTGGTTTTGTGTCTCTTTTTCAGATCAATAACAAAGCTTGTGGCAAAGTGTTTGTGCCTCAGCAAGCAGCCCGCAATTTTGAAGAAGTCCACGAGCTAGTTCTTCAGAGTGAACTCGGAGTCAAGCATCTCCAGGGACGAACCATTAAAAAGGCCTTTCTGTCTCCCAGAACTGCCCTTATCAACTTCTTAGTGCAAGAATAGCAAAGGCTCTGCTGGGCTGTGAAAGGGAACTGCAATCTTTTGAGATGAAACCGATTCAAAAATACCAGTTACAGTTATTTAAATCTCATGTAACGGTGGGGAAGAAATGTTATTAAAACCAGGTCGCTGCTAAATCTTCATTTCAGCGTGGAGAAATGCGCAGAATTAAAGTTTCTTACCGAGTCGTGGTAAGGTGCTGTTTGTCGGTATTCTCTGGGAGAATGGGAAGGAAGCGCAGAAGAGCTAAATGACTGTAACAGAATGTCAATGATATAGAGCGCGTGGGTTTTAGTGTCAGCCTCAGGAATATACCCTGTTGGAAAGGTGGCTTGGCTAAAAGCAGAGGCATGAATACGATTCCAGGACTAAACAACAGCCCCGAGTATGTGCTACACCAGATGTTCGGTGTGCTACAGTCAGTCTTTGCTCCCCGTATCTCATGTTTGGGTACCCTACTACCATTTCCTTACAACTTCAAATGTTAGTTACTGTTCCTAGGGAGTGTTAATTTTAAGAAGGATTTCCTTAGCGCTGGCCAGTGGCCTTGGGCACAGCAGGTAGCCAGAACGGGGTGGTTTGATACCTTTCACATACGCTTCAGAGCCAAGCCAAGAAAAAGGTCAGATTCTTTAGCCGAGGCCTGCCTTAGCCAGGATCCTCCTTCCCCCCCCGGCGTATTTGTGTGGGCTCATAGATGAGAGGTTCAACTTCAGCAACGTGCTGGCGGTTGTTTCTGCGCAGAACAGAACGGCCGTTACTGCCTACGCATGAGCCATCTCGGAGACTTTCGGGGGGTTCAGGAAAGCGGCGAGTCGGCTGCTAGAGATGCAGCAGTGGGGAAGGCAGACAGCGTGCTTTTGCCCTCTGCTTCTGGTTCTCCTAGCGCCTAGGTCGTAAAACTGGAAATTATTTCTGTTTTATCTGAGGGGTTCATTAAGTGGAAACAGGCGCCAGGTTTCTAAACATCAATCAGACTTTCATAAAACGCAGCGCCATCCTCATGCCTCATTTCACCCATTTCATTTGTACACTGCGTTGCTGTTATATCCACATGGAAATGCTCATTGTAGTTAGCAAATGCTTGAAAACGGGTTTCCAAAGAAACAATTACAGGGTTCATTGTGTAAGAATGTCTTTTCTTGAACAGCCGTTAAACTAAGTAGGCCAATAAGCCAGCCATTTATGAGCCATTCTGACAGTTAAGAGGTCAGGAACAACAACGAGGAGGCAAATAGAGGTCTGTATCGACCCGCCAGCCCAGCAGTCATCCTGACTCCGTATTAGATTAAAAAGAAACCGGCAAAAATTGCCCACGTAACAGTAAATAAGTCCAATAGATCCTAAGCGACTAGGATCAAGACAGATCACATCGCAGTGTGAGTACTAGCGAAGCAACACCAGTACTCCTTTTGGGTTTATGCGGTTTTGGTGCCAACGATCTAGCTACGTAACAGAGATGCCGGGCTCCGCGAGCAGATTTGGCTCGCCACGTCCCTGCGTCGGCAACAACGCTCTTCTGATTTCTGCTTCCTCCCGGACCACGCTCGTGCAGATTTTCTCTCCAGCAGTCCTTTGACACAAGAATGACTAGGAAATGGAATATTTATAATGGAGATACGGTCTTTGCAGTTTTAAGACTCCAGAAATCTCAGCCACAAAGGAATGCATTCAGACCTTCAAACACAGGCCTTTAGTTGGAGTTAAAATAACTTGAATTCCAGTGTCTGCCTGACATATATGTTGTTATAAATTCATAAAACTCCTGTTCAGAAGGCCGTAAAAGGACTGTGAAAGAGATCCTTTAAAGTAAAACCCATAGCACAGCACAGTCCTGCTTCCCCCTCCCCCTCCCCCGGTATAAAAGTTTAACACACCCTTGTGGAACCATTGGACCAGAGATTTTCTTTGGGGGAAAGGTGACACGTTAGATGTAAATAAAAACTTTTAAAATTTACAAGGATGAAGAAAGATGTTGTAAGCCCAGCAGCCCTACGGTGCCTTTAAACAAAAGCTGCAGTCACTGCAGGGCCGAGCAGCAGCCCGCAGTGTTTGTTGCTGTTAGCACCGGCGGGTATTTGCTCTCGCTGGAGGAAGTGAATTGCAGATGTCACTTGGTGATTCAGGCAAAAATCAAAATAAGGGATGGACTTCTGCAGGCTAAAAAAAGGAAAGGTAGCGAACGGCACTTGCACAAAAAGGCTACGGTCAGAAGTCACACCGTTCTGTTTGCAGGAAGGTGCAATTCGGCGTGGTCTAGCGGCTACAAGAACAGTGGTGGAAAAGCGAGGGGGAGAGACGGTGCAGAAAGTCTGACGGAGCCAAATCCCCCGGGAAGCGTAGGTCTGGAAGGCGGCCGAGGTGCCGGCTGCGGAGCTGTGCCGTTGCCCTGACAGCTGCTGCCCTTGCGTGTAAGGTTGACCTGCCCTGAAGCGGGGCCGCCATTTGTCCGAACGACAGTCGTGACCCACAGGTTTGGGCTGTGCCTGGGTGGGACCGATGCTGATACGCAGGGGCCGTAGCCTGTTCCCAAGCCTTCTTAAAATAACTTAGCGCAGATGCCTCCCGTTTCTATAATGGTGTCACTTGTGTCACGGTACAGGTGCATCTTTTTGCTGAAGGTGGTATAAAAAGGGTTGTGTGCCCTTGAAGAGGCCAGTGGCTCAATAGGATGGGAGTTTTAAATCTGGGAGGGGATACTTGAGAAGGAAGGGCACTGACAGGCGATCCGTCGAATTGCGACACGTTCGTCACGCATGTTAAAATAGATATGGTGCCACTGTCCTGCTTCCGTGAAGCGATGAGCCGAGGAAGATGTGGGAGGTTTGCTAAACCCGGTGGGGCAGACCCAAGACACAACAAGAAACGGGTCCACGACACGGAAGGGGCATTTTCTGCATCCTGTCGCTCAAGGTGGTAGAAGACTGGTCGCAGCGCTGATCCAGTCCGTATCAAATTTTGATTTTAAGTAGTACAAAGCTTAAAAAGGAATTACTGGCACACTTCCTACCCCAAGATTGTTCATGCAGCTGAATTTCCAAAAAGTCCAGCCTTCAAACGTGGATTTTGGAAAAATAAAAATTGGCAAGGTCCTGAAAGGTCACTGAGTACTTTTCTAGTGCCGTTGATTTCATGAGAAGGGATCTCGGGCGCTGGGGTGACGGGGGCACTGAAATGTGCTGGAAGACCCCACCGTGTAGAAAAACGTGTTCTCGGGCGTGGGTGTTTCATAGCCATCTCCGGTGACTGAGATGACACGGACACGCCAGTGCTGCTTTGCAGCGAGGCAGTGGGGCTTCTTCCATCGCACCAGGGAAGGCTGGCACCGCTCGGGTCACTGGCCGAGGCAGCTCCCCAGCCAGGCTGTCCCACCGGCGCTCTGACAAAAAACCGCTACAAGAGCGGTGCGGGACAAGCGTGTATTTTTCCATGCCCTTCACCAGACTCCGAACGTGGAGATGTGGTGCAACCTAAAATCGGTGTGCTCTCTTGGCGACTTACTGGATTAAAGTAATGCCTCAGAACTGACATCAGGTTAACGATGGCTTTTTCTGGCCTGACTTTGTAAAAGCCTGCTTGTTTCTTCTGGAGGGAGAAATGCCACAGATAATGCAGGTCACACAGTCTCTCTCCTTTGTCTCTCCTCCTGCAGCGTAAAGCCCCACAGAAAGCTATTCCTCTTCTCTAAACTTTTTACGGTCAACATGAACTGGAAAGAATGTTAATTAGCACTTTGCTGGTTGTTCCTTCCTAGGGAGGTTTGCAGCCCGTAAGATTTTTGTAAAAGCTTGGCTATAAATGAGGGCGGGGGAGAATTCACTGGGGTTTTTTTTTCTAGTTTTGCAGTACTTACTACAGTTTACAGAGAGGGGGTTGGCTTTATTTATGTACATCTACTGACTCGGAAGAGTACGCACACTGGTTTCGCCAGGTGCTTTTTCCGCTTCTTTATTTCTTCAGTCCCCTCCTGTTACGATGTGAGCTGGCTGCGTATCGCAGGACTGCGCTGTAAGAGAAGCGCTGGATGTGAAGCCAGGTCTATCACCAGAACCCGAGCGGTGAATATCCTTACTAGCCCACTGCTTTCGACTTTAAAAAAGTGTCGCTGGAACCACAGCCGTGTTGGGTTTTTGTATGGAAGTGGGGGTTATGTCCCAAAGAAGCAGCAGGAAGCCGTGACAGTGGACGAGAGGTGCGGGAGGAGAGCTGAACGGAGCGTTACCTCTGCAGGAGGGGACAGGATCGGAGCTCTCCTCGGCAGCCCAGATGACAAAAGAGATCTCGCCTGACGTGGGGAGGAAAGGTGGAATTTTTTTTCCCTTTCCTGAATAAAGTGACTTTCCGGTACCACCAAGCGTTCTGCGATTCGCTAACCCCGCCTGTGCCAGGGGGCCCCGAGCCCCACGCAGCCTTTGGGTCTCGTGGCACTTCTCTCACTCGGGCGGGCCTTGGGCTGGGCAAGTTCAGGTCTGCTTTTAGCCCTGGAAAGCTGCAAACCGGCATCATCGTCCCTGCGGAGTTAGCTCGAGTTTTATGTGCGGTCAGAGAGCTTGAACAGGTTTTCCTGGGTTTCGAGGTTGTTAGTGTCTCTGCATGGGAGTATTTTTGCCTGGGCGTAGCGACGTTGCGGAGAGGAGTCCTGATGGCTTTCCTTCTATCTGCCGGCCTTTACGTTGGCCACGAGGGACTGGGAGCTCGGTCAGGGTCAAGCGGGTGCTTGTATTTGCTGTCAGGTGAACGTGGCCCAGCCCCGTGAGGTATTTTGATCGCCGGAATCTCATCAAAAATAGCCCCCAATATTGAACACCCGGAACATCTCCTTGTATGCTCATCTGCCTGCGCCACAGCAATTTGCTCACCCTTTTAGGCTGCCGAATTGCTGGTCCAGCAGAGGAACATGTAAATGGGAAAAGCTTAAGCCTACTGAGTTTAAATTCACGTTCCTTCTGCTTGCACTTGCGATACTCAGCCTGGGACATTTGGGGCATAAGAAGTTCTTTTATTTGAAGAGCTTGGTCGTCTTCAATGTAACCCTAAGCAGAACGTATACACGTACACGAACAGAAACGCGTGCCTTTGTGCTTGCTCTCTTAGATAGAAGCACGCTCTCTGGGCTGGCTGCAGGGGGAAGGCCCACGCTCACATCTAAGGCTCTGAACTTCCTTATCTACCAGTAGTTTTTTACGTGTGCCAAAACGGAGCGTAAAAGGTCCAAGGTTCTCCCCGTGCACCCACCTCCCGCTGCCAGAAGAGACGCGCAAGCCGCCGAGCAAGGGGAGTTGCTCTCCAGTAACTGTGCTTGGTGCCGACGGTAGGTGAAGCAAAGCAACGCGTAGTCGTAACAGCTGTCGGCGATCCAGTGCAGTGATCGGGAACAATAAACACAGGACACCTAACGGGGGCAGAAAAGAGAGCGAGTTAATAAAGGAGCGTGACACGTTACGGGCGATGGCAGCCTGGGTTTGTTCCTGATGAAGATGAAGAGAACTGGCCTAACGGGAAACTGTTTTCTGCTGCAGAGCGAAATCAGTTGTCTGGAAATACACAGCAGTGTAATTAGTAAATCTTACTAATTGCTGCAAAACAGAAACACAAATGTGTGTTGTTGGGCTGGCTCAGCCAAGAAAGTATTGTGAAAAAAAATTGTAGAAGCTTTTAGAAATGCATATTTTTCTTAAGTACGTCTCCATCCCCTGGAGATCCACGTGGCTGGATGAAATAGCAAGGGTGCAATAAAAATACATACTTCCCGATTTTCCCATGTGAAAGAGCATTTAAAAACATCTGTTAGTCAGAGAGCTTCTCCTAGGACGCACGCGGAAGAACGGGGTGGATGCCCTGGCTGCATCTGGCAAGTCTGCTCGGAGGCCAGCGAGCCCGCCGAAGGCGATGATTCACGGCGGGACGTCGCCTGAGCTGGCGGCGCTTCCAGCCCGGGATTACCAAAGGCCACGTGTGTTGCTTAAACAGGTCACGGTGCTGTTTGCGTTAATGCGCTGATAAAGAGGCAGGGAAACGGAGCTGGAAAATTCTCCAGGCGAGTTCTTGTCCTGGTAAAAGGCTCTTTTCAGTAGAAAAATGGAGAAAACAAACTATTCCGTGTTCTCTCGAGCAGGGGTAGGAAAACCACCAGAGCCCCCTGCGTTATTCTGGTGCAACTCTGCAGCCACCGAAAGCAAGTGTTTGCCCCCCCCCGCCCCCCCCCAACGGAGTGACGGCGAAGGGAGACCGGGGTCGCCGCCGCCGCCGCTGACGGCACCAGGAGAAACTGAAGAGAGGAAGGCGAAGGGCGTTCTCTGCCCTGTGGCGGCTTGGCACCCGGCTCTGGCCTTCCTCGGGGAGACCGAACGCCTGCGGCTTCGGGGATTCGCACCCTTTTCTCTCGCCGCTGCCGCCTGGTCTCCTGGTGTGGGAGCTGGGTGATTGCCCGCGGCTCCTCTGGCCTCGCCACGGTGTGCCCTGCCAGGTAACCCTTCCCTGCCTCAGTTTACCCACCTGTGAGCCGGGCCCGCGGCATCCCCGCTGAACTGACGCTGCAGGCGCGGTTATCGAAGGAACACGGCCCTGAAAGCCTTTCTTGTGGAGCACCCGAACGGCTCCAGAAGGGCAGCTCGGAGAGCTGTCCCGCTGCTGCCAGGCCCTGCTGCGCCCGCCGTGTTAACTGAATGACTCTCTGGCGTAAGGCCCTGCAGAGATCGCGCCCCGTAGCAGGCCGCCGGGCTGCAGCAGAAGCAGAACATCCCAGTCCGGACCCATTTCTGCTCCGACCCCGGGGGCAGGGGATGCACGGTGGGCAGCCGGCCGGCCCCTGCAGCTTGGGGCTTAAATGTGAAGGCAGGGCGGGCAGCAGGCAGGGCGGGCAGCAGGCAGGAATGCAGAGGCCCCTTGGGGCAGCGGTGGGGAGGAACAACGTCTCCCAACCCTGCCCTGCTGCCTTCCTGCAAACTTTTCGGAAGGCAGAGGCTGAGGTTTGGCCTCTCCACCTCCACAGCGTCCCTTCCAGCAGCCTGGCCCCCGCCTTGAGCCCAGCTTTCCCGCCTGCAGCCGCCCCAGGGCTCCCTCCCGCTGCCGGCTCCCTCCATCCCTCCCTCCGCCGCCCTCTTTTTTACCATCCTCCTGCCAGAAAGCACCCAGCTGGTGCAGATAAACGGCACCGTTTATCGATAACCCGCTTCGGAAAACCGGAGGGAGCGTTCCTCGTTTCCCCGCGCGATTCACCGTCGAGAGTTCGGGGATGCGGCGGCACTACCTCGCGAGAGCCGAGAGACGCGCTCGCTCCTGCGGGAACCGAGCCCGGCTCCAGCCGGCAAATACTTCGGCCTCACAAACTGTTCGCTCCGTTTACATTCGAGGACTGAAGCCTTGATTACTTCCCTGCTAAAGCACGCCAGAGCACGTATCTCGGGCACTGCGGAGTGGCGTGCGTAGTCCAGGCTCCTGCGGGAAGCGACCTGCCGGGGACGGCTGCGGCCCGGCGGGGGGGCGCGGGCACCGGGGATTAGGCCTGGAAATGTCCGCAAAGAAACCGGTGCGCTGCCAGCCGCTGGTGCCTCGCGCTAGTGTGGTTGCAAAGGGGTAGCGTGAGTGTACGACGGTTGCTTTTGGAGAGAGACCAACTATCAGTTGTCACCCAGACACCTCCTAATCATCTTTTTTTCCGTCAACCCCGCAGCCCCGCGCTGTTGTCGTGCTTCAGAATCTGAGGGCGTTTTCTGCCAGACAGAGGAATGATCGGGGGGGGGGGGGGGGCCGGGGCTGTGGCC
>JAVKLA010000010.1:9333018-9368295 GCA_034782735.1 Sagittarius serpentarius | reverse complement strand
TGGATTTCTCCACATTTTTCTCCCTCTCTCTGCAACGTGAGCCCAGAGCCAAGCGTGGCAGCGAGACAGGCAGACAGATGATCCCCTCCCTGCTCTCGTTCACGGCTTCCCCGTTTACCCGGGCAGGCGGCAGCGCTTTGCCGCGGCCCGCCATCGGCCGGGCACCCCCACCGAGGTGGGGCTGAAATGGGGGAGCCCCACTCGGGGCTGCTGCTCCCCAAATCGCTGCCTCCCTCCGCCCCGCGGGCCGCTGGGCTCGCCACGTGGAGCGGGGCTGGGTTACGAGCCGTCAGCATTATTTTGCATGAGTAAACGCCGCGTGTAAGCCTCGCCCACAGGAACAAAAACAGATTAAATGAGCAACGGTTTTCTTCTTCAAGGGACAGGGTTTAGAGTAAGTTAATTCAAGCTGGCACGTAGATTTCGGTCCTGTGCTACGACAGCCATCGCGGACCCCCTAATTTCTTAATAGCCGTGGGCTGTAAAACTCACAGGAACTATAAAAATGTGGGCCCATTTCTAATCGCAGCAGGAGGGTCCGCAAGTCAGTGCAGTATTACATCTCCAGTCTAGTAGAAAGTTCAAGTTGATCACCTGCTCGCTTGGGAATACCCCTAGCCCGAGTCCCACAGAAAGCATAAATCCAAGCAGGAAACTTCAAAGGTGTTTTGCTGCCTAACGTTCGCTGAAAGCGTTGCGAATTAAACACCCAGATGCCTTTGAATCGCTTGGCTGCGATTCCCCTTCGAAGGCGCTTGCCATCAAAGTGTCTGCTCAGGCGTGCGGAGCCTGGAAGGAGGCCAAGCCCAGCGCGACGGTTCCCTAGCCGAAGCCCTTTCCGCGTCGTCCGCGCGAGCATTGTTCAGCAGACAGCTGATCTGATCCTTCGGCGTCGGAAGGAAATGTACTTTACAGAGCTGGGGAAGGTCAGCAGCATCCAGAGCGGCCCTCTGGCAAGACGGCTGGTTCCCCCCCCCGCCCCCAAAAAGTGGTGAGCTCCTGCGGGACCGACTGTAAAACGACTTGCAGATGCGAGATGAAAAGTAATGGCAAAAAATGTATGCGTGGTCCTTAAGAAAGAAAGTCAGAAAAAAACCATGGCCTGAGGGAAGTTACGGATTCTTCCTCGGTCTGTTTGTTGAAAGCTGAAAGTTGAGACGTCTGTTCCCGAGTACTTCTGTTCCGCCACAGGGTTTTGGTTTCCTAGAGGTCTGAAGAGCCTCATCTGGGTGCGCCTGAAGGGAAAAACCCCCAAGAGGCACCGGCTGAGCCTCTGATATGCTGGATAGGAGCGTGCCTTCCCTTGATCAACGTTACATCCTTCGGCGAGGGCGGGGATGAAGGTGCGAGGGCGATGCGTAATTTCCTTTTCGATTGCTCTTTGTCGGCTAACGTCGCAGATTCCTCTGGCGACTAAAGCAGCGGTGGGGTTAACGTTCCCATCCTTATCCACCTGCTGCTCTCTTTCCTTTCTGGCGTTCTTTTGGGCCACGCGACTACGGACTCAAGCAACCCGTTGTTCAGTACCAGCTTTGTTGCTTATCGTTTTAACGCTGGACTCTTCCCATTTTAAACGAAAGCGGTCGTACTGAAAACTTGGCATCTCGGCTAACCTGGTCTCCAAAAGCACCCCGAAGGCGGCGGGGAGGAGGCGGCATCCCACGCCTCAGCCGCTTGCTGTGGTTCCCCTCATTGGCCCAGGACGTTGCCAAAACCGGCCTCGCGCTAGCCCTTTCCGAGGATGCTCTTTGCACATCGAGACTCAGTTTTGGCTTTCACCGCCCCAGCGGAGCTTAACCTCAACCTCAACAGTTTCGGTCAAGTCCCTCAAAAGAGGCAGTCGCTCTCGGTAACTGGTGGCCTGAGCCAACGCCTGCCTGGCACCAAGCAGCTGCTGGGGGCCACCGTGGCCTCTGCCAGCCACGACGTGGGAGACAAGCCCTTTCCCCTCCAGCCGAAAGAGCCCTGGCACGGGCAGGGCCTTGCCGTGCTTTGCACGACGGATGTCCCGCTGCAAGCTAAACTCTCCTGAACTGCCGGGGCTTCTGCAAAGCGGGGTTTAGCCCCCAGGCACCCAGCTTCTCGCAAGGTGAAGCAGGGCTTGTGGGGCTCAGCCTGGGGAAGCTGTGACACCCCTCCTTCCCCCACCCCCACGGCAGAGGCAGGCTTGGAAAGGCTTGCCGGGTGGGATTGCTTGATAGGTACGGGACGTTTTCCTGAAACCGCGTGAAAGCTCCAGCACTATCGATCCCTTAAACACTGGGCCGGCCACGGTTAGTGGCAGCACGTGCTGGGCTCCCCCTTCCCCGGCTCCGGGGGACCGGGGGAGCTCCACTGCTGCGCTTCGCCCTGCGCTGGGATTCCCACCCACCTGCCTTCCCTAGAGACCCCCAAACCCCTTATCTGGCCCTCTGCTATGGCTGCGCTACCTTGCACAAGCCCAGAGTTCGTCAGCTCGTCAGCTCGTCAGCTCACGCTCGAGCCTAGGGCCGTCACTGCAGGGACGAGCCTCTCGGTCCTGCGTGGAGCCTCTTCGGAGGCTCCAAACCAGTTTGGAGGTTGCTTCGAGAGAAGACAGGCACCTTTCCCAGGGGCTCACAGTGCTGCCATTTTTAAGCGCATGGGCCCGAAACTGGCTGGAAGAGTCAGGCTGGTTTAGATCTGGCCTCAGTCGTTCAGCAGTGCTTTTGTAAGGGAGCTGGTCAAATTGGGGAGGGGGTTTTGGGGGTTTCTGACACGTTTTGGTCGCAGCCCAACTCGCGATTATTAAAGGCACCAAATTTCCACGTTCCTTAACAGCTGGCCCTACCTCCCGGAGCCGGGGGGAGAATTAAAACAACAAGTCCTGGGAACGCAGGACAGGTGCCTAGGCCCGTAGGATCGACTGCACCCGTTGATTTACTCGGAGGTGCCACGGCTCCCGACAAACTGGCCTCTCCCCCGAGCCCGGCAGTGATCCCGTCACAGCCCCCCCCCACCCCACCGGGCACCCCCAGCTGGGTTTTGCCACGGGAATTTCGCAGCTGGCCCGTGCCGACGGAGGAGAGAGGCTGGGGACGCCAAGTATATGGAACCACACCGGTAAGTCTTTAGTCACTCGCGTGAGGTGTGCCGGTCACGTTGCGGGGGGGGGGGGGGGGGGGGGGAGGAGGCCCCCCGATGGCTGATTTACACGCGGTTCTTGTGCCTTTCAAGCGTTCAGGTACAACATGACTGGGCCCCTCACTATGTCGTTTTATGATGTCATCGGCCACCTGCTTCTTTCTTGATCTAAATGTCCCTGGAGTGGGTCGTGCTGCATATATGATGCTAGATAATGGGATGGGGGGGGTGACAAAGGTGTTGGCGGGGCTGGGATGCTGCTGTTCTTTCGGGCGCTCTGGGGTATCCTTTATTTGGGGGGGAGCACCCTCCTCCTTGCAACGAGCCGGGGGGGGGGGTGGTCCTGCTGGCTTCAGCGGTATATTAAAAAAAAAAAAAAAAAAGGGTGTTATCTAGGCGAAGGAAAATCCATACCGGTTCCCGCTATACAGACTAATTGGTACGGTATAGACCACGGCATAGGGAGTCGGCTGCGGCCCCGCCTCCGCGGGCGGCGGGGGGGGCGGAGCCAGGAGGTGTGGCCAGGAGGCGTGGCGAAGCCAGGAGGTGTGGCCAGGAAGCGGGGGCGGGCGCGGCGGGAGTGAGACGGCGCGGCGGGACGGGCGGCAGAACCCGGCGGGAAGGAGGAGGAGGAGGAGGAGGATGAGGAGGAGGAGGAGGAGGAAGAAGAAGAAGGTGGGGGTCAGCCAGCTAAGCCGGCGGGGATGGCTAAGTACGACGATCTGGGTCTGGAAGCCAGCAAGTTCATCGAAGACCTCAACATGTACGAGGCCTCCAAGGACGGGCTCTTTCGGGTGGACAAAGCCGCCGGCAACAACCCCGAGTTCGAGGAGACCCGGCGGGTCTTCGCCACCAAAATGGCCAAGATCCACCTCCAGCAGCAGCAGCAGCAGCAGCAGGAGGAGGTGCTGACGGCCGCCCTGAACGGGGGGGCTGCCTTCAACGCCCCGCGGCCCAGCCCGCCGGCGGCACGGGGTGCCAAGCCGCCTCCGGCCTCCGCCGCCGAGGGGCCGCGGGCGAGGCCGTACGATGGCGGGGAGCGCGGCTTTGGCGAGAGCGGGCCGCGCGCCGAGGCCCCCGGGAGCCAGGCCGGGCGCCGGGGCTGGGAAACGGAGCCCGACAGGATCCCCAGAGCGGGGGGCTCACGTCCCGGCGCGGGGCGCGGGGAGCAGCAGACCGGGAGCTCCGGTGACCCCCAGCCCTGCCGCGGCGGGCAGGAGAACAGCAGCGAGGGCCGGTGGGGCGGCGGGGGCCGCGACCCGACGCCGGCCGGGCAGAGGTCCTCCTCCTTCTCGCATGCCCGGACCCCCCCGGCACCCTCAGCGGGGACAGAAGAGGGGGCACCGGGGGCCCTGCCGCAGCAGAGGTCCTCCTCCTTCTCGGCCCCCTCGGTGCAGCCCGCCCGGGGGTTTTCAGGCCCCGCTGAGCCCTGCGGCCCCAGGGCCGGAGGAGACGGCAACCAGCGGTGGTACCAGGGCGTCCCGCTGTCCTTCCCCTCCAGCTCCGCACCCGCCGCCTCGAGCGTGGACTACCAGCACGCCGCTGCCTACCCCAGCCCAGCCGGCCACTTCGTGGCCCATGGTCAAAACCACCGGCCCAACGGTGGCGGCGGCGGCGGCGGCACGAGCCCCGAGCCGGGCTCCTCGCGCCTGGCCTCGCGCGGGCTGACGGCTCCGGATGCTCCACAGCCGCTTTTCCTGGAGGGCGTGAGCGGCCCGCGGTCAGACGCCGGGCAGCCGGAGGGCTCCAGCACGGCGAAGGTGAAGCTGCCCTGCCAGACCCTCCTTCCGCAGCCAGAGCAAGGGCCGTCGGCGGCCGAGCTGAAGCTGGAGGCCCTGACCCAGCGCCTGGAGCAGGAGATGGATGCTCGGCCGAAGGCCGATTACTTCGGTAAGGAGGCAGTCGGCCGGTCGGCGTGGAGAGGGTTTGTTGTGAGGTGTCGCTGCGGGGTTCACACCTGCAGGGTTGCCTTTGCCTGTACGCCTGCTTGGTTGTGCTTTTTCAGCTGCTCGGGGCGGGGCTGTTATTTAACTGTTATTTATCACAGGTACTGGAGGCTCTTCCTCCCGCGACACTTTTCTCTTTAATCCTACCTCTTAACTTTTAAAGCAGAGGTAGTTTAGCCGCTTTGGGGAGGACAGCGCTGAGAAGAAGCTGGAGCAGCATCTTCTGAAGCGAGCGCCCTTCCTTGCCAGCAGGGAGGCACTCCGCTTTGCTTGACAGTACCCCCGGTTCTCCGCGTCTTAAAAGTACGCTGCCCGACCACGTGTGGGCGAGAAGGCAGCCGTCCAGCCTGCGGCGGAGTCGTGCCTGCGGGCACAGAGCTCAGGGCGGGGGCTCGGTGGTACCCCCTGTGGGGGTGGCCACGGCCGGGCGTGCTTGTGAGATCTCTTGGAGGAGGAGTTGCTTGGGGATGGGAAGGGTGGCGGCGGTTTCCCAAACTTGCCAGGATTTCCCCCAGCCCCCAGGTGCTGGCCCCCATCGGCTGTGAAAAGATCGGCGCATCCTGAAGGCGGCCAAAAACCAGGTGGTAGGCACATTCCTCCCTAAATCTCGGGTCAGCACGTTGTCCAGACCATCGCCAGAGGTTATCGCTGGCGCTTGGCCCCGAAAGGGGACCGCTTACATGTGAGGATCTCCCAGGGAGAATATGGAATGTCCTGCTGGATTAAAAAAATTTACTACCCCAGGATGGCAGAAGGTCAGGGGCCAGCTGAGCGTTTCCTTTCCCTGCCGCACCACTTTGCCATTCAATAGCAGGGGAGATAGTTCAGCTTTTGGGAGGAGGAAACCCAGCGTCACTGGGAAGGCTGAGAGCTCGGCCGCTGGGAGCAGCTCTAGCGTGTGGATTTTCCTTACGATTTTAAACGCGCCGTCACAGAACTAGAAGCAGGGGCAGGTTAAACTCTAGAGCCTGGTGCGGAGGAAGGGTTTGCGTCTCGGGCTGCCCACGTGCCGTTGCGGGGGGGGGTCCCGGCCGGTGGGGTCGGTGGGTGGCTCAGCGGTGGTCTGCGCGCACAGGAGCAGCCGTGGGCTTCACGCCAAGCTTCGGGGCCGTGGCCGGAGGGACCACCGAGTGCTCCGTGGCGGATCGTGTAATGACACGCGTTTCGTGGCATCAGGCGGTGGTACTTGCCCGCAGAGGGCTGTGCTGGGATTGCTTTTCCTGGCGTCTGGGGCTGGATTCAGCCTCGTGGCAGGGCAGGCGCGTTTTCGTCCTGTTGCAGAGCAGTGATGTGTCGAGTTGCTGTACTTGGGGCGTTTTGGCCCGGAAACATGTTTTGGTGCTTTCCGTCCCGTGCGGGCGGCGCAGGGTTTGAATGAGCTCGGGGAGCCTGTGCGTGAGCAGCATGGGCTGCACGTGTCTCCGGAGGAATTTGGATTCTCCAAGAGCGCTTTTGAAGTGCTGACTTGATTTATGCGGGCTGTCAAGGAGGGCGTAGGGAGTCTCAGGTGTCACCCAGGTCTTAAGCTTGGGGTGGGAAATCCCGAAAGTGCTGCCTGGAGAGGCCGGTTCCCATGCAGCAGAGAAGGGGCCCCATGTCCCTGGCGGGGGGTCGCTGGAAGCCAGCTGAGGTTGAATTCAGGTTTTTGGTGTACCACTTCCAGGCAGCATCCGGGAGTGAGGTGCCTGAATCCCACCGGTTTTCCGTGGTGTTCCTTTGGGTGCACCCGCCTTCATCCCCACTTAGCAAAGGGGAAGATTAATTAAATGGGGGAGCTGCACCTCCTCCGCTTGCACCACCCAGTGCAACGCAGATGTTGCGGGCTAGGTGAGGCGGCACCCTCCCGAGGACGGGTGCCGGATGAGTTTTTGGGTGAGAGCCGGGCAGGTGCACAGCCAAACCGAGCGCCTGCCTGCGCTCTCTGGAAGTGACTTGGTAGGGGAGAGGCCTGGCCGGGGGCGGCGGGGTCTGCAGGGAGGTTTTACCGTTCGCTTTAGCAGAGCCTGTGGTACGGCGCAGTTCCTTGGTCTGCGGGCACAGATGGGTGCTTTCAGGGTGCTTTCAGAGGTGTAATGTGTAGCATCGTGTTCTTACCGGTGCTCGTTTCATACAGGTAGATGGAAATCTCCATCCGATGGAGACTGTCTACGCCCTTACCCAGAGCTTTTTTTAAAGCAATTTTTATAAATGGTTTTCTTGTTATAAATATTTGTTAGGTGTTGAGTTCTGGCTTCCTTATTATCTAGAGCAGAGCTGACCAGCTGCAGGTATTTTAGGAGGGCCCCAGGCATCTTTCGGAGCGAGATACTGGGACGCTTCCCAGCAGTCTGGCGGAGAATATCTCATAGCTAAGTCTGCGGCTTTCTTTTCCCCTTGGCAGAAGCAGAGCAGGAGCCGAATCGCTGAACCCCGTGGAGACCAGCACCTTTGAGTGGGTGTGATCGGCTCGAAGGCCAGCAGCGCTCCTTCGAAGTCTTGTGCCTAGTGAAGTTAGTGTTTTACCATTGCCGAAAACGCAATTTGCTTGACTTCCAGGCTTGTACGCACCTGCGGACTTTACCGAACCCTGCTGCTGATGGTGCACCAGGATGCTTTGGCGGCAACGAGGGTAATTTCAAGGCTGCCAAATGGAGAATTTCTGGTTGAAATGAAACTTCTTCTGAGGTTTGTTTTGTACGTGGGTGATGGTAACAGCGTCGCGGGTGATGATAACAGTGAGCGGGGGCGTCCCTTGCTGCCTGCTCCTGGGAGAACACCGCGGCCGGAAGGAGATGCCTGCCTGCAGCGGAGAGGAGCGGGAGGCAGGGCGAGACGGGTCCTGGCGCAACAAGGAAAGCTGGAAGGATCGCGGCACGTGGACTAGTGGGTGTGTGCAGATTGCAAAGCTTATCTCACTGCAAGGCACCAAGCAAATAAGTGTTTGCCTGGGATACGGCTCTTCAAGATTACAGCAGTATGTGCTTCTCCTCCCTTCCTCTTGGGAGCTCAGCTGGGTTTGCAAGCTAAGGAAAAATCTGCCAAAAGGAAAGAAAAGGAAGGAGCTGAGGCAGAGGAGCGGTAGGTCTTTCAGCCAGGATACTGTGGCAGTGGAGACTGAAAGGAATAAGGAGCCTCATTCACGTGGCACTGGAATTAACGTGATCTCTGACATTGCTGTGAGGTACTTAAAATGTCACTGACGTGAGTTTGATGGCATTTTTGTACTTCGCTGGCAGTGTGTACATGACTGTCTACAGCAAAGTCGGGGGTCAAGAGCACGGCTTGCAAAAACGGTACAGAAAAATTGCATTTACCAGCTGTCTGGTTCTTTGGGCAGGGAGTACCTGTACATCTTTGCTACCATTGGGTGACAACCCAGTCACCCGGTGGTGAGCGGGACCAAACTGCCAGGTTTTCCAGGCACTCAGTCTCACACGGGCCTCCAGATCTCCTTGAAATCAACTCTCCGGCCAGAGTGGTTGCACTGTAGCGGACAACAGCACAGCGAGGCACGCCGTGTGTCTGATTTAGAGTTCGATGTAGAAATGACTTGGCTAAGGTGAGCCACGGGCAGGTTGCATCGGGTTCTGGAGAAGGTCTGAAGTAAAACCCGAAGAACTGAGCATCGCGTTGGGTATGACAGGGTGAAGTCTTTTCTCAGTGGACAGTCTTTGAAAAAATGTGTGTCCAAGTGGAGGGCTTGGTTTTCCTGGAACGAATAGGTGGGCTGGAGACACAGAAGCTGTACCTTCGCGAGGGTCCTCCCCGTCAGAGCGGGAGAGAGGAACAAGGTAAGAGTTCCCCTGCCAGCTTTCCTCTTACCTTGTTCTCCTTGCCCGCTCAGACAGGGAGGACCCTCACGAAGGTACAACTTCGGCCAAGAGGCATCAGGGTCTGCTTCTGGATTAGACGCGTGCGTGTCCGGGCAGATGGGAAAGATGATACCGGAGGTATTTACGTGCAAAGGCTCTGGGCGTTTCTTCCAAAAGCAGCCGGGGGTTCTTCAGGATAAATCCAGCCTCCTGCAAGCACGGGGCGAAAAACAAGTTAGGTGTGATGGAGAAGAGTCAAGCTGACTGTGGAAATGTGGCTTGCAGGGCGTAAGTGGAAGAGCAGGACAGACTTACTCTTCCAAGTGCTGTTTCTGGATTAGCTACGTATGCAGACGCACACCACCAGAATCATCCTGCCGCTGCATTCCTCGTATCTGGGACCGGATTGTCACGGCAAGGCAATCTCACCACTGAAGCAGCACACCGTCACGTTTGGCCCCCCAAAATTAAGCGGCAGTCTTAGCAAACCCACCGAGGAGCACGTGTAGGAAAGCTCGGCTGTCCGGGGTGTTGCTGAAAAGAAGGGGGATGCTTCTGGAAAAGCCCACAACTGTGTTCTGGGTTTGTAGACAGATGATTTCTGGCACGTGGAAATAAATTATACCAGCCAGTCCCAGAAAATGCTGCTCTTCAAGATGGTTTGCCCTGGATTTTTAGCGAGTGGGATATAGTAAGTAACTGAGCTCCTTCTGGTGAGCGTGAAATAGCAACGCTTAGGGGAAAAAAAGTCTCTAAAGGCTTTGAGTTCGGCGGTAAGTGGAAGCGCACTTGTTGAACTTTGAGGGTGGGACTGACATTGCGGACTGAGCACCGGGTTCGCTTTCCTTTCTGACAGCCCTTGAGGTCTGCATCGGACCTGTGAGCCGAGGCGGTTGCCAGTGGCAGCTCTCCTTCTGGTTTGCAGTGTGCCGAGATGGAGTACGGCGAGCGCTGGGAAGTGGCTTACGGGGCGTGTTTTCGGTCCCAGCTCAGCCCCAAAGGTCCCTTTGTTCAGGCGCTCAGCCGCAGCGCGGGCAGTTGCTTGCCGCATGATGCGAAAGGGAACAGAGATTTCTTTGTTGTCCGGGGCCCGGCTGCCCTACCGGCAGAAATTGAGCCGAAATCAGCAATTCCCATCCCTTTCCCTTTCCAAATCTGGCTACCATTCTGCCGGTGTGCTCGAGCGTGAATTGACCGGCGCTGCGCATGTGCCGTGCTTCGGGCTCGTCGTCCTGGTGGCAAGAGAGAAACCTTTCATTTCTCCTTAATAACGTCATCTGCGGTTAAAAGCGGTAATTTCGGAGGGGGTATCTGCTCAGATCGGCGCTTGCGTAAGCGTCTATTATGTGCGGCAAAGTAACGGAGCGCAGGAATCGGGCACCTTGCTGAGCCGCGGTTACTCAGGATCCCTCCGCTTCGAGCTGAGGACAGAAGTTTCTGCAAAAACCTGCTCTATGCCAAGAAAATTACCCAGAGCTGCTGACTAGTGTCAGTGGCATGTGGGGCTGGACTGATGCTGCTGACATTTTAGCTCTGCACCCTGGCTAGCAGAAAGCACGCTCAGCGCTGTTTCGGGAAATAGTCGTCGGAGCTGGCGTGGAGCAGGGCGCAGAGCCCGTTTTGCAGCGGGATGGGGTTGGATGTGGCCTGTGCTGCGCCGCTCTCCAGCAGGCTGGCTTCGCACACGGGCTGCCGAGCTCAGCGACGGGCTGCCGTCAGCAACAGGTATTGTTTTTCCCTTGCACAGCCTAAGCCGAAAGAACAGGATGGTCGCGGCAGCAGGGAGCGAACGGCAAAAAAAAAAAAAAAAAAAAAAAGTGGAAAGGAAAAATCAATAAAAATCACTTTTTCCCCCCCTTTCAGGCCAGGTGTGCTGAGAGTCAGAGATGAAGGCTCAAGTATGTTGCTTAAAAGACTTCAGAATGTTATATTTGGACGAAGCAAAGACTTATTTCTAGAATAATTGCAATTGCTACTGAGATTTAATTGGCTTTCCAGTAAGATTTAGCAGATACAAGTGAAAACATCAAGTATACACAGATTTGCCTTAATGCCAGTTTTCAATTGTCAGCCTTGCCACAGGACATCTATAAATATTTATAGCGTGGCTGGTTATTGCATAGTTGGGTAATTTAGCACATTGTAGTTTTTACAGACAACATTGTCAATTTATTTTAAAAGCCCTTTCATTCCGTGACTTTCTTTTCCATGTTTTAAGGGCCTAAATATTTAAAGAAGTGGATAAAAGGGGTAAGCAGGGGATGAACTGGAGCAGGTACGGAAAGCAAGGAGGAGGGATGGTTGGGGTGGTCGAGGAGCGGGAGATGGAGGAAGGTTTGGGTACGGGTGCGGGAGCCCCGGCAGCTCCGGCAGGATGGGGACGGACAAGAGGCAGCAGAAGCGATTTCTGCCCCGCCGCGGGATTTGCATTCGGGTATTTGACAGCGCCTTTGGGCGCCCGCCAGCATCTTTACCGTGCGCTGCGCCTGCACTCGGCTGCTGTGCCTTCTGCCTCCTGCTTCTTCTTGCTGCTCATCCACATTCAGTGTCACCCGGCTGCTTTCTGGAAAGGAGGAAATTGGAGCACGCTGGTGGGGTTTTTTTTCTGGAGCAGCTGCTCAGTGGCAGAGAAAAGGGGAAAATGCAGCACTTGCTGTGCAATAAATACACTGGTTCTATGGGAAGCCTGGGGAATGTCGTGGAAAGAAGGCTTTGAGCAGCAAAGTCGGCAGGTTTTCCGCTCTCAGAACTTGCTGCTCGGCGTTGCTCTAGTCGGGAAGGAATTTTGTGAGGTAGCCGTTAGCTCTTCCGTCGGACGGTTGCACAGCATCCCAGGCTGCCGCTGAACGTACGCATTCCTGGGAGAACACATCTGTTGGAAAAGCCGAATGTTCTTATCTTTGTCTTGTCTTTCATTTCCTTTTTCTTTTCTTTTTTTTTTTTTAATGCCCGCATGATTCATCTTTTGCTTTCTTAAAATCTTTCTTTCAATAAGTGAGATAAATCTGCTCGGTTCAAAGAGAACCAGCAAGTTTTGCGAACTCGGCGCCAGTCTGCGTGCTGGGGTGCGCCTGCAGCCAAGCTGGCGTTTCGGTTCAGGGCCGGATTTGGGCAAAACAGAGTAACTAATTGCTCCCTGCAGCCTTCTCCTCAGGTTTGTGCCAGGTTGGACTCTGGCTCCGGGTGCAGTGGGGCTTGGAGCAGCGCTGGGATGGCTTTCAGCGTCCTGGTTGAATGCACGCAGGCAGCTGCAGCACAGAGAGCCAGGTCCGCTCTGGGAAAATGAAGTTACCGGCTTTTCAGCAGCCGTGCGGGCGGGCGCTACTGCAAAGGGCCCCTGAGCGTTTTTATCCCTGTAGTGTGACAACTGACGGCCGCAGCTGTCGGCTGCGGGAAGAAATTGTTAACCAGCCTGGGAGAGCCAGCGTGGTGCGGCCGGAGTTGGGAGTTAACTGTTCGGCGCTGTCGTAAGTACGCTGGGCTTCTTCCTAACTTTTGCCAGACCTTTCCAATTACTCCAGAGCTTGCGGTGCCCCGAAAGGAGTGAAGTTTTGTTAACCTCGGCATGGCTAAGGCTCTCCAGCAAGATGATGCTGTCCCTCTTCTTGGGCCGGCAGGAGCGAGACGTGACCGACAGTCCCTGCCGCGGGGAGTTTAAAAGCCGGGGTGAATGGGACTGAGCAGAGGTAGAAGGGAGACCTGGAGGTGAAGTCGCAGCCCCGGGGTCATCACGGACCAGAGACAGAAGCACATCTTCTGTTTGCCCTTCACGCTGCCCCTTTTGGGGAGATCCGTCTTTATTTACTTAAACGCGGATTAAAGTTGCTTATTTAGAGGTAGTTAAAGGGTGATGCTGCTTTAAAACCGGTCCGGCGCAATCACAGGGTAACGCCTGAAGTACAGAAACGGGCTTGATGTGTCATTTTCCTTGGACGAGGACTTCCTCTCCCCGGCCACTAGCGGCGGGTTTGGGCGGCCTCGCTGCGTTCCCGCCTGCCGGGTGGAGGGAGCAGGTCCTGCTAGCGGATGCCGTCAAGGGCGTGAAACGCGGCTGTGACTTCTTACTCCGTTGTCAAAGTGGTTTTACATGGAAACGCGGCGAGATTTGAGAGGCCCTAGGTGGACACGCACCGCCCCGCTTTGCGAACCTGCAGTGCTGAAGGCCTCTCCCTGCGGTCCCTCCCCACCACCACCACCACCACCACCACCACCACCACCACCACCGTGCATCTGCCCCACTGCCGCTATTCCCGGCCCCGATCAGGCGGGTCCCGGAGGCTTCCTCACGAGGTGGAGATCCTCACCTCACCCTGTGCTCTTTGCCCGGCTTGGGTTTCGGGCTGGAGCCCCACACCAGGGTGGGTGCTGGTGGAAATGTGCTGGGCTGTGCCGGCAAGAGACAGGGTGGCAGGAAAGCCTGGGCGTGAGGAGCCGCTCGGACTCGCACCTGGGACTGGCCTGTAGCCAGAAGTTGACCGTGTGTGCTCCTCCTGGCTCTTCTTCGCCCCACGGGCCGCCTGAGAGGCAGCCCCCCTCGGCTGCCGCCACCGGCAGGTACCCTCTCCTTAAAGCTGACTTCTCTCTGGCCTTGTCCCGCAAGCTGACAGAGGGAAGAGGGGTCGGTGTTGGGTAGTCTGGCTCTGTTTGGGTGGGAGATCCTCAGAGCCTTCAGCAGACGCGGCCGGGGTCTGAAGTCGAAGATTTAAAGGGGCTAAGCGAAGCGGTGGGTTTTCCTCGCATCGGTTGCAGCCAACAGCGTTATCTTACACGGTAAGCAGCAGAAAGTGTTGGCCTGTGAACAGCCCTGAGCACCAGCCAGGCTTTGGGAGGGCCCTTAACTGGGTTTGAATGTACGTAAAGGTTGCGGGGAAGGACGGGAGAACGAAGGAGGTGTCGCTGTAGCCAGGCAGGGCTGTTCTTGCGCAGTGTCCTTTTTTGCAAAAGGCTTTCGCCGGGGAGGTTCGATGACCGTCGGTGACCGCTGTTAACAGCCTCTCTCAGGGCGGGTGACGCCGATGTCACCTACGCCTTGTGGCTTCCGTGACCCGCCTGCTCCTAAGCTGCCAAACCACCGTGCTGAATTAGAGGTGCGGACACCCAGCCAGTGCCCCGCCGGGTCCCACTTCTGACCCCTGTCTCCCTCTCTCTCTCTTCCAGGCACCTGCGTGAAGTGCAGCAAGGGGGTGTATGGAGCAAACCAGGCTTGCCAGGCCATGGGCAACCTCTACCACGACGGCTGCTTCACCTGCGGAGCCTGCAGTGAGTATCCCCTGCCCGGCCTGCCGCCGGTGCCGGGCCCTGGGGCAAACCCAACATTTTTCTGGTGTAAAGGGGGAAAAAAAGGAGGTGGGTTTTGTATTATCTGCCAGCCGGAGTCTGCCGCAGCTGTGTATGTCAGTGGTGGTGGCTGCTGTTTGGTTTTGAGCGGATTCTTGCAAGGCGTGTAGAAAAGATAGTTTGGATTGTGCCGGCCATCTGCCTCCTGGTGTGGGGGAACGGTCGTTTTCGTTCCTCTGCCTCTCAGTTACAGCCACATTTTCTTACTTACAAGGGTATTTTTTCCAGGTGGCAGCGAATATGCCTTAGCTAGCACGTAGAGGGCTTTTGTTTGTCACGTCAGACTTTAGAGCCGTTCTGGCCTTTCAGCCCGCCGACCCCCCCCAGGGAGAGCCGAGGGCGCGGGCCGGGTGCCAGCATCGGCAGCGGGCGCTGGGAACGCCAGAGACACCTTTTCAGAGGGAGCCGCTGCACGGTCGGTCCGGTGACGGTGTTTTCGCTGCGTGCATTACTTCTGCTCGCTGAAATCGTTTTGCCCTTCTGAGGGAGCTCCGGTCAAAGCGTCTAAGTGCACCAATGCCCCAGGTTACACATCTTGCGTGTTCTTTCTCCGGAGGAGTGGAGCCGTGCCCCGAGACGAGGGGCATGTCTCTGCCAGCTTGCTTTCTGGTTATTGCAGGGAGGGAGCTGGCTATTGTGCCGGGGGTGTCAGGCTGGGAGCAGCGATGATGAGCCCCCTGAAATCTGCCCAAGAAGCAGGGTAAACAGTTCAGCTGGCCCCGCCGAGCTCCCTGCCGCTTGTCAGACCCACGTCTGAAGCTTGCTGGAGCGTACAGCATGCGCTGCAACGTATGGATCCTCCTCAGCAGCTCGTCGAGGAGGTCCGTGATGGAGCTGGGGTGAGGAACAGGCCGCTTGATTCCAAATCGTGGCTGTGTTTGTAAGACAGCGGTTTTTTCTATTTTGTTACGTTTAACTCTAGGGCTAGTAGCGTATTTTTAGAAATGTAGTTGTGTATGTGGTGGCAGCAAAAATAATAATAATCCTTCTGGTGCTTTTGTATATATGAGTTTGGTTTTCCCAGAGGAGCCTTAGGGTTTTTCTCCTGCGTTGTATTTAGAGTTGTAAACTCATCAGGACTGCATGTGTTTTATTTGGAGCTGTAAAGTGGGAACAAATATAGAAAGATGTGTGTGCTTTTTAATAATAGCTGAACCTTGAACTCTGCTCATTCCCCAGCTGTCCGCCGGCAGCTGCTTGCCTCACCTATGTTTTCAGTAGGGCACTTCACCGTCATCTGACCGAAGACGGGAAAACTGAAAAGGAAAAAGTGGTGTTTGCATGTGGTGGCAGTTTCCTAAAGGCTCAGAAGTCAGCAGCTCGCTATTTTGTCTTCTCTCCTAAATTAATTAGAACTCTTCTCCCACGGAGAGGATTCCTGGCTGCGGCCGGGGCTTTGCTTCAGGGACCTCTTGCCCTCTGCGGCTGGGCGGCCTCCGAACTGCCCTTGCACACAAAGCTCCTGTTAAAAATAATTCAGCAGCAGGTTTGAGCTGTCTTAGATTTCTAAAATTACTACTGTGCAACTGGTGCTTTAGAAAGAAACACTTTCAATCCTCCTTTTAGAACAGATTTTACCATCTTTATTTGGAGACCAGCGCTAGAGAGGTACTTGCAGTTGCAGAGGTATCAGTGGTTACTTCTGTTTATGTTTGTTTGTGTTTGGTTAAAAAATAGCTCAATCCTGTTTCTGCCCCTGAGGTGGGTTGGTGAGGGCTGAAAGAACCGCTGTTTGCTGCTTACTCTAAAAGGTGACCCTCTCCAAAGGTTTCCAGCGCAAGACGAAAAGGTGCGGCTGTCAGATGAGACTTACAAAGATGGAAAGAAGCTAGGTTTAGCAAAGTGAAGCCCATTTTCTCTCTTACCCAGGCTGTAACTGAGAAATGTGCTGGGGCAAAGGGTTTCAAATGGAAAGTTAAAAAAAATTAAAAGCTAGTGAAAATGATGGGGGGGGGGAGAAAGGGGGAGGAGCAATAATGATATTTCTCTGAGTAAGAACCACTATATTTCCATACGAGATAAAAAAGGGGAATGCAAGTCACGGGAGTAAAAGCGAGAGAGCCTCATGTGGCTTGTTACACGCAGGAGAGTAGTCACTCGTGAAAGCTCAAGCCCTTCCCACTGGGCCAGCGGCCGTACTCGGAGGGAAGCTGGAGGCGGCGGCGGCCGGCGGGCCAGCGCGGATGGATGGATGGATGGATGGATGGATGGATGGATGGATGGATGGATGGATGGAGGAGAGGATGGTGGCGCGGGATTCCCGGCCGTGGAAGGGGAGCGGTGCCGGAGGGAGGCCCCCGCAGTAGTGGGGTTTCTCTCGTGTGCACGCACCTCTACGAGTAGCGAGGCTCGCGAGTAAACCCTCCAGTACACGGGGGCGGTTTCCTGCGCTGCCCTTGCGCTCTGCGGGGCTTTCACGCAGCGGTCGCTTGCTCCAGGGATTTCCCCCCTGGCTTCTTGTGCTTGTAAGGGCGTAGCTGGCTGGCTTTCGGATTCATGAAGCCTCTTTGCCTTGCAGCTGCTTAACTGACGCCTGGGGTGGTACATGCCGTCCTGCCGGGGAGGAAAGGTACCCGCGGGGAATCCCCGCTGTCGCAGGCCGAGGTCATTTCCCAGTCCCCCGGAGCATCAGCTGCGACGGGGATGGAGGGCACGTAGCCCTGTCGTTCGTTCGTTCGCCCAGGGAGAGCGCCTGCCTCTCGGCAGGCTTTCTGTCGCCTGCGTCGCTGCGGTAAATATGATGAGACTATTTTATCTGCCAGAAAAATACGCCTTTGTCCGGCCGGTGTTGTCTGTCTAGTTGCAAAGCACGTCCTGAGCAGCCTGTGTGGAAACTCTGGTTTCTAGCTGAAAAGTAGGTAGTGCTTTTAAGGTCAAGCGGAGTTCGTCTTGGATACCGCCCGGTACAGGCTCGTCTTTGAGAAGGCAAGGTTGCCCCTGATTTCAGTCCTAAAATTTCTGCTCTGGTGGAACGCTGAATATCTCCGCTCCAATAAATAAAATATACAAAATTACCTATTAAGGTAAAGCATATTGTCCTCCAGATATTTATATCCGCTCTCCTGCTGTTTTCATTTTAGTGAGGATTCTAATTTTGCTCGTAGTTGGATTTGTGTCCAAATGTGCGTTGGTTTCCCAGATAACAGAAAACTGAGAGGGTCCAAGGGGGGTGTCGGGGGGTGATACCTCATAGTGCCAGACGTCCTACACCCTCTGTTTCCCGATACGCATACGTTCGGAGATAAATGACAGAGCAATTTGTTGGGCAGAGCTACGCATACGTTACAGGGTTCAGTTCTCAGGGGAAAAAAAAAAAAAAGTACTGTTTTATCTGAGCCATTGGCATGTAACGCAGAAAATTCGGCTTAGAGGTCAAAACAACAGATTCAGAATGATTACTTTGGCATAAATGTCTCATTTATCTTCTTGTTTGTTACAGGGCAGAGACACAAACAGGGCAGCTTTTTGCAGAGGGGGAGAGGAAAAAACTTTGGGCTCTTTCTGCAAGATCAGTAATAAACTATATTTGCTTTACAGGAGGGCCATGAAAGTAGGTTAAAAAAAAAAAAGAGTCCTCGAAACCCATACAGCTATTTCCTGCAAGCTCAAGGTGCCTGTTTCTGTTCCCCCCCACCCCCCCAGTTTCTTGTACAAACAGTTGTAGTTATCAAATGGTTTGTTACACATTAACCATTTAAGTCACTAGTTTGTACCTCCTCAGAAGAGGAAAGATGCAGGTGTTGATATTTATTATTTAGGGAGAAAGGAGACCTTGTGAATGGTACAGAGTTAACGGGACAGCGTGGCTCTAACCTGCTGTGGTGTGCTAGTGTTTTCTCCAGGGTTCAGCCAGGCTTATAGCCGGCTGCCGCAGGCTGCCTGGAAAACAGACCTTTTTAAGCTCCGCCGGCAGCGTGAGGTAGAGCGTGAGGGTCCTGTGCTTGAGCCGCTTGGCCCTCAGAGGAAATCTGAAAGCTAAAAAAGTGCAAGGGAAGTGTCAGAGGTGACTGTGAAGGAAATCAGCAGGCGCGGAAGGAAGTCGGAAAGACAGAAGTGATTGCAAGGTGGTTTGAAGGAGCGTTCGGTGTTGAACTACAGCAGAAGGGCCAAAACGAGGAGCAGATTTTGGCCCCTTCTTGCAAAGAGGTGGAAACCTTGCGTGTTTGCCAGGTTACAGAATCCGACCTTTGACATGTCAACATTACTGCATTACTTTCTTTTTCTTTTCTTTTTCTTTTTCTTTTCTTTTTTTTTTGTAAGCTCAGATTAATGTTGATGTCTGCATAAGGGTAACTGGCTGCTGTTCCCGTGGCAGAGTTTGAAATCGCACAAGCTGGCTGTCTCTTGCCACCCTCTGGGTATAGGTATTTTTATTTAAGATCTCACAACGTAGTTGTGTTTAGCGGTATCAAGGGTCATTTACTAAACGAGGTAGCTAAGCTATCGAAGCAGTATTATCTGCGAGCGTAGCCCTCTGCTTGGGCTAATTAGTCTTGCTGCAGTGATTATAAAGCATGGCTACTTAGAGCAATGCAGCTCTCGGTGCCTTTGGGCTTATTATATTGAATAAGCATGTCCTGTATTGGTACATAACCCCTGGAACAGCAAGGCCGTGGTTTTTATCGGCACCGCTAAGTAACTCTGCAAGTAGAAAGTCACCTTTTTGTGCACGTGCGACTTCATCCCAGACAGCAGGACAGCCAGCCTCGCCAAGTGAATTCCCCCGCGGCGCATGTGTCTGTATGGTTATCTTCAGATGTAGGAACTGCCAGCTCTTCTACTGCCCGCAGAACTTACTGCCTGTAACTGGATATAAACCCACGACACCAATCGACACACGCGAGAAATGTGCAGATCTTCAAAGCGGGGAGTGCAGAGTATTGCCGGTAATCCTTCCTCAGCATCCCTTTAATAAAATGATCGTGCCAGAGTCCGCATCGTAAACAATATATACTTTTTTAGCAAAAGTAGTGTCAGAGAAGATGCAGACGTGCCCGGCTTTACAGTCTGGGAGACAGGGAAGGCATCAGTGCGCGTTTCCGCTCCAGCCCAAATTGCTGCTTTGCTCTTGCTGACTTTTTGTTTTCAGTCTCCCAGCTCGCTGGTGAGAAATCCTTGCTGTTTGGCAGGAGAAGTGCTTGCCGTAGATGCGAAACGCCAGGGCAGCTTTGACGGTAGGGTGGCAGTGCTTGTTCCTCTCCTGGCCAGCCTTCAGCTCTGGGGTCTGAGCTGAAGGGGCTTTGGCATGGTCCAGGTGTCCTCAGTAGATATCCCTGCCGGAAAGGTGCAAGTCTTCCGCTCACACAACGGGGGGCGCAGTCGGGGCTTTATCAATATGCTAGTGGTCTGAGTTGACTGCATGTGTTTTAGTGCTGGCTGGAAGTCTGAAATCGTTAGGACGGTGTGAGAAAAAAAGGTTGAAACCTTTAATGGAATATATTTCCAGTCTTTCTGGTCTTTTTGTTTTATAATGTCATCTTCAAAGTACTAGTTTTTTTGTTAAGAACAGGCACAGGATTAATTTTGCTGTAGAGATTTTAGGGGGTTTCTTATAATGTCTTAATGGTACCTATTCTGAGTAGTGGCTTAGTAAGCACTGAGGCCTCTTCCATACTTGGAGAAATTTAAAAATTGCTCTCTCTTATAGTTTTGATGCAGAATTACACTCACCGAGGACACAGAGGTTGCCTCCCCCTCCTTCCTCCCCTAAGCCTCCGCGCGTTTCGATGACCGTCGGTGGCTGATGGGGTGGAAGGCCAGCTCCGACGGCCGCCTGGTTTTGGTGCGTTTTGGGGAACGGGGCAGCTGTCCCCGCAGTGATGCAGAGAGTGGCTGGGCGCTGGGCTGAAGCCCCGTACCTCAGCAGGGACTCCCCAGATCATAGCGCTGCTTTGTCCCAGGGTGACTTTATCTTACCTCTGAATTTTGAAGCTTCTAGGGGTTTTACCTAAAAAAGAAAAACGTTTGAATATCTTCTGGCAACGGTTTGCCGTCAGCAAAGGAGAGGTGTTGCTCAGTTGTGTGGCTTACTGTGGTTTCACGGCGTTTCCCTCTGAGGAGCCATTTCTGCCTTCACCCACGGTTGCTTTGCCGTTAGAGGTGGCTGACCTTTTCTTACGAGTGCCAGAGCGTGCTTTTGGCTTTCAGGCATCAGATCGTTTTTGCTGAGGTTTCTGTTTTACCGCCTCAAACGTGTGGTGAGAGCACAGAGGGCATTTTTTGCCGTTTTACAATACAGCTGGTGTAGCCGAGAGACAGACTGAACATCTTAGGTGGTAACGGAGCTACTGTGTCCTAGCGCAGTTCCTTCTAAGAGAGATCCTATCCTCCAGCCCACGGATTCGCCAAGACTTTGATCTGACGTGGGGTGTCTGCCGGTTCATCACAGTCTGAGTTTACCTGATTTGGAGGGTGTGCAGGCATCTAGGTGACCCTTTTGTGGGGCTCCCGTTCAAGAGCGGGTTGGAAATACTGACGCTTCTGTGCCAGCCGTAGTGCTGCATCCAGCTTTAAACGGCAGCCAACAGAAACGGGACAGATGGCGGAAATTAAGTAGAGCTCTCTGATGCTTGGCCTGGTCTGCCGCGCGTGGTAGGACGCCGTACTGCCTGTCAGCAAACTGCCACGGAGGGCTCCAAAAACGCACGTGCTGGCCGGGGACCGGCGGGTCTCACGCAGCGCTGAGCTGTGGGCAGCCGGGACGTCGGAACGGTACGGGGGAGCCGAGGTCGTGGGCTCTGCCCGCACCCGCCTTACTGCCTGCAGGGACCAGAGCAGGTTCTTCTGTCCGAACCTCCTCGCGGCTTTGCGTGGGGGAAATGAAAACCGGGGGAAGGACTGCAGCTTGAGCCAGAGCCTCCCAGGACTGAGGAGGAGCTTGTTTCGATGGTGTCTCTAGCCCGCTGGTCCCGCTGGTGTGTCAGGAGGTTACATCCAGTGAATCTGGAAAGTGAAATCCTTTTGTATTTAACCTGCCATTAGTAATCGCGTGTCCAAATTTATCTTACGGCTGTGGCGCTCTAAGAAGGACTGATTTTTGTAATGACAGAGGCCCAGGGCTGTCAGCGTGGAAGGGACCCAGAAGCAGCTGCCAGTCCGCAGTGATTCTCGCCCGTCTGCTGGGCGTCCCTAGAGAAATGAGGCCCGCACGGCCTGCCCGGCGAGGCAGGGTCCTGGTCGCGCGTCCCCATGGAGCCCTGGGATCCAGGCGTGGCCCCGTACCGTTGTATGCGTTGAGAGCAATCTCTCGTCTTTGAACGTGGGCTTGTGACCCCATTGTCCTTTTAGTAAATAATGGAAAAGCAACTTCAAAAGAGAAAGTTGGGTCCAGCTCCCCAGCAAGCCGGTGATGCATCTCCCGGCATCGTCCTTGGGCTGTTGCAAGTCCCTGGTAAACCCCTCTCTGTATGAACTTCAAAAGGAGAGAGCTGTCATTTGAGAAAAAGATAGATGGACAAAAGCACCAGCATCCTGGTGGTATGCCCGTTATCAGCTGCTAAGCAAAGTGTGTTTATTTTAGCACAAAGGCACTAGGGACTAAGCTTGAAATACTCTGAAATTGGTGCTGACATGACCTCAAGGTCATCCTGAAGGTCCCACAGCTAGACAGATTAGACAGACGTGTTAGGGATGAGCAGTACATAAAAGCTCAGGGCTCAAACCTCCCGTCAGGGAGAGGAACAAGAAATCTTGTAACGACGAGCGAAGACAGTAGGGTTGAAATGCTGAAGGCTTTTAATTGTCTGAATTTTTTCAGCTGAGAAATTAGCTAAATTCACGGTGAGGTGAAAGTGAAATACGGTCAGGAGCCAGCGGCTTAAGACATGTAGTAGAGCAACTGATCCCGAAAGCGGCAAGCCACGTATTAATATGCCTGGGTTTATCAAAGGATATTGCCTCTGTAGTCATCACGATGCCTATTTAAAGTGATGCATATTTAAAGTAGGCAGGGATCAATGTGTGATTCCTTATATCCCATTTAAATTCTCCGTCCGTCCTTTGGTGAAATGACGACAGCATCTCTGTGCTAAAGCGAAACCTGTGCCAGCCTCTCCAGGCACACAGTCAGAGGTATCGCTTTGGAGCGGGACTTGTTTGATTTAAGGCACTGTCCCGTGGCGGGGGGCTCAGCGCAGGGACGGAAGCTGCTGCCACCCGGCTCTGCGCCGTGGGGCAGTCCCGGCGCTGTTTGTTTTACTGGTGGGGCCGCAGCCGGAACGTGCATTTCCCAGCCCCGCCAGGATGGTCCCCCGCGCGGCCTGGGGAAGTGAGCTTTTCCTGCATCTTGCTTTCCTATGCGTACGATCAGGAGATGCTTCCTCGCCTCAAAGGGATGTTGGGAGAAGTCCGTCCCGATGCGGGCAGGGAGAGGCTGAGAGCAGCAGAGGAAGAAATCGGCTCTGTTTGCATGCACCGCTCCCGCCGCGGTCACTCGTGGTTTTGGCAAATTTCCTTTTACACCTTTCCTTTTCTGCCGGAGGCTTAAAGAGAGTTGTGGAGAGGAGCTAAAAATAGTCAAAATGACCACCTCTTCCCTAAAGAAAGTGATTAAATCATCCCTCTGCTTCCCTCGAAGTGCTCTTGGTGTCAGCACCTCTTCTTCATGGGCCCACATAATGCCAACAGCCAAAGTATAAATCCTTTGTAAAGGGGTTTATCCCTCTGTTGAATGAGCTTGCTGCAGAAGCCCAGACACAGCACGCCGGCTGTGGCACCTTCTCTGAAGGTCTGTTGCCATCAGTCTTGACTTGCTAATGTCATGGCGTTAAAAATACACTGGGTGCAGAATGGCCGGTAAATGCTTTTTTTGTCACCGTGGAAGAATGATGTGGTGGCAGCGATCCAAACCTCATCCCTTCTGCTGGAACGACTGCTGCTTATGCACCGGCCAGGGCCTTCGTCCAAAGAAGCGTCTCCTCGTCGCATGGCTCCACGTATGTGTTTTTCCTCACCACTGCCAGCTTGTCTTTAAGGAGAGACATTGCGTACAGGTGGAAAGTCACTTGGGCACCCGCCCGTTGCACTAAACTGGGGCCCCCGCTACCGTGTAAATTGAAATCAAAGTTAAATGGTTTTTGTTTGTTTTTCATTTTTAGGAGTACCAAATCCCAGTGCTGTATCTAAATCAGCAGGAGATTTTCAGGGGTACTTCTTGCTGCATCAGGCTTGTTAGCTCGCTTAGGACCACCGTTGACAAGGGTGCTGCAAATCCCAGATATCCCCATGCCTCTCCTTCCCCTCCTCAGAAACTGGGACTCTGCAACTGCCGGCGAGCGTGCCGGGCTTGCCTGTGGACAGGCAGGCACACAGGAGGGGTTATCATACAAATATGCACCCTTGGTTATGGGCCACAAAGCTAACGTGTCCAAGATTAGACGCTTTTTATTTTGGGCTCCGAGTACCGCTTTGGTGTCGGCAACCTTGGCACAGCATCAGGGTGGGTGAGAGAAATCGGAGCGGGATGCTGTCGGGTTTGTCGGGTTTTCTTCCGTGTCCCATCCGACGTCTGCACTGGTGCCCGGATGGGCTGGCGCCCTGGGTCATCTCTGACCTCCGGGTAACGCGGTTGTCCCCGGCGGGGATTAGAGGAGAACGGGGGACGACGAGCCTGCTTCTGGCTCCTACGCCGCCCAGCAAGCACGCGGCTGAGCAACGCCTGCAGCTTAACCGTGAAGCTGCTGCATGTGCAACCCGGGTCTCGTTCCTTGAGAAACACGCTGCCACGTCCTCCACCTGCCTTGCTGGCTACCGGTGAAATGCCAGTCTGGCTGAATTCACTGGCAAAACTTTAGAGCTTGACTGGAGCATCTCCATTTCCCAAGGAGGAGCAGGAGTTGTTTCCCCATCTGAGAGTGCCCTCTGGTGTATGCAGGAGGCAGTAGATTGCACTTTATAGAAGTGGTTTTACTTGGCTTCCTCCTTTTCTTAAAGCTTTGCAGCCAGCGTGGTTATTCGTCGAAGACTGCCAGGTAGGCGCATGCCATAAAGCACCAAGGTGTGACCTCCAGACCAGTCCCCTGGGTCGCCCGCGTTTGTACCCCTAGCAGCCGATGACCGCTTTTTTAACGATACTTGCCACGTTCAGCGTACCAAGCAGGAGGCTTGCTTTCCTTCCAGCGACGCCTGGCAGCTCCCCGCAAACAGCCTGCAGCGGGTCCCGCTCCGGCTGCGCCCGGGCAGCGCTGCTGCCCTGGGAGCTGCCTCCGGACACGCGCGCGGGGCCCCGTGACCGAGCAGCGCGAGCGGAGCTGCTCCAGTGCTAGGCTGTATTTCAAACCCCTGGCTGAATAGGGGAACTGGGCTGCAAAGAGGTAGGAGCAGGTTTCTGCAAACAAGCAAAACGTAGCCCTTCTCGCGTTTGGAAGCGGTGGCAGCGTGAGCGTGCGTTGCCTTCGTTACGTGGAACTGAAAGCAGACGGCGAATGTGAGCCATAAACACAAAAGCTGCGGTAAATATAAGTCTTCCCCCGTAAGTAGAGTCCTTTGTTGGAGAAACTTTGTCATCTTGTCTCTGTGACTACATTCTGGTTTGGGAAAAAAAAAAAAAGTTGTTTTTTAAATAGTTTCAAACTTCTGTTGGCAACTGCAGCTGCAAATGTGCTGGTCGAGGGCAGAGAAGCGTGTGGAGCGCTCCGGTGTCGCGCTCTGCTGGGGGTGGGCCGGGGGGTCGGCTATGGCAGTGGCTTACCTGGCAGCTGCTGGTTGAAGGGCACCTTCTAGCGGAACAGCGTGGGCGTGACGTTTTGAGGAACGATGTCAAGTATGGATCACTCTCTGCATGCCCTTTCTTCTTTCCTCCTTGCTCCTCTCCTGGGGTGTTTTCCAGCATGAGTCAGAGTTCCCTCACCCAGCTCTCCCCCGATTATTTTGTGTTGTAATCTGCCAGGAGGTGGTCCAGGCTTGCAAAGCTACCTCCTCCTGCCCGCAGGCGGGACTCTTGTCTGGATCCAGCTATTGGCGTTCATCAGCGACCGCCAGTGGAAGAGGAGATGGGGTCAGTCAGGCTGGGGAGACCCGTGCTGGGGTTGGGGGCTCGTCTCCAGCTGCGCGGCGGCCGTGTTCGGATGTCTTCGTCGTCGTTTGCTTCCCGGCGGCCGGTTTTTGCTCACATTTTCTCCCTGCTCTCTGCTGACCTTTCTCTTCTCTCCGTGTTTCTCCCTCAGGTCGAAAGCTGAGAGGAAAAGCCTTTTACTTTGTCAATGGCAAGGTGTTCTGTGAAGAAGATTTCCTGGTAAGCGCACAGCTCACCCTTGTGACGGCACGTCTCGGCCTCCCTGGCAGACGCGCAGCCGTGCTGCCTGTCCGCTTTGCCTGCGTTTCACGCAGCTCCAGTCCAGCATCCCAGCGGGCTCCACCATTTACCCAGGGCGGTGGCTGCCCACGTGCGGTGCTGGACGTCGCCAAGTGAGAGGCCACGCTTTTGCGGCGCAGAGCCCCTGGTTGAAGCCATAATCTCTTGCGATGGCTCCTTCAAAGCGTGTCGCTGTGGCCGTGCCGTGGAGGCAGGGGCGAGATGAATGGCTGCAGAAGAACGAATGAGTGAATGAATGTCTCTTTCCAGCGAACCGGGTTTGCTCGGGCATCTGAATGGCTATCTCTGTTGCCCTCAATGGATTTTGTGTGAACGCACCTGAGCACGAAGCAACTCCACGGTCCTGTCCTTGGCTGGTGGAGATAAAAAGCCCTCTACCCTTCTGCCCCTGAGTCCTGATCAATTAAGCCTTCACCGAGACTTGAAAAAGTCCTATTTGCCTACTCACTGGGGAAGTCGAGTGATTTCTGTCAGCAAGAAGCGAGTTAATCTTCTTTGCCCTCATCGGTATATTCTACGCAGGCTAAAAACGGAAAGATTGGTTAAATGCATCTAAAATATTTCATTTTTCCAGTTTGCATTTCCACCATTCAGATAGGACTGAAACCTTAGACAAGGTGTAGCGCCTGAGGTGCGTGTCGTGGAATGACAGGCAGTTCCTTAGCGTTAGGTCTCGGCAACAGCAGCAAAAAAGTTGCGCTGGGCCAGACTTGAGTGTTATACTAACCGGGAGCTGGGACAATGCCACTGACCTTGGAGAAGCTTCAGTGCACCTATAACGGTGTAACCAAAGGAAGAATTTGGCTTTCCAAGCCTATATATACAGATGCTGTGATGTGATAAACACAAGTAAGTTCCTGGCTTGTAGGTTCACGTGATCAAATAAGCATGTAGGTCTTATTAGTAGATGCCTAATTTGCATGTGCATTTATGGTATTTACTTACATATTTAAACTTAAATTTAGGACTTGGAAGTTACAGGAACTTGTACTCCTCCTGAACACTGGAAGTCTGGTGTCTTCGTACAGTGTCCTCTGGGGACCCATCCACGGCTTCATAGACTGAAAAAAAGCACTGGAAAGTTTAGCTGGTGTAAAGCGTACAGAAAAAGGCCACGCAAATAACACCCCACAATACGCTGTTGTTTATGCTCGACTAGCCTTGTGAAATTTTAAGCCAATTCTTTTTTGTCCTTGCAGTATTCCGGTTTCCAGCAGTCAGCTGACAGGTGTTTCATTTGTGGCCATTTGATAATGGACATGGTAAGTGATAATTGCTGTAGGAGAAAAAAAATCCCACAGCTTTTTAGAAGAATGCGTCAGAGGCGAAACATATTCACGTCCAGTACTGTCTGTTACCATCTGGAAGTCTGCCTAGCGCGAGACTGGTAGCAGAAAGAAAATCCACTAAGCCTTTTGTTGATTTTTGCGAGGCAGTGAAGCTGGCACCCTGCCGTCTGTGGTGCTGAGACTTTGCTCTGCCCGTTTTCAGTGCACGCTGAAAAGCAGAGCCTCGAGCTCTTTCAGCCCCTTTCGGGCTTCCCCGGGCGGCGTATTCACGGTCCTGTGGATGCGTCCTGCTCGGAAGTGCCGTGGCTCCGCAGTGCTCCCTTGCTGTGGGGCGTCAGCGCGGCTCTGCTGAGCCGGTCTTCCCTGTAGTCACGCCGTGGCTCCCCACGTACCGTCAGGATGACGCTACTGTCTTGCTGCCCTTTTTTGTGAGTGCTGATGCTCCGAGGAGCAGGTCTGACCTCAGTTCAGGTCTGCCCAAGTCCTTGCAGACTCTTCGGTAGATGTGTGGGCGTCCTGCTGCAGCAGGCGGTTCTCATTAGCCTACAACAGGTACCCTCCTTTCGAGGCGGGCACGGGGCGGGCACGTCGCCCGCAGCCAGCACGGGGCGGCAGTCCGTTGTGGGTGGTTCAGAGGGAGACAAATTCACGACCGTGCAGCTGGTGGTGTAAAACTGCAGCTGAGGCAGAGACGTCGGGAAGTTCCGGGTGGTCAGTTCACAGCGCGCCTCCCAGGATTTTCTGGTGCGTGCTGTTGATTAATCATCTTTGCTTGCCTGCTTACGCTGGAAAGGATTAAAATTGGAAAAGCTGTTTTATACTCGGAAGTCTGATCGCTCGGCTGATGGACCATGGTATTCCAGGTAGTAACTGCTGCCCCAAAGCCAGCAGGTGAATTGCAGCTGTGGCGTTCAACACAGTTTCCATAGTCAGTGTTAATGAGAAAGCCAGGCTAGCGAGGACAAAGCTCTTGGGTATCTAAGGAATTATGAAAACCTAGCGATAGTATTTTTTTCAGCCTCTCATGGAGAATATAAAGATGTATTTCCTTTTGTTGGCCTGCTGCATCTTGCCTTGTGATCCTGCTTAGTATTCTCTGCCTGTTGGCTTCAGAAATTATGTTCTTTCCTTTAAATGCTGTCACTTCTATCCTTTGTAATGCTAAACACCTTGACCGAGACTCTAAATTGTTTTCTTACCCACGCTAATAATTCATTTCTCTGGAACCAGGTGATAGATATTGATTCCAGCTGCCCTTTCCATCCCCGTTAGCTCACTTTTCAGATGAGGTGCCTGGAAAAAGACGCAGCCCCGCTGATGAATACGCACCGTTGCCTGGCATAAAGCTGTGTGTTTATTATTGTCACCTTTATTGGTTGTTCACGTGCATTTTTCCTGTCTCTTGGTTTGTTGCAGATCCTGCAGGCTCTAGGGAAATCGTATCATCCAGGCTGCTTCCGATGCGTCGTCTGCAATGAGTGTCTGGACGGTGTGCCATTCACTGTAGACTCTGAAAACAAAATCTACTGTGTCAGAGATTACCACAAGTAAGGACAAAACAAACCTCAGAGATGCTCCAAGCAACAAGCCTCTAATTTAGCTTTTCAGCTAGTTAGGAAGTGTGGGTCAGTAAAATAGGGGCAGGGTTAGAAGCTAGAAGTTTGAGGATGGGGCTAGGCCCTAGGAATCCCCGACGTCTCTCCTCTTGTCCTGCCACTGACTCCTGTGTAACTCTGAGGAAGGCACGTAACCCCTGGGCTCCAGCTGCCCCTTCTGCAAAGCAGAGAGAGTGAGAAATAGTCCTCTTGAAGTGTTCGGTGATGCAGGAAATTCGTCCGCTCTAACGTAAGACTGTGCGTGCCTGTGGAAACCAATGTGAGTTACTTTTTGAGTGAAAAGGGCTGAGTTTGACTTGTAAATAATCGCTGCTGAACCTGCAAAGCAAAACTTACCCGGCTCTAAGTTAAACGACTGATAAATCCACTTAAAAAAATCACTTGTCGTTTAGAGAGTAACATAAAATGGCCGTGCTCTTAGCTGGTAGTTACGATACTGGAGCTGCATACATTTTGTGTGTCCTCCTGGCATGCTTTGCTCCTTCCTCCATTTTCTGAGCAGGCAGAGTATTAAGTGTTGCTCAGGCAGCCCCTGGAACTGTTCTGTGTTGTGCCAAGATTAGAGTTGCCTCCGTGTGCCGCTGTCATTCTGAAATGATGCGTATTTCCTTGCAATTTAATTTAATTTTTTATTTATCGTGTTACGTTGTGTTATAAGGCCTTAAGGAACCGTACAGTCCCGCAGTATTTTCTCTGAGGTTTCCTGCCCGGAGGCTGCCGCTTCTTTTGGTGTGTTTTTCTGGGAACGGTCCTGCTCAGTTTCTCCTCATTCTCTCTTCCAGATCTCGCAGTAGCAGCCAAGAATTTTACAGTGGGTTTGGGTTTTTTTCTGGCACTAAGTGTAAAATGTAACGTCTCTTTTTGCCTGATGGAGCAACGTGTGTCAAGCATCACTTAAAATCAATGCTAAAATGAATTTATGATCTCGGGATGCAAAGCTTTCCCGTGGATAAGTTATTTACAGCTGCAGCTTTTTCATCTTATCGCCGAGAACATACAGGCCTCTCTTTTTATGTTGATCCATAACTTGCCTTCAATTTCTCATTGCTCTTCCAGAGTTTTAGCTCCAAAGTGTGCAGCGTGTGGACTTCCCATCCTGCCTTCCGAGGTGAGAGCCTTTTATTCCATATCCCCTCCGGGGAGGGAGCGTCGTGTCTCAGGTCTTGCTGCCTTTCATACTTGACCCCGTGCCAAGACAAATGTCCTTGCGGATGGCGAGAGATGATCGCTTCCTGCCGAGTGCAACCTTTTGACCTAAGCTCGTACGCTGTTCCCGAGATGTGACCCTTCTTTTGCTCGATAATGAAGCTTATTCTTGCTGGGCCAGGCTGCTTTTTTCATCTCCTGCGGGGTTATACTGCTGGTAGTTTTGTGTTCGGGATGCCTTCCCTTCATGTCAGTAAATGCTGGTGGCACTCATGAATGACTCCTGTGTGACCCCTCTGGACTAACTCGTTTTAATACCTGGAGGAGATGCATCTTGGGCAAAACCAATTTAAAATGTTGAGAAATGTGATATGTTGAAATTACCAAATCATTAATGCGTGATTTGAGGTAGATGTGACCGTTAAACAGAGAGAATTGTACATTTCTGATGTTACTTTTTGGAGGATATCTGCAGTCAGTCGATGAGGAAGCTTTACTATAAAAATAACTGCAGGTGGCAGGATTTATTGGTGGTGTCCAAGCAGCAGCCCGGTTGCATTTCCTCAACGTTCACGTCGTTGCAGGAGCAGCCCCCGGAGTGCATGCGTCTGATCCTGCTGTAATCCTTTGTCATTTCTCTCTTGCTTGAATGCTCACAGGGGTCTGATGAGACCATTCGGGTTGTGTCCATGGACAAGGATTACCACGTGGAGTGTTATCACTGTGAGGTAGGTCGGCAGCTTTCGCAGGGAGCGGGCACTTAATAGTGATAACCACTATTATTTTTAAGAGGGAAATAAATCTCCTCCCTTCCCGTGGCAGTAGATGAGCAATTCAAGCCTTGCATTGTGCTACCCTTTCTATCAGTGGCTGAGAAAATTCCAGTTTTTGCAGCAGTGTGTCTCATCCGCAATTTCATTTGCTATCCATAAAGTTACAGGCAAAGAGTTAATTACCACTTTTCACCTTGGCAGTTTATTTGTTAATGAAGGAAACGTGGTGACTTAGTAAGGTTTATTGCTGCCTTTCAGAAGCCTTGAGCTCCAGATCACATTACTGTATCTGATTTCCAAGTCAGATATTGTTCAAAAATGCTAAGGTGGCGACTGATCCTGTGCGGTGTAAGTTGCCTTCACTCTCATGGGAAACGAATGTGTCGTCGGGGCCGGAGAAAGGATACGGCTGCAGGAAAAAAAAATCTCAAGAGCTGCCAGGTCTTAAACACCCTTTGGTCTCCGTGCAGGGCTTCCCAGAGAGCCTTCGTTCTTCTGCGCTGTGAATTAAAATAAATAGATGACTTCTCTCACTCTGCTCATAATGCGGCCAAAAGAGGCCCTGACCCAACAGGCTGGTTTCACATCAGTACAGCTGCAATTCATGTCATGTGAAGAGGGGAATCCTGCCTGAGAGCAAGGAGACACGAGCACGTTTAAAATACGTAGGCTTGCACCTCGCCACAAGATAAAGCTCATTCGGTAACACTGCTTAAGACAAATCTGTACAAGGCTGCCGCTCGGAATGCCTCTGTCGGACGCGTTCCTTCTCGTGGCACACGTTGGACGTACCGGGAGGGAGCTGTTGGCTGGCTGTCTTCTCTCCTTGTCGCAAAATCACCTTCCTGGAAGCCAGACCCCGCTTGACACTAGGAGGTGAACACATGCTCTAATAATTTGCCTGGCCTCTCTTTGCAGGACTGCGGGATGGAACTGAACGACGAAGACGGGCATCGCTGTTACCCACTAGACGAACATTTGCTTTGTCACTCCTGTCATCTGAAACACATAGAGAACGGCACAACCCCAGCGGCCGCGTACCAGCACCACTACTAGCCAGGGCTGCCCACATCAGAAAGCCGGGACAGAAGACTTGTTACATGATCTCCCTCTCCCCACCCTCAGTTGATTTCCTGTGCATGTTTTTTGCCAGCCGGCAATGTTCCTGTAAAAGGATATGAGAGATTTTTGCTGGATTCCCCGAGTCTGTACGCTTGTGAGTTCCAGCTGCGTCAAACCATGTCTGCTTGACCAAGAATGTGGCATGTTGTCTAAACTGATCGGTTTACGTGCCTTTTTCTGCCGTGTGGAGATTCCTCTTGGCTCATTTTAGAAGATTCTTCAGTGAAAGCACAATTTGTTGTCGTGCCTATGAACTCGGATCGTGCCATGCACAAAAAGCCAGAGGCTGGCTTGCCTGCTTGCCTGCCTGCCTGCCTGCCTGTCTGCCGGGGACAGCCCGTCAGTCCGCTAAGTGTTTCCTGAGGAGCACATTTCATCAGATTCCCTGAAGGACATCAACCTATTAATACCGGTTTTTAGACACTCTCTCTCTTTTTATTAATTCTTTAGGAAAAGAAAAAAGGGTCTGTGCAAAATGACGCGCTCGGACCTTCCAGTTAATTCCCCAAACTCCGGTATCGGGTCTGGCTGAAAAAGCACCAACTCTCCGAGCACAAGCCAGGCATGCTGGCTGGCAGCTGGAGGCTGACATCCCATTTCGAACAGAACAAAAAACTGGAACAAGCTGGGCTAAGCTACCGCAGTGACTTGCGTGTCAGCGCGATACACAGGGGCCAGTCTGCTGCGTCAGAGTCTGAATAGCGGATCGTATTTGGAAAGGAAAGGTCGGGATGCTGGAAGGGTGGACACGGAGGAAATCCATCCTCGTTCTTGCTTGCAGATCTCGCTTTGGAAAAAAGCTCTCCGTACGCAGACGCTTGCCTGTTTTCCAGTTTGCCCCCACAGCTTAGCCCCCAGCCTGGCCACTCCTTTCCGTGGTGTTTACCCAGCACAAAGCCATTTCATAATGGTGCTTGTTTAGAGCTCTGGGAACAAACTCGAGATCGTTAGGAAGTCTTCGTTACACAGGGGTTTAGAGCCCAGCTCCCCAACCTGTACTCAGATGAGTACGTGGGTATAAACAGATTTGCAGCTTATCTGAGCAAGGGGTTAGAGAGTTTGGCCCTTACATTCTGTTCTGCTGGGAAAGCAGAAAGGCAAATCGTTTCTCTCTTTGACCCCCTCTGCTTTTTATAGTCAAAGAAACCCGCTCGCCCAGTATGTGTTGCATATATAGGAGGTGTGCCTGCAGTTCATGTTCGGAGGTACCAACACTGTGCAGCCCCTCGTGTACGGGTACAGAGTTTTTGTTTGAGAAATAGCTCTTAATTTAAAGCCTTAGATGCAGCTGGGGATCTTAGCCACCCTTTCCAACATCTTGTGTGGAAAACTAGTTAAATCCTCATGTGTCTGTGCTAAAGACGTAAATTTGGTTCTGATTGGTAGAGGATGGGATGACATTCTTGAAGACCTTTTTAGTGAGGAAACTACAACACATTAGCTGAGCAGCGGCACTGGGACTCCCGAAATGAGCCCGTGCCGAGAACCCGCCAGGGTTCAACCAGACCCCTTTTCCCGTAGCAGGGATGCAGCCAGACAGCTGCTTGAACTTCACGCCCTGTAGTCAGGCTGCCTCGTGTACCTGTCTGGAGCAGCACAGGCGCCGGGTAGCAGCAAGCTGCCTGTCTCTGCCCGTGCTAATAAATACCACGGGCCTCCATTTTGAGTGGCGTGAGTTGCTGCGCTAAGTATTAAACAGAGGCACGAGCATCTGCTGTAAACCAAACGGAGAGCAGTGGCCCGTTGACGCCCTCCTACACGTCTGTATCAGCGTGCCTCGGCTGAAATGTGAATGTCCAAAACTGCCCCAAGCCTCGGGAGCTTGGTGGTTTTGCCACGGAGCTTCATCAGGCCGACGGACCATCCAGCCTTCTGCCCCATCCAGCCGTAAGCGCCCGCGCCTGTTGCTGCGGCTCGTCGCGACGGGGATGGCGGCACGTGGCTGGAGGCTGGTCCTGCGCCAGAATCCCTCCGGAGCTCGGGCTTTGGTGTAACTTGGCTTTGCCCCGCCGTTTCTCCTGGGGACTTGCAGCCCCTCGGTGAGTGACCGAAAGCTCAAGGCGGGGGGGTGGGGGGACACGACTTTCCCACTGCAGCATACGTGGCTCTGGGGCATATGTATCGTATGGAGGGTTCTGCCTATGATTTTAGAGGAGGTAAAATTGACCCCAAATATGTGAGCTCCCTGGAGCCTTAAATTTAAGCCTCCAAATGCTGGGTAGCAAAGGGGTGGGAGCCGACGCAAAATATAACTGGTGCTATATCCAGGCAGCACGGATCGGGGCCAACAAAACAGCCGGGGCAGATGCTGCAGCGCTCTCACCCCGGTGCATCGCATCGGCTTGTGTCCTGCAGCGCAGCGAGGCCCGGGCCGGTGGGGTTTCGAGGCGAGACTGTGATCTCAGGACTGTCTGAAGGGACTGAGGTGGGAAATAACGCCAGCTGACGTCCCTGGTAAGTAATTCAGATAGTCCTGGGCAGGTGGTTCCCCTCGCTGAGCTTCCTTCGGCAGCGAAGGCAGCGAGCTGTCCGAGTGGCTTCTGGAAGAGAGCTGGAAACGCCGGCCTTGGTCATCTGTTGCTCTGTCGCTGAGAGATCGGCTTTTGCTAGCTCTTGATTTTGAGAGTTTTCTGGCCTTCGTTTTGGAAAGATCTGAAAACGCTAGTGGGACTGATACCTTCTTTTTAAGCTGCAGTTTAAACTACTGTTTCACTCTTGCAGCCTCCCCCAGGACCCCAAAATAAAGAGGAAAGAAGGGGAGGGGGAGAAGGACCGTTTGCCTTCGTGGAAAGCTCCGAGCAGCCTGTTCGTGGCGAGCTGTCTTGCAGGAGCCTCCTTTGCGTCACCGGAAAGTTTGGCCTCTGTTCCCGCAGCGTCTTGTTACTCCCGTCAGCCGCCCCGTATCCCCCAGCGCCGGGGAAGTGAAGGCCGCCCTACTTTCGGTTTTGAGGTCCCATATAAATTATTAAGTGCCAGCGCTCTCCTTGCCTGTATGTACGAAGAGCTAGAAACGACAATGTGAAGCTATTGAAAACGGACCGCCTGAGTTCGTGGGTCTGAAGCCGACGCATCTCCTGCACCGCCCCGCTCCCCTGTGTGTGCTGGCTCGCACCACTTGCATCTTTGGGAGCGTGGATTCGTTTAAGCTCATTATTATTTCTCCTAGGCCGTGGGTGTCTGTGTCCCTGTTGGTTGTCCCCGGCTTGTCCCAAAGGGAGAGACGGGCAGGCAGGTAGCTCTGGCGCTGGAGGTGCGGGGCTTCGCGTCCTCTGCAGAAGAAATTCAGAAAGCGTGTTAAACTCTGCCCGGCTCCTGGCTGATGCGCATTGGGTTTTGCTGTTCACGGGAACCTTGTTATCTTTTTATTTATTGGGATGCTGAAACGTGCTATGAAAAGTTAGTCTTAATTCCTCCCCCAGCCTGCTCTTCCAACTGATTTTAGGGTGAGGGACCCTTGGAAGTCCCGTGGTGCTGGTAATGAGTAACTCTCATGCAAATAGTTATGCAAGTGAATTCCTTGAAAGTCGCTTTCAGGGACCAGAGCTTAATAGATCCTTTCGTTCAGATCATGCTGTTAAATTTCTATTGTTTAGACTACAGATACTCCTTTAAATAGGGACTTTTGCATAAAAGCTGGGGAAAAGCCCCAGCTATAGAAGAAGAAGATATTTTTGTGTGATTTAAAGAAACACCCGTGATCAAAGTGATTTAGGAAACTGCCCTGATGTTAAACACAGGGAACAGCAGTTTCAAACGCCCTGGTGAGGAGCATTTGATGAGGTCGGTGGCTCTTCAGTTTCTGAGTTTCGTTTGGGGGCTTTTAAAATGTTTTTGCAGTCTTTCA
>JAVKLA010000010.1:9297207-9329458 GCA_034782735.1 Sagittarius serpentarius | reverse complement strand
GGCGGCCCCGGTGCCCCGCGGGGTCCCGCCGCGCTCCGGGCAGCCCCTGCGGCTGGCGGCGGTTCGCCGCCGCTCTTGGCCGCCGTCGGCCCGGCGTGTGTGTCCTCCCGGGCCCGCCGCCGCCGCTCTGTGCCGGGCTGGCCGCCTCCCCCCGCGCTGCCCGGCTCAGCCCGGGGCGAGAGGGAGGAGGACTTGGCCGCGGGGGCGGACCCGACCCCCTCCCCCCCACCTTCCTTCCCCCCCTGCCCCGCCGTTCGTCAGCCGTCTGAAACGGGTAGAAAACGGGTAGAAGCGCTGCCGGCGGTTGGCGTGTCGGTCCCGTTTGCCCCCCCCCCCCCCCAGGGACGGGAGGGCGGATGGGTGCGGGTCTGCTCCGGTGCCCGGCCCGGGACCGCAGAGGGGCTGCCCGTAAGGGGAGGCGGGGGCCCTCGGCCGCCTTGTGCTTGCTTGAGGGGCGGGGGGGGGCCTCCGGTAGAAACCGGAGCCCCCGTGCTAGCGTGGAGCTCGGGGGAGCCCTGTCACTTGCCGGCAGAAGGGTCCGTAAGCGTGCCTAGCCGTCAGCCTTTCGCGGGGCGGGGGGGGTGCGGTATGGTTTTGATGCCGGTTGATGCTCTTTGAACTTTTGGGGACCCTGCTGGGTAGTGCCCACTGGGACTTCTCAGGTAAATTCTTCTGACCTCCTGCCGTAGCTGGTTTGGTGGGTTTTGGTTTGTTGTTTTTTTTTTTTTTTCTTTAAAGCAAAGGTTTTAGGGGAGACTGTAACCCATCGAACTTTTATGTGCCAGATGTTTGCTTGCTGCCTTTTACACCGCAGAAGGAGTTGCATAACCGAAGCAACACAAAGTTAAAACTGAAGAGGCGTTTCCATTGCAAGCCCTCACGCTGGCCAGTTGAAACTCCTGAGAAAACTGCTCTGAGCGCGAGACTCTTCATGGCCGTCTGAAGCCAACAGTGAAATGTCCTTGTGTGTCCTAAAGGCATTCCTGGGCTTTTGACCTCTAAATATGAGCCTGAAACTCTAATTGTGTTACTGGTGCCACTTTCAGGCAGCAGCAGCATCTGAAAGTGATTTTTAAGCCTGATTTAACTGTACTTAATGCTCTGTTAAATTTCATTTGACAGTCATCTTTTGGATTCAGAGCAAACATACTTAGATCTGTCTCGGAGATCTGTATAAACAGTTTGTCATAATGGTGTTACATGTTTAAAAATCACTGGGCTTCTTTCCTTATTTTGATTAGGTAGCTGTGTGAGGGTACACAGATGCTGGAGGTAATTGCGTGTTACTGGAGAGTAAGATCGTCAGTGATGGCTGAAAGACTTGCTTATTTGGCAGAAAGCTTTTTTTTTTAGCTCCCTCTTGTCACCTAAACAGTATTTGTCTTTCTTTAAGCTGAACTTGTGATCTTTTTTGCCTGCAGAGGAGAAAAGGTGAGTTATGAGTAGCAGTTGTGTGACTTGCAGTACGCAGTCGTTCTTACAGAGATTTTTTTTTTTAAGTAAAAGCACTTTCTGGATACAGGCTGGTAAAGAACTCTCTCATTTAAAGTTTAATCTTAACTAAAAGTAAGCCTTGATCTTTTCAGAACGAGGCTGTCTCAAATGTAGTTTAACATGATTTTTTTCATACAGAATTGTTTTGTGTTCTGAAAAACAGCTTTTTTTTTTCTGTTATTGCACCAAGTTGTGGTAATGCCTGCGGACTTTCTACCAAGCATTTTAAGATATAGTGCCATAACTTGGGTGATGAGTCAAACTTACTAGGTTGGCGAGGTCAAAGGAGAATGTTCTTCTGAGGAATCCAGGCTAGGCTTCAGCTTGGGGATTTAGCGGTAACAGTGGTTTGTTTTGTGGTTTTTTTTTTAACTGACTTCTCATTTTTGCTGTGAAAAGGTTGGATTTGGTAACTGTACCTCCTCTGGGCAGTCCGGTGGCCCTGTATGGAGCTTCACTGATCGTAGCGCCCTGCGGGGTCCCATTCTGTACCTCTTAATTGCAGGTTCTACCTCTGAATGCAAACCTCTTGTTTCTCACGTTATCAAAAGTAGTGACTCAAACCCTTTGTGCCTTGACTAGTGTCATCCGTCAAGTGCAGGTGAACCAGTAAAAAATGCTGATGTCTAGTGTCTCTGCTGCCGTTGGAGCTAGTTGAGTTACACCAACAGTTTCTGGGGAGAACTATTAACCTGAAAAGTGCTATCCGTAGTTGTCATCTCTGTCACTGCTATGCTTATATAACTTGCTCTCGTAGCCTCAGGAATAAATTGTAAAATTCAAAGGGCTGTTGCAGGTAGCAAGCTACTGGATGGTAGTGAAGCTCCCAGTCGAATTAATCAATAAAAACCGATCGGTAAAGCTGTCTGCAGAATAGAGAGAATCCTGGCAGTTGTTTTGGCTCACTCAGAATGACTTTGTGCTTGGGTGAAGACTTACCTTGCTGATAGCTGTCTCAGTATCCTGTGGGTCTCTGACACTAGCTGTGTTTCAAGTTTAACTCCTCCTGCCCACAGTTATGCCTACGTGCTTTGTGAAAGTAGTTGTCAGTCGTTAGTAGCTACTGCGCTTGAACACAGTGCCTTCCACCTGGCTGTATTTGGGGAGAGGCCCAAAAGTGCATCTTGTCTTTGTGGGGTTTTTTTTTGCTTCTTTTCTAAACTGAGTTTTCGGAGTTTGGGTAATACTTGTAGAAAGAACAGCTACGCTTCCCTTTTTTCTGCTTAATCTAAGTGGCTGTCATGGTAAAGCTGAGGGATGTTGGTTGAGGAGGGCATTCACTTGCACAGTAAATTATTTGTCATCTTAATGACTATTTCCAGTTAAGCTTCGCTAATGAAGCTGTGCCTTTAATACGTGCCTGTTTTGTTTTTAAATGGTATTTCCATTAGTGTGTTTTTTTTTAATCCTGGGATGATACTCCCTTCTCCCTGCAACAACTACTGCTCCATGGGAGATGTTCCAGTTCCTTGAGCTGTTTCTGCTCGAGGAGGAATATTTATTGTAGGTGTATAATTAGCACACCTGCTCACCTAGAAAATCTGGAATCTCTGGAGCGCTGAAACCATCAGTGTGTTAGCACTGTTACTTAACACGCTGTTGGGACTCTGTGCAGATACTGACGTCTTTCCGATATCTCGCTGCAGACCACTTTGGTATCTTGAGTACAGCAAATGCATTGCTGCACAGTACAGGATGTGCTTTTGGCTTGCTTTATGACAGGATTTAGAGGCTGACATCAAAGAGTTTCCTGCATTAGAGCAATGTTAAGTATTTATGGTGAAATAATCAATTACTGAAGTAAGAGTTTGGCTGTTGAGGCCTAGAAGGCTTAAGTGGTATTGAGTGAAGTACTATCTTTAGTTGCCACTAGAGCATGATGGGTTCTCTTTCATGCTGTACCTGAACATAGGAATATTCTTGTCTGTAAGATCAACCTGCTTAAAATGTGGGATGCAACTCTGCATCATCTTCATGATATACAACCACCGCTTTATAATGTAACTAATGAAGTGAAACTTCACAACAAATATACAAATGAAAAAAAAATACTATCTCACTTAACTGTAAATGAAGCTGACTCTGTACTTGGTGTGAGCAAGCAGGGGTTTGTTGGTTGTTTTTTCTTTTCTATTTCTGTTATGTTGGGAATCAACACTTCTTTTTTCCTCAACCTTGAATTGTAGGAATGAAATCTGAGTGAGTTGCTTTATCTCTTGGCAGCAATCCACGCAGTTTCGGTTGGAGAATATTTTAAAAGTGAGATCCAAGTCACCTTCGGTAATATTTGAAACCTGAATTTGGTGTTCGCAGTTTTTCGATACCTTTCCTTTTCTTGAGTATCATGAGTTACACTATCAATGTCAGATATTTCCATTTATCACTCCCTTTGTTCTTTAGCAACACTGAGAAATAGTCCATGGCAATGGTGGTCAGGATTGGTTTTTGTATTAAAGTAAATGAGAGGAACTCAAAGTTTGTGAAGATTTTACGTGCTGTTAAGCTGTAATGGAAGCAAGATGTTTCTGTTAGGCGTTCTTAATGTTTTGGATGGTTATAGACAGCAGTGATAACGTAGGCAAGGAGAAGACAGGCTCCAGTGTCAAATGTGAAGGTTATACAAAAGCAGAATATGGCCTGGTATATGAAAACCAGTTTCAAAAGTAACTACAGACATGATGGGCTTCTAGAAAATACCATTTTCTTTATTTTTAATGTAACACTAGCTCTTGGACTTTCATCTGTTCCTTATTTCATTAAAATAAAGTGAATATGTTTGCAGGTTCCTAGTCATTGTGAGTGATCCTTCTTTCAGCATTTGATCAGATCAGTAAAATAAGCGTGCGTGTTACCTTTCTAAGGGTGTGATAGACGGACAGACTTGGTTCTGAATAGAGCCTGTGGAAAAACACTGTTCTTGCATGCAGTGTTCTTCAGCTTCCTTCCTGAAAGCGAGAGGCAGTCATCTTAGTTATAACAATCTTATGATTGAAAATGTCATCTAAACAAGACTACTAGCCTAGTTCTGGTAATTGGTAAGTTGGTAAATTGGCATTTGGGCTGGAACCTCTGACTGTTGGCCTCTTCCTCAGCTACGTTTATTTTAGAGATCTTTCAGCTATTTACACAAATGAAGCAAGGACTAAGTGAATCATCTTTCTGTTAAAAACTGAAGAGCACTAATTCTCCCACTTCTTCCGAAGCAAGGATTTAACATTTTGCAGGGCATTAGGCTTTTCAGTTTCTGTTATGCAGTTGTATTTTAGGCAGTTTTTAATGGTGATCCCAACAGAGAAGTATTCGTTTAAGTTTTCTCATCTTCATAGACTGGCAACTCGAGTTCCTTCTGCCCCCCTCCAGAAGACCTCCAAAACAAAACCACCCAAAGCTGCGAAACAGGGAGTGACGAGACTGTTCCTGTGTGCTGCAAGCTGCTGCAGCCTAGAGCTGGTTGGGTCCATTGAACTGAAAACAGGGATCACTTGTCTTGTGTTCTCCATGACACTTTTGTCACCGAATCTGGTCTTGGAGAGGACTGTGGGAAGGAGGATTTTGATTGCAAAATTTTCTTTTTGTGTGTGTGTTGAGGGTAAAACATAGTTTAAAGTTAGAAATGCACAGGAATTGTGTAAGAGGAGATAAAAGATAAGTGGTTAAGAAGAAAAAAAAAATCTGTTAAAAGGGCAATGGTAGTGGCAGGAGACAATATATGGTCTAGGATTTGAGTGAGAGAGAGAAAAATGCTGGGGCCTGGTCTAAATGAAGCAGGGTGTAAGACACATACTGAGAGACCAGGCGTAATTTGGACTGGCAGCCTTATTTCTCATTTTTCTTAACTCATGGATGATGAGGGTAAAAGACTTCATGTTCTTCAGGGAGAAATTATTATTCTTGAGTGTAGTAAGTAGAAAATCTGTTTATATGACAAATACTCTACACCTGTAAGCTTTTTTCTCAGCTGATTGAAAACAGGCTTTAACTAATATGCAAGTGAATCTCAATCTGAGACTATAGCATGGTCATGACCATGTTGCACTTTATAATGAAAAGAGCAGCTTTTAAAAATACTGATCATGGGTGGAAATGCTCGGCTGTGCTCTGTACGGTCAGCGTAGGTGTCTTGTCTACGTTGTGCGCTCTATACAGAGTATTCAAAAACTGAAACTGTCATTCTCACTACTTTGGACAGTATTTTAAAACCTGCTACGTTAAAATATTTTTTCAATTTATTTTGCTTAAGATAGATGAGTAAGAGCCTGTAAGGATCTGTGTTAAAGGCGTAACAGGTCCAATGTTAAACTTTGCATTGTCTTTTCCCCAGTTTTTTTAGCTGCGGTCTTGTGTGTCAACTGACCTCCCGGAAAAAGCTGACTGTTCAACTAAACCAACAAAGTGAAGGAGCTGCAGCTTTCTCTTGTGGGGAAGAAATGCCTACTTCTGCCTCCTGCCAACTAGCAATAGGTTTCTGACTGCACCTTAAATAGTACATCCTCGTTTCTTGTTAAATTCTGTAACAACTGAGGACTTATAAATGTCCTTAAGCTTGTCTTGCCTGTTTTATCTGTGTAAGCTTGTTTGGTCTTCACCGTAAAATCGGCTCCCATTATTGCTATGAACCCTGTTGAAGAGCCAGGGGCGCACATGTGCGCTTCGTCAAAGCCAGGAGCAGTGGAAGCAGAGTTAGGGGGGTTTAAGGCTTCAGTGTTCAACGAATTGCATGTTTGTATTTCTTAGTGATGCTTTTGGTTTCAAAGATAAAGCATTTCATATGTGCACGTGAAAGGTTAAGAAGACTGATTTACAAAGGGAATACTGTTGATGTGTTTCCCATTTTAGGACCCATAGACTGATTTTTCCTTTAAAGAAGTTAAATTACCTGATGAACAGTTAACTACCACTTTGTGGTTTGTTGTGTTATGTTGGGGTTTTTTTTCAGTTCAGTTAAGCATTTGGTCTCCTCTGGCTTTCCTCTAATTGCCCAGAGAGGTAGAATCCTCATCCTTGGGGAGAGTTAAAACACGCCCTAAGAAACAGGGTTTAACTTTGGAGTAGGATAAGCTTTGAAGTTGGCCCTGCTTTTAGTGGGTGGAAGGTGGGATGTTAGACATATCAAGAGGTCTAGAAGACCTCTTTCAAAGGGCTCTTCTGATCTAAATTAGGATTCTAATTCAGCTTTCTGAAGGATTAAAAAAAATACAAAAGATGTGAGGAAATGCAAGATCTATTTAAGGAGAAGGAGCCTAAAAATAGCCAGCCTGTAGAATAATTTTCCAGAACAAGATGTTTAGAACTCTGACCCCCTGGTCTTGTGAAGCCTTAAACTAAGAAAAGTCATTGAGAGTTAAGAACACTAGTTCAGGAGTGTTTGGGGTTGGTTGGTTTGTTTGTTTAGCATTTCCGATGTACCGCTACAAGTCATTTCTGCATAACTTCTGTACTGTTGCACAGTGCAGCACGGCTGGCTTCTTGCAAGTATCTCAACAGGTGTATTTTCAATGAATATTTCTGAAAACTATGTTTAATTTTATGGCTAGCGTTGCACTGCATACAGTTTTTCTGAAGGGAAAGATAGCTATGAAGTCTGAACAGGATGTCAGCGTGTGATTTGTCCGATGTGTCAGACGGGGAGGACACAGGTTACCCCATGGGTGTCGCATAGACCTGGATAACGAATCTGGGGAATGGTCATGTTGAGACCCCTGCTTCAAACTTGTGTGCCACTTTAACTTGTCCATTTTTTTCTGTGGTTTCTGGTGGATTCTTGCAATACTTAAAACACTCTAATGTGAAACAGGTGTGTTTATCGCTTTGGACATTATTTTTGTGTTTACTAGACTTGCATCAGGGATGTGGTACTTCAGTTTCTGGTATATTAGGAAGTCCTTGGTTAAACAACTAATGACTGTGAAGTTTGGTTTTGGCTTATCAGACTTCTAAGTGCATAGTTCAAGTTTACTTGAATTAGAGCGGACCACTATGTACACAAACTTACTTTTGTGTCTCTAACTTCCAGTAATAAACAAGAATTAAGGCCGTTAAACAAGCCGTGGATTTTGCAATAACTGATCAGCTTGGCTTGGGTTTTTTTGCACTGTCATCATTAGTGGCTGTTGGGAAGTAATCCAGTGAGAATTTTGGTTCTTTTGCAGCTGAAATAAGGTTTAAAATGGATTGCTCTGTCTTCAGGTGGTGAAGAATAAACAAACCTGAAGTAAGTGTTGCTAAACAAATTCTTTTTTCCTATCCATTCTCTTAAAGGCATATAACACCAGAGAAGTTCTACGTGGAAGCTTGTGATGATGGAGCAGATGATGTGCTCGCTATTGATAGAGTCTCCACAGAAGTCACTCTTACAGGTACTCTCTTCACCAGTATTTCGCACTATAGCGTTCTTTGTCCTTTTGTCTCTTTTGCTCTAGGCGCTCCCCAGAAGATCTTCAGAACCTTAAGGTGATACTGGGAGAATTCTTTTTATCTTTAGCTACTGTTTTTAGAATAGTGCGTTGTGTTCTGTCCTACAAAGAACTTTGTTTGAAGTGCCTTTTTGCTGTGGGATTGATGCTGTGGGTAACCGGGGTGATAGTGCTTGCCTCTTTTTGGTAAGACTGCCCATCACAACAGTAAAAACTGACTCATCCAGGCTAGCTGGGATTGGTGCTACAAGTCCGAGATCAAACACAGGAAGGGTTGAACACTGGGCTTCTGCAGCTTTTGCCAAATTGTCCCAGTGCTGTCTCTTATTTAATACCGAAACCTGAATTTTTCACAAAGCCTCTAGAAACAACAGTAAAAAAACCCCTCACTGTAAATTTAGTTCTCTGTTGCAAATCTGGATTCAGATGTCGGTGCAAGTAGTCTTAAGTGTCCTGATGCCGAGATCTTAAAAATCTTAGTTTAATTTTTTTAAGAATTTGAAACTAATGCATAAAAACAATGAAAGAACTTGCATTAAATGATAACGTGAAATGAAGGCAATGAGTGACTTCCCTTTTGATACTGAGGTACGAACTCCTGAAGTATTACTAGTCTCTAGACAGACAGGAATGATACAGTAATATTAATATAAAAGCAGTCATTCTCTTTCTTTTATTAGGCCTCTTGCCTACCTCATGTAAGAGCAGTGTGCCCATCCCACTGATACTTCTGGTGTTGTAGTATAATATTTCAATTTCTGCTTCAAAGTTGTTCTTTCAAAACTGTAAAGATAGCTATCCCAAGTCTTTTATTAGTCTACATCTGTTCTCATTACTGATGTTTTATCAGATGAACCTTTAAGGCATTTAAAGCTGAGGAAAATTCAAGTGGTTTTTCTGTTCTTCACGCTCTGGGAAAATGCCTAACTCTGGTGGGGGTGTTTTTTTTAAGTTCTCTAATATCCCTTCTGTTATTCTAGAAATGTGGATAGATGAAAGTTTAATGTGCTAAGACTTCTAACTGATACTTGGATACCTTTTGGATTTCTTGGTACGTTGTTTGGGATACTGTATCCCTTGCCACATCTATGCTGTTGTTGGTAGTTTTGCAGAGACAGACCAAAAAGTGAACTAGGTCTTCTGAAATGGAAATAGACTGAGGCTCAGAAGAAGCAGTCGGAAGTGGGAGGCACAAGCATTTATGGTTTGTTTGTCCTTGATGTCTTGATGGCTTCAAAACAAAAAGCCGCTGGAAGCTGGCAGGACAATACATTATTGAGGAGTCTACTTGTTATACTATCATGTGAACGCGCTTGAATTTATTCAATTGAATGACTGTTTTGATTAAACATGAGAAACTGGGTTAGAATGCTTCCACATCCTTCCCCCGCCCCATCAGGCTTTGAAATTCTGATGCATTGCTGCTTATGCTTCAGACTCTAGCAAAACTTGAGATTTGACCAAGAAGCTTTGACGAACCTAGTTTAATAGTTTTGTGATAGTCACGAAAGAAGCAGTCTGAAATTCTGATGGTTTTTTTTTTCCTCTGCTTTTCAGTTAAGAAAGATGTTCCCCCTTCAGCAGTTACAAGGGCTATATATGGTATTTTGGGAACAATCCGACTGGTGGCAGGTAAGGAAGACGGAGCTGCGTTCTTTTAAAATACTTAGGCCAGATGTGTTGCTAAAGGAGCTTTAAAGACAGACATGGTATTTGCAAGTATCTGAGGTTACACTTTCATCACTGAAGGGCTTTCCTTGCGGCTGCTAGAGGATGGAGGTATCCAAATACAGTTTATCATGAATGTTCATGTACCTCTAAAACCTGTAGCTGCTCTAAAGGTGGGGTTAACTTTGACAGCTTGATGAGTTTTAAGGAATGCATTTCAAATGCGTACAAAGAACTTCATCTCCTTGTTCTTCGTAACTGTTTTAATCTTAGCTGCAGGATTTGATGCCACAGCCAAATACTGGGTTGTGAAGTCTGACTTTAAATCGGTAATCTCGGTAGACAAATAACAGAGTGACAGGGTGCTAGGCTAGTAGATGCAGCTGTTCCAGTAATGATTGTGTTCCAACTATCCTACAAATACAAAGAAAATTCAGTGTTAAAAGGAGGACAGACTGGGTGGGACAACCCTAAATTTTAGGGAATAGGATAAGGTAAGAATAGGCTGTCTGCTTTTTCCGGGTATCTTGGGGGTGTTCAGATCTAAACAGTCACTGCCACAAATAAACCTGAGATGTAAAGTCTAAGCTTCCAGGAAGGTTAAGTGTTGCTATTCAAGAGATCTTTTTTGGGTAGACTTTATTAGAGTTTGGAACTAAAGTAGTCTGAAAAACGATGTAATAAGGAGCATGCATACTGAATGGAAGTCTCCATATGTAGAGAGGGTTTCAGTTCTCTCATGGAGGTATGCCCAACTGAAGCCAAGTGTCATTGTTGATGCAGTAACTTTTGGCAGGATCTTAAAACTACTGAACTTTATATGCTTGTATTCTAAAGAACTGTAGATCTTGCAGAATAAGGGCAATGTAATGGACACCTGCGTCTTGGGTACTTGACAAGTCCTGACTGTTTTAAAACTGAACTGCCCCAAAGGGGAATTTTCACAGCTTGGAGGCTTGGCAATGACTTTCATTCATCTGACTGAATATTATATAAAATATAGAAGTATGTAACTTCTTTTAATAGCCTGGGGTTTTTTCTACCCCCCAAAGCTTTGCACTGATTGTTAGTATCCAGCTGTCAAACTAAAGATGGTATCAGTTAAAGTAAATGTTTAGCTAAGTGTTGTTAGGCAGTTCACTGTTATCTGTTAACTGTAAAACTGGTTCCATATATAGCAATGCAGTGTCTTTAACAGGCATAAATACTCTTCACCTGTTACAGTATTAAGGGGGGGAAAAAATGCTGAAGTAATATCTGAAGCTCTGAAATCTCAAACAGAAGGTTGCATACCCAAATAGGAAGAGACAGCACTGAAAATTCATGTCAGATTAAATGTATCTATTTGTGCAGCACCTTTGTGCCGTAGTTGTGGATGTAATGTGCCGGTTTTATAAGGTATGCGGATGCTTCTGACATACCAACCAAAAGCAATGCTTACAACTCGAAATGTAAACATGGTAAAGCATTCTCAAGTGCTTGAATGTTCCACCCAAATAGAAGGTATAACACTAGAGCTGTGGAGGTAAAAAAAGTGGGGGTGGTACCTGTTCTTTGACTAACTATAGGCTAGATACTTGATATAATAATTCACCTGTCCATAAAACTTGGTGTTTTTCTAGGTATAGTAGTGAATACAAACAGTGGGTAAACTTACTGCACACAATGTGAACTGTTTCTGCTTCGGCATTTATAATTCTTTGAATGTTCTAGTGCAAAAATGTACTAGATTTGTGGTTCCGTGCTTTTGCATGGCCCGCTCATTGTTTCGCTCTATTGAAGTTGTAAGTAAGCATTTAATGGTTACAAGATGTAGATTATGAGATTTTTATCCATCAATATCCGATTTAATAAAGTAACCTGGCACTGAAATACAATAGACTTAGAAATAAGGCTATGTTGTGTTTACCAACAAGTGTAAATTAATTGTTTGAGTGAACAGTTACAATTACGGTTTTTTGCTTTGTAATTTATGCAACCAGGAAAACAGCAAACTTCCAGTCTTAACTTATTAAAAGAAACCCCCTTCTCTGTGCTCTATTTTGAACCTGTTAGGACAAGTATTTTTTTCAGTGTAAGATGAATAGGCTTTTTGGATTCTGAAGTGTGCTTCCTTTCGTGTATTTCAGCCTTGCTCTGCGCTTTCCAAACCACATTCAAGACCATTGGCCTCTTTCTGCATTTGCAAGCCTAAAGACTTCTAGACTGTCTCTGGTCTGAAGTAAGAGTAGCTGACACTTATCTTGTCCATTTTTTTTTTTAATGCCTTAAACTTAATGAGTAGCTCAAGATCTGTGAGCACAGAGGAGTGGGTAGCTTAGCAGGTATGTTTTCCTTCTGTTCCAGGCCCTTACTGTTAAGAACGTAGACTCCTAGGTGTAACGTGAAGAAACCTCACTGTTGCCTATTGGTTTCAGTTTTCTGGTATGGTGATAGGCTGCTTTTCTTAATATGTGCATCTGTGGGTTTTTTTTTTAAACTTTGCTCTTTCTGATTTACAGGCACGTATCTTATTGTAATAACAAAAAAGAAAAAAGTAGGTGAGATTTTCAGTCATGCAATCTGGAAAGCAACAGACTTTGACATCCTCTCCTACAAAAAGACCATGCTGCACTTAACTGATATTCAGGTAAGTGGATTGATTAGGGGAGTGTGGGGGAATGTTATGTTAATGTCCATTACCACAGGACCTAATTTGATGAAACTATGAATTTTATTTTTAAGAAGCTCTTTGAACTATACTTTTTTCTCTGGTTTGTTCAGGCTGCTATAATTGATGTAATACTTGGATATAGATGTATACAAAGTTATGTCATTCAAGGTAACAAACTCACACTGTGCAACTTAGAATATCAACCCCAGAGTTTGATCTGCATATTGCGCATTTTTTCCCCCTTTAAAGATGGTATACTCTTCTTAACGCTCTTCCTGTTAAGTCTTTCTCACAGCTTTACTACTCTGATAGCCCCTACGATAAGCTGCCTTGCTGTCTTCTAATTATGTCTGACTTAATTTATGGAGTTGTTCAAATATGTAATTACCCAGCTGGGAAGGACTGTCTTTTTTTTGAGAGGGAGGGAAACGGATGACTATTGGTTAAAACAGATGTGTTGTGGATTGATAAAGAATAGATAAGGGTGTCTAACCAATGGAGCTGAAAGGGAATCTGATGCTTTTCCAGGAAAGGAGTGAGATTAACCAAAACTTGAACTAGAACACAGATTAGTTTTTAGGTGATCTTGACAGTAAGTTACATCCTTTCTTTCGCATTGCCATCTTGTCTCGGTTGTTTGACTGACTGGTTTTCAGAGAAACTAATGGCTTCCTTTTTGCTTGGAAGTCGCTAATGTTAGTTTAATATCATTAGCTACTTACCTCACAGAAATACTGTTCTCTGCTGTCCACTGTTCTTGCAGAGTTTGTTTGCAGTGTTCTAGCTGTATGTTATCAGTGAACTGGTATCAAAATTGCAATCTCATGGTTTCCCTGTAAGGTAATCTCTGGATGCTGTCATGTGTTGCTAGAGCACTAGCAAAGTTCATCTCATCGCTTCAAAAAGTAGTGGTAGCTTCTAAGAATAAGATATTTCAATGGTAATAAATGAGAGCTCTTCTGTCCTTTTTTTTCCTCATCTCAACAGTTGCAGGACAATAAAGTATTTTTATCAATGCTTAATCATGTCTTGAGCGTGGATGGATTTTACTTCTCAACAACGTACGACCTAACGCACACTCTGCAACGGTTAGCCAACACGAGCCCGGAGTTCCAGGAAATGAGCCTCCTAGAGAGGGTAAGGATTTAATTTTTCGTAGTATCCGTGTCTCGGACATTGTCAGTCAGTTCTTTTTGGCTTAAATTTAGTTTATGCATCTGTTGTTTAGATGATGTCAAAACAAACTGTCACAAAATAAAGGAAACTTTATGTAAAGTTTAAGATGATGTTGCTAAAATCTGTGGTCCCGTTACCTTGAGCTTAAACTGTCGTCTTTTTTTTTTTTACAATGAATTAATATGCTAAACGGTAGTAGATGCTGTTAAAGCATTTATGGTCCTCTGTTAAACTAAAAATGGCTTTCCTATTTTAATCATTAATTTAAACTAGTGAAACAGATTACATGTTGCTTAGATGCAAATCCTTATAATTGAACTGGCAAAAAATAGCACTATGTTGCTAAACTGTGTAACTAGACTATCTTTGTTATCTTAATTGAGTTGTACTGGTGCCGTTGGCTGGAATAAGAAGCTGACAGTGAAAGGAAAAAGAAGCAACCAAGCAGGTGTGCAAGGTACACTGACAGAGTCAAGTTGCAGTTTGAGTTTGCTTCGTAGGGTGCTTAGAATAAGGGTGGAAACTGCTGGTCTGTAATGCTTGAGCACACAAGTTTGTTTGGCACTGCAGTGTTTTATGGAAACGTGCTAGTCCACCCTTCCTTAAGTCTCAGCCTGTGAGCAACATGAAGTTCTGGAAGTCTGTTCTGATGTGATGTCAGGCTTCTAGGTCAGGCAGTTAAAAGTACCTTCTGCAGTCTGCTTTAAGTGGGTTAAAAAAAATTCAAAATAATTGAAAGTTTGCCCCTGATTTTAATATTAAACACTTCTAATTGCAACAAGAAGCCACTAAGCAGAAAAATTCAGAGAAAGCGAGTCATTCCTCTGGTTTCCCCCTCTGCCCTGATTCTAGGTCAAAGTGGAGGAGATGGCACTTAACTTTGTATTCTCTTCCAGGATAACGTGGAACAGAACTGTGAGTTTTATGGCTCTTAGCTGTGGGATGTTGTATTCTGCCTAAACTATGCCTATTCCTTATGTTTGAAGCATGAATTTAATATGCTGCTTTTGTCTTAAAGACAACAGAATCACACAGCCAAATGCAATTTGAGCTTGAAATTCTCCTGTGCTTCCAGAGCTCCAGAATCTTTAGTCTGGTAATTTGCTATACTGCAGCATAAACAAGGTGTAAACTGCCTAGGCATTGAAATACTGAAACCTTGGAAGTCAATAGCACTTTTTCTTCCTTTGCCAAAGAAGCAGCAGTGGAATCATGAGATGTTGTTGTCTCTTAGTTTCAGTAACTTATCTAAGCTGGGGAAGCAGTACGCTTTTCCCAAGATTTAACGAAAAAAATTTTTTCAACTTAAAAATCAGTTTATAGTTGGGGATTATTTAGCATTATCAAATGCTGCTCTGGCAGTACTTCTGCCAGGGAGAGCAGCTGCTGACATGAAAGGATTGGTTTGCCTTGAAACTGTGGCACTTCAGAAGGTTGGTTGAAAGGCAGAGTACAGTAAGAAGGTGTCAGTTTCAAGTAAATTCAGGTGTTAGGTGGTTAAAACAATTTTAATGCAATTTCACACTCATGTGGCTGAAGTATAATGGCTTAACAAAAGGATGGTGGCAGTTCTGGGCATCTCCAGTTCACCTCGGCGGGAGAAGCCTGGCCTGTGGTTGGTGTGTGGGTGTTCTGGTTTGATGTTTGTGTGTATGTTGGGTTTTTTAAACAGTACTGGTAGAAGGAAACAGACCCAATATAGGGGCACCAAAGCATCATCTCGTGTTCTTTCGCTAGTTCAAGACACTGCAAGTAGGATTTGAACAGTTTCTGGTAGATAGTTGTATTTATTGTTTTCTGTTAGACAAAAGACTGTTCGGACACTGACCATGAATTAACCCTCATCTGCAGTGATGTATTGTCTGTCTGCCTCATCTTGAAGTTGAGAGATATGTCGCTTCCCCAGAGCTTGCACTACGTTCTGCAGCAAATGTCACTTTTATGACCAGTCTGGTAGCTTTCTGGAATGAGCTCAGCAACCTGCTCAAGATACCTTTGAGGTGAATTAGGAATAGGAAATAAGTGAAGTTGAAAAGGATCACTTATGCAGCAGAATATAAATACTTTCATCTTTTAAACTACAAGTATTGTTTAACTTTCAGTTCTCGGAATTGTTGATTATTGCATACAGGACTGCATGCGTTTTACCTTCTGCCCGTTTTAGGAGTGTTACCTTGCTCCTATTCTTAAAATTGCGGGTAACTTCTTCAAGCCCTGTTTACTTAAGGCAAGGGCTGGAATGTTCTTCCAGTACTGCAGCTCAGTTGTTAATGGTTTAACGTGCCCGAGGTGTCAGGCAACACCCTTAAAGATCAGAGAACTGTTCTTTTAACTATTTTTATTTTATTTAGATTTCTAGTTGAGGATATGAGGGGTACTGATGAAAGAAGGGCATTCTGTCTCCATGTACATCTCTTCACCTAAACTTGTGTAATTCATGGATACAATAATACTGTCTTTATGTTGAGTTAAACAGAACTGACAGTCTCTAAAAGCATGTTGGCTTTTTTCTTGCTGCAGGCAGATCCACGGTTTGTATGGAATGGACATCTTCTTAGAGAATTTGCTGCTCAACCAGAGGTAAACACTTTGTAGTGATTATATTAATAAAGGATAAATGTACCTTTACTATAAGTATACAACAGTTCCCTGTAATTGTCTCTTATTTCAGACAGCCAGAATCTAGTATAATGTGGCTGTTCATCTTCTAGTTTAGACAGTGAGAGTCTTCTGCTTTCAAACCTCCAGCTTCATGTCAATGTCCTCAGTAGTACATGTAGTAAAGCTGAGTTTTGGCAATGTCTGCATTTGAAGATACTGTGCTGAGACCATGCTCATACAAACCAAAGGGGAAGTTACACTGCACAGCATATGCTTCTCAGGCTTTTTGAAGTTTAGCTACTTACTTACCTTTAGGAATAGGCAAGGTTTGGCTCATCACTCTTCTTCTAAGACTGGGCTAGCGTCTTTCTCCACGAGTGCAGTTTAAATTCCATTTGCCTAGTGGGTAGGTCATAAAGCTGATAGAGTAAGACTTTGAATTCACTTAGTCAGCAAATACAAGTGCATGACCATGAGCCACAACTGTAGTACCTGAATGGCCAGACTGATCCAAGCTCCTTCCTACCGGAGACTTCAGATGTGTGTTAAACTTCTCAAATTGTCTGCGCTACCACAACCTTTTCTTTCTGTCAGTACTTCTCATTTAGTGAAGTGAATGACGCACTGCTTCTATTTCTGGCTTGGTAACCTGTGGAGATGTGCTTTTACGTTAGACAGCACTGTTCCAAAAGGCTGGATTGTGGAGTGCTTCTGGAATGTGAAGATACGGATTAGCAAAGGGCTGTTGTGCATATGACTGGGTATATGGTTTGCACAGTGCTATGCAAATGAAGCTTGGGAAATGAGAGAGAACCTGTGGCGGGAACAACAGAGAAAGTGCAGTGTCGCGGGTTAGCGAAAACAGATGTAGGAGGCAAAACAGAAGTTGAAAAGGGAGGTAGCTGGTATGTGAGGGGAAGTGTGAGCTAGTATTGACTACAGGTGGCTTGCTATAGTAACAGTTTTGGGTAATGAGATGTGGTATTTCTGACTTCTAGTATTGGAAAACTTTAACTTTACACTTTCTTGAAAGACCAGAGGTATTCAGGAGTGGCAGGATGGGGAAAAACCCTGGAACAAGCATTTTGAGTATTAATGATGTAGAAGTATCCCTTACTGAAGCCCTGTGTTAACTCCTATCTCTGCTTACACCCTACTGTGGAGGTACAGCAAATACCATATCAAAATGTTTTCAGTGTGTACTGCTTTCTATCTGGCATGTTTGTAGAAGAGTAAATGCTGTGTATAGGAGGACAAAGCAGCTTGGTTTTTGTCAAGGTCGCTTAATTAGGATTAGACTTTCACTTTTTCCCTGCTGCTAATAAGGGTTACATACGCTGCTGTTTTCCTTGAACTTTTTTTCTCAGAAAGAATTACCACACCTGAAACAAAGTAAAAGATAAAAAGTACATAACTATCAAAAAAACCTCCTAGACAAAGCATAGTCACCCACATACCTTTTGGCTGCTAGTGTTTAATATTTTTAATGTGTATTGTGTGTGTGTTTCAGATCCATAGGTTTGCTACGCCAGTGATGCATGGATGTATCCTTCTGTGTTGTAACGCTCAGTGCTGAATATGGTAGTCTTAACAGCAAAATGGTTGCTGAGGAGGCTGCTCTGTTGGCTACGTTGGCAACTATAACATAGAACACAATGTCAGAATTAAGGCGTAGTTTGTCCAGACATCAGCATTACATATTGTTTGATAGTCCACTTGTATGTTAACTTGAATATTCTGCTTTTCAGTGTTAATGTATTTAATTTTACAGGCATGATTTGCACAATGGGAATGACGGTTAAGACGAATATGGCAAATGTTCTTGCATCCATCAGCCTTAGTACTTTTTATCTTGCTATAAGGATACCTTCACTTAGCATTTACTTTGTATATAAAATAAGGGTGAACAGTTTTGACTTGAAGGAGTGCTTATGGATGTTCCTGTTGATGAATAAAAGGATAAGGAGTTCTGCTGAAGGCTCCTGGAATGTTTCTCCTAGCCAGTTGTCTTTTCCTGCAGCAACGCTTTGGGTAACAGCCCTTTTAGCAAAGCAGTTATGAGTTTATTTTTGAGAAGGGGTGTATGCTGCGAGTAAGCCTACTGCTTTCTGGAGGCAGTGTTCCTCGTGCCGTGTGTGATCAGTAAGTCCCGGGTCCTCCTGGACTGGCAGCATGAAAAGGACTGGCAAGACTGGACGGAACAACTCGTGCCGCATTCTCCTTAGTTCCTCCGTTGCAAAGGTCCTTCAGGTGCATGCAGGGAACGGCTTCCAGACTGCATCGGTTGTTCTGGTAGGACTGTTAGCAGCTGGCAGAACTCCAGTCCTTCTTTCCTGTGACTTCATTTAATGGAAAATGCTGTGGGAGTAGGTGGAGAGGCAAGGAAAGATAGCAAAAGGGAACTGTCAAAACAACCCAGTCCTTATCCTGCAGGTCCTGGGTGGATTGCAATTAGCAATTGGAAAACTGCAATTAGCACCTTCCTCTGTCCTGTTTTCACTATATAAATAATTAGCATAAGTAATGCGTGTTTTGCTGTAATTCTAATACTAACCAAACATCTTAGAGAACCCAGGAATTCAAAGAAACCAGATTTTTGTGATAAAAATGCTAGGAAGAGCCCTAAGCAGACTGTTACAGGGCTGCTAGCAGTTATTTCAATAAAATCAGATTCTTCCCCCCCCATAAACCTAAATGTATTTTGTTCAACTATCTCGACTGGGGCTCTAGACTTGCAGTGATGAGAAATTAACAGACTTACTTGGGTAATTGAGACTTTGATCACCTAAAGCCTAAACTAGGTTTAATATTGCCCTTGCTGCTCCAAAAAGCCCCTTCTAAAGAACAATAAATTACGCCTTTTCCTTTTTTGTTTGTGTGGAAGTACCAAATAGCAAGCTGCCACTTAAGTTAGGACAGAGATTGCAGACAGAAAATGGGCTGACTACTGCTAAGCAGCTAAGTGTAGAGGTAACCTTTCTTGCAGGAAACTGTTGGCGGTTCAAGTGTTGAATTAAAGGGTGTAGGACCTGGCAGTAATTTTCCAGGAAAGCAGAGGAATAGGTCTCTTTCACAGTCTCACTTATGAATTGTGAGAACATTCTGGACTATAAGGCTAATTTGTATTATTTTTTGAATTCTTTACAAACAATATTGGCACGAATGCTCACATAAAGATGTTCTGTGTATACAGTCAGTGTGTTCTTTAACATAGCTTAGGTGCTCACATGTGACATAGCTGCTTTGTGTCCCATTTGAATCATAAATGTAGAATCTAGATTTCACTGTAAAATGTGCTAATTTAAAAAAGAAAATACATCTTGTTTACTTTACCAACCTTAAGACAAAGTATCTAGATTCCTCAAAGAATAGAAGACTGCAGTATGCTAATACTGTAGCTTGCAAAAATTGACCATTTTGATCTTTTGCTTTCAAGTTGTAGGTGTCCCTTTTTAGGGACAAAGGATGAAAGCCTGTGAATCTACCTGGAGAAGTTATTCACCGTGAACGCGGTTGATAGTTTACCATAGTCCAAATAAAGGCAATTGTAAGCAGCACAGAACAATACTCTAAAACTGAGACTAGTTGTCAGTGGCCCCTGTTTGTTGATTAGTCCCAGATTATGGTGTATCTGCCACTTCAGGTATCTAGCGTGAGCAGGAAACCATTCTTGTATAAGAAGCTTGCGCTGGAGACTTGGTACGGGTTCATTCTTTTTCTTGGTGTGGATTTTTGAAAGCCAGTCTACGCTGCTGCTAGTTGTGGCATCACTCTGTAAATGTGGTGTATGTTGCACTTACAGGTGCAAGGTGTAACAGCCCAAGATAGTCACTCTTCTAAAAGCCTAGAAAAAAGTTTTGAAGTGGTATTTTTTGTTAAAAGCAATAGGGGCTAGAAACTGCTAAGATAGCTTAATAAAATTATGGATGAGATTGATGTAGCACTGAATAGAACTTCAGAAGTCAGTCCATTTAGTGATATACATAGGACCATAAGAGCAGATGAATCTTTAGAATCCCGTTTTATCAAAATGATAGCAGTTTTAATATGTGCTCATCAGTGGCATTGCCTGTAGCCTGTCTTTTTGTGATGCACATACTGATCCTAATATTAAGTTACTCTTTGTCAAGTTTTAAAGTTCAACTGTTACTGGTGTGAGAAACATTTACGAATTTCTTTGAATGTGGTCACTTGGTTCCTTGATGTTTCCTACCTCTTGATATATAAAAATATCCTAAAGAAATTTTGGGGTTTTTCCTTAATGTTATTCATTAGTTATCACTATGCATTCTTGTTCTATTAATGGCAAATGTTTTGACTGGCTGCTTGTTTCCAGAAGAAGCTGTTTCAGGGCTGGTGTACGCTATTATGTACGAGGTAAAATAGCAAATTGATTTATTTTAAAAATAATGCGAATTCCATCTATACATGTGACTTACCTGTAAGAGTAATTGCTGTATAATGAGTTGCACAAAAAAACACTTGTAATAGTTTGTCTCAAGAGGTCCTTGCTCCAAAGAAAATCAAAGAAAATACTAGGAACCTGCATGACAAACTGAAGCATGTTCTGGTATTTACTAAAACTGACTTTTCTTTATTGCTCCTAGAGACAGCTGCAAAAGTTTTGTAGAGGCTTTTAACACTTTCCTGTTTTTATTGGAGTTAATTGCAAGTGTGTATAGCCCTTTTGGCCTAGCAGTAAATTCAAGGAAGAGCATTGCTGGTGCTGGCAGGGGAGCTCTGAATAGTGGGGTTCTCTAATTGTTTCAAGTTAAAAATTGAACAAGAAAATGGATTTAAATTACCTTCTCTGGTCTTAGTCCCAACATACTTGCTTTTGAAGCAATTGGTCAGTTTTTGCAGTACCATTGCTATTGAATTGTGAGTATTTCTGCGTCAGAGCACTCGTATCTTATTTTGTATTAAACTACTCAATTTCTAGGGCTAGAAATACCAAAATATGTTAAGCACAACTGTGCTTCTTCAGGTTAAATTTGGTATAGATCATGTTAACCTTTTGCCAAAGGTGGTTTAGTTTACCATCCTCAGGTGGCTCTGTGGTATTTTCATGCTTTCTGTGAGCACTTAGAAGGGAAGGGTGGGAAGCCTTTTGCTGATACACTGTCACTGTTCTGCAGCCCACCTGAGCTGGTTAACAAGGCCTTTTTCCTACACAGGTATTGATTCAGAAGGACATGCTGCTAACTTTGTTGAAACGGAACAAATTGTGCATTACAAGGGGAGCAAGGCATCGTTCGTTCAGGTAAAGTCAGTGTAAGGAGCTGCTCGCTGGATTAAGATATATAGGTAGATAGCTCTGTGTTTCTAAATAGAGATTGTATATAAGATGTGCATGTACACGAATAAACAAACTAAATAAAACTTTATTTTTAAATGGCAAGTGAGTTTGTAAGTTTTGGTGTTTTAAAACTATTTCCATTCTTTTATAGACCCGTGGATCAATTCCTTTTTTCTGGTCTCAAAGACCAAACCTCAAGTATAAACCAAAGCCACAGATCAGCAAGTCAGTAAATCATGTATGTGAGTGTTTGTTGTGTCTTGGGGTTTTCATATATTTCTGGGCTCGTGCTTGTGTGATAGGGTAACAAACTGTAATCAGAAGAATAAAAGTCAGCAATACTGGATTGAGCTTTATTTCTTAAAAAGTAATAGCAAGAAGCCTTATATTCCTTCAGATGAGCTCAGAGCTTGAAAAAAATCCATACATCGATGGGGGTAGTTCCTCCTTCGTTCTCATTTGCGGCACCATACTCGTTATCTGTGGCATGTTTAATAAGGAGAGCTGAATGGGCTGGGGGGTTGAAAGTAGAAATGTGTTAGCACAATGGAAAAACATGAAGTGCTTTCCTTAGTTATAAAACTATCTATGTGGTATCATCAAAACAATGATTATAGAGATTTCTTGTAAATCACAGATCTCAATAGTAGTGTACATCTGTCAGCATGCTTCCTTTCTCTTCTAGATGGATGGCTTCCAAAGACACTTTGACTCACAAATAATTAGCTATGGAAAGCAAATGATTGTCAACTTGGTATGCTTTCACTTTTTCTTCCTGAAAAAGGTGCTGTTCTTTTAAGCAGGCTTTTGAGTAATACTTTTTTTATTTTTCTTTCTCCCAGGTTAACCAAAAAGGTTCAGAGAAGCCTCTTGAGCAAACGTTTGCGAAAATGGTAAACAGCATGGCAAATGGAATGGTCAGGTACATGTGAAGTGAAGTGATACATTCTGTGCTAGAAGTTGAGCGTTGCCTCCGAGACCCACAGAGCGATCCGTTCTTTGGGGGCCTTTACCAACTGTCTGATTTGAGTTTTATTTTTATGAAATAACTTGTATATGACCAATGCCCCTACCCCAGAGCTCATATTCTAAGCAGAAGTGAGACTGTGAAGCAAATGAGACTGAGAGGAGACAGAATAAAGAAGGGAGCTCAGAGGCAGTAGTAATACTGGTACTGGAGTAATAGTATGCTGTGAGAACTCTGGAGACCTCCGGCATTTTAGGAAAAATAAATCGTGCCCTGTAGAACTAGCTTCTGGCAAAAGGGCTTGGTTACGTTGCTAACTTGGTAAGGGAGTGCTGAGTGTGAGCGAAGTAGTATTGAGATAAAGGAGGAAACAGTAGGGGGAACATGTAATTTAAATGTGTGGACCTCAGTGTAACAGTGGGCCAAAAGAGTAGAGAATGCACTCTAATCACAAGAGAAATTCCATCTCTTTGTGGGAATCTTGAGTGCAGTATACAACTTTACAACCTGCCTGTGCTTGTTTTTGCTAACTTCTAGAGGGAGGGCTAGCATCCACCTCCCACAAATACCTCCCACAGGTATTTACTCTAGCTTTTCTTTGAAATTGCTCTGTAGTATTCTTGTCACTCATGTATGTCAAAGGACCAAATCTGACCTGTCTGCAAAAAGGCATCCTGTTTTAATAAGGATTCACTTCTGTCTGAGCATAACTAAGGAATTGCAGAGTATAATCAAGATGCCTTTAAATCCTGACATACTTTGAATTTTTTCCAAGCTGTTTTCTGCTTGTATGATGCCCTGCTGCTGCCTTCACCAGGGCAGTTAGAGATGTCTGCTTTTACTACCCTCAGGGGTGTGTTTGTGTGTGTTATTGGTGTGTATGTGTGAATTTTTTTGTTTTGTTTTTATTTAAGATGACCACTTCTGAGGTGAGCTCTTTTCCCACTCTCACACCTAGGCTGGTATTGATACCTTAGCTGTACAAAGTTTGTGGAATTCTGTGCATCTTGGCTATAAAGCCATCTGATGGAAACCAAGATGTAAAATTCTGTCAGGCGTGTTTCTGTGTTTGTTGTTCTGTATATGTTAAAAAGCATGTTTGTCAGCCCCATTTTCTTAATGCTGCCAGAATTCTTTCTTTGTTAATCAGTTTTGATGGCGTTTACCTGCCAGACGAAGACTTGAGTCTTCAGAGTATATATAACATCTTTCTTCACACAAATAGTCTTAAACTTGGTGAATAATAACTTACGAGTTACGAATCCTTGACAGGAGGAATGTAATGCCCAGCAAACATACATATAAACATGTTGAATTAAACACCACTCATCTAGAGCACTTATTGCCAGAAATTAATTGGCTGTTAAAATCTTGTTCCAAGTCAGTAGCCGTTTAATTTTCTTATGAGAGAGTAGGTTAGCTGCTTAAACAGAACCTGACTCAAGTTTCTAGAGAGCTATCAAGGGAATTACGCTGCATGCCAGCAAAGAATGTTGCACTTCAACACCTGTGTTTAGTTCAAAGTGAACTGAAGTTCCCAATGCAGTTGCTTGGAAGAGAGGAGGGTGAAAGAATCTTGGTGGGGAAAAAAAGAGATTAAATCAGGTGCATATCCCTTCTGTACTTTCCAGAGGAAAAATACTAGCCCGAACGTAGACTGAGTAACTTGGAACTGAATGTGTGTGTCCCCAGACTAGTGGCATCTTGTAAACAAACGTAAATGCTGTCACCATGCACACTAAGGGTGCAGCCTCAGGAAGATTACAGAGCACTGACAAAATCCACAGATGTTTGCTGGAAGCCATCTCTAAAGAGAAAACAAATCCTCTGTTGCTACCTGTTTATAGATCACCTCTTCCCTGTGGGTTTTCTGAGACCTTTACTGTGATACCTATGTAATCTGAAAAGATGCTTCTCTCTCGGAGCAGATATGTAGCATTTGACTTCCATAAAGAGTGCAGTCGGATGAGGTGGGATCGACTTCAGATTTTGGTGGATCAACTAGCAGAACAGCAAGATGAATTTAGGTAAGGCTTTGCACTTCTGCTTCTGCACTGTTAAAATGAGACCACTTTCTCATAGTTTCTATTGTCTTGAGTTAGGCACAGTAAAACAGACCTGTAATCTTCTTTATAGAGGATGCATTCATAAGCATTAGTGTTTCCGTATCTCTGAACTCTTGCTAATACCATGTGCAAGGTTAGAGACCTGGTGGTGGGTAAGATGTAGAGCCCTTTTTATGTCCCAATAAAATGGTTCTGAGAACCGTAGCAACCCTGCATTGTGACTCGAGAAGCTTTTGTACCTTTGGGTAAAAGGTCAGACAAAGAAATGAGCGTCCATACAACTGAAGCTATTTAAAGAAAAAAGTCTCCTTAGGTGATTCTTTTTTTTTCCATCCAATAGTAATTCCATGTGTTGTTGACAGCAAACTGTTCCGCTACATTGTGTCAAACACTTTGTGCTCCTTCCACAGGCACCTGCTCTCCTTTTAAAAGTGTTTTCTCTTAACACACATTGTTTGTGGCACCAAACCTTGGCACTGATTGTTAGCCCTTGCTAACATAAGTAACCCACAAGGAAGCAAATTCTCATTTTGTTTAGTCACATAAGAGTAGACTAAATGTCCAAATCAACGTCAATCTTTGTGCGTAGTCCCACAAGTGTGTTGTTTTAAGCACTTCTTGGTCTTTGCTACTTGTAGACATGTAGATTGTTAGGGAAACTGTTTGCTTTGTTCTGCTTTTCTGATTGCTTCCTTCCTGTTCCTAAAGTCTTGTGCCTAAAGCACAGAGTAGATCAGCTAAAACATTACAAAACTGGCTGTGGTATATTCTATCTTTTTTTTAAGTGAGCTGTGGACTAGAACAGGAGTCTCATGAATGAAATCCCTTGCCTGGAATGAAGGCTATGGGAGTAGTATAAATTAATCACATGATTGTGAATAGGCTTTTTTTTGGTGTTGAGCAGAGAATAAACACACAAAGAGCTGAAGAATAACTTGGCTTTGAGTACTTCAAGTAAGGAGAAATAAGCATGTAGGTTTCCTATACAGCAAGGATCCTTTATGCTTAGAACGAATACCGAATCCCACGACTTGTTTACTGTCACGTGCCACTGGAGGCTTACAGAAGAACCAGGTTTCCTTGAAATGAAGAAAAAGACAAAAAAAAAAAAAATCCACGCGTCTCTAAAACAAGACACAAAAATGAAGACTCTTCCTCAAGATTAGGTTGGCTGTACCTTGCCTTGTTTGTTTCATCTAGGATGACTATTGCTTAAATAGGAACAGAAAAGTCTGAGTTCTGGTATTCTTAGAAAATAGTTCTGCAGCCCTGAGGGAGGTAAACAATTCTATGGGCGTAAACAACTCTGTTTTCTGCAGGTGAAATCCCAATTGTGAAAGACCTGTGGGAAAGGAGAGCTGGCTTGCTGGGTTTGGGGAGGGGGCTGGGTTGGGGGGGGTTGGTTGTTTGGTTTTCATTTTTTTAGAGCAATTATAGGAGCTGCAGCACTTAAACTGTATTATTAACCAGAAATGTCTACTCTTCGGCTACAGTAATTATCCTAATACCTGTTCTAGGCAAAGCCTGGGGGGAGAAGGGGGAAAATGAAGATTTCACAGGTGTTATTGTCTCCTTTCATCATACAACAGTGTAAAACATGGTTTAACAAAACTAGTTCTCCAAGAATGACAAAAATGAGCCTTATTAACACAAGGTTGATCAAAGTAAATGCATATGCTTCTTAGGTTTTTGATTTTAGTACTGTGACTCTATGACTTTATAATCTTAAAATGCTGTACAGTAACAGTGGATAATGTGCTCATCCACGTTCAGAGATAATGGAGTAACTTAATCTACAGAATACGATCTGTAAACCATCAGGCAACTGGAAGTTTCATGCTGTGGCAGAAGGACAAGTATAGTTCTGTCCCAGTCATGCATCCAGCTGATAACTTGATTGGCATTTGTTTTACCAGCTCGGTTATCAGAATACTTGCATGCAATTCAGTATTTAAAATGAGCTGTTTGTTATCAATTACTAGAAACACCTGGTTTAGTTGATAAAAAGACTGAGGTAACAGCATATGCTGTTGCAAGAGGCAACATCTGGTTCCCCCGGATCTTCGCATAATGGAAGAGATGGGTAAGTGACAGATGGTAGCAGATTTTCAGGAGCGGCCTTAAAGGTGTGAACACCTTCCTGGAAGAAGTGTGCCTGGCAGCTTCTGTGCCTTTCTGTGCAGTGGTGACTGGATTGAACGCGGTGACCAGGTTATATACAAATCTGGTTACTTCTGCTATTACACTCTGCTAATGATCTTGATATCTGTGGAGCTAGGACCCTACAATAACTGAAGAAATTAAAATGCAAGTCACTGATTTTGTACCAGAAGCTGCTCCTCTCCGTGGCCTATAACTCAGTATCGCCGCTTTCTAAATGATAAGAGTGAATACTGCCCTGAGATTGCTAAATGTTCATACGTTGATGCTGTTTTTCAGCATGGGAGGGGAAGGATTCAGGGAGGCATCAAAATTCAAAGACATGGCTAAGAACTCTTTGTATGCTTAATACAACTGTTTTGGTTGATAGAATATTTACGTCTGAAAATGTGTGGTTTATGGACTGTTATCTATAATACTTAGGTGGATTGTATGTGTTAGTTACTTTCTAGTTGATTCCGATGGTAAAATTGTGACTCAGCAGGAAGGAATATTCCGCAGTAACTGCATGGACTGCCTTGATCGGACTAATGTGATTCAGAGCTTGTTGGCACGCCGGTCTCTTCAAGCCCAGCTTCAGGTAAGTATTTTATTCTTGTTTAACAAGCTAGAAGAGGAGATGCTTTCCCTTTGAAATGGAAATGTAACTTTAACACTACAGTAACAACTTGTGTACTTGAGTTACTGTACAACTTACTTGAAATGCGTTGGCCAGACTCTACTTTAACAAATACAGCTTTTTCTGAAAGCAAATCCTAATTTTTCTAGTGAGCTACTAGTGAGCCTCAATACGCTTTTTGTTTTAGAGGCTAGGTGTCCTGCATGTTGGACAGAGAATTGAAGAGCAAGCAGACTTTGAGAAAATCTACAAAAACGGTAGGCTGTTTATAGAGTTCAAACAATCACTTTTTGCCAAGCAGCGTACATAACTTCCTTATCTCTCTTAATGTTTTCCTATTCACAGCATGGGCTGATAACGCTAATGCTTGTGCCAAACAGTATGCTGGAACTGGTGCCTTAAAGACAGATTACACAAGGCAAGTCAGCCTTTCTTGTAGAGGCCTTCTGGGGTTTTGGGCATGTTTGGGATTTTCTTTGTCTTCGTATTAATAACCTTCAAAGGTTATTAATTTGGGGCTTAGGCCATTAATGAGTTTTGCAGTGGTTCAGCTGGTAAAATGTCAGACTAAAATCTACAGAACACCATTCTTCACTGTTTACATGAAAGGAGAAAAGACTATCTGGAAATAAAACCAAGAAAATGTGCCCCTTCAAGACACATTTATATTGTGGGGTGGAGAGAACTTAATTTTACTTTTCAACTTTGTTACAAGTCTATGTGGTAATAATGCAGAGGCAGCACTAGATGTATTTACATGCAGATAATCATTAAATGTAGTACCGGTTTGAATGATGAAAGAACTGTAAATCTGAAATTACCTGAATTTATAAATCTATTTTAAATATTTTTTTAAAACTTCTTTTTGCAGAACTGGGAAGAGAACTCAGTGGGGCTTAATAATGGATGGCTGGAACTCATTGATACGTTACTACAAAAATAACTTTTCTGATGGATTTAGACAAGTAAGTTAGGCTTTTAACTGTGGGGAAATGTGTTTGATAAGCATTTCTATGCATTTTAACTCTTGCTTTCCCTTTCTCTTCCAGGATGCGATTGATCTTTTTCTTGGAAATTATTCAGTGGATGAAGTAGAACCTGCTAGTCCTCTACATGTCAAGAAAGACTGGAAGTTCTTAGCTGTGAGTATGGAGACTTTACTCATGATTGGAGAAACACATGCAACCTTTTAGTCACCTCCTTCATATGACTGAGTAGAACATGTCTATTTAGTAATGAAGCATCCCTATAATCTGGTTATGTTTCTATGATACCTGCTTATAGGACTAAACCCAGACTGTTCCCTTGAGAGAAAATGGAGTGTCCTTGAGGTATTGAAAAAACTGCTGCTTGTTTGTTTTTTTTTTTTTTAAATCTGCTTCATCAAGTGGAGAGGGAGAAATTCTACTAGTCGCCATCAGTGACTCTTTCCTTCTGCAGAAGAAGCTTGTGAAGATCTCTTCTCGTACTTCATGCAGAAGCATAGACTGTAACACAAAAAAAAAAATCTGTTTTTTCTTCCTCCCTCTTCTGTTTTGTGAAATGGGATGTGGGGACACTACAGGTTTAACTAGTGGCTGGTGTATTTTTTTTTAAACAAAACACAAACCTCAACCTCTTAATAGATGGTATATTTTAATTCTTAACCTCTTAACTGAACAAGTTCTTCCAAGTTTTGGAGCTATCCAAAATTTTATTTGTACCTGACAGCAAGTGAATCAGGAATTAAAGCAACTTCATTGCAAAGCAAGTAAATAGCTTTGCAGTACAGCTTGTCTTAAAGGAAACTAAGGAATATATGTTCTGCTCTATCAAGTGATTATTCTTTCTCTCTTTCCCCAGTTGCCTATTATTATGGTGGTTGCTTTCTCCATGTGCATTATTTGTTTGCTAATGGCCGGTAAGTCAATAATGAGTTTAACTTCACAAAGTTAGCTTGCTTGTCTGTGGACTTTCTATCCAGAAACTATTCAGTATAAAATTGCTTCAGTCATACTAAAAGGTGTTTGAGCATGGCTCTGGAGATCTAAGGTTAGCGCTGTATCATTAATGTGGAAAAACCTGAGGTACTACAGAAAACAGGGTTAAAACTTTTGTAGAAGTCACTTAAGGGGCAGTTAATTGCCCCCAGATGTAGTTGCACCTGAGTAGGCATCTAGCTGCTTTGTAGGCTGGATGAATCCCCAGAAGAATACCTACCTAAATTGGGGCAGAAGGCCAGTTCAGAGAAGTCAGATGTAGGCATAAGCCTCTTCTGATGGATGTCCCCCTAATCTAAATCTGTGTCAGGAGCTGTGAAGTTTTTGGCCTTCAGCCTTTGCCTTGAATTTTCTAACATTAGTGCCAGGAGAGTTCTTGACTCTGACTTCTGTAGCTGTGTGTTCAAAGTGTTCTAAGAACTGTGTGGCAAACACCTTTCCTAGATAAGGAAATAGAAAAAGAAAAGCCCCCAGTAACTGTGGAGGACTTCTAACTTCATTTGACAGCAGATCTCTGAGGGAGGGCTTGAAATATTTTGCTTTTGTCCTAAAAAAACTGTCCTGGTTATTGGAGATAATGACCTAAAATGTTTATCTGAACCTTAACAGGTGATACGTGGACTGAGACACTGGCCTACGTGCTTTTCTGGGGGAGTGCAAGCTTTGGAACTTTCGCCATCATCCTTTACAATGGCAAGGATTTTGTAGATGCTCCCAAGCTGGTCCAGAAGGAGAAGATGGACTGAATTTGTGTGTGTGGAAAGCGGCTTGGTACGGAGGATTCCTCAAGCCACACTTGGAGTCTCTACTGACCTGCTTTCCACACCAAACAGTGGTCTTTTTAACATTATTTGGGGGAGGGGGGGAAGGGGGGGTTGGGGTGGAGAAAATGGTGTCCTTTGGTGGTAGCTTTCAACTGAGACCTGACATGAGAGTGTTAGTTGCAATGGTCTTTGGAATATTGCATTAGTGGAGGGGGCTCTGCTCTGCCTGAGGTGGCGCAAAGATGAAAGCCAGCTTTTTGGTGTCTGGAATGTTTTAGGGCATAAGTGGGGACTGCTTAAGCTCGTAGTCCACCTGGGCTGTTTCAGCTGAATTTTTAGTCTCTGGCTCAACAGGGGAGAGCTCTGATGCTGTTCATGTGTCAAAAAACCCAGATGTTGAAGCACTGAACAAATAGGGCTTCATACCAATAAAAAAAATCTAGTTCAGAGACTTACAGCTGGATTACATTTGTTGTGAGAAAGTCCATGTGAAGGAGTCCCCTGTGCGTATTTGTGTGTGGATTATTTTTGCTAAATAGAAAAGATTTCTGAATCGTAATGCTCTTCTAATACGAGCTTTTTGATCTGTCTTGTTTATCTAGGACTGATGCAATATTCTACTAATCATTGTTCGGGTGAAAGGACAGTGTAATTGGGTGTTGCTGAAGTTGCAGATGTCTTGCACTGTTTCAATACTTCTGTCTCCAGATGATGATGATGATTCATGAGTTAGCGAGTTAAAATACAGACTTTTCTTTCTAAAGATGTAAATGAAATCAAAGAATGTAAAAATCCTTTGCAGTGTTTATTGAACCTTCCTTATGCTAAAGGTCCAAAGTACTCAATTACTTTAGAATGGGTCACAATGTAAAAGGTGAACTTTGTATTGTTTTTGCTGGTCAGCTGCTTCTGTTCTTGGTTATGTTGAAATAATTTATGAAAGAAGGAATAACAACCTGAGGAGAAAGCATTTAGTCTAAACTCCATGTTTGCACTTGGGAGCAGCAGCTTGCTTTTCATGCATGATACTGTAACAAACTCTTTAAAAAAAAAAAAAGAGGAAAAAAAAAAAGCTACAGAATAATTTGTGCTGGTTAATAATAAACGTGTGTCTTTAAATTTAGTGCTTCCAAGCTGTATAAAAATAAGTAATCCTAATCAAGGACCAATTTTAAACTATTTTGTCACTTATTTTATATGGTTTGTTCAAAACCAGACATCGAACTTGCTTAAGGCGCTGTGCATTGTTTAATATTTCCTGTAAGTACAGCTGTATATTCAGATTGCGAGTATAAAATTTAAATGGGGGGGGGAGGAAGAAACATGTAGAATAAATATTAGGACTAGCACAGTTGTCACTATTGAAGCTAGAACACAAAACACTGATACTCCAGTGTTTCCTTGTGTTATGACTGAAAATATGTACAGATTTTTGCAACTGTTAACTGTTCATTTTAACCTTGAATGTTTCCAGGGGCCTCTCTGGGTTTTGTGTAAACATAACCTGTTCATAAGCACTAGTCCTTGCAGAGTATCTGTTTGCTTCTAGGTGCTGTAATGGAAATACCAGTTGGCGGTTAACTGGAAAATCCTCTCATTACGACGTTTTCAAAGGTGAACTCCGTTATGGGCACAAAGTACAAGAACATCATAGACTCGATACTCAAAAGTCATGGTTTCGATGGCTCGCTGGCAGGTGGTGCTTGAAACTCGGTTCCCGTGTCCTGCAGCCTAGAACTAAATCTCTGCATTTTTGGCGAAGGGCTTGTTGCAGCAAAGACCAAACTTGGATTGCTCGTACAAAAGGTTTGTTAGATGTAGAGCGACGTAGGTTTCAGAAGGTGGAAAGCACCTGTATTTCTAAAATCACAACTGTGGTGTACTCATAAATGACAATAAAACGTTCAGCTTTTCTAGATACGCTCTCTGTGGTGGCTGTTTGCGCTTCGGCGGGGGCTGTTCCCAAATACTTCCTTAGGAACTCTCTCTCACCAGGAGGACGCTTGGGGTTTGTCTCCGCTCGCCGCCTGCGCGGATCTGGCTCTTCTGTGCTTAAATACTCAAGCCCTCGCACCCTCCCCGTGGCCGGTACCGCGGCCGAAAGAAACGAAGCGCTGCGGGTACCCGCCATGGCCGCCGCCGCCGCCATGGCCGCCCGCTCCCTCAGCGCCGCCTCGCCCCGCGCAGGCGCTGCCCCTCGCCCCGCCCCTTCCGCCCCTCGGCGGCCGCCGCTTCCTGGCGCCAGAGGCGGCGCGGCCTTGCTCGGGGGAGGCCTCCGCACCGCCCGCGCCTCCGGCCCTTCCCGCCGAGGGGGCTCTCCCTCTCCGTCTCCCCGCGGGCCGGCCGCCGCTCCTTGGCGAGGGCCGCCCCGGCCCCCGCGCCGCCCGGCCCG
>JAVKLA010000010.1:9279550-9297171 GCA_034782735.1 Sagittarius serpentarius | reverse complement strand
ACCGCCCTGTCGTTCGCCCGCGTCCGGGCTTCGGCCGCGCAAGAGCCGCCAGCGCAAGAAAAGAAACTGGCGAAGAACGACGGCTGGGAAAAACGGCGCGGCGCGGGGCGGACGGAGGAGGCCCAGATTTCGGCTACAGTGGCCCTTCCTGGGGGCGCGAACAAGTTCTAAAACGCGTCCTTGTTCGCGCAGCGAGGAGGGTTTCGCCGGGAAGGGCGGGGGGGGAGGGGATGCTGTATTCAGCGGTGCCCCCGCTGCCGGGGGTCAGGCGGGACGCGGGGTTCGGTCGCGCTTTGCCGGACGCCTTCAGCAGAACCCGGGAGCTGTGGGAGAGCCGCCGCTGGGAGGGTGGGGATCCGGGAATAATACGTGGCGCCTGGGGGCTTTCTGTGCCGGGCTGTTAAAGGTGTGAGGCGTTCTGTGGGAGCGAGCAACCTTTTGGCTTTAATTCCTAGGTTTCTAATGAAGCTGAGCCACGAGACTGTGACCATCGAACTGAAGAATGGGACGCAGGTGCACGGAACCATCACAGGTACGGCGGGCAAAGTACCGCCCGTTGTTGCCTTTCTGCTAGCAGTGGGCAGCCGTGGTTTGGACTGAGCTTTTTTGTTTCGTACTCCCTCTCGTGGGGACCTTCTCTGTAGGATGCAGGAGGTGCTCTTTTTAATTCGCGTCTCTACGTGCAAGCACGAGGTGTGTTACGGAAGACTGGGCACGGGCAGAAGCTGCTGGGAACAGAGTGCAGAGCGGTGACCCGCCAGCTGTCCGCAGGCAACCACGGAAATGCTTGGAAATTTCAGTTGGTCACAGATTGTCTTTGACGTGCCAGTGGGCGAGTTCACCCGTGGCCACGCTTACGCTGATGATGTATTTTGTAGTAACCTTTCTGTTTATGAGGTGCTGCTGGGAGGCAGTAAATCCACTGTAGTGCTGGGAGCCGCTGGGCCTGACGGCAGGCTTTGCTTACAGACGGGCTGAGGGGGTGAAGGAAGTAAACTTTTCCAAACCATCGGCAAAGCTTGTGTAAGCATGGTATTCTCTTAGAACTTTAGAATAACTTTGGTGAGGTAGTTTTACTACTGTGTCAAACTAGTAGCAGATACACAGCTAACTTTTTGTAAGATGTTGCAGTACGTCTGACTTTCATTTGTGAAATAAACAATAAGAACATTACAGCTGAATTGCCAGAAGAGGGGCTTCTTTTTTAATGGTAACACAGATAAACGGTAGATGTGAAGTGCTGATACGGTCTTAAATCGGTTACATTTTGCATGTAGGCAGTTTTAATCTAAAAGCCGAATTATTTCTGTTGAGCGTGTTTTCCCGCTGGTTACGGTGAACTCATACGGAAGTGCATCTTTGCGTATGTTTGCATTGATTTAATGAAAGGGGTTTGAAAAGACATAGCTTGATGGGGGATGCAGGGCAAAAAGGAATCCTGGTGTTGAGAACCTGGTCCCCGCCTGTTGCCAAAGGTCTGTCGTACACGTTCGTGGGCGTTACTGTCTAGCAGGTGCTTCACTGTGTCGCTGAACTGAAGGTTGTAGGAATAGCCTTTATGTTTCATTATATGGTTCTCATACATACTGAAAAGCGCGCAGACTATTTTATTTGCCTTCATAATATCAGCGAGGGATGTTGTTCTGAGAATATTTGTGTTAGCGTTACTTTAGAGGCGGTTGGGTATGTAGGTGGGACACATCGTATTTAATGAAGCAAGCCCTTGCAGTTAAGCTGATGAGCGTGCTTGGTCTCCTTTCCAGCACTCGCCCCAGGCTGCTTTTAGAAGCTCTTCTGCCCAGACACTGTTAAAAAAAATTAAAATTCAAACTTGGCAGAGTTGTATTCCGGGGGATTGCTTAGGTACTTTTTTTCGTCAGTAGCATTCTGCTGAGTTTTGGCAACATTCAGAACTGGCATTATTTTGCAGCCAGATCCATCAGCTTTGATTAGACCTGACTGCACCACCCTGGTACCTGGTTGCAGCACGCTCCGTTGAACCCAGCTAGGTAGGAAGCAAACAAACCGCTTGTCTCCTGACCTCGGCGCTCTTGCAGGCTTAATTGTTGAGCAGTCTCTCTCGTTTGCTGCTAAGAATCTAAATACTTTGAATGCGATCCGTATTTCTAAAATGACAATCTTCCCTTTACACTGGTGTGTGAACTGTGTTCGTAATTGCTGTGGCGTCTGCAAATTGTACAGTGTCCTCTTCCCCTGGGTGTGCCAGCGCAGGTGCCGGAGAGCTGTGTAAAATCTAGAAGTAAGGGGAGAGGACAGGGAAATATATGGAATAAGCACAGCACGATGGTTCTTTGGGTTCCGGCCTGCCGCTGCAGGTTATTTACCTCGGTAAGACATCTTACAGTCTGTCTTTCCGTGATACATGCATCCAACTGAGACTTTTTTCCAGTTTCGGATTATGCATATCGCACAGCGTAGCGGGTGCAGTACTGATTCCGTACAGCCCTTACATACTGGCCGTTCACGGAGTGTGTGACCACAATGATTGTTCCCTGCAGTAGTGTATTTTACATACTTTCGTAGAAGATACCACACCAGCATTAGATGTATTTTATCAGAAAATAAATGCTGCTTTGGCAGTTTGGCTTTTCTAAGGCTTACAGAAAGATTAAACGATCACGTTATTTTTCCTTCTCAAAGGTTTGTTTTGCTTCTTTTTAAAGGAATACAAAGACTAGCGTTAGGCTTCTGTGCTAAGCGGCAGTTTATTTGTTGTCCAGAGGAATTGTTGTAACCATTGACAAAACTGCTGTTGCCAGGACCTAGGTAAAGATCTCTAGCAGTGAGGTGTTAAAGGCAGCAGTTGATAAATTAGCGAGTGTAATTTAAGAGAGAAAAAGCCATGTCTTTCCTTCAGTTAGAGGCTGAATTAGAGTGGCAGAAGCTGGTGTTAATGAACAGGATAAATCTGGAAGCATCTGCATACTTAAAAATAGCCAACAAGGGACCATCTTGTAGGCTTTCATCCCTGAAATGAGTCCTGTGTTGTTTCAGGAGTGGATGTCAGTATGAACACGCATCTCAAAGCCGTGAAAATGACACTGAAGAACAGAGAGCCTGTGCAGCTGGAGACACTGAGTATTCGAGGGAATAACATCCGATACTTCATTCTGCCGGACAGTTTGCCTCTGGATACTTTGCTCGTGGATGTTGAACCAAAAGTCAAATCCAAGAAGAGAGAAGCAGGTCAGTTTCTGCTTTCCCAGTCTGTGTTTGTTCTGCCTTTGTATGCATTTTAGTACTCTGAATCTGAAAGCATCTGATTTGAGTGTCTTAATATCTGCATTTGGCAGCTAGTTCTTTCATCTTTGAGGGTTTGATACTGAACCGGCCAAGTCTGCCTTGCCCACCTTCTTAGCATCTGCAGAGCTTGCTTTCAGGTGAAATTATGTGTATGGCTTTTCATACGTCTGTTTTTAAAAATGTAAATGTTTTGAAGCTTGAGTAAATCTTAAGCTATCACGGTCTCAGAGTTGACGCCAGAGAGATTTACATTTCTTCTTCTCCGATTGTCTGCTGTGTTTCCCCAGTTTGTATGGGGAACTTCACGTAACCTAATAACACAGTACAGAACAGCCTCTTGAACAGTGCTGAATGCTTCACTGAAATCTCTCTTGGTAATGGGTACAAGGAATCTGTCAGAACTGAATTTGAGAGACCTGAGAAGCTGAGGGAGTCGAGGCTGTGGTCCGATGAGCAGCTCTCTAGCTTTGGCTCCCTGTAGCGTTCCACTCTGTGCTCTTCCGGGAATTCTTTTTTTCAAAAGGCTGTTGAACAAAACCCTTTTCCCTAGAAGCCTAACGGTAAGTATAGAGAGTAACTCAGTTTTAATCCACGCTGTTTATGTCCAGTAAACCCCAGAAAATCTGTAGCTTTTTTTTCAGGCAGTATATATTTTGCCCAACGGTTAATCTGTGTGTTTTTAAATAGTAAGTTGTAAGTGAAAGCTAGTTGTGCTCTAAAACAACGTACCATTTCTCCTGGAACAAGCGTTTTAAGTATTTGGAGCTGTGGTCTTTGATCCATGCAAATGTTTGCGAGTTGGTGTGCTTACCTTACTGAAATGGTGTAAGGAACCCTCAGGTGTGTGCCTCACAAAGTGCAGGTGGTGCGGCTGCTGTCTTCACAGAGAATAAGGGTAGAGCTCCTGAGAGTGTTTTGCTTCTCTCATGCCCGTTAAAAATAATCTGACCACGTGGAGAAATGAGTGTGGTTGGACCGCTTTTTCCTGAACCTCACGGTGTGATGTGAACGTCACTACTTTTTTTAACTTTGAAGACAGAAAAGGAGCTGTGATAGCGCTGTTTACCTCGGTTTAATACTCCGTGCATCTTCAGTGTACCGAAGCACTCTTGTGCTGTGCTTTGCCTTAGTCTGCGAACGCCCTCGGGCTTCAGCAGCGTCTAGCGGGTGGTCTGTCCTGGGCAAACGAAATTGTCAGCGGAAGGCAGGATGCTGGCCGGGAGACGCGCCTTGGGCCCGAGTGCGCTGGCACTTGGTGAACACGCCTGTCTGCTGGTGGGTGTAGATGCTCGGGTGTATTTTACAGAGGCGGTCTGTCACCAGCAAAACCAATGACGCCTTGCTTCTCAGAAATTTCTCCTCTGCCTCTGCTCTTTCTGTCTTTACTGCATTTCTAACCTACGCGCTGTCAGAAGGAACAGAGTCATTGTTACAGCCTGCTGCTTGAGCGGGGATGCTAGTGAGTGTCTCCTACCCAGCCACCCGCTCCCACCGAACTTTAACTGTCTTTTTGAACCCTGCACTGACAGACTTGGTTGAAATGAACTGGTAGTTTCAAAAGTTTGTAGGGTGGCCTTGCAGCCTGATGGGACGGGTCGTGTTTCTTTAGGAAAAGGCATGTTACGGATCATATGCCCTCCTGCAGTTGCTTGCAGCCTGAATTATTCTGTGATTCTCTCTGCCCTTTACCATTAAGTAGCAATATTTAAAAGTAGGAGCGCGCAGCCAAGACCTTGGCCTGGGAATCACGTCCGAAATGAGCAGAGGCGTTGCTGAAAACAGTAGGAGCCGTTTGGTGGGGGGATCCTTTCAAAACGCTGCCCTTTCACATGGTGCCTGCGGAAGGCTGAGCTGGGGAATCTCGCGGCGTGTTAGAACTCGCGTTTCCCTTCAGCAGAGTACTGTACTTTATAAAACACAGTGCGAGCTGTGCCAAAAGAAATCTTTTCCCCTGTAATGAATAGTAACAAAATACTCCTGTGTATGCTTTTTCTGACGCCTGAAAAACTAGATTTTATCCAAAAAAAAGAGGAGGAATCATAGTTCTCTGTCAGACTTAACCTGGCACTTGGGAGCAGCCAGCTGTTACATCCCCTCGTTTTTTGCCGTGAAGTCGGACAGAGGGTAGTCGTGTACTGAAACACCCAATACAAAAGATGAAAATGTTGTCTGAAACTTCCTGAGCGCTAACGGCCTTAATATCTGACTTGTCTCATCACAGGGAAGCAGTATGTTGTTTATGCTTGATACAGAATGTTTTAATCAAAATGAAAGCCTTCCTGGGTCTCACTTGATGTATTTATCCTTTTTGTTTCATCTGCTAAGTTGCTGGAAGAGGCCGTGGCAGAGGCCGTGGGAGAGGCCGAGGTCGTGGAAGAGGAAGAGGGGGCCCGAGACGATAACTTCTCACCGCCTGTTACCAAATTCTGGGCAATTTCGGATATTTTTTTGTACAGGTCTTGTTTATGGTATCCATTTTTAATAAACTAAAATGTGAAAAAGTCATCTTTCCTTTGTTAGTTAAGTTTGGGGAGGGGGGCATGTCCTGTTTCGAGAGGCTGTTGCGGACTAAGCCTCTCTCCTTGGTGTCGGTTGTCAGTGTCAGGATTCCCCCCCCCCGGCCCCGAAAGCTGTACGACTGCCTCTTGCTTTTTGTCCCAGAGAGAGACTTGTGCTGGTGTGCGTTAACGATGGTTGTTTAAATTAATCCCTCTTTCATAAGGCACTTGCCATCTTTTAATGGTTACATAGTTCAAACACTATATTAAGAACCCCCACCCCATGAGTGTGTCTCTTAATGTTGTTCTTCAGAGTGACCTCTTTAAAGTTCATCGATACAATTTTACTGGTTTTTTTACTAAGCTTACACTTTAAGCATGTTGTTGTTCTCTTTATAAAATGCTCACATAGGGAAATCAACCAGTTCTGTGGAACCGCTGGACTGCTACATCTTGTGATTAAAGTATACCTGGATATGAACTTTGTCGGAGCTAATGATGCGGCATGCTTTTGGTGGGGTGGGGCTTGTACAGCAGCTTTATCAGAGATTTGGTCTAGTGTACTTGAAGTGCAGCCCTAGAAAATACAAAGTACAGCACCGTGCACAATTACGTACTGGAATTGGAAATTTACTTCTTCTGGAGATAAGAGAACTTCTGCAGCTCTCATCTGTGTGTGTGTATGTTTTTATATATATATAAACAAACTGCTTTGCTGGACACCAGTATGAAAGAAGCAGTGGTGGCCACATTTATCTTAAATGCCATCCTACTACTGACTTTTCCCTTGTAGGAACAAGATTATCACATTTGCATTGCAAGACTTCAGCAGTTTCATCGGTTGATGAAATACAGGTGTCATTTCAAATAACGTGCATGCTCAAGCGTGGCGTTCTTGAAGGGCAAGGGTGGTTGCTGGTGCTCTGGTGCAGGAACATGCTTAGTTGGTTGCTCATGTTTCCACATAGGCAGTGCTACAACAGCGTGGAAAAGAATTACCTAAGGTTGTGTAATGGGCTGATACGCACTAGCTAGCGTTTTGTGAGCTGCTCCTCTGTTTTTCCCTCTTTCACAGAGGCCATTTTAAAGCTTCATCTTGTTACAGAAGAGCTTTTTTTCCAAACCATCGTGGAACCTCCTAAGAGCACTTTTTGGTCGATATAGCACCCACGATTCTCAACTCTATAAATAGCTGCTACAAATAATGGTTGCTGCTGCCTTCCAGAAGTGCCCGGTCACGGACGATGGGGGTAAGGTCTTGCTGAATCCAGCTGTCGGCGTTCACGCAACGGTTGAAACTCTTTCCCTCTTCAGTCTCTTCCGTATAAAAGTTACTAGTGCCCCCAGGGGGATGCACATGGTGGATGCCGCCACCAGCAGCCCGATGACTGCTAGGGCGTAGCCTGGGTAATCCTTTGTCACCAGCTGCCCCTGCAAGGGAGAGAAGCGGCGTCAGAGCGGTGGGAGAGCTGTGGTTGTCAGCATCCCGGGGCCAGGCCTGGGGCAAAGCTGTGCACACCTATCCAGCAGGACAGCGGAGAAGCACGTGCAGGCTGTAGCGGCCCCCGACTGTCCCCGGTGCTTTGCTTTGTCCAACCGTACAAGCTCAACATTGACAAGAACAGAGCTGCTGACGAAAACAGTGGGGAGAACTTCTGTAAGCTTTGGTAAAGGGCAGATTTTGGCTCGATTCGTGTTTCTTAATGAGATGGCTCGGGCCCGACCTCTTGTCAGGTCTCTGCATTCCTCGCCTGGAGCCTGGGGGCTCCTGCTGACACCCCAGTCAACAGGGCAGGCCCACCGCAGGTCCCAAACCAGTGATGACATGAAAACACTGTGCATAATTTGTTTCTGCGTGCTAGGAATGTTTCCACAAAAGGTTATGAAACCAGGGGTCACTTACCCAATTCTAATTCCTCTGTGATAAATACGCAGTCCGGCATTTGTACAAAAGTGATTTGGCCATGAAGGAAAAATGTATGTGGAAATTATGAAAACCGTTTATTCCAGCAGCAGCTCGGTTCTGTCAAAATTCCACTAACTTCGTTCAAAATACCATACTTTGAAAGTAATTTTTCTGTTTAAAGTGTATTTTTTAAGATGATATTTGGGTCTTCAACATGAATAAAATTTACTGTTTGAAGGGGTCAGTTAAGAATTGTAGAGTGAAGTGAGTCTATTTTACAGGACAACAATTTTACAGAATGACAATGATTGCACCATTGTCACCAGGTCCAGTTTTCCCTGTTTTACCTTTCCTCAGAGTGAGGGGGTGGCCCCGCCTCCAGCTGCAAGCTTTCAGAGGGAGTTTTGTGGAACAGTGTAGTTCGGAAGGAGGGCTGTGTCCTTGCAGGACTTGCGGAAAGTTTAAAAAAAAAAACAACTGAACAAAGAAACCCCGAAACTATTTTACCTGTGTGGCATCCCATGCTTGGTACTGCAGCGCTCCTGTGAGGATATAGTCGGTGAGGTAAAATATAAATAGGCTTATAATGAGCAAAGGACTAGCAAAAGCCCACATAACTTTCCAGTACCAGTTTGGCTTGCGTCCAATCATGGTGTAAAGATCTTTCTCAAATCTGTGTTTAAAAAACCAAAACAAAACATTTTTGAGAACAGCTGCATAGATTCCGTTGATACCTTGGTCTGAGTTACTTCAAAACCACCTACAGAATTCCATGTGGAAGATGGGAAAGGGGAGTACAGTTGGCCAGAAGAGTAATGAGCAGAGAGGTAGCGTTGTCCGAAGGGCTGGCTCACCGGGATCGTATACTGAGGCTGAAATCAAGTAAAAAGGATCACAGGGCTTCCAAGGGGATCCCAAACTGCAGAAGAGTAGGTAGAAATAGGTGCAGCAGGAAAAGCCCCAACCACATTCTGCCTGGAGTGCAAGTTCAGACCGTTATTGGTGTAAGCTGACGGGGAAGAGCAGTGAGGCTTAAGTACTTAAGTGGAGAAAACACTGCTCGGTTTTGTGTAGTTGAGTTGTTGCCAGCGCTGTTGTTTGACCCTCTTTGAGGAAGTGCTGATGCTGGGGATGGTACCTAAAATCACGCAGGAAACCTGGATCTGACTGGAAGCCTTTGAACTCGTCTAGGACGCGATACCAGCCTGGGTGCCTGTACACGTACTGCGCTCGCGGACTAAGAAAGCAAATACTACAGGCTTTTTCCTTCAGCTGCCCTGAGCACAAACCTCTGCTGGTTAAAACCTTTCCTGATGCTGATGCTTGCTTTTACCCACGAGGGATGACTTGGGAGACCAGCGATGCGCAAGGTGACCATCTCTGGAACCAGGCTTACTGGCACTGTTGCGCTCGCGCTGAGTTGCTGTGAAGGGAGGAGCAGAGTTTCGGCAGAAGGTGCTCTCGAGACCAAGGACAAGAAGAGCAGGGAGCAGCGCGTACGGCTCATTAGTACTCCAACCCCCGCAGAGACGGCGTCAGCCCAGCCTGGCCCCCGCGCAGCCCTGAACCCGAGGCCCGGGAAGGGGGCTGCGGGGGCAGGGAGACCCCCGGCGCCTTGCTGATGCCATAGCGTAAGAGGAAAACGTAGCCCGAGGTGGTATTTCTAGTCTTGGCCCCGCGCGTCTTGGCCAGTGGTCCCGCCCCCAGCTGTCCCACTCTGAAGAAAGGAGGGGTCAGGCTTTTACCTTCTTATGCCGTAGATGTAACACACGGCAATGGTTTCTACCAGCACGATGAGCAGCAGCGAGAGGGTGGCTGCGTAGTCATTGAATATGTCAAACCAGTAGTTTCCAGCCTCCATGGTGAAGATTAGGCCAATGACACAGTTAATGAGGCACACAACACCTGCGCGGATACAACAGGGACCCTGCTGTTACACCTGGAAATCTAATTGCACGGGGGGGAGGTCATAGGTCTTGTGACTAAAAAGCTGGTGGGGTTTCTGCGGATTTCTGTCGGGGAGCAGCTATCTCAAGAGGAGGAAGATACTTTTCTTCCCTTTGGAAAAGACCTGTCTCTGTGTGAGTGTATCTTTAAACTGCTGGTCCCGAGAGCTGCACAGTCAGAGCGCGTCATCCCAGCAGGGCCAGGGCCAAGGCTATAGCCTTCTCACGTGTGTGTGCAGCATCTGCTGTCACTGCTGGGCATCCAGCTAAAACAGGTTTTAAAGGTGGGACGACCCATTTCTGTGCCCCAGTGGGAGCGCGTATCACTTTTGGCCAAAGACTGAGGTGGTTCACAGGCTGAAGAGCCACTCACTGCAGGTATCTTGACACTTGTCCTGGCCCTTTGGGTTTCACCGGTCAGTAGACACCAGTCTGAAGGAGCTGGGGTGTGCTGGGAAGCCTGCAAATACGCAGGCACGGCTGCTCTAGTGCTTTGAGAGCTCCCCAGGGAAAAGTGCTGGACAGGCGGAGCAGGACTTCCGAGGGCAGGCAAGCCCTTCTGGCAGCAGAGTTGATACCCCCTGCTCCACCTGAGGTCAGAGAGGGACCCTCAACAGCTGTGGGACACCAAAGCTTTTGCGCGCACACGCGCTCTCAGTGCGTGGCCTACACCGCGACACGGCGGGCGCTTACCTGAGATCACCTCCTTGGGGAAGCGGGCGGCAATGACCCGGCTGTCGGTCAGCGGCGTGAGGATAGCGGCCGTGTTTCCCAGCATGCTGCCGATGCCCAGCATCAGCAGCATGACGAAGTAGAGGACGGAGTACAGCTGGGGCACCTCCATGTTTTTGATCGCTTCAGAATAGACTATAAATGCCAGTCCTGTCCCCTGGACAGCCTGCCGGTGAGAAGGAGGGGGGGGGAGAAGTGAGTTACGGGCAGCTCCTCAGCTCCGTAAAGAACAGGGACATCAGCGAGCGACCCTGCGCCACGACGCAATACACCTGCGGTGGTGGTTTTGTACAGCAGAGGCTGGTGAGCTCTTCGCCGGTTTATTCAAACTGCACGGAAACTGGCCTCGTGCCGCTTGTAGCAAAAACATTCGCCCCAAAACACATGCCCGGTGCCACAGCTGGAGCCAGTGCTCCGGCTGCATTGCCACCCAGCTCAGTTGCTAATGACCCAAGCGAGCCCCTTGCTGGGCTGAGCCAGTTGCCCGCCCCCCCCGCCCCATCCCGAGGTGTAGCAATGCCCCTTCCCCCCCCCGCAGCCCCCGGCCAGGCGGCTCCTGGGGCTGCGGCTGTGCCCACGTGGGGCTGCGGGGCTGCCTGGGCTCCCTGGGAGGCAAGGAGAGCGTGGAGCCCAGGCGCCAGCGCAAGGCGGCGACCCACCGTATCTAGTTCAGCTTCCAAGCTGCAGTTTTTAAGCTGCGGCGTTAACTGGGCGTATTCCTGGGGGTGGGTGGCCATGAGGTAGTCTTTCATCTCGTTGAGGTTGTCCGCTGTTAAAGAGCCTTCCTCCAGGTCGAAAGCGTTCAGCAGCAGCAGGATTACCCTGGGAGAGATTACGGGAATTTAATGGCTTTCAGGCCAAGGTATAAAATTGAGGCCCGTTTTACGCCTCATCCCCTTTCCCATTAACCCCCCCGGGATGCTCCAATCTCCCCAGGTGGGCGCTGCGGCACTTCCAGCACAGCACTGGGACATGGGTGACCTCGCGCTCATCTCTGCTTCGGAGGGAGCAGCTCCTGCTCCCACACTGCCGCTCCCAGGCAGCTATTTTGGGTGCCAGCCGGCGTCTCCTTCCCTTTGCCCTCTGGTCTCACGTCCACACCCCACCACTTTAACAAGCCTTTTGGCAACGAGCAGGGACTAGCAGCTTGGTTTCCTCTCTGATCAGCAGATAGACTGAAAGCTGTAAAAATACGAGTAAAAGTGTAACTGCCGCAGGCCCTGTGCCAGGAACTGCACGTGAGCTTGCTGCCTTGGGGCACGATCCTGCAGGCTGCCCGGCCCCTCCAGAGCATCACTGCCGCGGAGGCTGAGCTCTGGCACAGGGCTTAGCCTTAAAGGGTGGGGGGAGGATCTGAGCAGCGCTGCTTTTCATTAATCAGCCCCCACACCCTTCCCGAAGCATGTGCCAGGACCGGGGCACAGGGGAAAAAGTGCTGCTATGACTTGCCCAGGCAAACTCATCCTCTCGACCTGGCCCGTGCCTAGAAGCAGCACCCAGGTGTCTAAAGGCCAGCCCTGACCTTTCATCTCAGCCTTCACCGCTTTAAATAGCGCCATGAGCTTTATTAGAGCAGTATCAGATCTGGTCTCGGGGCAGCGCTGCGTGCTGTGATTTATTTACCTCCCCTTTTACCTTCCCCAGAAGGGCTTGTGGTAGAAAATAAGCGAATTACCAGGCTCTTACTTGTTTATACAGCTTTCATAGTTAAATGTCGCCTTGAAGCCGTAGATGGAGAAAGTGACAATGCTGGCAAATATGGACGTGGTGCTGTTGATCAGCGAGACGATGACGGCATGCCTCTCGCAGTTGTTGCTGGGCTCGTTGTAGCTGGCAAACGCAATAAGGCTGCCGAAGCCTAGGCCCAGCGAGAAGAAGATCTGCGTGGCGGCGCTGATCCACGTCTTGGGGTTTGACAGCTGCTCCAGCTGCAAAACCAGACGGGGAGAGCAGGAGCATGAAGCTGCAGACAGATGCCTGGCGCAGCCTACAGGGACGGGCCCCTTCGTGCACCCGCTTTAGCTCAGGGGTGGGTTTTGGGCCGGGTTACTGCTCAGGCTGACCGTAGCATGCTACAGGTCATGTTAATGGGCAGGTCTTTTCCTGCAGGAGAAAGCAAGCAGCTTAGGGGCACCGTGGCAGAACAGCCTCCAGCCCCTCCCGGCCGGGGTTTCCAGCGGCCAGACCTAAGCTACTGCTGCAAAAATTCAATATAAGGAAAAGGAGCATCGCCGCCTTTTAAAAACCTACATGTTCGGTAACTAATAACATTCCATGAAAAAGTCAGTAGGGTTTTTCTGTACCTTTGGTGTGAACATGTAGACAAGCCCATTCACAGCTCCGTGAAGTGTTAATCCTCTGATAAGGTATATGATGAGAACACAGTATGGCAAAGAGGCTGTTACATAGACGACCTGGGGGAAAGAGGGGAAGTACCTTAGTCTAAAGAATACATAAGACAGCTCATCTGCTGTGGTCAGTCCAACTTACTTTACATATGTAAGTTCCATTACTGTGTTTGTTACCTTGTATTAATCTTTAAAGAAATGTTTTCAGATAAATCTAACTTTAGATTTGGGGTTTGGGGAAACAAGATTTTATTAATGAAAAAAGACCTGTGCTGCTGTTCCCAGGGTCTTCTCTCTGATTGGAAAAATAAGAACAAGATCTAAAATATTTGCAGCATTTACAAACTCAGTTCCGCAGCATTTGGAGTAACACCAGTTCGCAGCGATCTCCCACGAACCCATTACGCAAAGGCCATCCATCACCTGCTCTAGGAGGAAGGCTTCATAACAGGTCAAAAATCAAACTGGAATGAAACTATTTTAATTCAGGTGTGAAAATGACTTTAACAATGTAACCCAGATGGGGGGGTGGGGGGAACTAAATCTTTCAGTTGTCTTCCACGAGCTTTTGATCAAACCCCTGAGTTTGAATCTGAATGTTCAAGCTCCACCCTGGAAAAAGCCACTTGGAAAAAAATAAAAAATAAAACAAAGCGGGGGGAATCACCTTCTTTTTGCTGGGAGGTACCCCAATGGCTCACCCAGAAACTTCTATAACCCGCTGCTGTTCTGGCGCAAGGGATGCAGGGGAAGCCCCCCGCACCCCCACGACGAGACCCTGCCTTCATGATGCTCTTTCAGTGCTCCTTAGCTATTTATTTCCTCCTTTTTTCCCCCAAGGCCAGCCGCAGCAAGTTTAAGAGGTTATTGTTAGTTTACAGTCTCTTGGCTTTCTGCGTTCGGCTAAGACGATTTGGGGATTACATCCCTCAGCTTGCTTCTTAGTGCAGGCTCAGCCGGGACATTGCTTTTTTTCCCCTCTCCCTCATAACTTCTGCTGTGAATAAAAAGTGTGCAAAAATGCCTGTTAGACGTCTTTTTTTTTTTTTCTTGCAAAGACCGAGGAATAGACATCTCCTGATGCGGCGCTGCCGTGGCAGAGGGCTTTCCGCAGGGCCAGCGGCCTGGTGGCTGGTTTTGCAGCAGAGGTGGCTGCATTTACAGGACTTTTCTGGATTTTTTTTTTTTTTTTTTTAAAATATTGTTCAGTGTTTTGGTTGAGCCTTCTCCTGCTGCAATTTAACAGGGCGGCAGAGGCAGTGGGGCTGGCTGCTCCAGGGGAGATGCCATAACCCCAAGTAACAGCAGCCATGGCCACTGCCTTCCAGCACTCACGTGTCCTCCCCACGCCCTGCCCGGGCTCAGCGGGGCTGCCCCCGCCTCTCACCTTGCCGGTGGACTCGGTGCCACGGAGGATGCAGAGGTAGACCACCAGCCAGGCCAGCGTCAGGCAGAGCGCCTGCTCCCACTGCACGCTCCCGCTGGCCTCCAGCGACGGAGAGATGTTCAGGGTCTGCCGGTACCAGAAGTACTGGGTGGACGACGTCTTCTCGCACTCCTCCTCGTAGCCGGTGCGGTTGCTGTTCAGCGGGCAGGTGGCCCACGGCAAGGGGTCCTGGGAGGGAGAGGCGTGGGGAGAGCGCCTGCCGTCAGCACGGCGGGGAGAGCTGGGGTGCCGCGGCAGGGGACGAAGGCGAGGGTGGCCTTTTTCTGCCCAGGGCTTGCTTGTCTCCGCACTGTGCTGCCAGGGGCTGGGGACGACCCTCTCCCCAAGGACTGATGGTTTCTGACCCTCTCCCCCGGGGATGACCCTCTCCAATCCTCTCCCCCAGGGCCAACCCTCTCCCCTGCCTTCAGACAGACCCATCCCAGGGGGCAGGACCCCGCGGCCACCGAGGCATAAGCGAACGAGGCATCGTGGGGCTGGCCTCGACCTGTGTTTCGTGGTGAGAAGACACCCCAATGCCTCATTTTTCCTCCCAGAAAAGCCCTGGGAGGGCTTCCGGAGCTTTTACACCCCCGCCAGCTGACGACGGCGCCATCATGCAACATCCAGCACCGATGCAACACCACTGTGACCCTCCGTGGCCACGGCCGGGCCGAGCCATGCCGCCGGGCACCCACGCACCTGGAAGGAGTGGAAGAGGTACCAGAAGGCCCAGGCGTTTATCACGTTGTAGTACATGGAGAGGAAGAAGGAGACGACGACACTGGCAACGCCTGCGGGCATGGAGGGAAGTGCTCGGTCAGTGGCAAAACCCCGAAACGCCCAGGGCCCCACGACACTCCGGGGGGGGGCACCGCGGCCGGCGCGGGGTGGGCTTTGCCTCTGCACAGCCCTGTGCGCAGGGCATGCGCCCACCGCTGCAGCCGCCGCCTCCTCCCGTCAGGGTTATCCTGCGCTGGATTTTATCCTTTAGCCCCTGAGACGTGAATATGCCATGTATCGTTAAAAATAAAACGTGCGTGTAAGCAAATAAGTTTGGGTTACCGGGGTGATTTAATAACATAACGTAGCTAAGAGTGGACATTGGTAAACGGTAGGCAGCAACAGTCGGAAATTAAGGCACCATTTTATCACTCCATGTCGAGCTTATTGGGAAGATGCTCTTGGGGTCAAAGCCCCATGCAGGCAGCCCCAGGGGCTGGGTTTAGCACTGGCCGTCACACCGTGATTTTGGCAGTCTGCCTGAGGGCAGGGGGACTCACACCCCCGCGCCCAGGGACCCAGCACAGTGAGCTGGGGTCTGGCCCCATGCCCCGTAAGGGACGGGGTAAATGCATGCCGTGAGGCGTCCGGATAACCGCTCTGCTCAGCCTGGTGAGACTCGGTAAAACCCCAGCTCCCACCTGGTTTCTTCTCTGAAAGACAAAGCTCTCCATTCAAAAATGACCCATGTTCCCCGGGTGCTTCAAAATAAAGATGAGAACTGAGAACATACCGACGCCGCAGAGGTAGGGGCTTATTATTTTCCAGGCGCCGATGCTGCCCCGACGCATGCGCTGCCCCACAGCCAGCTCCAAGTAGAGCAGCGGCATTCCCTCGGCGATCAGCATGATAAAATACGGGATCAAAAAGCCACCTGCAAGCAAAACCCGACAGACAGCCTTCAGCAGATCAGCAGCATAATAAACACCACGTTGCCCACTTTGTGGTCCAACTGCCCCATCAGCGTCCCAGGAGCTGGCTGGGGCTGGGTCCTGTCCGGGCACCTTGTGTATTGAGGGCACGGCCCAAGCCTGAAGGACATTCCACAGGATTTCAGGTGGTGTCCCAGATGCCGGTGGGCGCCGAGCGCCTGAGCGTGGGGAATTTTCCGCAAGCACTTGGCAGAGCTGGGATTTCTGCTGTTAAACTGTGCCAGTCACCGCCCCGACACGGCAGGGCTGCCCAGGTGTTTTGCGGGCGGTGTGAGCAATGTTCGGGGCTGGGGCTGTTAAAGGGTAACCAACTGCCAGCCGAACCTTGTAAAAGATAATGAGAGAAAAAGGACGAGGGAAAGATTTACTTTGTGTGAGGCGTTCTGCGGCAGAGCCAAAGTGCTCAATGAAAAAGTAACAGCAACGTCTGTGTTGAACAGAGTTTTGAGTAACATATTGAAGTCTAGCCTGGCTTAAAAAAAAAAAAAAAAAGACAAAACCCCAAAAAGCTCCCCAAAACCCCCATGCAAAGCACCAAAGGGGTGAAGGCTTTTTCCCCCCCGGGGTCCCACCTGCGGGAGCAGACCCTGGGACAGAGGCACACAGCCTGCTCCCGCCCTACGGAGAGCCACAGGGATGCTCCTGCAGAAGGGGAGCAGCAGGAATGGGCAGGTTGGCAGCAAGGGAGGGGAAAGGACCTTCCCGCCCAGTGACCAGGATACGCTTCAGCTTAAATTTCTGCTGGGGGAAAAAAGAAAATAAAAAAAATCCTTGTCCTCAACTTGGGGCTCACTTCAGAAAGTGCTGCTGACTGAGTCAAAACCTGGATTTTTGCGAAGGCTTTCCTGCTTCCCTTTTTACAGCAAGCCAAAAATATTTACGTAAATATCTCTTATTTAGGATTTAATCTGCAGCATTAACATTCCTTGCAATGGGCTCTGCGCAGCGCCACGGAGGAATGAACTCTGGGCAGCGACTGAGGCAAAGAACTGGAATAAACACCGAGCAATAATCCGGTTTATTCTGGGAATTAATTTCCCACCTCCCGGCTCTCTCCTTATTAACAACCCCTTTGTTAGTCTGTTAGATAACTTCCTATGCCGCAAGGGAGCTGTTGGAGGTTTAAGAGCTCCCGCAGCCGCTCTGTCCCAGCAGGGCGTGAGCTGCCCCGGCAGCCACCGAGGGGAATTTTGCCACGTACGACAGGGGGAATCAGCACTAGGCCCTTTGCGAAGGCACTTCTGCCCTCTCATACTTGGCATTGGCTTTGCCATCTTGCAAGCAGGAAGAGTGCCTTCAGGCTTGTTCTTCACCCCAATGTCCCCCTGCAGCTGGGGGTGCCAGGGCTGAGCTCCCTGCCCCTTGCTCTGCACCCTGTTTGCACGCAGTTCTTGCTCCCAACACTGCTTTCCCTAAAGGGCTGAACGAAAATGCCTCATACAAGTGTCTCGGGGCAGTCGGATGAACCCGCTCCTTATCTGCTGTGAGCCAGAACAGCTCCACTGACCTCTCTGCTCATTTACACCCAGCCTTGCTCCCTACAGTGCCAGCCGCCTGCAAAAACCAGCCCCCAGGCCTGACCCCTGCAGTCGGCACAACATGGGGAGCGTGCCCCGGGCCCGGTCGAGGCACTGGGCTTGGCCAGCGGCACCCTCGCCTCTGCTCAGCATCCTGCCTGGTGCCCAGGGCTTCCTCGCTCAGGGCTGAGCGCTGCTGAGCACCCACCCTGCTGTAAACCCACCCCAGAGTCGCGTGCCCCCCGCCCCGCCGGCGGACGGCCCGACGA
>JAVKLA010000010.1:9259114-9279450 GCA_034782735.1 Sagittarius serpentarius | reverse complement strand
GCCTGCTCACGGACAGGCTAACTGCACCGATGAGGTTTCAACACCTCCACCCACCCCCCCCCGCCCTGCCCCGGCTCAGGTCAAGCTCTCTGGAGGACAGCACGGAGAAGGAGACAATCTGCTGATGAATGCAAAGGCAGGAGGTTGTAAAATCTGCAAATACCCTGTTTATGAGTATCATCATCAGCAATAAGGGCCCTATTGCTCTGCTGGGCACGACAGGGACTGGCTCTATCCTGTTCTACAAGGAAGATGCCAAACAAGCAGTTGCTGGTGCCGCCCCCCGCCGAAGCCCAGTGCCTGGCATATCCAGCTTTTAAATTCCTGAAACAATGTTTTGTCTGCCTGGGTTTTGCAGAGCCCTGGAAAGCCACCGAATCCTTTTTAAGAGGGCAGTGAAAAACAATCTCAAGCAAAGCAAAGCCCGCTGTCAGGAGTTCTAGTTTCACAGCAGGGAGAGCTGCCTCTCCCCTGGGAAATTTAACCAGGGAGCACAAAAATAGTGGAGAAACTATTCTTATAAAAAACATGTTTTTCAGAAAATACTTGGGTTTGTTTAATCTTTTTTTTTCCCCAGGTTAATCAAGTGTTCCCGTTTTGGTTACATTTCATAGAATTTTCACCATCTACTGCACCACTGCCGGCTGATAAGAAGAGGCTAAACCACGCAAAGCCCCGCAGCGTCTGAGTTCTGCTGTCCTTCAGCGTGTCTGCCAAGATCGGCTGCGAGTGAAGTAACCACGTGCAGTTTAATTGCGTACAGAAACACTTGCATTTTAAGCTTTGTGCTAGAGTTCAGCGTCAGACATGAAGTCTTTACCCTCAAAAGCATCAGTGTAGAGGAATATACCCAGAATTGCAGCACGTCTATCGCTTCTGCTGCCTGAACCGCCTAAGAAAGCTTCAGCCACTGCAGCATCTAGTAGCTTCTACTGTAACTTCACCCACTGCGCTAGCTGGCTTTTTCCGACCTGATCCCACAGAGCAGCTCTGATGCAGGCCCAGCGCTGAGCTGGCTTTCCAAAAACCAGCACCAACCAACTCCTACCACCACACGTGCGTTTAGAAGTAAGCTACAAGCTAACAAAACAAGCAGAAAACAAGCAAAAAGCACTTAAACATCTCGGTGTGTTTCTTCCTGAAAGGAAGAAAAGGTCGAAGCAGACCAGAAGCAAGTGAGGCAGATGCTCATCACGTCACCTAACACACGACTGAGATGGGTGCAACACTATGACAGCAGATGCAGTGCGAGAAGCAGTATGAAACTGGGATGTCTTATAGAGAGAGCGGGTTTTTTAAGGATTCTTCAAAACACGGTCATTAACCAGTGGTAGCTGTATACTAGAAGATATTATTAGTGTTGGGTTTTAGTTAATCTAATTGACTGACTTTTGATTTTTAAGGAAGAACACCTGTGGCTGGTACACAATACCGACATCACCTTTCTTCAGTTTGGACCTAGAAGGACGAACTTTCAAAGAGCGTTTTTTTGGAGCCCAAACCAATTTATTCCCTGTTTTCAAAGCTTCCCAGGAGGCTTTAGCTGCGGAACTCCTGTCGATTAAGGAGTTTCAGACAACTTCAAGACATATTTGCAGCCAAGTTATCACCTCCTGAAGTAAGGCTTTGTATAAAAGACAACACACTAATGATTGATAGAAACTTGAACTGATACAGCTGATCCTTAAATTAAATCAGCGTAAGCATCTCCCCTTCTCAGTATGTCCCAAGTCCCCATATGTGAACCTACAAGGAATTGAACTGGTTTCTGACGCCTTCAGAGTGGTTCAGTGGGGCAAGAAAGTAATAAATTACTACCATGTGGACCTACGTCTCTCACTCTACTTCCATCCTTTTAGGAAACACGGGCCTTCCCACTGTTTCATTGCACTCGAGGGAAATGAGTGCCGCTATATTTGGGGCAGCTGTCAGGTAAAAGCCTTATGCTAAAGAATACGTAAAAAAAAAAAGCAGCAATAGAAGAGATTGCACACCAACACAAAGCCTGACCTCCCACTCTGCCCTGGGCCCTGCGGGGTGGACAGGGCGTTAGCATGGGCAACGTACTGTTGGATTTAAAGCTTGCCACGCTCCTCCTTGAGGGAAGCAAGAAACATAAACCACACTTACCTCCTCCGTACATCTGACATAAGTATGGAAACCTCCACACATTTCCCAGCCCCACGGCATAGGAAATGCAGGCGAAAATAAACTGCAGAGGATTGTCCCACAGCGGCCGGGATTTCTCCATTGCCTACTTGCAGGCAGAGGTTTCAGCAGAGCCCTCCTGCCTTCGCTCCTTCAGGTACTCTGCCAGCCCTGCCTCAGACTCCACGCCAGCCCGGCTTGGAGGGGAGGGAAAGGCGGAGGAGCTATGCTTGCCAATTCCTATCAAGCTTTTTAATTACTAATCTTATTAACAGGCACATACTGAAGTAGGAATGCTGGTAAATAGATTATAGACACACACAGAACTATAAAATTGGTACTCTGGGTGAATAGCTGCTTGGGTTTTGACTGGCATTTTTGGGAAGGATGTGAGCCCAGGGATTTTTATCGGCTCACACGCCAACTTGACACTGGGGAGGAAATAAAGACCGGGGCTGCAGTTTGGTGTTGGAAATGGAACGCTCCTTCCCACAGGGCTCTCTTCCCTAGGAGCGGCATTCGTGTGTGTGAGGCACCAGCTTGGATTTGACAGCACAGGGAAGGGGTTCCCACACCATTAGGACTGGGCTTAGCGGCTGTCAGAGCTGCCTTTTACTCCCAGTGTCCCTTGCCCTAAACAGATCCTCGGGCATCCCGTCACTTACTTGTGCCCTGGTGCTCACCCCAACCAGCCCAGCACACTCCCCAGTTCCAAAAGTGGCCTTGAAACAGTCCCTACCAGCCATGCCGGTGCCCAGCCTGCTCCAGCCTCGAGTACAACACTCGAGTTTGACCCTCCGGGAATACTACCCTCCCTCTACGTGCTCTGCGTGCGAGAGCCTGATACAGCCCAGTCTCTTTTCACTTACCTTCGGGCTCAAACCTCAGGGCTGCAGATGAACTTTTCTGAGGGGCTGCTGTTTTAAAACACTTCCAAGCAGCAGGGACCAAATACCTACCAAGGCCACTGGGAGACGGTGTCCGTGGCCCGTTGTGGAGGCAGAAGGACCTAGGAGGCCTTTTGGGTCATCTGAACGCCCACTGAGATGCCAGGTCTGAACATGAACCCTGTGCGCTTGGGCTCCTGCCAAGGTACACTTTGAGCTCCACCACTTCAGACAGGTCTCCCAGCGAAGGAGGCTGCCGGCAGCGTCGCAGCAATAAAAAGGGGCTCAACAAGTCCAAGGGCTCGGCTCCCTTCCTCTGTCTGTACGTGGTTTTTTTCAGGCCAGGACTGGGCAGCTTTCAGGTCCATTTTACAAGTAAGATTTGCTCAGCTGCTGTCAGTCTCGCTCCTCCAGCGCCAGGAACTTGCTCCCTGCCCGCGCCGTGTGTGCTGCTCCAGCATCCCATCAGGCACCGGCAGAGCCGAGGCATCCAGCTGCGGGTGCAGGTGAGAACCCAGCCCAAACTGCAGGGTATATCGTGCAGTGCTGCTGAGACCAGCAGAACCACTCTGGTGGACTTGCTGACCAGCCACCTGTACTAGCAAAGTCACAAAGTGGGACGCCGCCTTTTTGTGCGCTAGAAAAGGTGACTGCAAGAGGTTTATGTGTCTTCCGTAAGTGAATCCATTCTTCACAGAGTGTTTTTCCGCTGCTAGAAATGAAGGCTGTCATTGGAAAACATCAGGGTTTGCCAAACCCTTCCAGAGTACAGTTTTGAGGGCGCTCGTGGGTCTTCTGCAACATCCTTGCAGTTCTTGTCTTGCCCGTGGAATTGCAACATGCCAGCTGGCCCTGGAAATATGTCTCATGGGTAACCCTGAATTCTGCCGGAAGGAAAAATCCAAGGTAATTTTAGATCCATAAGTTGTCAAACTGAAGGACGCACGCTGACAAGCTACAGATATGTTAGCTGTCCCACATCACAAAAACTTTTGCGTATTATTTAAAAGTTATATGTTCGTCACTGCCGGTGGGATTTATTACAAATGATGCTTATAAATAACTTACAGCATTTAATAACTCACAGACAGGACAGCCTTAAAAAAAAAAAAAAAAAAAAAAAGAGCACGTCACTAGCACTTGGGATGCTTCCGTCTGAATAGATTACTGCTACTGATGAGCATAATCAAGTTAAACATTTCCTTGGCTCTGTACCTCCTCCCCATTACATTTCAAACTAGTTTACTAATGGACTGGGGAGACTGTGCAGGCAGAGAGGTGTAGTGTCCTCAGCTCAGGTCAGGCCAGATCAGGAAGTTCAGATGCAATGAAAGGAATCCCTGCCTCTCTCTCAGATGTCAGCCTCATAAGCAGCTTGGACCACAAACTACTATGAGGCTTTTTTACTCATGTAGGCACCCAGCAAAGTCCCTGTCATCCAGTGGCTCCTTGCGAGACAGGCTTTAAATATATTTAAAGGTATTTAAACAGATAACACTCAGGAATTCTTGTGGTGGGACTTCCCACACACACCTCAGCTAATCAATATGCTATTTTGCATGCTATTCAAGATTTTATCACTTTGAACTTCCTTTATTTGGGTTGGGGGAGGACTTGGGCTTTATCTTCGGGGACAAAGATAAGCCTCTAACAGACACAGGCTAGAACTTTTGATCAGTTCACTGCTCATGTTAATGGAGGATTAGAAAGAATTTTTTCCCCCGGTACCTAACAAATTTGGAAGTGTGGGGTTTGGGGGAGTGGGTGAGAAGGACAGGGAGTGATGGGACAGCATGAGAACTGCCCTACATAAACCTAATCAGAAGCTGGAAAACAAAGCAGAGAATCCCATTTCTCACTGAGGCAAAACTGGAAGTACTCAGGTGAAGGTACCAACTAAAAATCCTGGGCTTGCGTCTCTTGATGCCAGTACAGTGAGAAGCCAAGCACCTCTCCCAGCTACTTAAAATGCAGACAAAAAGGGAGGCCAGGGTCCTAGCAACAGGTTGGGGACCCTGATTTGAGGGTGTGAGAGAAGGTTAACAGTTCTACTGGCAAAAGAGATGGAAACAAGGGAGGAAGGAATAATAAGCAGCAGCAGAAGTCTGGTATAGACAACTCCTAGGTAATGCTACCAGGTAGCCTGGACTTTATCAGGCTACATCTAACACATAGGACCATAACCCCTAGATTTAAACATGAACCCTCTGGGCTTCCCTTGGTGAGCCAGACATGTGGGAGGGGGACAAAGTGTCAGCAGGGGCCAGCTCTGCTGTTTAGTATCTGCCATTCCTGGAGGCACTCACTTCCAAACGGAAACATGCTGGCTGTTAGCGTATTAGATGATCATCAAAGGGAAGTGATGGAAGAGTCTCTACAGCCTCTGCAAGTCTTTAGTGATGTTATCAAGGGAAGCAGATATGCAGCCAAGAGAGCAGCAGCTCCCACATACGGTTTTTCTGTTTGGATCCACTGTTCACAGTTGCTGCTCTAAGCTACGTGTTTGCTTACTTCAGGAGAAGGGAAGAACCCAGCTGGATTTCCCGATCTTTGACAACTCATAGGCCATGACAACTGCTGGGTGACTGCTCTACGCGTCATTGGTGATTACAGCTACTCCTCTAAGCAGTTATTAGGATTGCAATTATTCCTTCCAGCTCATCACTACTACTTGCCGCTTAGTTCCAAACTGTAGGTGATGGATACCCTTAAGGTCTGTACCGTGAAGTCATACCCGGCCTCTTAAACACCCTTAAAACTGTCTTGCATTACCTCAGCCTCCCAAGAAAAGCATGCCTGATAAGAGTCCCTCTTTTTATTTTCCTTGCTTTTTCTTTAGCACCTCAGCTCTACCCATCTTCCGGCTGTGGTTTTTCAGGGTCCTCCCTCCACGAAGGGGCACTCAACGCCGTTCTGACTCACAGAACCGCACCCAGTTCACCCAGACCTCAGAACTGGCCCCTGTAAAACAAAAGAGCCACAAACTGGCAGCTCGCTAAAATTAAAAAAAAAAAAAGATACCTGGCCTACTCGGTCAGTTCTGCTTGTCTCCTGCCAGTTCGTGCTTTCCCTCTGGCAAGGCTCGCCGGCAGTTTGGGGAGGCCTCCGGGCAGCGCTCTCGTTCACCAGCAGCGGTCAGTCGTGAGCGGCCCTGTCGAGCGTCCTGCACCAACCGCTCAGCATCACCGCCACTGAAAACGCACACTCCAAGCCGCAGGCTCCTAAAAATAACAACGAAAAAATAATTAAAAAAATAAAAGCCTCTAGATAGTAAGACTGCTGAAACAGAATGGCATATGTACCCACCTTTACGTGGAGAGGAGCTGACTCCAAATAGGCTGCCTAGTGTTTCAGGACAGGTCCGAGAGAAGACTCTGGTAAGGCGGGCAGCCCTAGGTGCCTTCCGGGCGTCCGTAGGCAGCCAGAGCAGGGCGGGAACCCTGGGCCAATGCTTTCACTGGGACGCTGTCAAAATTAACAGTCAGAGGGTGACTCCCGTGGGCACATTCTCTGCTCAAAGCCAGTTAGAAACATTTTTAATAATAATTACGATAACAATTCTCACCTGCTCACATACAAACTTACCTTCACATTACGTAAAATTGTTTTTTAAGATGTTTTAAAAGGCACGTCCTCCCAGAACAGATCCAACTTTTAAAGCTTAATCCATTCAGCCACCTGACACTCCAAGCTGATTCACGTTTGTTTCCTGAGGCAGTCAGAATCATTCCTCTGTGGCCTGACAGCATTTGGTATTGCACAGAAGGCAAGAGCCATCCTTGATAATGCCGGAAGAGGGAAATCAGACCAAGGAATCTTAAGAACTTTTTGGCTGGATTGAAATTTAAGTGCCTGGCAGGTGACCGTGGGTTTCCCAAAAGCAAGGTATGTGGGAACTGTCCAAATTGCAGCTGTCCTTACATCAGTCTATCAAATGAAGAGGAGCACTTGCGGTTTAAGTGTTAATATACATTAGTATTCATCTTCGGACATTTGAAAAAAATGGCTATTATCCACAAGACAAAAACAGATTAAGGAGTACTTTATGAACAGTTAAAGAACATCGGGTAAGGTGCTGTCTCATTAAGACGGTAGCTTGCAGCACTGCTGGCTCATTTATTAACGACCAACCTCTGAACTCAAGTCACAGTTAGAGCATAGGGTTGGTTGTTAGCTGTCGGAGTCAATACTAGCGAAGATGAGCTGCCTGGATTTCATTCCCATGGGAAATATTCTTCAGGCTGCAAGCAAAAGAAAACCCACCCAGCTTGAAAGAGATTCAATCCCTGCAGATCAGCCAGTTATAGAGAAATTTTCTTTTTAAACATTCCCTTCAGGCACAACTAGAGAATTAACAGCTGAAGTGGAAGAAATGGATGATGTCTATTTGAGCAGTATAATGCACTTCCAAAGAACAAAGGCTGGTAAGAGCAGTATTAGAATTTATACCTCAGGGAAAGAAGCGAAGCTTTAGAAACATGTCTGGACCGTCAGGAGAGGTTCAGATGTCATCTCCATCTTCAAAATATCATACCTATCTCAGCAGAGGGAGAATCGCTACTGTATAATGCTCCAGGTCTTCTTTGACAGGTACATCATCTTTGACACGCAAGACCTTTACTTAGCCATTGTGCTACACAAACCAGTGAGAGCATCACACCGATCTCACACTCACTGAACCGACAATCTGCAAGACAGGTAACCAAAGTCAGAGTTTCAGTTCTGAACTGCACAGTTCTCTACAAGATTTGCCTTACTCATTTGAGGAGATAACAAGGTCTGTAACCACACTTGCCTACAGCCAACTTACTTCATTGAGACCTATCCATACGCTGAAGCTGATAGCGTACTTTCTTGTTGAGATGGTTTCGAAGCAGGTAACGAAGGCCTAGCACAGAGTCAATATTCTAGCTAAGTCAACAGCCAAAGATTTATCAGAAAAGACCAGCAGGAGTCATGAGATTCTCCGCCTTTCTTCACCCTTTACCTGCCATTTTAGAAATAGTAACTGACCTCATTAAAAAAGAGGTTTATTACAAAGAAAAACACAATATTCACCCAGGCAAGGACTCCTGTTGGTGTCAACATAATTGCTCTGAGCAAACAGAGGCCAGAAAGTTCTTTGCTACAGCCCTACTAAGAGCTTAACATTTTAGTGACTGTACAAGGGGCAAAATAATACCTTTCACGAACTTAACTGACACCGCATGAGGAATATGTCACCCCCTAAAGCCCTCCGATTGTGCTACAGCAATAATATCATGCTACAGACACAGGACTTTATCCCAGACCAATCTTGCTTAACCAGCAGGGGGAAAGAGACGACAAAAGAACTTAGACTGCAAGCACATGGCAGATTTGACTGGCGCGTCACTGCTTCAGTGATTTTAACAGCTTTGCCTGCTTGAGAAAGAATGAGAAAAAATGATCCATTTCAGTTCAAGCAGCTCCTGAGACAAGCACTGTTAAATGCCAGTTTCTGTAACACCCCCCCCAGCCTTTTCCCAGCCCTGCCACTGGTACACTTTTTTACAGCTGTTTGATGTGGTGTGGCTTTGAGCACGAATTTGCAATTTACATGTTTACATTTGTAGCAAGATTCTTTACTGATGTGCCACTCCTTTCTACAGATATTAAAAAAAGAGCTATATGAAACATTCTTATAAAAAACCAGCTCCTTAAAGATCAAATGTTTGAAAACATAATGGTTTTATTTGGAATAAAACACAACATACATATGAACAGGGACAGATGAACAAGTAGAATGCACTATTAAGAGGCTGCCAGATAAAAAGCAAGGCAGAGGATTACAAGACTTGAGAGAAGTAAGCCGTCTTCTGGTGAGATTACATTAAGAAAGGAGATGAAAACATCTAAAATAACTTATTTCCCAAGAAAGTTGATCCATTAGCAACTTCCCTATGCGTTTTCAGATTATCATCTTAATGTTAAGAATATTGGCAAAATCAGAATCTGTCTTCTGATGTCCAAATTGTTTCAAATAAATTCAACTGAAAAAGCTTTACTTTAATTAGTCGCTTTATTTGAAAGGGTCCAGCGCTTCCACTAAGAGGAATATTTACCTCGCTATCTAATGAACACCCTCTAGCAAAATGTTACTGACCACATTTCGGTGAGGTATGACATGTCCAGTGTGAAATAACATTACAGATTCAGCATGTTTCATTTTTTTCTCCTACTTTTTACTTCCGCTGATGGTATTTCCACATTTAATGCCACTTCATGGCTACATTAACTATGTAAAAGTAACAACTGGAGTTTCCACCTCAGAGACGTCAAAAAACCTTAACGCTTATTTTTTTTTCTTTTTTTTTTCTTTTTCTTTTCTTAACAAAAATAAACTCCTTTCTTTGTAGGGAATGATCTCAGTTCTTCAATAAACTCATGTTTGCTATTTATCAAGGAATGTCAATGGTTAACAATTAAAGACATAACTATGGAAACTAATACTTATAAATTGTAGGTTTACAAAGAAGGTATGCGTTTCAGCGTGTTATTAGTATTAACAAAAAGTAATTTTAAGCACTAGAAGCAAAAAATACACCGTTCAAAACAAAAAATTATTGAAAAATAATACCAGTCTACGTTTTCTTTCTATGGCAGCTTCTGACAGAGCAGATGTTTTTGGTATTTTAGTCCTCTGGCTCGTATCTGAGGATGAAAAAAAAAAAAGTCATTAAAACAGAGTAGAAAATACCCAAGAGACATTTTGTCTCTAAAGAAAATATGAAACCCAAATAATAAATTACTCCCACTAGTGACGCATTCCTGTCAAGGTTCACTGTATGACTTAGGGCACGGACAAATGTATATACTTTTAGACCATTTTCTCCTTTTAAAATTGGCCATTTTACCAAATAGTAGAACGAGGGAATGACCAGGAACCTACCCACAAATCCCAAAATACAGGCGGAAACTTAAACAGAAGTTTTAAGTGCCACCTCTGTCTCCTACACCATAGGTCTAAGGCACCCTCGCTGCCAAAGCTCACTTGACACTCGCAGAACGACAGCCTTCTCCGCAGTGTAAAGGCCAGGGTGCGTCCTTCGTGGCTCAATACAGGCCTAACCCTGTTCACATACTGTGGGCTTCTCATTCCCATAAACAAGTGTGGAAGAAACAAGGTAATGCCAAAGCATCTGGTACATCTTCCATCCGTATCTCTGTGTGTAGCACCTGGGGGCTTATCTACCACACCCATGAATATTTTGTGTCTTCTCCTTAGGAAATTCTCTCATTACTTGTTACACGGTAGCTGCTGTTGCACACATTGGTCCAATTCACCTAGCAGCCATTAAAAGGATTGGCTGGTCAAAAATCAGGGAACAGCCTACTAGAAATTCTTTTTAAGGGAAAATTTAGTCTGTTTTAGAGACAGCTTTGCATTTATAAAAACGAAAAGGGAGCAGAACATGGATCCAGAAGAAGGATCCTCTTTGGACAGGCAGAACAGCACCACTTACTTAGAAAGCTTTCTACGTAGATCCTTTATCTGTTCATTCTTCTTAGTGAGAATCTCTTTCATGTTGCGATAGGCAGCTGTTTGCTGAAATTTCTTCTCCAATTCCTACACAATAACAACATCAACATATTATTTATCTGTTATGAAAACCAGCCTAATATGCTTTTTAAAAACAGATGACCTGCTTTTCCTCAAGTTTCAGAATAATACTTTCTCTAACTTATTCAAATTTAGAAGTCCGCTAGTAGATGAGATTACTGGGACAGACAAACACAAACTTTATTTTCTAATTAAATCAGGCTAAAAGTCTTCTGAAGGCTTGGAATACACTTTTCATACAAAAATTTCTATGCAAACAGGCAGTTTTTAAGTATTCGTCTCGTTATAATCAGGCAGTTAGTTGTGGTTTTGCTATTTTATGTATAACGTGTCTTTCCACTGAAATAACAAAGATACACAGGCACAAGTGTGACCCAGTAAAGTCTGCATCCTGTAGTGTATGCTTGTTAAGTTACTAATCAGTTAAAATGTGAGTAAGGATCTCATCTTCACATTACAAGAAAATGCTAACCTTTTCAGCTGTGGATAGCTGATCCTGAACCTTAAGCAAGTCATGTTTTGTTGTCACCAAGTTCTCTTCCAAGAATTTTTGGTTTGCAGTGGAGTCATTCAAAGTCTTTTCAAATTGGCATTTCAAAGCTGCCACCTTATTCTCCAGTTCAGCGATATCCTGGTTTGCATTAGTCTTCAATAGAAGAAATATTTAAAATATGTCAAATGCAAGAGAAGAAATATTTAGGAGTCAAGTGCAAAATTCCACATGAAGTTGGTACTACTTAAAAATTTTAATTTTTAATAATTACATTCACATTATCCATGTAAAACCTAAATTCAAAGTGTTTTAACTAAAAAAAAAAAATTAGTTAAAGCACTAACTAATTTATAACTTTAAAAACTTGTTAATAAATGCATTTTAAAGTTGGCTGGAATGTCTTCTCTGCCAAGTTGAGATTTCAAGTTCTTGTACTTCACTTCTTCAGGAATTAGGTGAAGCCACAGGATGAAGCATATCACAGGAAGTTATTTAGCATACAGAAGCAGTATATTACAGTTTAAGATGTGAATGTCTATGCTATAATGTATTTTTAAAGCAGGTAAAGTATCACAGGCATTTCAAATCCAGTGTAATACAGGTAGGAAAGGATGAAAATGTTAAGGCTTGTATGATCAGTCAGGTACCAGTAGTGCACTGTGCTCAGATGTGTTACAAAAGAGCCTGCACGGTGGCTTGTGAAGCAGCCTTCCTGTTTCTGTGTGAGAAGAAACAACACAAACTGTTCTGGCCATCAGTTCTGGGTCACAAAACATTATGTTCATGTAACTGTTCTATGGATTTCCATTTAAAAAGAAAAAAAAACCCTCTCAGGTTTAAAAGCTCAACTTCAAACTCAAAAGTATAATGACTCAGGAAGAGGCTGAACCAGCAGCACCATAAAAAGAGCAAAAATCTAAAACTGAGGAAGTTCTGCTCCTTCTTCTATGTAGAAGTGTCATGGTTTAACCCCAGCCAGGAACTAGGCACTATGCAGCTGCTCACTCATCCTCCCTGCTCCCAGTGGGATGGGGAGAAGAATCAGGAAAAAAAATAAAAATAAAACTCGGGGGCTGAAATAAGAACAGTTTAATAACTAAACTAAAATAAAATATAACAACAACAATAGTAAAAATATAATAATAATAGTAATGAAAGGGAAGATAACAAAAAGAGAGTGAAATAAAACCCAAGAAAAGACGGGTGATGCACAATGCAATTGCTCACCACCCGCTGACCGATGCCCAAGCAGCGATCGGCCCGCCCTGGCCAGCTCCCCCCAGTTTATATACGGGGCACGACATTCTATGGTATGGAATATCCCTTTGGCTAGTTCGGGTCAGCCGTCCTGGCCGTGCTCCCGTCTAGCTTCTCATGCCCCTGCTCGCTGGCAGGGCATGGGGAACTGCAAAATCCCTGACTTAGGACAAGCACTACCTGGCAAAACTAAAAACATCAGGGTGTTATCAACATTGTTCTCACACTAAACCCAAACCGCAGCGCTGTACCAGCTACTAGGAAGACAATTAACTCTATCCCAGCCGAAACCAGGACAGGAAGGTAAGATCTGAGCATAGGAAACCACCTGATAATAGTACTTGTACAGAAGAAAAGCTCATTTTGAATTTTGAGACAGAGTCCAAGGCTGCAACGCTGAAAAGCACTGCATGGTATAACGTTTCAGATGGGGACAGACAGTGATCATTTTTCTCAACTGTGACATAAGTCAATTATGTAAAAATCCTAAATCCTCAAGTTACGCTGATCCGACAGAGCAGTTACTCCCAAACCGTGGTTCACACTCGGTGTGCAGAACAATATTAACTATTAAAAAAAAAAAAAAAAGCCAAGGGAAAAAAAAAGGCAGAAATCTGCTAAGAGTTGGTCCTTAAGAACCACTGTGGTTTGGCAGTCAGTGGTTTGTCCAAAGAGTTTGAAAACTACTGCTTTAATGAGTAACTGGGTTCACGTGATTTTATTGACACCTATCCTATAAAAATATGCAGTGAAACCAGATAAAATTCAGCATTTTCTCCAAACAACTAATACTTTAACTGAATAAATAAAGTAGTACATTTCAGCACTATATCTACTAGCTAGTTTCAACAACGGATATACGCCCATAAATAGAAAATGTAAGAGCTGGAGAAGAAAGTGACAGGTTATAGAGAGCAAATTAGGACATGAAAGCTGAAGACACTCAGCAGCCCTGACATTGAGGCCAATTCATGTTTAAACAGAAAAGTAGGATGAGATTTGTTTCCAGTCCTTTAAAACTACAAACACGATTATCCAGGATTTAATAAAACCCTGTAATATTTTAAACCTTTAATAATTCAAGGCTTAACAAAACAGATAAAGAAAATATTTGCCATGACTGATAAATCAAGTTCCCTATTAAACAATATTACAGAATACAGATTTTGAAAGTTACTAAATAAAATTATAACATATTAAGAAAGCCAAGTACATACCATAGACCAATTAGAAAGCAAAATAAAAAGAAATCAGGATTAAAATAGGAAAATTAAAGTGAAAATGTTTTGTGATATTGAACTTCACTTCCAAACCTGCAAATACTGCAGGAATTTTAAAAAGTCAGTTTCGCAAAATAATGGGATTAAAGTGTTCTAATTTTGTTAAAAGTTTGAACTGAAATGTTTTAAGTTGAAAAAACAATCACACACGAACAAACTTTAGAAAGTTCCAATTACTGACAAAATAAAGGAACAAACTTAAAAATATACTAAGGTGACCTGAACTGATTTATCTGTGTCAACCTGCATGACTTCTAGCTTTTTATGGTTTTATTTCTGCAGCAGCAACTCACCACGTTTGAATCCTCATTTACAAAAAAAGATTAAGAACCTCAAGTAGTAAAAATAGTGAACCATTTTTACCAGTACGCTGATATGGGTAGAACTGCAAAAAAAAAAAAATCAAACATTTGCCATCTGACCCATTATCATTGACATTTGTAGCAAAACTTCAATGGATGTTTAAGAGTACAGGACACTGGACACTTACATACAAGTATTTAGCAGTTTAAAAGTCTTAAGTGAGAAGCAGCAAGTCTGGCTTGTCCATGTCAATACCAAGAGTGACAAATGCTTGAAAGCATTAGTGGTTTATTGTTGCTACAAAAACCAGGGTAGATATCATTCTTTCATTGGTAAACAGGAAGAAACAAACAGAAATAAATCTGTAGCTGTTAAGACAAATATCACCCCTGAGAATATGACCTCTGGAATACTACATCCTGATAGTACCTGGAATAATACTTTCTGATAAGAATTTATCGTGGCCTATGTGACAAAAAATACATGTCATAACATCAACTAACGTTCCGATTATCTGCTGACTGATAAAGCAGCAGGAAGAGACAATGTCAGCAGGAATATGACAACACTAACTTGAACTTTTGTATTTCCAGAAAAGAAACACATCATACAGACCAACTTTTTAGACGTACAGGCAACACTTGTGTTAAATGGGGTGGGGGTGGGGGAAATCTTAATTCTATTTACCTTTTGATCTCCCTGGATCATCTGTAAATCCTTCAGCAGCTTCTCTAGCTTGGACTTCTCATCTAGTGCAGCTGTAGCCTGTGATACATTGAAAATGTAAAACCTCAGAAATATATTTTAGTTGAAAACACAAGAATAGTAACTGTGGGATTCTTATGTAGATATTTTAATATGTAAACAGCATTAAATATCCAAGCTGACAGGGAATTTACCTGTGTTTCTATGGTCTTGAGTCTGGTCTTCAATTTTTCATTTTCTTCTTGGAGAGAAGCAACTGTCTTTGGGTTAATGAACAAGAAAAAGTTTGTGAACACTCTTGTGCTATTTTGAATTTTCCAAATACTGCAGGTATGAAAATATGCTTCATAGCTTAGGGCAGTAAACAAGCTTCTAAGTGCTTACAAAAAATGGCCTTCATAAGAAATCAGTAATCCATTTATTTATTGTGTTTTCTGCCTCAGTCAGCAAGAAATGTAATTCTCCAATTCTACTCCAATATATATGACCGTTCACTTAAATTTGGCACATGGTTTACTGAATTAAGATTAGTGAGCTCAGCATCTTGTTAGTATCAAGATTCACAATAAAGAAAATTGCATGTCCAGAGATGCAAATCTCATCACTGCTCATCATCTGTATTTTCAATCAAAAGGCAAGTAAGAATTTATTCTTAGTTCCTCTTTAAAGGAGACAAATACCAGGTTACTGCATATCATGTTCTGTATTACAGGAAATCACCGTGTTTTATCAGTCAGAGTAAATTCACCATATAAACTTTGAACTATTTTTGAGAAAAAAGAAAAAGACATCAGATGCATGTAGTCAACAAAAACTGTTACGAAACAGATTTTGAAATTATTTTTGAGAGAACGCTACATTGATCTATAAGTAAAATACAAGTCTGAATTCTTGAATGCTTTAATTATCTTAACAGGTAATAACCATTTGATTCAGACACTGTACTTGACAGATCATTTTGGTAATGCAGGATAGAAGACAGAAAATGCAACTGCTCGCTAAATATCTTGACTGCCCCGAACTTAAAAGTGTACTGTAAGAAGCGTGGCATTTTAAAAAAGTTCAGTTGAACTAAATGAGTTCAATACCTAATCAAAACTATCGATAACACTAAATACTAGAACGTGTTGTGTAATTCTGAAAATCTTTAGCAAGTGGGAAATCAGATGTTTTCAAAACTAGCAAACCCCAAATTCTTTAAATGCCTGGGTTTTAGGAGGAGTTTAGTCAACTAGCAAAAGAAAAAAGACTGAACGTAGTTAAGACTGACTTTGAGTGATACAGAAAATGTTCAATAACCCAATCATTTCAGCCAGCTACATGTTTTAGTTTACTTCCTTGTTGGAAAGCCAGCCAGCTACACAGAACAAACTGAATACTGATTTCTACTCATTTACTTCATTAAATGGAAAAATAAAGACTTACAAAGGCCAAAATGTCTTTGCAAAAGGAAGGTCAATATTGCAATAAACGTTAGAGACGATAACCACACAATAAATTTAAGATGCTTTATAATATTTATTAATTTATTGGCATTTTCCTTTATATTCTGGGGTATGTTACCTTGACATCTATATAGTGACAGGCACATTACAGAAATATTACTGTCCAGTTGAATAAGCAGAATGGTCACTGACCACAACTGCACGAACAGACAAGTTCTTACCTTGTTTAGCAGCTCTGATCCACCTTCATTTAACGGAGCCAGTTTTGGTTTAATGAGATCTGCACCGGGCTAAAGAAATAATAAAGGTTAGAAAATTAAATTATACACATTTCTAGGAGGAAGACAAGTATTCCTTTAGTCTGTAAAATAACTCTTGACAGTCAAGTCAGCTTTCTTTTGTAAAGCAAGCGAACAAGCTTTTGTTTGAAGTTCATTTTTACTGGTACCTTGGCTGCTAAGTTACATACTTTACTTTCAGCTAAAGTTAAACAAAAATAGTGCAGAGAGACATAAAAGGATTACAAACTTGAATTTACAAAAGACTACAGATGCTGCAGGAACCAAAAGACAAAGGAGTAAGGAAAACAGAAAAAAAATAATATTTGAGTGATTGTAAGAGTAAAAACTATTCACACAGCTCCAAATAATTTTCTTATTTTAAATATTCCAATATAATACATATGAACTAAATATACCTTTACGCTACAAACCAAATAAGGTGCAACCATAAGCATACAAGATAAGCTAGAGTCACATCTGTATTGTGGTATCTTCCCAGCTCTTGACTCCACGCTGGGACAGCAAATGCCCCAGTCTCACCCCAGTTTCCAGGGGGAAGGGAACCCAGGAGCAGACGCTGCAACTCATCCCTGGTCTGGCTGACTTTGGCATGAGGATTATGAGGCATGCCCTGCATGTGCCAAATCTGCAATCTGGAAACAGCCAAGGCAATTCAGCGTGAGCCTTGGTGCCAAACTGCAAAATGCTCCTTTTTGGAGATTTTCAAAGATTGTTTTGAAAAAAAGGGGGGGGTGTGTGTGCTTTTGTTGTGTTTTTCTCTCTTAAGCACAAAGAGTCAGTACTAAGTATTTTAAACATCTGTCACGATTCCACATGACATTTGATAATGATCTGATTAAAATAAAACTCTACCTTCTTGTTTGAAGATGTAAATTCTGACTTTTCAAACTCAGCAACCTGTTCCAACAATTCTCTTGAAAAAAAAAAATAAAGGGAGGCAATTATTTACTAGAAGAGCTATGCTATGAAACACATTTTACTAGCCTGATGCTATGCTCTTTATCACATGTAAGATTCTCATTAGAAGTACAGAACGAACTCCTACGCAAATATAATAAATGTAAGAGATCATGTCGTGCAATGGTATGGTACATGCATTAGAACTGTAAGATTTAGCATCCTTGATTAAAATATAATCTACTCGGACCACAAAGGCTTTTTAATCGAATCCTGTCAGCTGCTCTTAACTGATTAATTCAAGTAAGAATATTACCAATAAAAACATCTGCCTGACAAATTTGAAATTATTGTGTATCTTGCTACTTTAGAGATGGAAGACGTGAAACTAACCTATCATCGATACAATAGTAAAAGAATAGGTTTCTATGGATAGGAAAAGAATGCAAATAGTCAACACTTTGAAGTTTTCTTATTATTGAAAGGCATTCTGTATAATTCAGTATATGTTACCGATTCTCCAATTCAGAGACGTCTGTCTGTAACTTAAGGTACCATTTCTCAGCCTGCGAGAAGAGCTGCCGCAGAAGTAAAACATTGGTGTAAGTCGTATTTATGAGCTCTGACTCCACTTCACTGTGTACAACAGTCTGCAGCCCATCCAGCATGTCTATCACCTCATCAACTGTGAAGGTCTCCTCAACAAGCCTAAACAGAGCAGTCAAGATGAGTCACGTACGATAAAGGCAACCATTTTGCATTGTTATGAGACCTCGCTGCACAGGTATCACTCTTGTATAACGCCATGTCCTTCTGAAAATATCTACTGTCGGTAGTTTTTAGATGAGCATGGCACTATTAATTGGTTATTGTATTTAAATTTTCTCTGGGAAACATTACAATCACAAATATTACTTCAGCTACAGCCTGGCATCAAATTTAGACATCAGAAGCAAGATATAAAGCAATGTCTTGCTGTCGATACCTATGTTAATTCCTAAGAATTTGAACAACTTAGTTTTACAAGGACTTGACTTGTAACATTTGGAATATTATTGGGTCTTTCTTCCTCACTAAAAACATACAAATGTAAGCGGAGAAAAGTCGCCCCATAAAGCATTTAAACCTGCAATTGTTGCTAGCATATTTTGCTTTATTCTCGCTCAGAACTGCCCTCCCTCCCCGCGCCCGCCGTGGTACCTGCTGTCCTTAAGGTCCTGAAAACAAGAATCCACTGTTTTGAGACACAGGCCACGCTTGAAACGAGCAAAGCGCATGTAGTTGATCACTTCATTCTGGTGGTGCTCATTAAGGCCTAGCTCTGCCTGCGGATAAGGATATAAGCACAAATACACACTGAAATAAGTAAAAAGGAGCACAAATATTGTGAAAACTTGCCTTCTGACTAGTTTCTGTGCTTGCTTTCATGGGGTTATCATGTTAACTAGGATGTTAAAAAACAAACCACATTTTCATACGTGTAACCCCTATATACCTCACATAAGTGCTCTCCCTGTAAAAGCACCAGTACTTGGAAGTAACACCTTGAGTGACCAGTACCCTCAGAAGAGTCATACAAAATCAGAGACGTACCAAGGATCAGAACGAGGACTGTAGGGGAGAGGAAGCTCTTGGGTAAATTTGTCTTTATATTACGTGCACGTGTGTATAAAGTAGCTGAATGATGTATCTTGTACAGATGTACTAGCAAAAATACGCAGGAAAGTATGTTAAGTTTATTTGTTATTCTATATGTAAAATCTTGAGACTTCTCATGTAATCCCAAGCGATAATCTGAATTTGTTTCTCAACAGCCTATTGCCCAGAAACAAATATTCCCAGGGCAAATTAAGAAGGAAGCGTTTTTAGGTCTGGCTAACTAGCCCTTCTATGCATGCCTCTATTTCAAAAGGAGGAGTATCGGCATGGCCAGTTACGTTAGAATAAATCTCGTGCAGGTAGCACAAGTCACACAGCGGCACAACAGGACACAAATGGGAGTTTATCATCACAGTTCCCCGGAGAGCTGCTGCAACCAAAGGTGAAGTTCATTTCGTTTACTCCCGTGTACTCAGCGTTGCTGGTGCTGGAGACAGCACTGTAGCAACTCGGGCAAACAGTTAACCTGATCACCTTGTCCTTATTAATCCAACTGCGCAGGGTAGCTCCAGTCAAAACGCAATACTGCGATAGCTGGATGAACAATGCTGAAAAGGTGAGCGCAGACCCCGGCTGCCTGGGAAGTAAGGGCAGCCTAGCAAACGGCAACAGCAGTAAATAAAACAAGCTCCCGCAACGTGGCTTGCGAGTCCCACGTCTCCCACAAAGTCCCACATCTTGCAAACGAGAGAAGCTCCATTAACGTTCTCTTTGCTGTTTCTGGGTTTTCTTTGGGCGAAGAGTTTCTACTCATTATAAACAGAAAGGAAGACAGTGCTGAAACCTCGCCACCTAGAAAGCAGCCTCACAAGGAAATTAAACCAGCAAATACCGATGGCAGCGCAGGCCAAAGCCACCCGCGATCTCCAGGCCAGCTGCGCCCATAGGCAGCTCAGCGACTGGGGCGCTGGAGCCTGCAAAACCCCCAAGCCCCGCCGGTCCCCGCCGGCCCCAGGAGGGGTGGCACGGATGCCCAGGACGGCAGGCGGCGGCGGCGGCGGCGGCGGCCCCCCACCCTCCCCTCACAGCCGCCGCCCCCCCCAGGCCGATGGGCCGCCTCTGCCCCGCAGGACTCGCCCGGCCCGAGGCGGGGAGCCTCCTCGCGGCTGCGGCGCGGCTCTGCCCCGCGGCGGGGAACGAGGCCGGACGGGGAACGAGGCCGGCCTCCGCCCGGGAGGACGGCGGCGGCGGCGGGACTCACCATGGCGGCCGCTCCGCCGGCGCGCGGGCGGCGGCAGCCGACTGCGGGCTGACGGTTGCCATAGAGAACGCAGCCTCGCGAGCGCCCTCGCTGCGCTCCTATTGGCGGCGGCTGGCGCACATCACTCGCACCGACCCGCCCCCCCGCACCCCCCCAAGGCGTTGCGCAGCCTCACGG
>JAVKLA010000010.1:9227314-9257542 GCA_034782735.1 Sagittarius serpentarius | reverse complement strand
GGCCCTTCGCTGGGCTCTCTCCAGTAGGTCCCGTCTCTTTTCTGTACTGGGGAGCCCAGCACTGGACCCAGCACCCCCGGTGTGGCCTCACCAGTGATCTGCTGGAGTCTCTTCGTAGGGAGGACACGGTGAATTCTTGACTCGGACAAGACTAGTAGCTTTTAAATATGGGCTCAGAGCTCTTACGTGACAGAACCCAAAACTGTTTATAAACAGTATAAACTTCGTTTATAACGTCCTAGTGTTGGACAGATGCTCGTGTTATGGTTACTGCTTAATAAAACTGAAACCTGGACACTCCTTAGTTTAGTTTTGCTTGTACTCTATAAAGCAAACAACCAAAACTGAAGCAGCAAACAGAAATCACAGCGATCATTATCTTTAAAAACAGAGGGATGATACAACAATGAAATAAATATGTTATTTTCCCAGCAACAGCAGCATGTATGTGGAGTCGAGTACCAAGAGTTTATGCGGTGAAGCATTTTAAAAACCATGAAAGGATCAGAGTCTCAGTCATATCATGGCTTTACAAATCAATTTTAATGGGCTTTATTTATAGATAATAATCTATTTACACAAATTTTTTTCAATCTTTTTTCACAGCAGCCGTGAGTTCTACAATTTTTTTGTGAAGTTGGTAGAAATTAGATAGTATCTAATACAGCCCATCTGTTTATCGTGTGCCTGTTACCAACACTTGTCAGTTCCCCGTGCAGTGCACTAGATGTAGCTGTGTTCTTTACAGTTATTACAACGGTTTTGTCTTCAGAATAAACTGTGATAATGATGAATACATTAGTCCACTGACGTGATGGGACTTTTAATCTTTTTCAATTTTATGATCGAGGAGCACGAGAAGGACCCCGTGTTACAACTCTTGGTTCCTTAAATGCAATCTTAAGACTATTTACCTATTTGTTTTTACAACTGACATAACCTATTGGCTTTGGCCAGGACACCGTCTGTTACCATTCCCTTTGAGTATTGGAACCCGCAAACCCTGCCCCGTGCAAGCACGCTTAATTTCTGCTGTCACAAGTGTGATTGATTTACCGTTAGCACACCACCAATCTCTTCTGCAGAAGCACTGACAATACTGCGCGTGCTGACATCATTCACTGAATGAAACCTACTAATCCTCCTTACCAGAAATTAGGTTTGGCCCTGTAAAGCATTCCAATAAATAAAGTTATTAAAACATTTCAATAAGTAAATTTACTAAAACGTACGTTTAACTAGGATGGTCTGATGCAGTTTTAAATGGCGAAGCCTAAATATGTTCTTTCGAGTGAATGAAGGCCTGGAACACCTGCGCAAAATTCATTTTGAAAAACTCGTGGCTAAACACTTTTTTGAGGATTTGGGAAAATGAGAACTCGTCGCATCGAGAAAACCACATTCCAGCCCCAAATCCATCTAGACTAAGAGTTCGCTAATTCACAGATTCCAGCACTGCGAAAAAGGCCAGACACGTCTTTCTCGAAATACCAAGTCAGAGAGGGCGAGCGAGAGACGGGGCTTTGCGACCAAGGCGGCCGGCTCCCCGCCGGAGCGCCTAACCTTGTGCCTGCCGCGGCGACCTTCTGCGGCAGCGGGGAGGGACCCCCACCTTTGTCCTTGCAGGTGGCTGCTGGTGGCAGGTACCTTGTTTTCTGGAGACCCAGCGGGTTGCGCCTGGGGTCGGGCGCACAGGCGTCCCGTCTGCCCTTCCACCTGCAACTGGGTCACGCGGGGGGAAGTTAGGAGAACGCGACGTACCCTCAAAAAAAAGCCCCAACAAACCAAACCCCCAAAAGAAACCAAACCGGGCCGGTCTTGCGCATCTCAGAATTTACATCTGAACTCACAAACATTTTTGATCATTGTAATGACTCTCTACACCCGCTGGAAACGGGAATAAGAACGCCCTTTCGTTAGCTCGGTATTGGAAAGCCCCAGGAAACCCTGTGCGTAGCCTACGTAAGCGAGTCACCTGGCTGAAATGGCGTTACTGGTGGAATAAGAAATGCTGAAAAGACCTACAGAACCGTGCTTTTGGTTTGCAAAGTGTTTGCGAGCGTCTAGGATGGGGATGATACCATGCAGGGTCCTCTTTTCTTTGCTGGGAGATGTAAGAGACTTCTCCATGGAGAGCAACTCTTGCGCGCCAGGAACAGCCCAGCTGCTTTGTCTTGCCTCACTTTGGGCAAAGGAGGGACAGCTCAGGTGACTTGCCCCGTCCGCTCTCACGATCCCAGGACTTGCCTCAAGTGTTTTGACCTATAGAAAGTTCCTAGACAACGGGACTCGCTTGCGTACGGAGGCACCGATCCCACCGGGTGCAAACACCCTCCTCACGGAGGACGGCGAATGGCGGCCGCAGCCTCCCCTGAACAGACCAGCTGAGGGGCTGCGGAACCTGTAAAGCAGCCTGCTTGGAGCGAAGCGGGTTAACGTCCTCCTTTTACCTGGGGAGGGGAAAACAGGTGCCTTAAAAGACAGATCCTTTCACTGCGGAGAAAGCAAACTTCTCGGTTAGCCTCAGCAGAAGGGGTAACCCCAAGTTCTGTTCTGTTTCCGCAAAATCTTTCCAGCACCTGATCAGCGCATCAGGCTGAGGACGTCTGTGCCATTAGTACATGCGCTAAATGAGGAGCTTAAAAAAAAATCATCCCCAAGTTGTCCTTCAGCACCGTGAAGTTAAAAAGAAGACATCTAAGAAGTGCTGGTGGTTTTCATTTTCCCACTTACTTTAAACAAACAAGCAAACGAAGTGTTAACACTTGCAAGTTCTCTTGGCAAGCGTGAAAGCAATATATTTGTAAGGAAAAGAGAGATGCTTAGTTTTGTAATGATACGAGCCGGAGGGAAATCACAAGTTATCTCACGATGCATGCGGGTATCACAAGAACTGACCGCACCGTCTCTGTTCTGGTTCGAAATGAATTAACTGTGGGTGGCACCGAGCAAGGGTGCAAATAGGGAACCGGTTTGGCAGAAAGTTGGCAAGAGGATCTGTAAAGTTCACCCTGTTCTCCTGCTTCTGTTCCTACCGCCGGGGTCAAAAATGCCACTGTTGTCAGCGACAGTCACTTAATGGCATGTGGCTGAAAAATAACGAACAGGACGAGCAGCCGCCCGTGTTCTGGTCTGGAGACCTGTCTGCCCGGGGACGTGCAGGACAGCGGAACTGGCGGTGTGAAGTGGGTAGGTTAAGTTACACCTGTTACTTTGCTTCTAGGGAGAATTAAGCTGAGTCTAATTAAAGCCTCTCTGAAGCCAGAACGTGAGGGCTCACACTGACGGAGGAGAGACCAAAGGGTGCGAAGATCCTCTGCACCAGAGGCTTTGCCCGCGGGCATGCCTTCACCCTACTGCAGCTAAAGTAGCTCTCCCAACACTGAATCACCTCGCGTTACACCGAGGGCCACACTAGCTGGAATTAGGGGTAATTACCAGGGACCCGCTGGCCGGCAGCCATTTGCCAGCCCGGAGTAACTCGTGCCCGAGCCCCGGGGCCACCTACGCCTGCGCGTTCGCGCCTACGCTTCCCTCAGCAGCTGCCCCGGGCTTGAGCTGAGAGCGGCTCCCCCACCTCTGCCTTCCGACCCGGGGGTCCAGGAGGCGAGAGAGGCCCACGTGCCGTACATCATCATGGCGTACAGACCCACGCCCGTCTCAGGATGACAACTAATTATGAAAAATGCGCAGACGTCTTAGCGGGGGCTTTGCAGAGCACCCCGGGCTCCTTCCCCTTGGAAGGGGATGCCACGCTGCCGACGCTGGCGCGTGGTGCCAAGCGACAGCTGAGCCCAACCCAAAACCTAGCTCGAATCGTTATTTTTCTCCACAACTGGAACTGAGCCTGAACTGCGATTTGGAAATTTTCTTGAAGTGCGAGTCGAACGAGCATCGGTCGCAGCTGAACACCATCCAGCGTGCAAGCAAAACCCCACGGCGCTCGGACCTCCTGCCGAGAGGGGAATTTAAATCACCGAAATCTGCGTGCCAGCTCGCCAGGAACAAGACATAAGGTGTGCGAGTTCACGTATTTGTTAAGCACGTCTCCCTGCCTTCCTCTTCAAAGCCTTTCCTGCCGCACTCTTCCGGATGGCGGGCACGTAAGACGCGTGACCTTGCGTGACTGCCTGCAGTCCTGCCCGGGGTCTGCCCGGCTCCTGTGGCAGGAATAGCCCGGCCGTTCCTCTTGACGGGGACATAACTTTCATCTTGCTCTACTGTGCTGTTGCTTGCAAAGCGCCTGGTGTTGCGGGGCATCACGCAAGACCCCGCGACCCCGGCCCCCGCTTGCTTGCGGCCTTGCCGGGCAGCCGCGGGGAGCTGTGCCTGCGGGCCAGCTCGGAGCGGGCAGGACTCGACCTGCCTCCCCGCTCCTGCCCCAGCCCCCCCGCCGGGGACGCTGGTGGCTCCCCAGAGGGACCCAGTTCTTCTTCGGGGATTTCCCCCCCCCCCCAGTGGAAGTGTTTTCCAGCAGGACAGGGCCACGCCGGGAGCAGCCTCTGATTTGCCCTGCGCTAGATGATGGACGTGAGCAGAAAAACGATGGTCCGAGAAGTCTTCCCTTTGCTATCGAAAGACCTTACCAGGAAAAAAAACCAAAACAACCCAGCAAACAAAAAACCAAAGAGAAAAAAAAGGGAAGATTGCCATCTGTGTTTGAGCCCCTAAACCATGCAAACCACAGCAAAAACAGCCTGTGACAGGGCTAATTAGGCCGGGGTCCTGGGAGCACACACCCACCTCAGCCTACAAAAAGCCCAAACCTTAACCGCGGGCGCAAAGAGCAAACACCGCGTGCGGCGGTGCGACCGCTGGGCGCGACGGCCGGGCTGGCCCCCCTGCAGCGACTGTCCCGGTGAGTCCCCCCCCTCCGCTACCCGTGTCTGTCTTTCCCACGCGGCAGCCTCCGTGCAAAGGAAACCAAATTACAAATGGCTTTTTTTTTTTTTTTTTTTTTAAATCGCCATTGAACTCGCCCAGTTACAATGATCTTTTCGATTGCAATTTAAGGGGGGTCTGATGGCTAAAAGGAAAAGAACATAAAAAGGCCCCTGGGGATGCGCAGCTCTGCACCCTTCAGCAGACGCTGCGATGCCGCTCTGGAAGCGGGTACCGGGGAGAAAGCAGCAGCTCGCTGCCTGCCTGCCCCGGCCACCGTCACCTCCGGGTCGTACCTGGCAGAGCTCAGCCTCGACAGCCGAATGTTGCGCTCCTGCGACGGGGACAAGGCCCTGCTCCTTCGCGATTTCAACTCGCTGCGGAGGTCCTGAAGTGCGGCGTCGCAGCAGGCGGCGGGCGGCAGGTCTGACACTGCGGCGTAGCTGGGAAGGATGAGTCACGCGCTTAGCGCAGCAATTCCCGAAACTGCGGTTTCCCCCCCCAAAATAAGCAAAAAGGGATCAAATTAATTTTGATGAATAAGCAGCCCCTCCTCTTCCCAAAGGACGAGCTGTTGCTTGTCAACTTTTAGTGTGCTGTGAAGTTCGCCGCAGAAAAAAATCGGGCGCTGGCTAGAACACCCGAAAGCTCATTGTCTCTAACCCCACATTATTGTTGTTATTAATATAAGCCGTAACAGCGCAGCAGTAACGGCAAAGCAAAACCCCAGCACGAGGCGGCCGCTGTGGTTAGCACGCTGCCTCCTCTGCGCCGCCGCTGAGGTCGTGACGCTTTGCTCCTCGGACTGGGACTCCTCGGTAGGCATCCAGCTCGCCCTTCGGCTCGCCCCGTATTTACCGTGGCGGGCGCGAGCCCGTCTGTGAGGAGGGGGCGGGGGCGGGTGCACCCTCGCTGCCTGCACCCAGCGGGGTCGGTCGCCCCTCCGGCCCGCTGCTGCGCCCACGGTGCTGCCTGGGCTGGAGCCAGACGGGGACGGGGACGGGGACGGGGATGGGGACGGGGACGGGGATGGGGACGGGGACAGGGAAAACCCCTCGGGGGGCTGTTGCGGCCAGAGGCCTTGCTGTATTGAACCACGGCTGGGAGAGAGGCATTTCCCGCTTGTTTCAGCAGACCTGTCCGACATCAGTTGTATATGCACGGCTATGACTGGTCTTACTTTCTACATCTTAGTATTTACATGTGGTATATCTGATCTGTAGGTATTATACGGGTGGTTCCTTTCCGTCTGCTTCCATGTTTTTACCGGCGTAAATTCTGCGCCATGCTGTAGCATTAGTATGCTTTGGCCATTCGCTTTCCTTGGATGTCTGCTTTGAAAGGAAGTCAAATAAAAATGTACTTTGAGTTTTGTGCATCAGAAATTCAGCCACCATGCACAGGGTACAGGTGGCACCGTTAAAAGCCAGGTACTAAATTTATAGCTGTACTTGAAACCCCAGGGACCAGCACAATTCTGCGTGGAGGTCTGTATCTTGGTAGAAAATTTAAAAACTAAGGGCACGTGTTTATGACTGGTTTTATTTCTTTGATCTATTTTTAAGCAAACACTCTGTACCTAGGCTCATGTTCTTTTATTGCAAAGATGTCGAGCTGCCAGCCTTGCTCCTAAATAATTCATATTCATTAAAGTTGCTTCGTGAAGATAAAAAAGATGGAAGGATTAGCCCCTAATCTGTGCTTTCTGAACACAATCGTTTCTAAGTAGTTCAAAACAACTGCACTAAATTTTTCTGACCGGATGCCGAAGCCCTGCAAATATTTGCTGCAAGCGTTCCCTTCGGCACGGAGAGCGGGCGAAGGGGTGAAAGGCAGATGGGGCCAGAGGGTGCCACGAACACGGAGACGGGGCTGCAAACACGCTCCCCATCCCTAAAAGTCGCCGCTGACGGTAAACTGGCTTTGCTGACGCTCTTGCTAACTCGGCTAACCCTAACGCAGGCTGGCGAGGCGAACCGCACGCTGCGCCAGCTCGTGCCCCGAATGATACCGGGGAAGGGGCTTTTGGTCATCGCCCCACGAGCAGCCGGAGGGAAGGCGGAGCGTGAACGGGGGCCGCTTCCCCGTGGGGAAGGTTCGGCTCCGGCCAGCGGCTGCTGTGGTGACAGGTTTGGCTCTGCGAGGCGATCTCCCGGTTGCCTGACCTGCTTCTGAAGGCACCGACGGCCGGAGGACAGATCTGTGCTGGCTGCAGGTCCTCGGTCGTGCCGACGGGACCTGCCTCGCCTTGTCCCCGGGCTTCATCCCCAGGCACTCACACAGGCAGGACGTGCCGAATGCTTCGAGTGCGTGACCCGCGTCGAGCCCACCAGGCTCAGCTGCCTTTTGTGATGGCAGACTGACTTGAAAAGCAATCTGCAGCAGGAAAAAACCCGGTATTTTCTTGTTTACTGGGGCATAATGATCTGCTTTGCAGGCCAGCAGCAATGAGCATCGCGCTTAAACTCACAGATAAGAAAGAGACGTTGCCAGCAGAGATTATCAGTCGCTGCAGAAGGTGCAAATATTTTAACCCTGTGAACTACTACTAAAGGCAGGTACTTTTCCTTGTTCGTTGCTAGACAATTTGAGACACACATTTCATTTATTCTCACGAATCTTTTGGAAGATACGGTGCTTTCAGATGAGTTTCTTTTTTAATGTGCGCACTGGGGAGTCTACACCTTATTAAAAATGAGATCGCAGTGACTCTAGTATGTCAAAGGACTGAATCAGCACAGCGCCATAGAGAAGCCGAACACCTAATGTAGGCTAAAAGTAAATTTGTAAAATGGAGGTAGCTAAATAATTCAAACCGGTGACGTCGATTTCTGTGTGGTTTGTTTGTCTCCTGGCCAGACTAGTTTTAAAGGGTTGAGGTTTTTACTAAAAGAAGAAGAAGAAGAAGAAGAAAAGAGTCACAGTTCTTTTTCAAAGCTGTTCCAAATCAGTTGTTTTCCCCCCATCTTTCCGCTCCAGGTTACGGAGCCTCCTTCAAGACGACATAAAGATCTGGCTGAAGATGGCAGCTGCAAGCGTAGTGAGTATACAGCGATGCTGCTGTGTAATCTCCATTTTTCTTTCCCCCCTCTTTGCCTCCGTCAGTTTTCTGCCTCTCTCTCGGCAACGGTGCCGTCCCACGGTAGCGGTAACGCAAAGCCGCCTTCCCCATCTCTTTCCAAGTTGGCGATTTTGCATTTTGTTACGTATTTGACGCTGCCAAGCCAACAGTGTTTTGAATGATCTGACAGAGATAATGCTCCCACCACCGGCCGTTTTAATAGCTGAAGTTGGCTGGAGGGGGTGAACTGCTCTTCTGTAAACAGCTTGTTACTCAGCGGGTCATTTTTATAAGCTTCTGCTGTGCCACACACTTCAAGCAGTCTGAAGCACGCTGTGTTTCGCTGCCAGCCTTTGCGCTTTCCGATCCAAAATGGAGTATGCTGGGGATCTTCCACTGCATCTGGTAGAGAGGGGCAAATCTATGCTTTACTGAGCCACCTCTCAACACAAATTTACCTGATGACCCATTGCAGGTCACCCAGCTTGGCAAGACCAGCCTGGATTACTACAGGAATGACAGCGCGGTGCTGTCCCTGGACGGAAACCCGGGGAACGACACAGACCTTGTGTGCGACAAGAGGCAGGTCAGGCAGTTCGCTCGAGCCTTCCTGCCCGTGTTTTTCTGGCTCATCTTCTCTGTGGGCACGGTGGGAAACGCCTTGGTCGTGCTCGTCTATTGCAAATACCGCTTCAGGAGGAGCGTGATGGATCGGTACCTGCTGCACCTGGCCCTTGCGGACCTGCTCCTCCTCCTCACCCTCCCCTTCTGGGCCAAGGCCGCCTCCGACGGCTGGATCTTCAGGAACTTCATGTGCAAAGTCGTCAACAGTATGTATAAGATCAACTTCTACGGCTGCAGCTTGTTTCTAACCTGCATCAGCTTTGACAGGTACATCACTATTGTCCAGGCGAGGAAAGCTAAAACTTCTAAGCGAAGGCGGCTCCTGCGCAGCAAACTCATGTGCTTGGCTGTCTGGCTGACATCCATGAGCCTGTGCGTCCCAGAAATCCTGTACAGCCAAAGCACGCGGGTGGGTGACGTAACAGTTTGCAAAATTACGTACCCGTCAAACATCAGCATGATCTTCAGAGTTACCGTCCTGGCCTTGAAAGTCACAATCGGCTTCTTCCTCCCGCTCCTTGTGATGGTTATTTGTTATGCCTTTATCATCAACACCCTCCTGCAAGCCAAAAGATCCCAAAAGCAGAAGTCGCTGAAGATCATCACCATGATCATCACCGCTTTCCTCCTCTCTCAGTTCCCGTACAATATTGTTTTGCTGGTCAAAGCCATCAACACCTACGCCAGGGTGGTGTACAGCTGTCAGGCTGCCGACCGGCTGGACATCGGGCTGCAGGTCACCCAGAGCATCGCCTTCCTCCACAGCTGCCTCAACCCCTTCCTCTACGTCTTTGCTGGGGAGCGGTTCAGGGCGGCGCTGGGCAGGATGGTGCAGAGCAGCGGCCGCTGCTGGAGCAGGGGCCAAGAGCAGTGCTCCTCCGCCGGCGACAGCCAGCAGCACAGCTCAAACTGGTCCTTCGCCATGCTGGGCGGGCGGCGGGTGAGAAGCTCCCTGACCCTCAGCACCCACTTGACCTCCTCCGTTACGCCCCCGCCTTGCCAAGTCCTCCTGTAAGTTAGCCCCCGCTCTCTCCCCTCCGGAGGAGCACCGGGCTCTTTGGAAACCGTCCCTATACCCCAACGACTGTCTCAGAGGAGCGGGGAAGGCTGGGGGCTCCTCGCGCGCCCCGTCCTCGCTGCGCGGGGCCCAAGCCGGGCTCGCTGGCTGAAAGGAAGAGAAACCTTTGGCGCAGGGCAGCAAAATGGAGCCGTACTGGTCGCAAGCAGAACTGACAGAGGATAAAAGCTGTCTCCGTGACAGCTGTAAATACCCGGCCCATCTGCGGCTCAGACCACAGCCTAAAATAACAAGCCTCGCGGGGAGGCGATGAGCCCAGCTACGGCACCGACAGAGGCAGATGCAGCGGGATGAACCGCCCGTCCCAGCCATCGGAAGCAGCAGGAGGGGGTTCAGCCTTCGTTTGCTGTCCAGCCAGCGTCTCCCACCGAGGTGGCCGGGCTCGGGAGCCCTGCCTGCACCGACACCACGTCCCCTCCGCTGTAAAGGAGGACAGCCTCTAGCTCCTGCGCTGCTGGTTTACTGCAGCAGTCAAAAGCTGCTGCCTGCGCCTGTGCAGACCGAAGCCCGTTTTGCTGCGCATGTTGTTCTTCTCGCAAAGCAAAGCTGATCATTTGTGCTCATAAAGTGGTCGTTACAAAACTGGATCTATCGTTCTCCTATATTTTAGCTTTGTGGTGGAAGGTGAAATCGGGTACAAGTTATTTGCTGCGGCTCCTGTTTTGATACTGGCATTTTGTGCGGTTCCCTGCATTGACAAATCGCACCTCGCAATAAAAATCCAAGGGCGTCCGAGACGCTGGCTCGTCTGTCCCGGAGACACTTGCCACGTGGTGCAAGGCTGTAGTAGACCAGAACGCAAAATCCAAACCCGTGGTTCGAAGAACCACCGGTTATGCGCTGATACCTTTGCTAATGGTTAGAAAACACACTTAGCCTGCGGCCAGCAAGCCAGAGAGTAATTAAGCGTCAAACCTAATGTTAATGAAATTTGGATTGAGACTTCAGGTTGGTGGAGGCAGGGGTTCCCAAAAGCCGTGTGCGGTAATGCAGCCCGCCACTTCCACAGGGCTTTCGGCGTGCCGGTGTTGGTGCCGCAACGGTGCCTGAGGCCGCAGGGCACGGCGCGGCCGTTCCCCCCTCCCTCGTCCCTTCCCAGGGACGTGGCGTCGCCTGTCCTGCCCGGCCGCGGCCTGCACCTCCCAGCCTTCAACCGCAAGTTGTAGTGCTCAGGGGGCTTTCTTTTCCATAATCGCATTCAGCCTGGTTTGCCTCCTGGTAATCATTTCTTGCAGGAACAAAGTATTTTCATTGTGCGTTAATCATTAAAGCGCGTCGATAAACACGAGCTTTCTGCAAGGTTTGGCGCTGCTTTTCTAGCTAATAGGGTGCATCTGAGCAGATAGGCTTCCAGTTTCATATACGTTTATTAGGATTTTAAAAAATTTTTTTACCTTTTCCTTAGGGAAAAAAATGGGGAAAGGCGTATGCATTTTTTACGTGTAAGAAGGGTTTGGGGGTTTTTGCGATTTGTGTTAAGCTCAGTGCGAACGGAAGCTGAAATTCTGTTAAATAAAGGCACGGCCACATACAGCGAGGGGACGAACCGGTTGTTTCTTGCCCACACGTCCTTCTCAGGCTTGGGTCCGTACGCACAACCTCCTTCCGACCCCTCCCGAAAAAAGGCCAAAGGAAAACTTTGCTAACAGGGTTTGCTTCACGTGTCTAACCCTTGGGGTGTGGAAGCCGCAGCGGAGGACCCCACAGGTGCCGGAGCGGGTTTAGGCTCCCGAGGCGAGGGGTGGGATGCGGTTTTGGGAGGGCGGGCAGGTTTCTGAGGGCGTGGGAGGAAGGAGCAGGCCGGGGCAGACGCTTCCCCACGGCAGCTGAGCCCCACCGCCCCTTCCCGGGGCTGAGGGTGCTCCCACCCAGAGGGTCCTCCTGGTCCCAGAAGAGCCCTCAAGTCGTACAAACAAACAAAAACAAACACAGAGTGCAATCCTTAGCTGCCGCCAACCTGCGGTCCTGCCCGGCGGCCTCAAGCTCCTCTTCCCCGCACAGCGTCCCACCGGCCCCGGGAACTTGGATTTCGGGGCCTTCTCAGAGAAGGTAAAACCTACTTCGCTCCACGCAACACGGTGGGAAATTTTCGTGCTCGGTCGGCGAGCGAAACTGTTGAGGGTGGTGAAACGGCGATGAACTTTCAGCAGTTCGGGGCGGCAGGGTCGGCCCTAGGTCACACACGTCCCGCTCTGAGTCAGGGTGCTCCCCGCCGCTTCGCCGGGGGATGAGCCCCCCCGCCCCCGGGCGGGTTTTCCCTCGTGGGGTCTGTCCCGCCGGGGCTGCCTGGGGTCCAGCAGCCACTGGTGGCTTCCCAGGCTGCCGGCGACCCCCGAACCGGCGGGGAAGCTGCTTCCCTGCAGCCCCCTCCGGCTGCAGCCTCGTCCCCGGTGGGTTCCCTTGGCGCGGGCCACCACGCAGCAGGGACTCAGCCGTGGAGGTGTTTGCTGCCATCACCCCCTCTCCCGTCGGCCGGGGGCCTCTGTCTGCCGGCAGCACAGCTCCTTGTGCCCAAGCCCTCCCGGGGCTCCTCTGTCCCTCTGCCCTGCGGTTTTAGCTGGATTTATCCCACCGAAATCCCTCTCGTGCCTCCCTAGGGTGTCCCCAGCCTTCAGCTGATGCTCTCTCCCGGGAGGGGAGGTTTCCCCGCAGGCGAGGGGTATTGCCTGCCCTGCCCCACGGCCCCTCGCACCTCCCCTGGGACGCTGCCTGCGCCTTACCCGCAGCTCCAGCAGGACAGTCACTGAGCAGCTGTTGGAGGCCACAGCTCCCCTCCCCTCTCTTTAAGGCCATTTTTTTCCCCCCCGATACTCCCAGGTTTGGGTTGCAGTCTCCTCTGCTGTCCCTTTTCTTTGAACGGAGCAGCTTGGCTCATCTCTGCCCTGAGCGTTGCATCGTCACCCTGAGCCCCTTCGTTTCGACTCCTAGTCCCCATCTCAGACCTCTGAGAGCCAGAAGTGTGGCCAGGACCCCAGATTTCGCCCAGGCGGGAGCCAGGCCGGACCTGCCCGCCGGCCTAACACAGCCCAACTACGCAAAGGCCGGGAGCCGCGCCGCAGCGGGGCCGGCCATGGCAGCAGCTTCAGGCCGTCATCGGTTCGCCGTGGTGAAGGGCTCAGAGGTAGCCGCGACGGCGGTGCAGGCAGTCACGTAGCACGGCAGCAGCCTGCTTGTGGTACAAGGAGAGGAAGCTGGGAGGGCCGATGAGAAACTTTGACTCTCCGCAGGCAGACGCACCCAACTGATGCCTGCTCCCGCCTGAGAGAGAGAGACAGGCTTTACAGAAGCACCTCTTCCGGAGAGCAGAAAAACGACGGAAAGTGGTGCTGCAAGAATCTCTGAAGTCACAGAAGATAAAGTAGCCCAAAACCAGAACCATCGATCTGAGTTCGGTGTGTGCAACCCCACCGTTTCCAAGTATGATCTGGATCAACTATCCATCATTTAACTGACCAGACACCGTAGTCCCAGCACCCCCCAAGCGCTGCTTATTTTTGACAAGCCTCCTGGGCCGTACTTGTTTGGAAACCTTCTATTTGGACTTCAGAGCGTCCCTGTGACATTTCAAGGGCTAACGGAGAGGATACCGCTGTCTTGTGGCAGCTTCACGCAGTCCCCCCAGCAGAACGTCGTACCGGGTGTGCCAAGGCCAGTTCTTGGGGCACAGGCCACGGAACAGGTGGGTTAAGACCCTGCGTGCGGCAGCACGAGGGCCGGGAGAGCCTTGCCCCCGGCACCGAAGAAGGGAGGCGGTACCCTCCGGTATGCTTAAACACGGATTACTGGAGATGGACACAAAGGCTTTCAACAGCGGAAGCCTCCCCTGCGGAGCTGTTGCACGGCAAGGTACGGTCCCTTACACCTGTACCGCAGGTCAGGCTTCCCTGGAGACTCTGTCTCCAGCGCGGGGACGGGAAGCGTCGCAGCCTCCACCCCAGCAGGAAACTCCCGTGAGGAAACGGAACTCACCGGTAAAAGCAGCGATGACTGGCCCGTTGTCCTCCTGACCCCATTCGGACGGCCGCAGCAGCGTAGCGGAGCCTAGGCGTTTACCAAAGGCGAAGGCGACAGGTGAAGAGGGCCTGCGACTCACACAGCGCTTCTTTCCCTCCCACAGCCACGCAGCGGAACCCAGGCGTACAGACCCGGCCAGCACCGGGGGGAACCAGGCGGGAGCCCCGGGCCGAAGGACAGCGCCGCTCGGTGTGGCGGACGACAGCGAGCGAAACTGCTGTCCCTGGGGCTGCGTTGCTTTTACCTCCGAGGGGAAGCAAAGGGGGACGAAGGCGTTTCTCAGCCACGGGCTCTGCCCTTGCCGGGGGAGGCCCGGCTGCTCCGAGCCACCAGGACAGGGCGATACCTCCTCTAGCTCGGGGACCGGCTCGCTTAGTACTTATTTAAGGATCTCCGCTGTTGCTCTGTTGGACTGCACAGACGTGGCCTTTCGCCACCGCTATGACAAACTCTTTTCTGTTTTCCTTATTTTGTAGAATTTTCTCCTGCTTAGGAGTAGATCATACAGTCACCTGATTTATCTTCCAGACAAAGCTTTCTCTACGAGGCAGAAAAGCGACACACATTCTCAATGATACAGAATTTTATTTTTTTAATTCCTGAGGTTAAAAAAGGGAGAAAAAAGCATCAAGAAACGTTCCAGTACACAACCGTCTACATCTCTGTAACTGTACCAGACGCTGGTATACAAAAATCTCTTTTTCCCCTATCTGGAGCGTGAAGTTTGATGTGAACGGGGTTTGCAATTCTTTGGCAGTTAAGGCCAAAAGATGCTTCTGAAGAAGTTACAATCTTGGTGATTGAGCATAATTAAAACTGTAGTGCAATTTCAATTTTAAAAAAGGAGCAAAGTCGGGCTTTTGTAGCTTTGCTATTTTGTAACGTGGTACACTCTTGTGCAATACATCTCAGTGATTTTTCATAAAGCAACATCGAGGAACGCTGAGTAAAGGAACACTGTCATTTTCTTAAAGCAACTACGTTCTTGCCTTCGCATAAACCTCTGCATAACAAAAAAAATATTACCTTCCGTTGTTCCAGCACCCAGGAAAAACACCCAAGTGCTTATACTGATACTCGCTTTGTCCCGTGAGCGTGACATCCCCTTAAATTAGTTTCATGATCGATTTTAAATATTTGTTTTATTTTAATTGCATTGCTGCAGATAATAAAAGGCCCAATTCAACAAATCACCTGAGTACCTGTAAACAGATTTATCAGCGTCCCTGGCACAGCTCACATGAACAAGTGCTTTATGAATGGAGGTACAAGGGGCTTGAACGAAATGATCTCTTGCACAAACCTACACTTGTGCCAAGTCCTGTATTGGGTTCCCGTGGCCCTAGTAATAAACTGTCTGGGACACGCAAAGAACAGGTCGGTCCTAATGGCAGGTTCTTTACTGTCTTCTCCGCACAGCCTCTGAGGTGCACAAGACTCCAGGATGGGATTCCTGTTCTTCAACAGTTGATTTGAACAGCTGCACTCCTGTACCTTACCAGTTTGATTACTTCCTCTTTTGAAACTTTTTCTCCTTCTTCAATACTCTCCTAGGTTAGAAGCAAACCTTTTCTTTTCTACAGGTCCTGGGCCCCCACTCTCAGTCCTCTTTCAGAGAGCAAAACAGCCACGAAACCACTCTCATGGGGCAGGAAAACTTGAAGAAAAGGCACCGTTAAGACTCAAATGCTAAATAAAAACAACCCAGTGTTTTTACTCCCCTCCTCCCAAACATACGCGTCAGCCAGCCTCAGGACTGCCTACATGAAAGGCTGGCAGGGAAACATCTGGCTTACTAGATGGAGCCAATTACTTTAAGAGTTACATAAACAGTGGCTTAAAAACATTTGCCACAGGGTGAAAAAATGTTAAGAACTGGGATGCAGAGAGGAAATCCGGAGGCAAGACTGTCAAATAATTTTGAATGGAGATATTTCAAACACTTCCGAGCACAGCTGTCATATTTTGGCCTAAGATACTCGACAGTGTCCCTTTACCTTACATTTGGCATTTTAAGAAAGATATCCTAGTAAGATTAGTACTCTAACTAAAACAACAGCAAAATGCTTTTAAAAACCACACCTAAAAGCTTAAAGGAAAACTACAGCAGGCTTCAGTAACAGCTCAGTGAAAGTGCATAGCATTTGGTACACAGTACTCTGTTTGTAAGCAATAAATAATCTCTTCTTGCCTAATTAAATACAAAACATAGCTTCAACACTGAAATACGCCCCAAGTCATGAACTGACCCGTGCGCCCACTTCAGTCTCTTGTCCATCTCATTGTCACGCACACGGCCAGGTAAGGGTTTGACTGCACTGCAGGCTGTTCCCCCAGGAGGGGGAAGGAACCAGCTTGCACCTTCCACTGACCCCTCTTCTCTCTGCCCGACAGAGGCTGGCGAGCACACCACCGACACCGGGAAAAGGCGTCGGAAGGGAAAGGAAAGCTACCGCGGAGCCAGACATCCTAGCTGAAAAGGCCACCTGACTTCAGCTTGACGCCACCCAGGGAGCAATTTGCCCTGTTAGAAGGCCCTGTAGGCGCAACCTAAAATCCAGGTGCTCCATGAAGGGTAGTCATTCTTTCACAATCTTCTTCAAGATCACTGTATTTATACAGTGTTAACAACTGGAATGAATGATTAGCAACCTTTAGCTTTATCTGCAGTATTCTTTTCTTTCCCGCAATGAGAAATTTCCCTCCACCTCAGCTGCTACTATGTAAATGTCACTTGTCTTGTGATCTCCCATCTTTTAAACAACCTGCCTTTTGCTGCAGCAGGAGATCCCCTACGGGTAATGGACTGGACCAGCAACACGTAAACACCGCTGGACTCTCCCGACTTGCTTCCCTTGTCGAGCTGACCCCTCCAATTCCCTGCCCTTGTGTTTACAAGTTTGTCCCTGTGCTTTCTTTCCCCTCCCCTAAGTCATTTGCTTCAGCTTGTGCTTGCCCTTTTTTCTTCCTTCCCCTCATGTTTTATTTTCTGCCTCCCACCGTGAGCCCTCTATACCAGCTACAGCTGCCACCAAGAGTCTACAGGGCTCCTTGGCAGGCTGAGCTGGTCTGCTACCGACCGCTGCGCTGACACCTTCCAGGTCCGAGGTCTCCTGGGGAGAACAGTAACATGAGAAGTCAGACACACCTCAAATGAGGAGGAGGGCCGGTTGGGAGAAAGAGCTTTTCTCCTTTCTCCTCCCAAAATGTTTTGCCTTTCCATCAGAAGACGGGAATCTTTAAGAGAAAAATCTGCTTTCAGGTATTTTGAGAAAAAGCTGAAATTCTATATAGAAAGCAGACGGTTTGCATGGAAATTCTGTACAAACGAGAACCCAGTCTTTCTTAAAAGGCAGTGTTTAAAGCCAGCTCCGTCCCCACATCCGAGATGGAAAGCTAGCAGCTGGCTAGGGCAACCGCAAGGGTTAGGAAAGGGACAGAACACACTGCCACCGGGTGCAGAGCTCATCAGGGCTGGATATGCACTCGGTTTTGGATGGACTTTTTCAGACCAATTCAAACATTACTGCTGCCTTCCACGTGGTCTGAGAGAGCGAGAGAGACGGCCGACCTCCTCAGAAACCGCGCTTTCCTGTGAATGCTGATGACAAAGGTGCTAAAGCAGGAAAAAGGAATGCTACTCTTCCTAATATCAGACAGGGAGCGGTACTTCATTCTGCAAATGATACTCCTGCTTCTGCCGCCAGTACTCGCCACCAGAGCTGGTTTCAGCGGACCAGCTTACAGAGTACGGCGAGCAAAAGTGAAAGGAGCTGCTGCTTCGTGTTGCACTGTATGGTAACTGGTATCCAGTACCAAAGCATTTGTAAAAGCCAGTTAAGACTTACCAAATCTTAGCCCAAAATGTAAAAAACCCCTAGGTTTGCTGTTGATAAAACTTGGAAAAGATAAAAAATTCTAGATGGATTACAATATATGCCTGTGAAGATGGAAGTATTGCATAGTTGTTGTTCTGACTGTAAGAGCGTTAGAGCAGAACAGAAATGGTTATGCTTACTCCTCAGTAAAGAGGTAAAAAAAATATCCATTTTTCTTTAAATTTCCTTTTGAAGGATATTTTCGGAAGAAAAGTAATTCAACTTTCAGTAGAGAGTTTCAGTTTGCATTTAGACACCCCCACACTTACTTTTCTCCCCACTGAAGAAAATTTGGTTGGAGCATTATTTGACCTGTTAAATCAAACAACATGGCTTTCGAGCAATCTGTACATAGTACAGAACCATTAGTGTTCCTAAAAAGGCTTCCGTTTTTTAGTGTATACATGTTCTCTAAGTGCATTATGGCTATTGCATAGTTTCAAAGTTTTCAAACACAGTGGTAATCATGATGCTTACATGTACATAAATAACAGCATTTCTTAAAAATTTCATTAAAAATAACACAGTATATTCAAGGCTATGGAAAATCACTTCCATCATAGATGACAGGTCGCTCAACAGCCAAGTGATAAAACACTCTTTTTGAGATAAACCTGCCAAGAAACAAGAGAGAGCGAGATGATCACGTCAGCTGAAGTCAGCTACCCAGGAAACCTTAAAAGTGTATTCAATCTTTCAGTTTATACTCAGGCAAAAACCCCACTGGTGTTAAAAAGCAGTACGCCCACACAAGGGCTGTCAGGTCTGCTGCGAATAAGATGACGATCCTGACTAAACTGGCTTGGTAAGAGTCACAAATGACTTGCTTGCTTCTTTTTACCTTCTCAGAGGCTGAGACAGAAAAGTGGAATTCTGCTACAGAAGGAACAAAAAAACCCAAGAAGAACCAGAACCAAAGCTCAGGCAGAAGATCTTTGGGCAAGCCGGGACCAGTTTCTCATACTTACTTCTGAATGACAGAATAATGGTACATCTGATCAGTTCCACCATCTGTAAAACCAAGCTTGTTTCACCTTTTACACTCACCTAGAGAATGTGTTGTCAAATATCAGCGTGTAGATTCCAGAGTTTCTGACTTTAACCTGTCCTTTGATAGTTTCCTTATGAGAGTTACAGCGGGTCATAGGAATAAGAACCTGGAATCCAATAAAAATCAAAATGAAACTTGCTATTTGCCCTATAAATTGACATCTGCCTTCAGAAAAATATTTAGACTTGAGCCATCCTGAGACTCCCGAAGTGAGTATGTGCCTGCAAAACTATTTATTTTCACTGATTAGCATTAAAACTTCACCCAAACTGAAGTCTCACAGTGAGACATCTGTTTTCCTTTGACAATCTCTTTACAGCATTAAGCTATGGCTATAAATCTCTGCTTTAGAGATAGAATCAAATCCTGATCTTTTTAATATTAATCTAAGCAAGTTTAATAACATCAGCAGTGCCACATTAAATCTACACAAATATATCCAAGAGCACAATTTAGCTAAGTATGTCTTTTAATATATGCTTTTATAATCCCTGTATTAAAAAACAAGCTGTCTCAGCAAATAATTGTTTATCTAAGTTCACAGCAAAACTGTGTGCAACCATCCATCTTGCTGAAAACCCTAGCAGAGGCAGTTGTCAGAAGAGCAGCTGACGTAGATCAAGGACAACCCTATAAAACCCAAAGTTCCATCAAATAGATAGATCAAACCGGCAGCAACATCCACTCTTCATTTGGCCTTCAGCTGAAGAAAAAAGGAGATTTCACGGGTTGTTAGTTACCCCGGGGTGAATTAACACACGCTAAACAAATGTCTTATTCCCCCAGCGAAATCACAACCTGAGGGCTCCCCCTACCACCTGCTGGTTAAACCAGCGGCTGCCTTGTCTTCTGTTAAAACTGCGATGACCTGCGTAACACAGATTCACTTCATCCATAGTACTCATGAAATACGGACAGCGCATGTACCTCGGGCACTGGCAATGTGATTTCACACACCATCAAGGCACTTAAATATACGCTTCGCTGTAAGAAATGCAGGTAACCCACCCGATCAATGTATCTGTCTCCTTGTGGCCCCTGCTTAAGAGCTGGGCAAGACCAGCCCAGATCCGCTTACAAATTAAGTAATATTGAGGAGGGGAAAAAAGAAGACTTTTGCAGGCTTGGACTTTTAGTTTTGGTTAATAATAGCGGGTGAATTTCAGATGTGACCAGTAGAAGCTACAGTGCTTTTCAACTCAGCTTTTGCAGGCAACGTTAAATAATTCAAGATGTAGCTCTGCCTTCAGGAGAACTGTAGCTTACTTGGAGAAACAAGTCCTTAATGCAATAGCAACTGGCGCTCTTGTGGGGACCTTCTAGCTACACTCGCTGATCCCTCTAGGCAGCTGGTTGTACTGTACTACAATCTCTAAGGCAGTAAAGAAACAAAGGCCTTACTTTGCACTGATCCAGTGGTGTGTCTTCTGATTCTTGGTAGACGACGCTGAAGGATATGCTTTTAGGGTCCGATGAAAAGATCCAGCTAATTGTTAGCCCCATCTCTGTAACGGTGATGGGAATGATACTGTAGGTGCTGGATTTAATGAACAGCTCTCTGTTACTTTCCCCAAAATTTAAGATCTCTTCCACTGTAAGGGGTAATTTGATCCTGCGAGGGAGAAAAATACTTGAGGAGAACCGATGTAATTACTCAGACAGAAACAATAATCATTGCTTTTTATTTTCCATCCATTTGAGGCAGACTCCACAGCAATTTTGGAACAGGTCCACAAGATGTGGGAAAATTCAGCCTTGGATGAAAGCACGAGCTACAGATAAGACGACTGATACCAAGCACTTTCACTGCTCTGGCAAATGGGGATGTTATTCACTTACCTATTTCATTTCGACTAGACAGACTAGTGCTTGAATAAAGCTTTTTTTGAGAGTTCTTATGATTAAAAAAAGAGTCTGCTGCCCTCTACTGTTCTTTTTAAACAAAACAGTCACCTAATTTACTCGCCTTTCTAGGTATCAGTTGTACGGGAAACGGGAATCAGCAGTACAGAGCGGAGAGACGGGTAGAATGTGAACAGCAGCTCTGTCTAGATCCTCGGAAGCACCTAATGCTACAGCTTGGTCTGTTTTACCCAAGCAAGCTGCATAAAAGCTGACTCAAAGTACTTCCAATTAAAAAGGAAGTTCTTGGCACCCAGACGATCCCCAGTCATGAAGCACTGTATTAGCCTGCGCCATTCTGGTATCTATTTCAGACCGCAAACAGTGAGGGCCTTAAACAGGAGACTGCTGCTTGCTTTCTTCAGGGGAAACTTGTCATTTCGAAGAGCTGTGGCTCTCACCTACGTTACCTTAACTAAAACTCATCTAACACATCACTCTTCAGGCCAAATAAATTGTTTTCAGATCAATGAGCTCAAGCAAATCACAGTACTGTGATTTGTTTGTCGGTAGCTATCAAAACCCAACACATTCACCAGAAGGTATCACAGAGTCACCATGATGATTTGCTATTCTAGAGTAAGGAGGAGTTCAGTTTCCACCCATGACTATACAGTGGTTAGGGATCACAGCTGATTTAGCGTGGTAACTATTGTACTCCAGCCAGAGAGGAAGCTGGTAAGTTTTGCTTACCTTCTTACTTTTTCCTCTTAGCTGAGGAAACTGCTGGGGTGTCTCAGGTGATCTTGGATTTTAATAAACTAACAATCACTCTTGGTTTTGCCCTACAGCCCAGCTATGATTTTAGTTACTGCTTCATTTACCTGGTTCTCTAAACAGCCGCAACAAGGTTGAAACATGGACTAATTTATGTCCCTGCAGTCAAAAGTTTAAAACTTTCCCCATAACTAAGCCAAAATTTCAAAGCTAGACTTAAGGGGAGTGTGAGCAAAGGGGAATTTCTCCAAGTCACGGGCATTTTCATATGTTAGACTCCCTCCTTGGCTGTGCGAGTGACACGCTGTATCGCTACTGCACATAACTATTAATTTCTGAGCAGGATACATGCAGAGAATTCTGCACACACAGTTCACAGAGGTTGAGCAGAGGCTCAGCTGAACATAGAATCACAGAACGGTTTGGGTTGGAAGGGACCTTAAAGATCACCCAGTTCCAACCCCCCTGCCGTGGGCAGGGACGCCTTCCGCCGGACCAGGTTGCTCAGAGCCCCGTCCGACCTGGCCTTGGGCACGTCCAGGGATGGGGCATCTGCAACTTCTCTACAACATTTTATGCTATGGCATATATCAACCAGAGCAGACAAGATAGTTCCTGTGAGGCCACCAACAGACACGTGCTCCAAAAGGCCACGAACTCCCTTCCTGCGACAAGGGTCCAACTAGCACTGCACTCCCCGACTTGCCCTTGCAGTTTCTTCCAGAGACTACTAGAACTACACAGCCTTCTCTCTAAGCCCCCTTCCTGTTCACAGCACCTCCTGCAATAAGAATAGGAAGGAGGGTTTTCTGATGTGATGTGGACCCAAATCTTTCCTTCTTATTCCCCACCTGGTCTAAAGTTTTGTAGGACTGAAGAGGGAGGACCTGGCTCATTGCTGCTGCTCTGCGTAGTTGAGTTATACCCTTGCTCCTCCTCAGCCCAAATTCTACTGTGCGACACAAGCGATCAGCTCTTCCAGAAGTCCGTAAGACTTTTGCTCACGTAGCTGATATCTGAGCTCAGCCTTTATTCTTTCAGCCTGGTAGTAATGAAACTGTTCTGCTTACATGATTTCTCCTGACTTCAGCAAGCATATCTCGGCATCTTGAGCAACTTGCCACTCTTCCGATTCATCCAAGGTTGAAGAATTACATGTGCTGTTTCTAAGACAAGGAAAAAAAAGAAATCTATGATTTTCTGAGTAGTATGTGGTCAAATACCATCTGCATGCTGATGCCTTCCTAAAACGGAAACTTTCTGATAGTCATGATGCCAAATTCTAGAATTATTATTTTACACATTCTAGCGACAAAACTGTCTGGGCAAAACTGCAGCCCTGTTCTGCTAAGCACTGTGCACAAATGTAAAACTATTCCTGTCCCGGTTTCCTGAGCTAAGAAGAATACATACATCCGGAACATCTCTTCTACAGTCTTAAGATAAATTCCCTATTGAGACACTGCCAGGTTTTAAAGATTCCCTGGCAGGTGGAAATCTTGATTGAGGGCAGACACAAGCAAAACAGTCTGGACTTGTCCCTTAAACAAAGCTTGTGCAGGGGTATGTCATTTGCCCTGGCTTTAATCTGTGAGGTGTTTTACAAACATATTACCCATTTCCTTACTCTGACAATGGTACACAAAACTTTTTATCGCTGTAGAATCACTACCGTTTATCTTCTTTTCATACAAGAAATACTGGATGATTCAAACACAAATACACCAAAGAAAGTGTTAGGGGATGACGAAGCAGGATGCCTCCTCCCCACCACGATGCGTCCCGGAGAGGAGAGGAAGTAGATGGAAGAACCTGCCATCCACTCCTTACCTCAGAAAGGGTGCATGCTCTGGGTGAACACTGGAGTAGCACCAGCTATGAGTTACAGGGCTGGGACACAGAGAGAAGAGTGAGTTTGAGAGTCAGTAAACAAATGCTGATAGTTTCCAAGTAAGTTAGAGCTTCTCTGCCTCTCAGCTGGTCGATAATTGAGACAATTAGGCTGTCATTCCCAGAAAAAATGCCAAGGATTCTTAAATACAGGGAGCCAACTGGTTAGTTCCTTTCAAAACCCAGTGGAATCTAATATCATCTAACATCACTTATATGTGCTTTTGAACCACCAAGTGTAATCACGTAGCAAGGGCATAATTGCCACACATTCTGTAGACCAGTTCTCAAAACCAATGCATAGTTCAGCATTTTCTTTAAAATCCTACAAGACCTTGCTCTACAAGCAGCACTGATGAATACAAAAGCAGGAGAAAACATCTCCAGGTAACAGCACCTTCAGCTGGTCATTAGCAGCATCTGAATGTACTGTATCAGCACGTGCAACCACGTCCGAGTTTAGTGGGGTGACACTGTTGGCTGGAAACAGGAAGAATTTACTGTTATGATGGCAAATTAAACTGCGCCCACCGTCTACGTTTCCTGAACTCATAAAGCACTGTAAGCTGTTGAATTCATGTTCTTTTATTCCTGTAGCCTCTTGGGTAACTTTTGACTTCTTCAGTCATACCACTACTGTTAATACTCTAAGGAGAGAGCTGTGACCTGCAGGGAAGACTCAAACCTGTGACTAAGTGCCAAAACCTGAGCTGTAACCAAACACTACCTGCTGACTGAAGTGGAGCGATGACACAGTACATGTTGGTCCATAAAGGTTAATAAAACATCCACGCGAATACTTAGCAAGTGATACAAATAATTTAACTGTTAACTATCTTTATACAACTAGGTAAGAAAACTGATTCTGAAAAAAACCCTAGAAAACTAAACTACAGCTTGTAAACCTATACATATATTTTGCTTGTACAGTGGTAACAGCAACAGACTTCATGCTGTGATCCACAGAACTCTCCCTTCCCACCACAAAAGGTACACAGCCTTAATTTCACAGCCTTGAATTCACACAGACCGAGAGAACTACAAGACTACAGGCTTCCCAGAAGTGCCAAACTCCGCGATTTATTATGCAATGCCATTAAAGTTCCTTATTTAAGCCACTAATTTCTCCTGTCTTTTGGGACCCTGAAATGTGGGTTAAATCCCAGGACCAAGACATTTTCCACATTCTCCTCCAACACGTGATTCTCCTTATTCCTGCTGCCGCAACCTAGCACATGGCTAGGTGGTTAGCTTGCCACTTGGCTGCTCTAACCAATAAATTCACCGCACCTACTCACTATAGGCTAAGGGGACGCTAAGTCTCCCACTTCGTCTTTTAAACCCCGGTGCACTACAATCACAAAGCAAATCCTCCTTCTCTTTATGATATCCCATTGAGTCCAGCGGTCTAAACTGAAGTCTGGTAGCCTACGGGGAAAACGTAAGAACCACAGTCTCACAATCTAAACGGAGCTCTTGTCCCGCCGACAGGAGAATTGATTCCTGCATGACCTATTCACTCTAGGTGGCAGCATTAAGGACGATCGGCAGCTTGCCAGGTCCCCAGCTTATGAATATGCACCCTCTGGTGTATCTATCTACGAAAACAGTCTGGACAGTTTCTCTTCTTTTCCTTTTAGAAGTGAAATGAAGCGGGGCTGAAAAGCAGGAAGAACTGAAGCATGGAAAAGGCACTACAGCAAGAAGAGAACAGCTCTGGTTCAGCAAATCCTTGAGACACAGCTTGTTGGAGGCTGGTGGAACATTTTTAAGTATTACTGTTCTTATGCTCTTCCTCAGGCATCTGCTGTTGGTCACTGTCCCTCAGTTGGATGGTCCGGTCCAGTGTGCCTGTTCTTATACGTGGAAAGCATTTCTTACAAATGATACTAAAAATACTGTGACCAACGTAATGAATGGCTTTGGGAGTTAGAGATAAGAAGTCCCTTCCAGAATTAAAACCTGAAGAAAGCTGGCTTAACTCTGCCCTTGACAATTTTCTGCTTTCGTAAACACCTGAGCTCTGGCAGTTGTAGCTACGCATCCGAGGTGTTGGCTTCATGTGGCTGAGCAGTGAAATCCCATAAGCCATCTGCCTGTCAGCAGTGCAATGATTTCTGGAGAGAACTTCAGTCGCCCAGGACCAGAACTTTACCGAACTGTGTGAAAGCCAGAAAGCTGAAACGGAGAGTGGAGGTCGTAGAGCCCCTAACAGCTCCTTAGCCCAGCAAGCGCCTCTGCAAATGTCTCTAATGGCAAGAAGCAACTGAAGGTGTTATGCTGTTACCTAGCAGGTCAGACCCATCCCAGGCACCCTAACTTAGTTATCAGCCTTCCTCTCCATCCCAACAAAGAGAAAGAGAAAAAGGAAGCGGATGGTGAAGGATCAGAAGAAAGGATGCACAGGCAGCCCTTGGCACAGGCAAGACGAGAGGCATGATTTGGGACGGAGTGTGGGGGATAGAGAGCTCGCTGTGTTCTGAAGAGGTGCGAGACTGTATCTTGCATGAAGGAGTGTGTATGGGTGGGGAGGGAGTGGAAAGGTCACGGCCAAACCCTGACGTATGTATGGATGGAAAGGCATCACGCAGACAGCTGACCAAAAAAAAAAAAAAGGACGGACATGAAGATCCACCACTATGTGCTGTGGATGACCTGCATGTTGGTACATCGGAAAGCCCAGCCATTTCTCAAAAAAAACGTACAATTTAACTATGCTACATCCTGTATGAAAAAAAACAAACAACAAAACCCGAAAGGGCTCCCCTGCTTTAAAACTGGTTACTCTTTATCTGTAAGACCAGAGGCAACTGGCGCACACGGAGAAAGCAAGCTAGGGAAACAATCACGACAAACGGATACCTCTGTGCTCCAAGAGACAACATGCAAAATCTTGTGAGATTTTTTTTAGTACTGTGATATGAAGGAGGTTTGACAAAGGCTCTGAGATGAAGACAGCTTTCAGCCGTCAGTCAAATGCTGCATTTGCAAGAGGTTGAGATAACAGGTTTCAAAATCAGCAATTTGGGATTACCAGGGTGCTTTCAAGTCCCTCCCCAGCAGGAGGCAGCAAACAGACGACGATGGGAATCAACACTAGAAATACTGGCCAGCCGCTGCCCCAAAGAGCCCAAATACGGCAGAGTCCGTAGCTCACCAAGGTTACAGCCAGCTCTACGGGCAACCCCAGCTTTCTTCAGTTGTGAGGTACCTGCTCCCGAAAACGAGCTGGTTTTTTTTTTTTCCTTAGATACCTTTGAATTTTCTCCTCGCACAGTTCTTTAGAGGCTATCACCGGGAAACTGAGGCAGAATTACAGGAGAGGAACAGCAGAGGCAGTTTCTGGCTCGGGTTCACAGCAGCAGGAGCCCCAGGCCGGTTCAGCAGAGCTGCTGCCCGGCCCGCAGCGCCCAGCCTGCGGCCCCGCAGAGGCTGCTCCATCCCAGAGCCTGCAGGTTCCCAGCGGCCGGTGCGGTTTCTGCACACTCGGGGCTTCACAACTACACCATCAGACGTTCTTCAGACTGACCCGTCCAGGAGCAACGGCGAGCCTCTCAGCCCTCTCCCCGAGAGAAACTCACACAGCCCACCCCTGTTTTTACCGTAATTCCTCGGTTACAGCGATAATTCAGTCATGCTGGAATAGGTACACCACAGGCAAACCGAGGAAGGCCGTCCAGTCTTGCAGAGCTATACGTACGCAGACACGCGGAGCAGCAGCCCTCACCATCCTGTGCTGGAGAGGGCTGCTCTGAGCAGGCCGTCCGACGGTATTTTATGGACACACACTTTATGAAACAGAGGGGGAAACCGGTCAAATTACAGTCAGGCTAGCAAGCTGAAATAAAGTACCTCTGAGTTTCTTTTGATCCCGACTGCATGACAAAGGGTTGAACGCCGCTGATCCTGCAGTCGTCTTTGACAAAGAGTTTGTTCGAAGTTACACAGAAGTGCTCCTGGGCTTCCTCGTGTATGGATAAGGGCAAAGGGATGCGGGGAGGGTACCGGTCTCCACGGGAAGGCCATCCCTGCCCATGCAGTCTGAGAAGGGAGCACCGCTGGCGACTGAAGGAGCAGCAGCTGCAGGGAGGTCACCGAGAACTAGGCTGACAGAGGAGCTCAGAGGAGCTCTCCGTAAGCGCAGGATTAAGACCTTTCAAAAGTGACTGAACACTTTCTGGGTTTAAGAAATTTAAATGGGCCTCGCTGGCAGAAACGGCCAATTGCTGGCCCTCTGCAACACGGTGGGAACTTCTATCTCAAGGCAGACATTCGCACCGGTTTAGGGTACATACGCTACCACATAGCTTAGCCACTGCTTTATCATCCTCATACCCTATTCTGCGTCGGAAAACAACTGCTAAAGGCAGGTGGCTGTTGCAGCCTATTGTTCCCCTGTTTGACAGGGGAGAGCTCGTGAATATTTAGCACCTTGCTGCAGGTTTGTGCCTCGGAGACAGAGGAATTACTACCACATGCAATGAAGCACAAGGGAGAACTCAATTTTGAAGAGCATTACAGGGCCTTGCATTTCTGGTGCAAGTAGTCTTCTCGCAGCAAACGATGCTGTAGGGTTAAGTCAAATTTGCTGTTGATTTTTTTTTTTTAAATACACATTTGCAGGTACTAAATTCAAGTACTCAGAAGTACAAGCTCCAAGCAGTGTCACCCAGGCGCGTCCACTTCCCTGCACCCTCTCAAGAGCCTCCTCACAACTATTTCTTTCCCAGACCCTGTACCGATGGGCTGTAAGTCAATTCCCACCCCTGCCTGTGCTGCAAGTGAAAACAGTCACCCCCACAGAGGACCACAGAGGCCCCCTCCGGCTCCCTTCTAAATGTACAGAGGCCCCCCCCAGCTTCTTTCACTGACTCTGAAAGAAAATTCAGCACGTGCACTAACTTCAGCTAGGGCTGAGATTGCCCTAAAGGTGAAAAATGCACTGGGGGATGGTCACCAACACAATATCTTCCTAGCCATCTCTAGCTCGTCTCAGATGGGCAAAAAACCTGAGAGAAAATTGTCAGGAGAATATTTTTGCCCCAGAAAAAACAGAAAAACCAGAAGGAACTGGGAAATCCAGTATGGATACGCATGAGTGGTTAAAAAAAGGTAAGTGGTAAATACAGCTTAAGTTTTAATTCTGCAAATAATTTTTGAACAATCAATTTGATTCTGGACATTTCAGACAAATGGCTACATGCAAGTGAATTTGAACGGGATTTTGAAAGCACAGCTTGTTCATACTATCGTATCTGTAGTAGTATCACTCAAGAATCAAAACAAAGAAGTAACCTCACATCACGTTGCTTTAGTCAACAACTACGAAAGCTGTGAGGCAGTCACACAGGCTTTGGCACTGATAAATAAAGCAAACTGCTGCTTTCATATTTCCTTTGAAAGATAAGATGACTGCGCTCCCCCAAGATGTGCTATCGTCTAATAAGTGAGTATTTTCTTGACTTCAGGTGAACAGGTAGACAGTTTAAAAAAAAAAACAAAACCCAACAAAAAAATAAGCTTTAACATTTAAAAATATTCAAACTCTAAAGATTTTGTTAGTATCATAGATATCATCCTCTACCCTGACAAGCAAAATTTAAGAGAAAGGGTGGGGTTTTATTCAGACTGTTGAAGATACTGATTTTGCATTCTAGTTTTGTTATTAAATCTTTTCCGATACCTTGTTATTGCAGTAGCTCTTTGGTTTACACTTGCCAGTTTTTGGAAAAGGCCTTTAGACAAATTTTTTTGGTATCTGGAACTCTGAGCGTGTTACTTATCTCCTTTCCATTTATGCTCCAGAATCTGTTTTTCCAACTGGTACGTGCCTGAAAACCTCTCCTCTCTTCCAACAAATAGATATACGAGATACTTGCACCTTTTCCGGTTACAATCTTAAAACGCTTTTGTAATGAACTTAGTTTATTTCTAAGCAAGGCACATCACATGATGTTGACGAGCATCATTTACTGTTTTTCTGTTTATAGCCTGTATTTATTGTGATGGTAAATTACGCTGTTTATTATTATATGCTAAAATTACTTTTAATTTAGATTTATTTTAAAAAGATTGATCTATATTGGATTTTCTGTTTGGAACCCCGAGACAACAGAAATGAACAAAGGGCAAGATCATTATTACTGCTTTTTACAGCGTGCTTTTCAGGTGCAGCTACTAAAGCAGGCTAGATGATCAGCACAACAGAAATTAGACCATGGAGACCAAATGGGGAAAAAAACCCGTAACACTGAGACTACCAGTCTACTGGTACTTCCCTGCAAATAAACTCATCCTGCTTGCTCTTCTCCTGACCAGGAAATCTTCTCCCTCCCTCCCTCCCTCCCTCCCTCCCTCCCTAACAAAATCCTTTCCCACCATCTCACTTCAGGTAGAAAGATTACTACTGTTCTTTCCTTTGAGGAAAGCTGGAATAACTCCATGAACACTGACTAGGGATAACAACTCTGAAGTTTGAGAGAACATACAATCTGGATTCTAACTTAGGTGTGTGAATAACAAGAAGGACACTTTAAGAGCTTCTGGCTAGAAAAGTATCAGGTAACGTAATAACAATGCATCATGAATAAATTAAAACCTTTTCAAAGGAAATTGCCAGACTTTCCTTCTCTTAAAATTTACCATTCACTGCTGGGGGTGGGGTAAGAGGAAAAAGCTTACTGGTCTGTATTTTCGTGGACTGGAGAGGCTGGTCTGCAGTAGATAAGGATCTCCCCCTATGTTTTTAACTCCCATACCAGGTTATACACACTTGCAGCACATTTTCAGTAGCAAAGATGACTGAAAATATTTTGCAGAGGTGGTCAGCTCATCCAGAGACTGTTCAGCCTTGTAATAGAGGATAAGCCTTTAAGGGAGCCTTCTTGAACAACTCTGAGCTGTAACTTCAGCCTGTCTGGAATGCAACAATTGAGATTAAAAAGTTTTCAGCTTTAGCTGCTCCTTCTCAGCTCCTTATTGCTCTCCAGCATTAAAAAAAAAGAAGAAAAGAAGACGAAAAGAAGATGAAAAGAAGACGAAAAGAAGACGAAAAGAAGAAAAAAGAAAAAAAGAAAAAAAGAAAAAAAGAAAAAAAGAAAAAAAGAAAAAAAGAAAAAAAGAAAAAAAGAAA
>JAVKLA010000010.1:9195975-9227214 GCA_034782735.1 Sagittarius serpentarius | reverse complement strand
AAAAAAACAAAAAAAAAAAAAAAAAAAAACAAAAAAACAAAAAAACAACAAAAAACCAAAAAACAAAAAAACAAAAAAAGAAAAAAAAAGAAAAAAAAAGAAAAAAAAAAAGATTTGGGCTAGAAATTTCCACACCTGACTTTGCCTCAAAAATGAGTGTACAGTTCTGCAAGGTTAACCTATTTTTATGCACGTAGGACTTGTGTTTTTTTTTTTGCAGAGGGGTTGGTAATGAGTCAGCCATTTAAGACTCATTTCTTCTGCTGTCAAACCAAGAAGGAACTTAAATTACTATATTCAGACAAGAGAAAGAAGGAAAAGAAAGAAAACTTAAGGCCTTTACGATCCCAAGAATGTAAAGTGAAAATAAGTTTCTAGAGCATCAGTTGAAAGGTCACTTTTCAAGGACTCCCATTAATCCTTTGCTATCTGTTTGATGGTGTCAGTCACCTCATCTCTTTCCTAAAACACGACCCATAAATTCAGATTTTAGGAGCCCAGCTAACTGAGAAATGTAAAGCACGTGACATATTAAACATTTCAAATGCAGAAAGATCTCTTCTGCAGCATCCTGTTCCCCATCGATATGCAGATCTGCTCATGTCAGCATGTGGGGGAAACAAGAATATCAGAAGCCGGTGCCTGCTATTTGTATAGAAGATAATCCTTCACAGCCAGAGTTCAACAATTATCCTAGCCTGGCTTCCATATGAAATCCATAGTAAAACTCCCATCTGCTTTCACCCAAACCAACTTAGGGTAGTATTACTGCCTGAATTCGAAAATTCCTGTGAAGAACATTAATGTAATAGGAAAAAAGTCAGTTAAAATTTTAAATATTTTGGTCTGTCCCAAGAGTGAGTGCTGTATCTTATTATGGCAAAAAACTATTATGGATTAAAAGCAGCTATTAAAAATTCTTCTTTTAAAAGAGTCAATAAGACTCTCCTAAAGGCTAATTTCCAGTAAGCTTGGACACCAGCAAGAACTGTACTATTTTAGTAAGGCTACTAATGTAAAGTTACGTCGTCAAACTACATAACCGAATACCTGGTAATTTGTTTCAGCTTAGAGGAAAACACCTTTCCTTTACAAGAAGGAGGCAAGAAACGTCAGCTGACTGCTGTTGCAAAGGGTATGTAACATAAAACACAGTGCTTCCATTTGTTTCAGTACACTTTTCCCTGACGTTGCTGAGCCTAACTTACTTTTGCCAGTTATCTTCATGCTGTGCTTGGCCTCCACCTGAAGTGAGAAGCAAACTATTTTATAAAGAGGCAGTAACTTTTCAAAAGGGGCACGCCGTTTCATGGTACTTCTCTGGCGACTAGCAGACTGCACTGGCTCTGCTTCTTGGCCTCATGGAAACGACTGTTTCAGGTAACGTACGTTATAACTCACGCAGGCGATGCCTTTCAGCCAGTCTAAATGATTCAGCGGCGAATTCTGCTAATCTTACGCTGAGTAATACTTTGTAGTAGGATTAGTCTCACAGAAACGTGTTCTTTGTAGCTGAAGAGGGAGGACATTTAACTTTAGGCTAAATCTTTGAAAACCCCATTAACCTGTCTCACAAAAGATTTTGTTTACAAGGCAAATCTGGTTGTTACTGTTACGGCTGTTACTCTCATGGGCTGGCACGGCCCCGACAGAAAACGGACCCTGGCCTTGGAGAGCTGACACTGCGACAGCGCATCAGCTCTCAAAGGGGGGTGTGATGGAGGGGGGCTGACAGAGAAGCGGTCACTCCTGACAGCAACACAAACGCTTAAAACAGATTAACCAAAATCAAACGTGGAAGAGACATGAATGGAAATTTTCCATGTTTCCAGTAAGTCACTTGAGAGAAGGGGAAAGGAAGAAGTGCTGCCATCTGATGATGTGACTAACATCTGAACAACGAGCTAAGGCTGAACTGAACCACAAGCTCTAAAGCACTCGCGCACTGAGACTCAAACCCTACTTTTCGAGACAGGACCCACCCAAGCCAAATGACTCTAATGCTTAGAGCCTGCAACCTGAGCCTAAAGGCTGAATTTGGCAAAGCAAGTTCTGTTTCTCTCATGGGTTTCCCCAGAAACCCTGATCCAAACGCTAACCCACTGATGTATTTGAAAGCTTAATCCATATTCTGTTTTCAGAAGCCTCTTTGCAATTGTCTTGTTTATGCTTTTGAGTCCCCATCAGTATAAATCTGGTAAGAGATAATGTGTTTAAATCTACTAGCTGTTGTGTTTGGGTCTTGACTGTCAAGACAATCCTCTTCAGCAAATGAGTATATTTGCTTTTATCTGTCCTGGATGCTTTACTACGATTCTTACCTGTTAGCACTTAGGATTTTGTCTGTCTCTTGGATGCATTAGAATTTAATTATTTGCTGAGTAAAAAAAAAATCTCAATGTGTCTCCTTACAGGCTGCCTTTAAAAAGAAGGCAACATGGCAACCAGAGATGCTGCTAACTTTTATTATAACTTCTCCATCGCTGATCCCAACGAAAATGGAAGTGAGAATTTTCACATGTTTACAAGAGTCTTCCTGCCTTGTATGTACTCGGCTGTTTTCATCCTTGGGCTAGCAGGAAACGCGCTGGTCTTTGTCATACTAGTTTTCTATGAGAAACTGAGGATGCTGACAGACATATTTTTGCTGAACTTGGCTATAGCTGACTGGGTCTTCCTTTGGACGCTGCCGTTCTGGGCATATTCTGCTGCTCAGGATTGGGCTTTTGGCACCATGACATGTCGTATTATACGGGGCTTGTATACTCTGAACTTGTACACTTCAATGTTAACTCTAACGTCTATCACCTTCGACCGGCTTATTGCTATTACTTTTGCCACCAAAGCACATATGTGTCAAACCAAACGAATGACATGGGGCAAATTAATCTGTGTCTTGATCTGGGTGATCTCACTAGCATTTGCTGCACCGCAGTTTATTTTTAGTGAGGTATTTAGTATTGATAAGGCGATATGTCAGGAAGAATACCCAGACCATCGTACAGAACTGGTTCTTGAAGTGATCCAAGTGACCCTTGGCTATTTTATTCCCATGCTAGCCATGATCATCTGCTACTCACTAATTGTTAGAACCTTACTGCACGCCAGGAGTTTTCAAAAGAACAAATCTCTAAAAAAAATCTTTTCCGTAGTTGCCATATTTATTCTTACTCAGTCACCATATACTTTCTTGAGACTGATAAAGATTATAGACTGGAGCTTTAACTTGAACAGCAGCTTTGAATATGCAATCATTATAACAGAAGCTCTTGCTTATTTCCATGGCTGTCTTAACCCTGTTCTGTATTTCTTCATGGGGGTAAAATTCAGGAGGAACTTACAGAAAATCATTAAAAACTCAAGATGCGTCAAACAGCAAGTTACAGCTAAACAGTGGCAAACTACTGAAGAGGAAGGCTCTAAAACTTTTACTGCCTCAAATAATGCAGATGCAACAAGCATGTACCCACTATAAAACTGCCTAGAAAATCCAGAAACTATTTACGGCTATTTTTTTTTCAAAATCTGGCAACTGTTTACAGCTATTTTTTTTCTTTCTTTTTTTTTAAATACTGAGATAGGTAGGCTGCATGAAAGAGGAAATACAATCCCATTAGTAAAGACATTGTGATCGGCTTTAGGCCAACCGGTCTTAATCATGATACTTCAGCATTTCCTGCTTTTCCTGACAAGAGCTGATTCTAAGGCAAAGCTGGTAACTGAGTTAGCTGTGCAGAAGATCTTCAAAAGGTATAAGAAACAATGAGAAAAAACTCTGTTCTTCATGACATAAAGCTAACTTGGACTTCATGACTCCGGAGGGGCTGGAGACATTCACCAAACCTCTGGCCTGCTGGTTTTCTATAAAAGGTGTATGTTAACAAAAGCATTTATGAGTTTTCTTTCAAAGATATTTCAGATTTTAGTTCAGGTCATTCATTTCATGAGAATTCCTGGATTAAAAACATACACATTTCAATCTTCATGCTGGGTTTCATGTGTGGTTGGGTTTTTTTGTGGTTTTTTTTTTTTTTTTTTTAATTTTTCCATTTGGGAGAAGGTCTCCACGCACACTCCTTTAGCGTTCATCTATAATTTCTGTAATAAAGCAACATTTCCATCTGCCTTCCATCTAATATCAGGTTCATGGTATGAATCTCCCATACACATCTTTGTATCTTACTTCTGACAACAGAGCTCATGTTGCCAGATGACTAGACACCCTGTCAAGACATGGGCTATCATACCACACGTGAGCTCTAACACTGAGCAGTGTTTCCTTAGACGCAAACTCTCACACCCTAATTCTCACACATTCTTTGCACCGTGACATCTTTCCAGTCTGTTTTTCCTGGCATCCCCTCAGCACCCTGGTTCCCTCGCCATGAAACTCCTTAGTTGTTCACCTTCCTTGTTCCTGCGGTCCCTCCTTTCCACCTCTGGCTTTTCACTACCCAGTGGGAGGCAAAAAGGTGCGCAGGGGACAGCGCAGACGGGCAGAAAGTATGCGAAAACTCTTGCAGAGAGTAGCACAACAGGGGTGGAGACAGGAATAGGGAAAAGAAAGAAGGGATGTTGGAGAGGAGCAGAAGGAGGGCTTCAGGCAGCTGTGGGCTGCCTATGATGAAGGCGGGGTTGGGTCCGGCCCTAAGGCTGAAAGTCCTTTGCATTACAGCTTTGAAATACCGGTTTTAACCTGTTTCAAACCATTCTTGCAATAACCACGCTCACTCTGGCTGTTCCTTTTCTTCCCATTAACACTCAGTTCTTCCTACCAGATCACTGCAGCTCAGTGGCACCTGACCCTTATCGGCACCATTGTGTCCCCTTGGAAAACAGCTGCTTAGGCAATCCCTTCCTTACTCACAATCCCTCGTTTCTCCCATAGTGAAATGGTGCAACATCCTTAAAAATAAAACTAGGAAGGAATGTGCTGGGCCTTCACGTCTGTGTGGCAAGTAAAGCTGCAGTCCCAACAGACAGCTGAAAGACCGGCTTTGCCAGCAGAGTGGCGAGGGTGCTCCTGTCCCACTCCTCTCCCCGGCTGGTTCCGTTCAGGGCAGCGAATGCTTCAGACCACATGCAGTTCCCCCTTTTGGCTATGCTGGCACCCTGCCCAGCTACGTGAGTTGTAATTAGGTCAGAAAAGAGTGTTATGAGTCATTAAGGAAAAAAGAATCCAAACCAAAGCAACCACAGTGCAGACAGGCTGAGATGCCTTTTCTACCAAAAGCAGTACTAAGGTGTGAATAAACTCTTTGTTTCCATAGCAGGTAGCGGCAATGTTGGTTTTTTTTATACTTCTGCCGTCTATGATCTTGATTCTGCTGCTGCAACATTTATTGCAGGCATGTAATTTCTACAGTAAGTGAAAATGGAAACACAGTGCACTCGTTTACCCTGAGGACTTTGACCCAGTGCTATACAATATCCTGACCTTTGTTTCAGAACACAGTCTGCAAATGTAAAAGCTTTAGAAATAAAAGAGTTTAAAAATACAACACTTCAAAAAAGAACCCATGAGCCTTGAAGTAGCAGGATGTACCACAATTGCACAACTTATCTCAGCTTCTCACATGAAGATTCCAATCACCTTGCTCCAAGCTCTCATAACAGACCTGAAAGCATGAAGCGACTGCTGGCTAATCCTAACCTTTAGGGAAAAGCTGCTTCAAGGTCAGCCAGAGTTATACTGGTACAGCATCTGTCTTGCCTTGCCACACACCTGTGCAGCTCATGACCAAGATGAGGTTTTTTTGGTTCTCAACTGACCTGTACCAATAAAAGCAGTCTCTCAAAATCTGCTGTTATGAAGTAATGCCGTTGTAAACATTTCATGTCACTTCAAGGAAAGAACTGCAGGGGCAGGGGTAAGTGAAGAGAACATGTGAAAATAGAGTAACAGTAGACACCAAAAAGAGGACAAATGGAAAAGAAAGTGTCCTTTAAGACAATTCATTGCTTTGAGCACCAACTCGCATTTCCAGTCCAGCAAGGACTCACACTCAGAGTAAGGTAAGGGCAGTGTGAAGATCTCAGCCAGACACTCAGCCAGAGTAAGGCCTTAAGAAACCATGTCAACAGAGCATGTCTATCACAGACCTTCTCTCTATGTGGACCAGCCAGCCTCCCTTCTCTTCCCTCTCTTGGCTGCTCATCTCCCTCCCTTTTAGAGCTGCACCTATTAGTTCAAATCCCTGGCAAAAAAAACGAATAGCTTGGACTATTTTCATCAGAATCCCAATAAAGAAGTCTGACCTGAAAACTTACTTATTTGTATGCATTCCTCAGACATGCATCTAGCAACCACAACCTTGCATCCTTTGTGTCTTCCACAGGCACAATATCAAAGCAAATTCTACCCCATATATTAAATTTCATGCAAAGGGAACGTTATTGGGATGCCAGTGGATTATTACTTATACTTCAAGACTACTTGAAGGCTCCACGTAGGAATCAGGCCACCTTTTGCTGGACACTTTCAAAAAGAAGATCAAAGGTCTATATGAAGTCAAGGTGGTCCGCCAGTCTGGTATGGCCAAGAAATCTGCAGCAGTGAAGCCAGTAGCTCAGAAAGCCCCTGAGATGCAGATCCTTGGGAGGTGGGAGAAAACACACTGGGAAATTATCAGTACATCTGCTATGGGCTGCTGTCAAAGACAGGACGGAGCGTCAGCAGAACCTTTGCTCATATTCAGTATAGGGGCTCTGGCATGTTTACCATCAAACACCCGTGGTATCAAATGTTGCATTATCTGCTTGTATGCTAAGCTACACTCAGGCTTTGGGTACATATACTCCTCACCGCAGAAACAAGTGAGAAAACTTCTGTGCTGTCATAATCAACACTGCGCTCTGCTTTTTTTCTTCAACGTGTACCACAGATGCCACACCATCATCTGACTCATGTATCAGTTTCTAGATCTCTCCCATAACAGAAAACCACAAAATCAACACGAGATGCTCAAGTCATCCACAGTGTAAGAAGGCCATTCCCCTCTCCAGTGTTCAGGCTAGTGAGACCTTTCAAACAAGACAAGTGTCATGGGGAAGGGCAGGTGTGGTCTGCATTCTCTGCAAAGTATGCCTCAAGCTCAAAGCATGACCATAGTAGGACGCTCCCCATCTGCTTGTAAAACTGATGAACCAAGAGCAACAGAGGATAGAACACTTACCTGGCTTTCCTGCCTATAGTCTGTGAACAAGGGGAGATGGACAGCCCTTAAAAGTTAACATGGTGCAAGTAGGATGTTGCATGGGTGCCCTTCAAGGACAGTATTCCATCATTACTGGCAATCCTTCCTTCCAGCTCGAGTACTTTGTGGGACAAGATGAATCTAGCCCAATCCCAAACTGAAAAATTATTACTTATTTCTTTTCTCCCGGTTGTATTCTCTGGAGCTAACTCACCTGTGATATCCCCCTCTGCAGACAGCATGAATTCAAAGTAGTAGTACTTTACACTTTTTTTTCTTCTTAAAACAAACAAACAAACAAACAAACATCCCCCACTGCAAACTCTCCCTTTGCAAAACAAAGGCAATACTAACTTCACAAGAGCATTGCGAAGCTCCGTTCGTTCATGTCTGCCCAACGCATGACAAACATGAATATAGTCAGTGTCAACAGCACACAAAATAGGCAGAATACATAGAACTTATTTACCAAAAACGAAAAATGCAAAATTTTGAAAAGTTTTGTTTTGTTTTGTTTTTTTTCCAAATCACCAAGTCTCTACAGTCTGCCTTCTACCCAAACTGCAAGTCACTGTGGTTTATGCCGGAAACAGGTCTGCTGAGGGCCAAAGAGTCTAGGTCTGCTTTCTCAGCAGCAGGCTGGTTACTCTGTGGCTATTTTCTGTTTAGCGTTTAGACTTACCACGCCTATTTTTCTGCTCAGAAACAAAACAAGTAGAGAATTTAGGTGAAATTGCTCTTTTTTTTTTTTCTTCTCAAAGAGAGAATAGTTTTTGAAAGATAATATATTTTACTGAACAGAATTTTTGGAAAATACTTGAAAATATTTGAACAATAATAAAACAATGTTTTGTATAAACATGGATATACATCAAACTGTAACACTACGACAAAGTCTGCAAACCAAGTACTTGGATGTTCAGATGGCCTTAGAGCCTCTTCATTGCTAATTTATGTAGAAATAGATGTTAAAAAATGACTGAAATCTGCATTCACCCTCTTCTTAAGAAAAAAAGAACAAACTTGTGCCAGATTTAACTACACAATTCCTGTTCTTTTTCTTTGCTGTAAGCTGTTATCTTCAAAGAAGTAAGGAATCCCACAGAGACAGACCAGTTATTTCACATTCAGCTCAGTGAAGACTGTCATAAAAAGAGCACATCTATCCTTATCTTTTCCTCACCTCCTTGTTCTCTTGATGTTAAATAATGGTGAGTCTGACAGACAGTATCGCTTAGCTCCTATTGTAAGTTAAGTGCAAATGACCAGTGATGCAGTGTGGCCTGCAAGCTGATTTTAATGGTGACAGCTGGCCTCATGACAGCACAGAACTGGGACTACTCCTCTGTGCTGTGGTGAAGCAGGGGGAGGGAGAGGACGGAGCTGTTTGGATTTACTAGATTTGATGCTGACTGTGCAAATAGGCCACAGTTATTTTGTGCTGGTCTACTGGACACGTGGCTGGGAACAGAAGTGCCTTCTCTTTATGCAGAGGTTGGCTATCTCCGCTGAATGAAAAAAAACCCAACACTCCAAACAAAACCCGAAAGAGTCCCCTCTCCGTGAAGCAGTGTTTACTCACAGATCTGTCACACTTTGATCCAGAGACTCTCCCTCCATCTGACTCTCATTGTGGAGAGCGTCTGATTCTTGTACTTGGCACAGCTCCTCATCAGTGATTATATCAAACGCTGCATCATCTGGTGGTTTAGAGGCTTCACTTGCAACTTGCAATGAAGAGAAACATAAACAATATTAGCTGCTTGTCAGGAAAAGAGACAAGCAAAACCCTTAAGGGGGAAGACTGGGCCATTCCTCTGCCTTTACAGAAACATTAGGTAACTACTAGAACTGACTGAAAACCTCAGGCTGACTGCCACTCGTTTAAGATACGCACAAATTTCTGTCAATACCAATCAAATTCAAAGACGGGACCAGTCCCACCCTGAAAACACTCTATGAACATGCGGGTCCTTGGATCAGGAGGCGACCATGCGGTTTCTCGGAGAAGGTCTAAGAACCCTTCTTGTTTCTCCACAGCATGCAAACACCACACTAACCAAAAGCCTTCTCGGACGGTGACACAGGCGATTCCAATGATGCCGGTGATCCTTCCTGGTTGGCACTGGATCCAGAGTCGTCTGTACTGTCCACAAGGACTCTAGGCTTATTAAAGCAAGCTCTACAGCAACGCTCCTTTTTTCCACCAGGCTTTGTCACCATGTAGTTATTGCAGCAGTAGTAGCAGAAAATGCGACCACACATTCTAGAAATTATTCAAAACCAAAGGTGTTAGAATAGTACCGCATACAGATGGAACATATCTACGTGACAGAGTTTGGGGCTTTGTCATAATGGTCTTGTTCTCTGCAAAGGCCTTAACGCTACATCCATAGCAGAACTCATAATACAGACTGTGCTGCTTTTTCTGAGGTGAAGCAAGCTTTCTTGACAAACACAGGACAGAAATTCACATTCGTACTTTGCTGCCTTAATAAATAGGGAAAACAGAAAAAAAAATATAAAAAAAGTTTAAATATGAAGACATAAAACAATACCCACAAATATGCAATACAAACAAGTAACATATATATATAAAGTACATATGAAGGAAATGTACTTAATAATATTACACAGGCCAAATCTCATACTCAGAGCAAAACTCTATTTGATTGTAAGGACTGTAAGAACACATCTGTATCTCTCTACTTAGTAATCACCCCTCTCCCCTTCAGACAGGGAAGAAAAAATAATATTGGACACACAGATGTACATTCATCCCTCCTGCCCTCTCCACTCTGCAGTCTCTCAGTATTAAACCTGTCAACCACTTTTTAATGAGCATGCTAAGATTTTCATAAAGAAAAGCACCCAGCAGGGATGACTGTTATTCATGAAGCCTCACTGGTTTTGTTTTTCATAATCATTTAAATCATCAGTAGGTGAAAACACAAGAAGGTTTCACAGATTTTAGTAGAAATGAGTAATTTGAAAGTTGTTACTGGAAATGACCACTATTTATTAATCCCCACCGAATGTTCCCTACATTCATATGCAATTGAAACAGTGCCAGTACTACATACCTTACATGATGAATCAGGTCATAAGGATAAAGAACAGTGCAGGGCCAGAATAAACATATCACTAAGACCCTGAAGTCTATCCATTTAAATATATTTGAATAAATCTAGATCAGGTAACTAATAACTCCAAGCAGGCTAACTGTATAGGAAATAATTTAATATTGACTTTTTTTTTTTTTAAAAGATTACTCTGCATTCGGTAATTATTTCTGAACATACCTAGTGCAAGCAACCAAATTTATAATTGCACAACATGTTGGATTTGTTTTGGAATACTTCTATCACAGTAGCAAAACCCTCTTCGTGAATATTGTTTACGATATGCACAGAGGAGTGCATAATAAATATATTAAAACCACAGTCCTTCAAAGAAACACACTATGTAGGGTGCGATTATCTTTGTTTCCAGAAATGAGAAACTGACAGACTCCCCACGTCAGACTTGCATCCAGATCTTTGCCTTAATACCTGTCAAGGGACCTTCCCATTAATGTCCCTCATCCCCTTGGGAGCTCACGTGTTCTTTCAGCCTCTACAATGTTCTGTATCAATGATTTTGACCAAAGAACTGTGAACATTAAGAAGTATTTCATCCCTGTAAATGATCATACTGAATTTTGCTTTTGAACAGCGTAATAGAGTTCAACAAACTGACCTGCAGTGGTGTCGGCGCACCATCCACGAGAACTCTCGCTGGCAGTCCAGACAATGATTAACCTCTGTGTCCCCCTGCCACCTTTGCTCTGCACTAAGCTTCTGCTGGAATTCCAGAGCATCTGATTTTTGCCACAAAGCATCCTTATCTCTGCAGACACACAGTTAAAAGACAGAAGAACACACAGAAATTATCAGTGCTGGTTTACTGTTAACCTGCCTCAATTTGAACGCTGGTGAAAGCTTCACAGCAAAAATTGCTTTGCTGCAACTTCTGAGGAGCTTTCGGGAATAAAGCTAGATCAAGGAACCTACCAAAGCTCTTGGGAAGCGGGGCAGAAAAAACACATGCCATACAGAGAACTACTTATTTTTGCAAAACAGACAGTAAATTAAGGAGGAGATAATATTGGGTGTTATATTTTTGACTGCATTATGGAAATGAAAAATTTCAACTGCTGATCAACTTGGCTGTTACCTGTATCTTCAATTCAGGAATACAAGGCCGAACCACCTAGGCAGTATCCCTTAACATCCTAAGCTAGGATTTTAATTTCTGCTTGCTGTTTATGTTGATGCCAACCTGATAAGTTCTATCAAACGTTCTTCAAGGAACTGTTTTGTTCTTGTCAGGTCATCCAGTTCAGCAAATAACTTCTGGTCACTGCTGTCTTTGTCTGCTGCCACCTTGCTGAGCTTCTCACGGTAGTCCAGGACCTTCTCTTTTGCTTCATCAGCTTCTTTTTGGATCCTGATCAAATACAAAGGCAATTAAGAATTGCTTTTAGCTTATGGGCATTCAGGTCTTCCCCATGGAAGAAATGGGTCCTCCGCCCTGATAAGCAGGTAGCTTTAGTGAAATTTTTCTCAGTGTACATATTTTTTATAGCTAGCCAGAATCTCTCCAGTTTTCTGCATCACCGAGAGTGCACACAGATCCATTATCTGGTGAATACAAGCAGCAATTTCTTGGATGCCCTGCTTATAGTGAAGCTTATGACGGCTACCACTCTGGGAACAAAATTACTGTCCTTGGAAGCTAAGATCATCAGCAGCTGCAAACTGAGCTAAACAGGGAAAGTGCTATAGCCGCAGGGTGCCCAGCACTTGCAGGTTGCACACAAAAGGCCATTCAACACATACTCCTCCATAGCCTTCATGTTCACAAAAGGGAAGTAAACCACATTCTCACTATATTCTTCTAACACAGACGCAATTAAAAAACTAAAGGTTAAGACAACTCAGTTCACTGCACAGTCAGTGGAAAGAAGTGCCCCCAGGAAGCTTCCAAGAATTTAAGTCTTGACTTGATGATATATATGGTAATTTCAGTACTGTGAGTCCTAGCAATGGATCAAACACAACACAACGTGAAGGGCTGAGCTGGTCTGAACTCACTCAGCCAATTCAGCTGAATTCAAATATTCTGATGAGTTAGATTTTGTATTGACAACCTTCAGCACAGATCAAGAATCATCAGTCTTCCCACAAAGGCAGATGATATCAGCACAAAAATGCAAAAATACATAGGCTTTGGTTAATCCACTAGACTCTGTGTGAGCCCAGGCCTCAGGAAGATCTATTTTGGACTGCCAGATAATGTGCACTGCACAGCCCACATTACAGACCGTGGAAACACAGCCCACGTTAGATACTTAAAACTGATAAGAAACCTGACAGACATGCAGGATGTGGTCCCCTTCAAATAATTCTTACTCATTCCCTGAAACTTCATGGAGAGGAGAGAAAAAAAAACCTGTCAAAAAGCACAAATTTTCCATTCCTTATGAAAAAAAAAGAGCCATTATTGGTGTTTTAATTTTGTGACTAACCTATAAAGGTAAAAGGAGGTTATAAAATGTCTTTCAGTTTCATAAAGGAAGGCATACAATTAATTTACGTCATCAGCTAAATTAACAATACAATAAAACCTAAACCTTGCATTCATGTGTGCTGTGTAATTCACATATTTCTCATCTGAAGTGTCAGTCTGATATTCCCTGTCAGTGCCCACGCACTATTTGCCAGACCCAATACACCTATATAAATGCCGTGGCACATGCTACTTCATAAACCACAGCAATTTTCAATATGCCTTGGTTATTGGCCCCTTGCCTGGCTTACAATTAACAGCTTGCGTAAAGAACCCAAACTCCCACCTTTCCAAGAGTTCTCTCAGAGACGTCACCTCCTCTTCCTTCTGCAGCCGAGCAGATTCTGATTCGGACAGCTGCTCTCTTGCTTCATCCAGCTTTCTACACAAGCTCGTGTTTGCAGCCTAGTGAAATAAATTACTGTATTTCCTTACATACAAAACCAACACTTCACCAAGCATTGGACAATTACCAGGACAGCTAAACAACGCTTTAAAAGAATCAGTTAAAGCCAAACCACCAATTAAGATATTATTGTATAAGCAGACACTAATTAGTTGTGTACTAGTGATTGATTACTTCTGTCACACTGAATAAGGTATAGACTCTAAAGTAAGACAGTATTAAGCCTGTAATTCTTATTAGTCAGTTGAGCTTTTGCCTCCTTATCAAGGAAAATCTCTCAAAGACAATGGCAAAAGAATACACCCTAAAAGTTTTTTCACCACCTAAAAGTTTCAAAAGAAAAAAAAAAACTAAAAATGAGGAAAATTATGTTTATTACAGCTATATGGAACATGAAGGACAACGGAAACAAAAACTTCTTTCACAGCTAGCCTCTCCAGAGAAGTCTGCCAAACTCGGAGTCCTCAGGGAACACACCTAACTGCACCTAAAGGTGTACGTATTTCTGCTAGCAGGCAGGGCCAGGTTCGATAACCTTAACTTTCTTCTTTCTGAATTCCTCGCATCTCAGTACGACCCTCCTCAAACTCAACTGTTTGATAATGCATTGCACAAATCCTATTTTTTTCTGGCTGGGTTATTTCTCAGCCAGATTAATTCTCTGATTTGGTGCCCCTTGCAGCTTGCAAACAGTCAGATCCACACATGTGGCTGTGTGCAGTGGGCATGCCAGGCCCGACAGCCACCTTTTAAACCTGCACCCCCATTTACAAAGTGTACACATAACCAGGTCTTACATAAAACCTGACTAGTTTTCAAAGCAGGACATATCCTAAGTGCCATTGTGCTTTTCATAATCCCTGTTTCAGTGGCTAACTTTCAGCTGCCAAGTATTTTGTCTGCAGCACCCGTTTCAGGGTGTTCTCAGGGCGTTTCAAGGGCGTTCTCAGACCCACAGCCAGTCACCAGAAATCTGCCTGCCTTCTCAATTATAACACTAATGCCCGCTAACACAAACACCTCTGTCTTTTAATCAGATCAAGCACCTACTTGCAACTCCGCAATCTCTTCCTCTGCAGCATGCTGTTGTCGCTTCTGCTCCTCAAGTTGCTCTCTGACTTTCCCACACTCTTCACTGACAGCCTAGCAGAGAGATTGAGCCAGGAGTTAGCATTCCTCTAGCAGCCACCCTTCATCTACACAATTCCCAACAGGGAATCACGAGTGCTTTTACTGTCCTGTGTGGGATAAACGCAGCACCACTGTCAGGCCCAGGAAAGACAGCTAAAGACCCCCAGCTCATGGAATCAAGGAGACTCCCCTCTGTGGTGGCAGACCAGCTGTGTTTTGCTGTTAACTCGCTATGGGCCATTACAGTTCTCAACAAAAAGAAAGCCGAGCTTGTGAAATGCTTTGGCTCAAAAGAGTGAGATAGCCCAAATCATACTGAGGTTTAAGAAGCCTTTAGGAAAATGAAACATAAACAGATGTATGCTCTTTTCTCAAATTCGTGGGATTTCTGCGTACCACCAGTGGCATAAGCCTCTGTTCAACTGCCAGTCTTAGACATTATCTCAGAAAGGCAGAACAAACACAAAATCTTCAGCCTTTAGGTGTGCTGTTTCACACATACAGGGCTGTGACTCACTTTTCTGGAAGCAAAACTTTGATCTTCTCGGCTGCTACCTTGAGCAGTTGAAAGTAAAAATATGTGAGGGAATTAACTGCGAAAGTATCTGGTCTCAGTCTAAATGTGTCTTCATCAAAATCAATTTTCAGGAGTAGTGTTACGGGTGTGAGTAACAGGTCTTGCAATGTTCTTACCAGCAAAGGAAAAAAATCACAGCTGTGACCAGAGGGAATAGTTACAGAAGACACCACTTTCCATGCCAACATAAGAAATCATCACCCTCTCCATTACTGGCTGGCTCTTCCATATCACATAGCCTCTCCACTGTGCTCAGATGGCCATGCTATACATCTCCCAAACAACTCTGTAGAGTTATTTTACCTCGAATAGGCTTAGGTCATGAGTGTAGAAACATTTTCAGATTCCCAGGCTAAGGTTAGTTGTGTGCCAGTCTGAGAGCCTGGCCAACACAAACCTTAGGATTTCATGCAGTAATTGCCGCGGCAGATGGTAAAGCAGGGGAAATCCTGCACGGCTCCCTCAGCTATAATAATCACATTAATTTACCTTGAATTTTGTCTGATAATTTAGAATCTCTGTGCTCATTTGAAATTTTATTGCAGACAGCTCTTCTTGGCTGGTCTCTTGGAAACTCTGTGCCTGTTTCTTTACTGTCTCCAGCTGCAATTGCAGACTCGGGACAGCTGCGGCACATATTTGAGCCTCCTCTAATTTCTCTTGCAGGCTCTTGTTTTCCTGTCTCAGATCAGAGATGTCAAGCTTCAGCTTCTCCTGTTGCTCTGCTGCCTGTTCTTCCAGTTCTTTGAGCCTTTCTGTGGCCTGGGCTAACTGCTCTTCTGCATCCACCTTTTCAGAGGTCAAGGCACAAATCTGAATACCAAGTTCAGCCATATCTGTGTTGGTCCTGTGGAGGAGATCTTTGTTTTCTTCGTTTTCCATTCTAGCAATTTCCAAGTACTGCTTAACCTTGGATAGCTCTTCCTTCAGGTTCAGCAAATTATTTTCCAGCTCAGCTTTTTGATGGGCTGCTGTCTCCTGCTCTTTTTTCAGCACTTCTTCTCTTTCTTTACATTGGACCAGTTCTTGCACGTGGTTTCTGTTGAGTGACTCACTTTGCTCTTTTAGCTGCTGGACAAGCGCCTTCTGCTCACCCAAGACAGTCTCTGTGACTGCCAGCTCGCCTCTCATCTGCTCTCTCTCATCAGTGGTCTGCTGAAGCTTGACTCGCAGGTCAAGGACTTCTGCTTGCAGCCGAGACACTTCACCTCGGTTGACCTCCAACTGCTCTTCACTCATGGCCAGTCTGGAGGCCAGCTCTTTTGCCTCCTTCTCCAGAGAAGCTGCCAGCTGTAGTTGGCGTTTTTCCACTGATTCCTTTTCTGACATGAGGGATTCAATAAGCTTTGTCTGATGAAGGCATGTCTTTTCAACACTGAGCTTTTCTACCTCAACAGTCTCTGCTTTCTTCCTATGTCTTTCAGCTTCTGCTCTTAGCTGCTCACACTGGCTCTCCATGCCTTGCAGTTCTACTTCCTTCTCTGTGAGCTGTGACTGGAGACACTCTTTGCTTTCCTTCAAGGTACTTAAGCTTTTTTCCATTTGTAAACTATGCTGTTTGGCACTCTTCAGCTGTCCTTCAAGTGAGGCGTACGACTCCTTGGCGGTCTCTTCTTTTTCCTTTAGTTCTTCATAGTCTGACTGCAGAGCTTCTAATCTCTCCTCTAGAACCTGGCTTTGCCTCCTGGCATTCTGCAAGTCTTCATCCAGCTGTTTGTTCTCGCCCCGGAGCTTCTTCTCTTTTTCATCAACTGACACCAGGGCATCGTCTATCTCACTCTGAAGCTGTTTCTCAGAGGCTCTCAGCCTGGCTACCTCAGCTTCTAGGGAAGCTTTGGAAGCTTCCAAATTTTTCAGCTTCCCTTCCATCTTCTCCTTGGACTGCTGCAAATTCTCATTCTCTGCTTTCAGCTTCCTGCTCTCCTCACCCATTTTGCTTACCGCAGAGTTTTCCTGCTCCATCTGCTCCTCCAGCTCCTTGACTTTCTGGCTGAGATGCTCTTTCTCAGACAAAAGTTTCCGGTTTTGCTCCTCAACGCTACGCACAGCCTGACTCACCTTTGTTAAGCGACCCTCCTGTAGTTCAAGTTGCTCTGCTTGCGACTGGGCTTCCTGCTTCAGTGCTCCTTCCCTCCTACCATACTCCTCCTCAAGTTTCTCTTTTTCTTTCCTTGTTTCCTCAAGATTTTTTTCCAGAGACCCCACCTGAGCCAGCGACCCCATTACCTGGGTCTGAAGCTCAGCCATCTCCTTTCCTTTCAGGGTCAGGGCCTTCTGAAGCGCATCCATTTCCTTTGCCATGGTTTCCAGGCTCCCAAGCAGCTTTTCACTCTCTTCTTTGGAGTCAGCAGTGAGGCGATTGTACCTGGATTCCAGTTCCTTCTGCGCCTCTTCTTTCAGCTGCAACTCCTCCCTTGCTGCTTTCAGCTGAGACGCACGTTCGTCATTGAGTCTTTGCATATCTGCCTTTTCCTTTTCTGTCTCCTGAAGCTTCTCTAACAGTGCCTGTATCTGTAGGGCTGAGTCACAGTGGGCCGTGGCCTTTTCCTCCAACGAAGTATCAACTTTTGCAAGCAGGCTGAGGTTCTTCTGCTCTGTGGAACTCGGCTTGGCTTTGAGCTCATCAATGCAAAGATCCTTCATAGCAACCAAAGCCCTAGAGGCCTCCAGCTCCTGATTCAACACCTGCAGTTCTGAGGCACAGTCTTCCTTGCTAGTCACCAGCTGCTCCAGCTTTGCTGAATATTCCTTCTGCTGCTCCACTGCATTCAGTTCCAGTGACTGCAGGCACTTCTGCAGGTCATGAACAGTGCTCCGAGTGGAGTGCGAGACCTCACACTGCTTCTGTAACTCTGTGATCACCTTTGTCAGCCGGGAGTTCTCCGCACTGTAGTTATTGCTCTTCTCCTTTTCTACCTGTACTCGTTCTTTCTGAAGGCTGACAGCTGCCTGGAGCTCCTGGTTTTCCACTTCTAGCTGGTGAATACGATCTTGAAGTTCCCTCTGCCTCAGCTCAGCCTGGTCAAGTTCTACGCGCATCTCTTCAAAGCCCTCAAGGTGTTCAACATTTAGTGAGCTATTTGCATCAGGGCTGGAGGGAAACTCTTGGGCCTAAATGAACAGAAGGGGAAAACCAGAAAGTTTAAGAAGTATTATTATTTATGCATTTAAATGGTGTGCTCAGATGAGAGCGAGTTCAGGTTCTTAACGCACAGTAACATCACGTGTTGTGTTCACAGCACTACAAGATATCAACTCACAGGAAATGGGGCTTGTTTTCACAAAAGATAAATGAAATATTTGCAGGCAGTCTTCCGAAAATATTTTTTTCTTCCTCTGCAAGATTGGCATGTTCAGTTGAATCAGCTACTGGACAATTCCCTTTACTTTTAATTAAGAACTCTTTTTGTAGTTTACTATTCTAAGAGTCATAATCACCATAAAACTACCAAGCTCTCTGGAACTATGCCATTAATTAAATGTCTACGGTGCCACATAAACATTTATTTGTAATTTGCTTACCTGCAAATAATTGCTCACTAAACTGCTCATGCTGGAACTGCGACTTGGGGGCTTCCATAAATACGCTGAAGATCCAAATGAGGACAGTGTCCTCCTGTTGATCACACACAGAAACGATATATAAGAGAATTCCCAGCACATACATACACGTCTTTCTACTCTTATGTAAGATTTGTCTAGTTGTAACTACCACATACAAAAAGACGCGACTGCACCTGGTGTTTGGACCAACAACCAGTGAAGTTGATAGAAAACAAACAGGGATATCAAAGGCACCTATAAAAGATTATGGGGCTGGTAGCCGCGACTTCCCACATCCGCAAGAACCAACGCAGCGTTGCTCTGAGAAATTATATTGCTGTGTGGTGGCGGCTCAACCAGATGATGGCAGCATGCAGCCCTGGAAAACTCCCACTGATACACATGGACCTGGACCAGACCTAGTAGTTTTTGTTATACAACCCCCCCGCCCCCGCCCCCTCCGAGGTGGGATCAGGCTGTAGTGACCGCATATCGTCACCTCTAGCATTGCTGCAAGTGAAGCGCGCTGCTTGGCTGTTTAGTCACTACACGTCTCAGCTCTCAAAACAGAAGGCGCTAAGAACATTTCTTTTTGTGCCCGTGAAGATGAGAATAGCTTGGGATTTGGGCCTAAACTGCCGTTACTGGAAGTAGTCCGTTACAGAGCATCAACTCTGAGCTCTGCTACACAGTACGTTGAAGGAAAAAAAGGCCAATCTGTTCATAGACTAATCACGCGGAGAAAGTGTATACCTGCTCTAACACAAGTATTTCTACCTTCAAAAGCAGAAGCTTTTACAGATTCTGTAGCAGGCAGATATTTTATGGCCCTGTTAACACAAAATGACAAAGTAGTTGCATCTTACCTGGCAAATGCTGGCCAAGCAGCGTCTAAATCATAGCCTCTTGATGCCAAGTCAAACTGAACGTCAGTGAGCTCATAGAGTTGACCCACAATGTCAGAACTCATTTTGGAACTCAGAAATGGACTTCTTGCATAGTACCAGTCACTTGAAAACAAAAAAAAAGAAGTAATGCAATATAAGTAAAAAAGAAGCAGCAGTTTCACTTGCAAAAAACCCCACAACATCATTCACTCCACCCCAGAAAAATTATGATACCCTATTCTAAACACAAACTGAAAACAACCAGCCCCACCAACCAGCATCCCATCCCTTTCATGTGAACGAAATTAAACAGCTTCAATGAATTCCAAACAGATATCTTTAGAGGAGCCCCTGCACAAAATATTTTTTGCTCTAGTGCTTGGGCAACACACTGGCAAGACAACATATTTGCTATACACTGGATAATCACACAGTAAATACCTAAAGCACACACTTAATACGTCAAAAATGAGGGACAGAAAGCAGCAAATAGAGTTAAATACACTGTGCAAATAGCTGACTTTTTCTAAAAGCCCTATCAGTGCCCCTCCAACCAACTGCAACTATATTTGGTGTTCTTGGCCAGGGGCAAGCTGTTCTCTGTGTGACAATTCAGAGATAGAAGCAAATGCTTCCTGGGGCTTTGTGCAACACATCTAACTTAATCCTCCCTTACGATGTACAGCACAGAAGATCAAACCCAAGATCTCCAATGCTTACAGAAATGTCACTGCTGAAATCAACACAGAGAAGAATCAGCACCACCCACTCCACACACATTTAGCTGTAACAATTTCAACCTTTACCAGCCTAAGATAGGTATGAACCAGTGACCCAGGCCAAAAGGTCTATTATCCTTCCTATCCTGTTACCAGCTCTCTAAGTCAACCATTTGGAAGGGTTTCAATTTCTTTCAATAGCTACTAGGTGATGTTGCTTGATCACACTGAGCAAACACCCATTAGTTAACAAGGTACTTTGCTATTCACCTGGTCACCTTGGTGTTCATAAAACATTGCTGCAAGGTGTCCGCTAGCCTTTGGTGAACCAGGGAGTAACGAAGAAATGCTCTTCCTTTTCCAAGAGATGTTCGTAGCTGGAAGGGAGAAACCACAGGAAAAGAAAATTCTAATTATCATTTGTAATCATGCAGAGACATGGCCAGAACAGTCTACATACCAACACAAAAAAAGTCACAATAAGCCACTAGTTGTAATGGAAGTAGTTAGAACTGTCACCAAGAGACACTTTCTCCCAAGACTGTCATTTGAGTGGAATCTTTTTTGAATGACGATTTTGTGTCTACAGCTGGCTGTTGTCCACTTTATAATAATATGAGGCATCACAGGACTAATGAATCATCTAATATACTGAGTACAGACTACGCTAAGGACGATTCCCAATATGAGGCAAAATCTCAATGTGCCCAGCAAAGCCAGAAGTGACTGCTTAGGTTACTTAAGATGTATCTGCCCACAGCTTGAAGAGCTCTAGGGCAGATCTAGTCAGAGAACAAAGATGTACACATATACAAATACACATCCCTGTGGACACAGTAACCCCAGACAATGCAAAAAGCCCTTCTTAATACTTAGCCATTAAGTTGACAAAAATCTAATTCTTAATTCAGACCAAGAGCAGCTGCATGACTGAAATTAATGGGTCTTTTTATGAAGACAGCTGTTAAATCAACATAAGGGGGATCACAAAACTCAGCACTAAATTTTGTTATAGCTATTGACTTGGGGAATTGATATTTTGTTTTGTCTTTTACATCTGAACTATTTGCTGTCCTGCAAAATAGTGAAACACTAAACAGTAGTGTTTCCTTTTGCCTTTCCATCAAAATCAGCAATCCATTTAGGAATGGAAAATGAAAGTGATGAAAAGAATTTCTCACCAGTCAGCCATGCTCCTAACCAAACTGCTCATTCAACTAACACACCAGATATATTCATGATTTAAAAATAGCAGCCAAAGAAAATATTAGGGGGGCTGAGGCTCAAGTTAGTAGGTTACTGTAAATTTTGCTTGCAAAGTTAGTGTGAAAGAAGGTTCAAAAGCCACACAAGCTTTCTCTCTTTCTCATCAGTATTCCACTGTGGTGAAGTGAGAGCAATACCTTAACTCTCAGTTTCCTTGGTTCTGCTGTTACTGGGCTTTTGTGCTCAAGACAGGTTCCTCGTTTATCTCAGCAATCCACTAGATACAAAAATGTTCCTTATAAATGGAATGATGAAATGTGGAGCAAAGGAAGCTACACCTTCCACTTGTTTTGAATTCTGTAGGATACAGTGTGAAATAACATGGTTCCCAAAGGCTGAGTACCCCAGAAACAGCACATTTAATTTGCCAACTGGTTTTCAGCCTCATTCGCTCTGTAAATGTCTGAATATTTCTTCAGGGAGATGCCATCCCTGCCCTGTGCACAGAACTTGTAAGTGTTTTTTGCTAATTGCTGAGAGAAGAAAGTGAGGTAGGGAACACAGAGCCTGCCTCTGCTCGAGTATCATGGCTCTCTTTCAGATGGCTCAAACCAACATTATCTAGAGCTGCTGTGGAGGAATTGCTAAGAGAATAGAGTGTCCTGGTTTCGGCTGGGATAGGGTTAATTGTCTTCCTAGTGGCTGGCACAGCGCTGTGGTTTGGGTTTAGGATGAGCAGAATGTTGATAACGCACTGACGTTTTCAGTTGTCGCTAAGTCGGGTTTAGACCAAGTCGAGGACTTTTCAGCTTCTCCTGCCCAGCCAGCAAGGAGGCTGGAGGGGCACAGGGAAGGTGGGAGGAGGCGACACAGCCGGGACAGCTGGCCCAAACTGGCCAGAGGGGTAGTCCATACCATGGGACGTCACGCCCAGTATATAAACTGGGGGGTGCTGGCCTGGGAGGGATCGTTACTCGGGAACTAACTGGGCATCGGTCAGCAAGCGGTGAGTGACTGCGTTGTGCATCACTCGTTTTGTGTATTCCAATCCTTTTATTATTATTGTAATTTTATTATTGTCATTGTTAGTTTCTTCCTTTCCGTTCTATTAAACTGTTCTTATCTCAGCCCACGAGTTTTACTTTTTTTTTTCCGATTCTCTCCCCCATCCCACTGGGTGGGGGGGAAGTGAGCGAGCAGCTGCCTGGTGCTGAGTTGCTGGCTGGGGTTAAACCACAACATAGGGAAAGCTGCTGTAAGTAGTAACTTGCCAATCCAAGTTCGCACGGCTCACAGGTAACAGAGCTGAACATGAGGACGATGCTGGCTGGCACCACCACACCACCGCCTCTTTTACCCACAAGGGAAGCTCTTCCTCAAGTGATTCTAAGGACTCAGACAGGATCAGCACAGAAAGCTTCTCACAGCACTTATTTCACCCACTCACTGAACTGAAGATGTAACATAGCTGTTACAAGATTAAGCTTTTATTACGACACCTAATAAAAATAAAGCTTTTTGTCCTGTTCATGACAGCTTACCCGAGGTAATAATGACAACCATCCCAAGGCATTACATCATGCTATTTGATATGGAGGAACAAAGTTGAGACAGAAGATGAAACGCTGTTCTCAGTCAGTCCTCCTCAATTCTACTGACCCACTGAAAAAGTCTTAAGAAATGTCAAATACAGTGAATATTTCCTCTTACACTTCGAGCCAAGTCCTGTTGTAAGCTGTGCTGAACACGGCAGGCTCTGCCCTTGACTTTTTAGAGAAAATGGCACTAAGTTTATGAAAAGGCAGGGCACAAACAGACAAACAGGACCATTCACTTGTGTAAGTTGTCTTCAAAGTAAGTAAAGAGTCAGGCTATCTAATCCTATATCATCTAGTACCCTAGTAAAAAGAGTAACCTTGCATTTTTATGCTATACATGAGAACTAAAAATAAAAATACCCAACTTTCTTTTTGCCATATCTTAAAAGCAGTCTATATTCTTTTGGTTTCTGCTGCTCTCTGAAAAGACATAGCAAAACATAAACCACACATGATGATGCTTAACTGATATACTTACTTCCGTAATAGACTTGACAAAGCGGATTCCATCATTAGCTCCTTTGACTTTTGCCAAACAGTCGCAGAAATAATCCCAGTAGTCTTTTCTGTTCCCCAGCAACGTGTTTTTCTCTTTCTGGTCAAACTTAAACAAGGAAAACAAAATGCAATGAGCAAAACTTAAATATAAATATATTTATATATAGCTACTTGGAATTCTGTTCCTCTCCCAGCAACACGAACTTTCATGATTCTTCTTAGTTTTAGCCAATGTATTCACAAAGGAAAGAGACATTGTACTGCACTGATGCAATCCAGCAGTTACGAAAGCTACTTTATAGACAGTAACAGATAATAATGTTCTGGGGATAATAATGTTCTGGGTCTAGTTAAAATACAGAGATCCATTCAAAACTGCTGAAACAAAGATCTGCAGCCGATTCAGCAGCTGTTCAAGAGCAACGAACTAAGAACCAATTGCTGAGGGACCTGCAATGAAGTGTGGCAATAGCACACGGGTACGTACCAGAAAATCCTGCTCTAGCTAAACCACGCTCAGAAGAGCAATGCAGCGAGGGTATGGACTGCAGCTTGGACCATTCAAATCCCAAAGGGTTCTTCAGCTTCTGCTGAAGCCTCTGCAACCCAATTAAAACTCCCTTGCCTGGATTAAGGCTAGATTAGCAGGTCTTCGTTGCAATCAGTGACGTGATTACAGTATGTGTAGATACAAAACTATGCAAACTGAATTTCAGTTTGCCCAGTAGTGTCCCCTTTTACTTAAACTTTGAGGATGGACAAAAACCAGTACTCCAAATTAAAAATCAGCCTTTTGCATTAAGCCTTCTATACAATAAAAATTGATTTCCAAAGTGAAATTGCTAAAAATTCTGTAAATTACTCACACCACTATATCTGCACTGTAAACAATTTACTAGCATTTATTTTGCATTAAAATGTTGTCAAGATCTCGTTACCACAGTTTTTCCAAGATAATTTAGCAGAATATATCTTTAAAATCAAGCTCAGATCTTTCAGTTCAATAAAAAAATGCCTGGCATTCTTCAATCAAACTGCCAGCACTGCCTTTTGATTACATTTATTTACTTTCACTTGAAATAAGTACAATAAGCAGCACACGTTTCAGTCCACTTACGGCCAAAAAAAAAAAAAAAAAAAAAAAAGAACGAGACTCAATTGGATATTTATTATTATTTCAGTTAAACCCCACATACTGAAGAGGCTATAAAAGAAAACAAGGCCTAGCTTTGGTAGTGGATTATAAATGACACACATCACTTTTTTTTACCTGTAGAAGGTACTCAAGCTTGTAGGAGAATTTTTGCAAGTTGACACTGTCATCTGTGATTGGTTCCCCTCCTTCTTTAAATTCTTTACTTAATTCAGTCACAGCATCTTTAAAACAAGACACCAAAATGGTTAACTAATGCAAGAGATAAACAGCACTGAATCCACAAACAACTAAATAAATGGGTTTCTGTCTGGACATTATGCATGTGTTTTCAGTTTCTTTCAGTCTAAATGTCTTAATGACAGTGCAAAAAACTTATTGATATGCTTGCAATTTAAGACCACCTATAAAAAAAACAGAGCTCAAGTTATGTCGGTCTGTTGTACGGACTATTTCTTCTTCGTAAAACGAGCAAAACCTCCTTCTGACACTGGTAACAGACAACTGCTAACTGGTTCTTCAGCAGAGGAAAGAGAAATAACTTTTTGCTGTCTCATGTGCACGTTAAGGTATTGCCACAGGACAAACAGAATTCTGATTAAAAAGGACAAAGGACGTAATCTGCTAAAGGGGATCAGTAACACGAGAACAGTCGTTCAGTCAGCACATTTATCTTCTCCATGCTTTATTCAGGAAGGTTCAGCTTGTGCCGGTTACAAACACAAGTGGGAAAAATAATCTACATAAAAATAAACATACAGCAACAGCTCTTCCCTAAAACCTACACCCATAGTGGGTGAGGAAATCTCAAGGCAAAGCAAACTCCGTTGTCTCCCTGGTCACTCTGGCCCCAAAAGGGTGTACTTCTCAGCACCAAAAATTACCGATTTCGAGCTTGCTTTCTACTTGGTTTTGTACTTATTTCAGGTGTCTAAGTGAGCCTTAGCTCCCAGACCCACTGGATGCCCTTTGCAAATTAAAATATCTTCTTGTTAGCAGGCATGTAGGTCTCCTTTCTCATGTTACAGGAAAATCCAGATTCCCAGCTTTGGTGCATATCATACTTTACGTTTAATAAAAATTAAAAGGAAAAATTTCTGGATCTTGGCATAGACAGCTGATCAGGACAGAGACAGAGCAGGAAAACGGTTATGAATCTGCTGCCAATTCTGCCTGCAAAAGAGCTGTGGAAAACAAGGTTGGCTACTGCTACTGAAGGACAAGGTAGGTGCACAGAAAGCATGTTCTACTGCAGCAAGAACAGCAGACCCAATTCTCCAGCGCTCTTCCTCTGAGTCTCCATTCCCAGTTTGGTTTGGCCTCCTGGATTTTTCCCTTCCCACACTAGCAACACCTCCACACCAGCTTCTTATGAAGGGAGGGTCTAAAAATCAGGCCTCCTTATCTGACACGAAATCTTGTAATAGCATAGCTCTATTCATGCCAACAAAGTCCTAGCTCACAACGCACACCCCACAGACACTTTTTTTTAAATTGTAAAACTTAATTCTCATCTTGTATGTTTAAATTTGCAGGATTAAAGAATTTAGGATCCTGCAGAAGGTACAGCACATCTCTCACAAAAAACATCAGTCACATCTCTATTGAGCACATCACACACCTTGAACTACGCTGCTACAATTGCAGCACAAAAGTGTTATACAACTGAAAACACAACTCCTGCTCTGTGTTATCTAGAACATGGAGGTTGCAGTCCAGCCTACAGAACGAGTCTGTCAGCATGGCACGGTACCTTGCAAGTCTCTGATAATCCGCTGCAGCTGGCTTTCGCCACTAGTTGCTGCCATCTTGAAAACCAAAGGAGCTCCCCTTCTGGGCTGTTAACTTTTTCATCCATCTAGATAAAACCAGCAGAGTTCATATCCTTGATGACCACTGGGCTGACGAAGACTATTCTTCTCTGTGACACCTGCAATTCTGTAAAAGCCAAAAAGAAAATTAAAGTCTTTATCATCTCAAATGAGCAGAAGAGAGGTGCTTTGGCATTTTAGATCCTGTTTAGTAATGAATTCCCGTAAGACCAACTTTTCCAGGAAGCTCCTTTGTATTTCCTTCTAGATTTCACTTTCTGTTTCAGTTATTTCTTCAGTTACGTCTTTCAAAACTACAGAGCAAACCTCAGAGAGCAATTTTCCCTTGCTGGAGTTACAAGACAGTTAGTCTTACAGCCCAGCTCAGGCTGGCATTTTGTGCAACTCCTCTTGTGACCCCAGGGGAGGTTCTGATCACACGGGACTCTCCCTCCCAAAACCCTCTGCCAGATCTTCCTTACAGGCTGCAGAGTAAAAAGACATGACGACTTTTCCATTTCAGGGAGACTTTCAAGACGCAGACTAGGCATGGGCCAAGGAGTCAAAAAAATGATGCATGTTTGATTCTGTGGCACTGGAGCATATTTTTAACTCATAAGAGCTACTAAAAGATTTAGATTTGGAGTCTGGTTTTAGGACGAAAAACATCTCTCATCCCCTCCTCAGAACCCACTGTTCCGAACACATGTAAGAGGACACCACTTTATTTTAAGCTCTGTTACAGCATCCCTGGCTGGATAAATATACCTTGCACTACCTCCCTTCCTTAGAACAATGACAAGTGAGTTATACCTAGCACTCATAGAAAATCTTCCCTTAATTAATTTTAATGAATTAAAATTCACTAAAAGCCTCAAACACTTTACTAAAACACCCATGCCTGAGGACCCAAACTTTGAAACACTAACCTGGGAACAGTTGTTCAAAAAAAGCCACATAGAAACTGCATAGGAAACTTACTAAGCATCCTGCTCAAAGGTTGTTCAGAATTCTGCCTGCAATGGTACAGCCAGATTTTCAAGCAAGCACAACACCCAAAGTACTGAATCTTCAGAAAATTTGCCGTTACACTTCTGTGCTTTTGTTATCATTCAAGCTGAACTACAATGAAAATAAGTTGCAATTAAAATCTTACAAACTTTTGAAATACAAATGTGGTGAGGTCAAATTATTATATCTCCTTTCTCTTTTCTTTCTTTCACTCTCGAAATAACTAAATTGGCATGGCTGAAGCAGATGCCAATGAATGGAATGGACCATCCTTCTACCCCGTGTATCAAGGTATTGTTTGGAAATGGTCCTGATGCAATCCCGTATTATTCTCTTTTTGAAACAAAGCAAACCTTAAGAAAGCCACAGAAACATGGTAAGTATAAAGAAAAGGCTGAAACTAGGCTTACTAGTATGTTTATCTTAATACTTGTGTTTTGTTACCTGCTAGTTTCCGTTTCTGTATATTGATGGCAGTCGTTATGTTATGACACAACTGTCACATGGACCACGTGCTGTCTGGGGAAGGGCTTTGGCCTGCAAAATCCCCACCACAACTGTGCTGCTTCAGGGAGAGAAGGCCAGCACTGCACAGACCAGCCAAACACGATTTTTTTACCCCTAAATCAACAATATTACCTACCCAGGATTCCTATCTTGATTCTACTGAGTGATCACATTAATGACCACGCCTCCTGGCAACTTGCTGAGCTTGAGTACCAACAGAAAACAGCAAGAATAACAAACCCAGTGAGTCAATGCTTCCTTTTCTAAGCACGCACAGTAATATCAGCCATTATCTGTTCAGTTTGGCAACTGTCACAGAAGGGAGCTTAAGTGAGAAGACTCTGCAATGTGGGCAATGGAAAGCCAAAACGTGTGGCCAAACCAAATGCTCCTCCTCACACAAAGGGGGAAAAGAGCAAGGACCAACACACGCATCCTGCCCATCCTTCCCAAAGGCTGGGACAAGATCCAGTTCAAGACTCCAGAGGCCCAAAGACTACGCAAGAGGCGTGCCAGGAAAACAGTGAACAGGCCAACTGCAGGCACGTACAAAGAGCCTGGAAGAGAAGGCTGTTGGGAGTTGAGCCCTTATTTTGCAACGGCCAGAGGAGAGCAGGACATGGGGCACCCTATGGCAGACAGGCGGAGCACGGGACCTTGTCAAGTGCCAATTCCCAGCAGACTGCCCAAGCAGATACTTTCTGAGGGAGGATTAAGGTGGTTTAGAGTTGCCCCAGCCCCACTAGCACTGCGTAAGTTAGTGCGTTTGCCCAGAAGTCACAGATAAATGACGACCGCCTGCACAACAGTTCAGCAACAGGGTGCAAGGGAAGGCAGCGTGTTCCCAGCAGGTTGATCCTGTCGTGCCAAAGCAGCCCACGACGTGCATCTTTACTCCTGTTGGGATCTCCTAGGCAGAATGTGGGGACCCTGAACAGAGACCACAACTCAGCTGGAGGCATGTAGCTGCACAGCCGACTCCTCTTCTCTGTCTGCTCCCAGCCTCCCCTTTCCTCCTCAGTACAAGGAGCAAGGTCTCACAGCTCCCCCCTTCCCTGCATCAGCTCCCACCCATAAGACATGCATTTATTCCCTATTCTTCCCAGAGGTGAAGGGGATCTTTTGACTTGGGCTATTGCACAAGCAGAATGTGCTGAAAATTTTTCTACCTGCCTTCTCCTCTGCAAAATGGGGAGGAAGGTACTTCTCTCCTCCCTGGTCCTTCCAGAGGTGTTCTTAGAAAACACAGTCCATCCCACAGAAAGGTGCAGAGCTCTCACTTCCTACGGCAAAGAAAAACAACAATGTACCTTAACTGGTTTCACAAGGTTTCAAAATAGGAAGAGCTTCTGTAAACACCTCATCTAGTCCTTCCTGATCACAGAACATTCTGCCCAGGACTGTTTAGAGCACAACCCTGTTCCTCCAGTATTTACCATCCTATTATGGATGCCTATAAATACCTGCTATGTGAGAACAGCGTTGTACATGTGTCAGGCACGAGTGACCTGCTTTGGGTCAAAAGCTTTTTAGATGATGCATCATTACCTCTTATATAACAGCATTTGACTAAGGCTGACAGCACTAACTGGCACACCACCGCAGGACCTGGCACAGAGTACGGCAGAGGAGGCAAAACAGGGCACGTCATCAGTCCCCCCTTGCACTCTCGGGACGTGCCTGCTGATGTATGGAGGTGGCTACTCCCTCTCCTGCTGGCATAAGCACTAGCGTGGGGGTGACAATCTTCTTTACAGAGGAGGATATCCTGGAGATTAAAGAAAGAAGCAAAGGAAACAGCCCACTTACAGGAAAAGAAAAGATTTACCTGAAGGGGAGTGTGATGCATACAAAAGAGTAAACAAAATTTAATGACTGCAATTAACTTGGTTAGTGGGGTAGCTACAATGACCTACTTTTAATTTGATTTCATAGAATTCCTCTTTGTGTTACTGTAGCCATGTCTGCATCTCCAGCAGCTACATTTTTTTTCTAATTCATTGGTCAATTTTGGCCCATCCTGACAGAAGGTAGAGGTCTTCAAAATATTACACTCCTCCACGTGCAATCAGAACAGGAAGGCGGGGGGAAGTCCACTAGCAGAGTTCCTCTTCATTGATAAAAGGGCTGCAGCGAGACCTCTGTTACAGCCCGGTACCAGAGAATCCACTCCCCACCCGAGTGCATTTTCAGCATACACTAAGAGCAGAGCTCACACTGAAAACCTGGGGCAATTCAGTTAAAAAGCAAACCAGATCTGCAAGACAAACTCAGTGGAAACCAAGGTCCACCACTTTCTCCTGCTTACAGAAATATTCCACATTAACGTAACTACTCTGGTCTAGCCATTCCAAACAAGGGCACTTCATCACACGGCCCCCACTGGTATCACAAGACCGTTATTTATTTGGTGCCCGCAATTCTATACCTGTTCTAACACTCTATACGAAGCAAAACAAGCAAGTGAGGATACCGAGCCAAATCTTAAGTTCATCAGTCACAACACTTTTAACTGTGTTATTCCCTTGTGTAATGTGAACATGATTTGTCCCGTAAAAGCAGATATTGACTGATAACTGCAATGCACACTTTTGGAAAGCGTGTGGAAAAAATGACCTACCTGGTCATACAGCTGGCTACAAGACACACTGACAAAAGAACACTGAACGCAAATCTCACGGCAAAGATGAAGGAATAACTGGGAAAAGGAAGTCGCTACCGCTCAGGACCGTAACGCCACTGATTTAGTTAAATAATTTAATTCCAGTAATTGTCTGGAAAAAGTACTTCGTACTTTGTTGTTGCAGGAAACACAGAATTCCAGCAGAATTTACTGCAGCTGTGCTGCTAGCTTTTCTCATTTTGTACCATGCAGGTACATAAAGCTGCACATCCATAAAGCTAAAGAACTGTTGGCTGGAAATAAGGGTCCAAGGCAAACTGCAAAAAAGACAGCGTGACTCTTCTGTCACGCACACACATGATTTTACTGGGCAACTCAACCCTTTGTGCTTTAACACTGCATATAAAGGTATGTGACCGATAAAAACACACACTGGACTACATTAAATAGGACAATTAAAAACAAAAGGCAGGCACAGCCTGAATGTCAGCAAAGGTTTCCATTCAGCGTTTTGAAGCTTGGTTCCATTCCGAGAAGTGAAATTTTCTTGCTAAACTGATCTTCCCCCTTCATTTTCTACACCAACAAACTTTCACATTTCAATTCCAAAAATACATTTTTGGAGGAATATTTTTATTTCATAGAATCACAGAATGGCTTGGGTTGGAAGGGACCTTAAAGATCATCCAGTTCCAACCCCCCTGCCGTGGGCAGGGACGCCTTCCGCCGGACCAGGTTGCTCAGAGCCCCGTCCGACCTGGCC
>JAVKLA010000010.1:9100723-9187898 GCA_034782735.1 Sagittarius serpentarius | reverse complement strand
TGCTCCCACCTTCCCTGTGCCCCTCCAGCCTCCTTGCTGGCTGGGCAGGAGAAGCTGAAAAGTCCCTGACTTGGTCTGAACACGACTGAGCCACAACTGAAACCATCAGGGTGTTATCGACATTCTGCTCATCCTAAACCCAAACCACAGCGCTGTGCCAGCCACTGGGAAGATAATTAACTCTATCTCAGCCAAAACCAGGACACTGGGTAAAATCTTTTCACTAGCTGGTGGAGTGTTGCCCTTGTAATTGTAAATGAATGCCATATAGGTATCCAACTCAATCAACTAAAACTACTAAATTGCTACTTAACGTCTATTAGGGATCATTAAAGGATCATGCTGTATCCCTCAGGTTTTGTTCCATATGGCTAAAGCATAGGCCAGGATAACTATTTAAGGGCTGAAATCAACTTCCGACATCAGAAGTTAAATATAATGCTAGCTGCAGTTCTTTTAGAGTGATTCTGAAGATGCAATTTGAATGTGGACTGGTTTGGGTTTTGGTTTGGGTTTTTTTGCATTTTGGTGGCACTAGAAGCCATTTCTATACAAAGTTTGCAAATAAATATAGAATCCTTTAGTTTTAATTGTGATGCATAAATGTGCTCTGTTTTTATGTGGGAAGAGTTTCCTCTGGTCAGGCAAGCCAATTTACGTTCACACTGTCTAGCTCGTCATCGTGACGGACGCACTCCTCCTGTTTGAACTAGCTGAACTTTGGTGCAGGCAGATGCTCAGCAAGTAGGCGTACTCAAAATGCATCCTACTGTGTGAAGCTATCAGCGAGAACTCGGCACCAAACCCCCAAAAAACGGTTTTCCTGCAGACTGGCCTGATATGTGGCCGAAACAGCATTAACACAGCGGAAAATCTGGCTACAGCTCGCCCACTGTACACTGGAGGTATCTGCAGGCGTCAGGGCCTGTGGAGCTCCCGCTCCGTGGCAGCTGGCTGAGGGGCAGGGATCTCCCCTTGAGTGGGGAGGCCTCTCAAGTCACCCCTCGAGGCTGAGAGATCCCTCACCTGACACCAGACATCGATGGGTTGATAAATGGCGTTTTTTTTCATGCACGTAACATTTAAGATACACACAGTAAGCTTACGTGGTAATCTTTGTATCCCATACTAACTTTTAAGAGTAGTAAATAGCGGAGTATTGACTGCCAATCCATCCGTACTTACTAAATATTTTACGTACCTAAATTTACTGATTAGAACTCAATAAACTACTGGCTCGGATCTGAGTGGTCTCTGACTCTTCTCCTGTGACAGTCATAAAGTGAAATTATATGCTGTCGTCAGTCATCTCAGGCAGACAACACTTTGGTGCCTCATTGACTAGAGCAGGTCTTTACTAAACCCTCTTAAGTAACCGGGTTCTATCAAAAAAAAACCCCAGAAAAAATGTCTCCTGTGGCTGTTGGATTCCGTGAATATTTCACAGTGGTCTCTGAGTACGTGTCCGTGGGATGCGTTCTTTCCGTCTGCCTGACATTACTGTTACATGTGCTCCCTATTTTCTTTTGATTTTTTAAAGGGTTAATTGATGTGATATAATAACTGGGGAGGGTTTTGCTTCCACTAGGCACTTGAGGTATTTTATGGGAGTAGCAAACTCCCAGTTTCCCGGTCACCCTCTGGGGATTAACATACCATTGTCGCTAGACTGAACAACAGGCTGCTGTTCACCACCAGAGACCTTCTGCGACTGCGGGGAGAAAGCTTTGGAAGCACTTTTTGCATTTGCTTGCATTCTGGCCTCAACAGGTGGACAAATAATTGTCAGTAGGTATAAAGCTGGAAGCGGGCAACATAAAAAGAACCGGCAAAGCTCTGGAAAACCTCTAGAAGCAAATTTAGCATCTTAGACAAGGTGGCTGAGGGGCTTGGAGGAATGTTCTGCTAATACCAGGTCACCTTCTGAGACCGACTTCCACCTGAGCACACGGGGGTTAGGCGCTATTGCTGCTCAGAACCGGCTGCATTTCACTCCTGTGCGGACAAAGGAGGTACCAAGATTTTGAGCTGGTTCGGTGCTGGTTCAACTGAACCAGCAATGATATGGGAGAGCCAGGACACACACTCTGGGCTGTGCAGTTTAAATGAACCAGAGTCTTTTGTATACATATAGATGTGTGGCACATGGATAAAGAGCACACTAGGGCTTAGGAGACGAAGAGCTGGTTAAGATGGCTGGAAGGATATCGCCATCAAGAAACAGAACTTGACCTCAGAAGGCAGCTTTGTTTGGAGGAATGAAACAAACTCAAAAATATTTTGGATTTGGTATCTTGGCGTTTCCTGAATATGGCGAGAGTACTCCACTCCCTTCACTTTTCTTTGTGGTTCTCAGTTCTCTGCTTCACTCCAGCCAGGATCTTCTGTCTTACACTGCTCTTCTGATTTAAAACGGAAGATGCATATATATTGGACATTTACAGAGCCTAGAACTTCTGTCTGAAAATGCCCACGATCTGTTGGAAGGGGCTGGCTTCCTTTCAAACCTCTCCCTCGCGTACGGTACCTATTGAACCTTTGCAATAGAACATGCTGGTTTCCTATGTGGCAGGAATTTCTGGATTACATCTCCACCTTTCCAGGTTCCGTATTCCTTGCCATTTCTCTACCTACATAGAAAAGCAAAATGAGACCTTTTTAAGTATCGCCATTTTTTTAACCGGCATAATCTCAACCAGGAATCACTTCCGTTACATGTTCATTGCACAGGTCAGTGAAGGTTTTGGAAATCAAAATCTAACTTTTCAATTTTGAGTTTTGTGTTCAGTTCTCTTAGAGGACTGTGTTCTTCAGGCTGAATTCTGTACTAAAACAATCTTTTGGCACCATGTACTTGCTTTAATGTTGCTCCAGCAACAAATCATAAAAATCATAGAGCAGGTTAGGTTTGAAGGGACCTCTGGAGGTCTCTACTCCAAAGCCCTGCTCGAAGCAGGTCTAATCAGATGAGGTTGCTCAAGGTCCAGTTGACTCTTGAACCACCCCTCTGACACCCTGTTCCAGCATTTGACTACCCTTGTAAAAAAACCAAAGGCTTATGCCTAATCGAAATATCCCCATGTTCCAGCTTGTGTCCATTGCTGCGCACCTCCGAGAAGACGCTGTCTCCATCTTCTCCGTATCCTCTGTATCCTTGAGATGTTCATCTCAAGAACAGCTCTATGCTGGTAAGTGAAGCACTGTTCTGTTTGTCCCTCCTTTATGATGATATACAACTGGTCTTCATAGGTCATCTTTACTGGTGCTTCTTCCTGTCTGTTCTCAATTTTGACTGACAGCTAACTCTTGCATTATTTTCCTTTCCAATTTTTGTGCTTGCTTTAGTATTGTTTCCTGAAGAACATGTAGGCGTCTAATCAGTACAGCAAATATCAGTCAAACTTTTCTCCATTTAACACAGGGCCTTCCTATTTAAACACTGGATAAGCAAGAGGATTTTAAACTGCTGAGTAACTGTAAGGATACGAAAAAACAATTTTATTTATCATTTTAATAACACTGGTGGTATTTTCAAAGTACTGAGTTATAGATGGAGGTATCCTGACTCCCGATGAAAATACTTCTGGCAATAAGCAAGGCATGCTGTGCTTTGCCCAATGCATTGCACCCATTTATGAGTCTGATTCTTGCCCTGATTATGATCAGAAGCAAAATTGTCACTGATTTTAGCAGGAACAGGATGCTTTCTTAAACGTGCGGATGTTAAGTTTGCTTATTTTATTTAAGACAGCTTGCATTAGTGGTGGAAAGGGTTAATTTGGTTACCTGCCTTACCCCTTACCAGTGAGGACTTTCCGAACTGGCAGACCATTGCCTGATACAGGCTCCCATGGCGGCACAGAAGGCGGGAGCTCTGACAGGCGGTAGCAGTGATGCTCAGTTTTGTGTCGACCTGCTGAAAAGACAGGGAGGCAGAAGGGCCCGATCCAGCTAAGTTGCCTGTGGGAGAAGCTGTTGTTCTCCCATTCCCACTGGGTGGAACTTAATATGGACTTAATTGGAGCAGCAAGAGCATGTCCATTTAACTGTAACTTGCCGTTAGGGTTAGAGGTGCCATCCTGTGTAAAGGCACCCCTGGCACTGTACAACAGTTGTAGTACTGCGACCACTCAATCTGACACCGCTCTCCTCTCCCAGATAGACTGTGGTTTCCAAAAGCAATTAATTTCTCCTTTTTCACTTCATGAATTTCTTTCTCTCAGTTCTGCATTTGCTCAGACCACGTAAGAGTTGATTGATTGAGTAAAATTAAAGATTCAAGGTCCCCTGAGCATTATGTTTTACCCAGAGGAGCCTGTGTTCTCCAAGCGTCTGGAGCTCCCAGAAGGAAAGAGATGCACAGGCTGCCCATCCCCAGACCTGCACTGGGCATATCCTGTGGCTTTAGCAATATAGATATTTAATAACATATATGTATAAACAAAGATGGAAGCTACGCAAACGTATTTCCTCTTGACAATGGGTATAGCTCCAAGTGCTTTACAGGCCTCTGCGCCTACTAGCAGAGTTTGGAGAGAGGGGTAGGGTACTGCCCACGGCAGAGGAGAGTTGCTTTGGGACTACCTAAGTAGACTGGACATACGGTTGTCTGTGGGACTGGGCAGGGTGCACGTGGTGGTGCTGAGGGCATTGCCCAGTATCATTGCAAGGTGCTATCTACTGCCTCTAAAAGCCATGGTGATCAGGGGAGGTCCCTGATGATTTGAAAACGGCAAAGGTCACGCCCGGTTTCAAGCAAGGCAAGAAGGACAATCCAGGGAGCTACTGGCTGGTCAGTCTCATCCCTGTGCCCTGGAAGATGGTGGAGCAAATCCTCCTGGAAGCCATTACCAGACAGATGCAGGACAAAAATGTTTGGGAACAGCCAGCACAGATTTACCAAGAAAAAGCAGTGCCTGACCAACTCGGCTGTCTTCTACAATGAGATGGCTGGCTCTGGGGATGAGGGGAAAGCTGTGCATGTCATTTACCTTGACTTCTGCAAGGCTTTTGACAAAGTCCCCTACAGCATCCTTGTAGCCAGGTTGGGGAGATACAGATTGAATGGGTGGACTACAAAGTGGATGAAAAACTGACTGGACCATTAGGCTCAAAAGGTAGTGGTCAATGGTTTGAAGTCTTAATGAGCGGCTGGTCGTGAGTGACATGCTTTGAGGGTCAATACTGAGGCTCATACTGTTTAACATCTTCATTAACAACTTGGATGATGGGACAGGGTGGACTTTCAGCAAGTTCATGGATGAAACCAAGTAAGAGGGAACAGCTGTTACACACTGAGTTGTAGGGCTGCCATGCAAGGAGATGCCAGCAAGCTTGAAGAATGAGCTGACAGGAGCCGTGGAAGTTCAATAATAGCAAATGCAAAGTCCTGATGGCCTAATCCCCTGCAAGAGCATGGGCTGGGGGCCACCTGGCTGGAGGTCAGCTTTGCTGGAAAAGATCGGGGAGTTCGAGTGGACAACAAGTTGAACACAACTCAGTCATGTGCCCTTGCAGCAGTGAAGACTAACTGCGTATGGGCCCGTGTCGCCATCAGGTTGAGGGAAACCTTTGTTCTCCTCTACCTGACATTCAGGCGGTCACATCTGCAGTAGCATATCCTGTTTTGGGGCCCCCAATACAAGAGAGAGATTGACTGACTGAAGCGAGCCCAATGGAGAACCAGCAAGATGGTTAGGGAGTCAGAGCACATAACATATGAGGAGACTAGATTGGCTGGGCTTTGTTTAGCCCCAGGAAAAAACAAGGCTTAGGGGAGATCTGATGGCTCTTTTCCATTATGTAATGCGAGGACATAGAGAAGGCAAGGAAGAGGCAACATCACCAGGTTGCAGCAAGAGACATTTTGTCCATGGAAGAGGAAAAAATCCACCATGAGAGTTGTCAAGCACTGGAACAGGGACCGAGAGGACTTACGCAGTCCCTGTTCTTGGAGATTTTCAGTTTGACAAGACAAGGCCCTGAGCAACCTTGTCTAACTGGGAAGACTTTCTGTGAGCAGGGTGGAGGAGTGGGTGAGCTCCAGAAGTCTCTTCCAAGGTAATTAATCTACAAAAATTCACAATTATTTCTTCAACTGAAAATACCTTAATAAGTGGTTATCAAAGGTGGAGAACAATAGTCAGTGTACTATTCCACTGAATTTCTGAATGTTTATTAGTACCACTTCATTATACCAGGAGGGGAAATCTCCACATGCTGAGTTACTTTGGTTTTGGTAGGCAGCAGTACAATTGGGTAATATTAAGCATTCCCTTTACGTGCTCAGATATACTATAACAAAATATGCTGAAGCTACAAACAGATTTAAACAACTTGTTAAAACCCGGCCAGAGCAGGATCATTTCAGTCTCTTGCACTTCTCTTACATTTCCTGACTTTTTAAAGATAAATATAAAATGTATTGACGGTAAAGATTTCAGGGTAGTGTAGCTCTAGGACAATGACTTGAATGACAGTTTGTTGAAATGATGTAGGTGCACGAGACCCTCTTTTACTCATCGTCACAGCGTTTTCTTCTTGTAGAGCTTTGCTGGTGCCCGTGAAGTGGTCCTGGCTTACCAGAACAGAAGAAGTATTTGGACTCATTTGTCCTACGGTAGGTTGTCTCTTCATAATTGACAGTGTTGAGTCCCCAGTCCAAAGTCTCTTGAAGCACATAGAAGCAACCACATTCATTTAAAAATGTTTCTTACCTGGAGACTAGAGCCAAAGCCTGGTCTCCACCCCAACCAGACAAATAACAACTTCTCCCTTTCCACGGTTCACCTGAACACAAGCGAGTTCCCTGTGGGATTAATAAGTAACCTCGCTGACTTTTTAACTTTTAGGCAATAAATGTAGTAATGGGATACCAGGACTGACTTGTTCAGAGAGGCGCATCTGGTGGTAAAGGACAAGATATGATCACTTTATTCTGGCAGCTAAGCAGAAGCACAAGCTAGAAACTATGGGCAAGCCCTAGGAAGACTATTAGGATGTGTGCCGTATGTGTTTGCCCCCTTCTTGTGCTTTTCCCTAGGTATTCTTGCTTCTCGATACGATCAGAAATAGGATATTGTACTGTGGGCATGTCTGAGTTTCTGCTTTTCGTGAACTATACAGCAGCTGAGAAAAATCTGTTGTCTGCTCCAGATGATCTTAGAGATCAAATGAAATAGTGCAGAAACAACACAGAGACATTTTAAGACGGCTGCCCAAAAAGCCAAATTGTTGCTTAGAACCATTGCCAAACCATTGCTTGGTGCCACTGCAAAGCTGCCTTGGCTTTCTGTACAAATGCTAGGAAATGAAATATTCTGGTTTCCAGAGGCTTTGTCATTCAGCTGCACTGGAGTATGCACTACATGTTACACTGCCTGAGGGACAAAAGCCCACCAAGCTATCATGAAGAAGAATATCAGTTTCCGTGAGAAAAAAAACCACAAGGTTTGATTGGTGTAATCAGAATGTGAATGGTTTTGTTGCAAAAATGCGTGCTGTTGAATTGAATTCCCTCAACTTGCGTTTAGTTGGGAAATCATGTTTTAGTGGTCACGTAAAAACACTCCTGCACTGAACACAACTAGCCCTCTTAGCAACATTTCCAAAGCTAGGTTCATGCCAGTGTTGGCACTTTACTTCCCACCTGCCCACGGAGGTGAGAGGCATGCATGAAACAAAAGACCTGCGTGTGGCCAGGTTAGAGCAGTCGCTCGCACGCCTCAGAGATACGAGCGTATCTGGTATTTTGACAGACACAAAGCACGTAAAAACCAAACACGTCTGGCTTTGATGATCAGGTTTTAAGCAGAGATTTAAACATCTCCGTGAAGCAGCAAGCGTCCGAGTATATAGGCTAAAACCTGCTGCTCTGGCTTCCTTAAAAAAAAAAAAAAGGGGGCAAACATTAATTCTACACATAAAGCAAGCTATTTTTTTCCTGCTATTAAAAAAGCCGTTTGTTCTTGCACTATAACCTTTTTAGAAAGCGTAACTCTTCTCAGCACCATGGCCAAGGGAGAAAAGGAGGGCGAGAGCACTCAGAGGCCGACTGCTCGGGGACGGGCGGCCGGTCCTCGGCAGCCGCCTGAAGGGATGTCCAGAGACTGGAAGGTGCCTGCAGCGGGAGCAGTGACAGGAGGAAAACGAATATCCTAGTGAAGTATCTGCTTAACGGCTTGTGTTCCTTCCAGGGCTCTCCCAAACTTTCCCTTTCGGACCCAAAAGACTACTTTCACACTAAGCTAGTTTTGTATGTGTTTATCTGCCAACAGATAAAAGAACGGTTGCACTGAGAACTTCACAGACTGTGAGGTCTTGTAGCTGTTGTCAGGCCAGTTAATCCTGAGAGCCCCAAAAAGAGAGAACCAATGAGTTCAGCACTGATAAACGCTGTAAAGCGTTAAAAGCTACAGAAATACCTATGTGTCCACTGCTATATACAAGCCAAGTATTGAAAGTCAGGCAAGAAAGCAACATGCAACACCATTTATGTTAAAACCTGATGTTTTAGCTCCCAAAGGAAAAAGCAAATTTTTTTTGCTTTTGAAAAGAAACTATAAATGAGAGAAAATCATCTTACTGCACAAAAATTCATGAAGGTAAGACTTACAGGCCAATGAAGAAATTTCTGAGCAGTCTCAACTCTCCATCCTACTGCGAATACATTTTTTTTTTTTACTTTCCATACACAGCATGTTTGCAAAGAGTAAATTTGTGTGTCTTTCTCCAGGACCTCTAAGAATTAGAGGTTATCCATGGCTTTTAAAACCGGAAAGTTCATCCAGGATTAGTGCTAACAGTTAGGTCTCGCTTCAGTAGATGGACCCATCTTCATAATGGAATTTGCCTTGAGAGCAGATCCTGGGGCTGGAGGCTTGACCATTGCCACCGGGTAAACACTGGCTGCATAAACGTGACAAATGCCTCATGAACTTGACGCCAACAAAGACATAGAGCACAGGGTTGAGGCAGCAGTGGGAGAAAGCAATCTTACGGCTGACGTGAAAGGCAAGGTTGGTGTCTTTTTCATACTGACAGGAAGGTGGTGGAAAAGTAATCAGAAAGCTGAGGATGTTGTAAGGTGCCCAGCTCAGGAAAAAAGCCGCCACAATAATAAAGATGAGTTTCACAGTTCTGTGCTTTCTGCGAGATCTTGCTCCGAGCAGGATTAGCAGTATCTTGAAGTAACAGAATACGATAACCCCAAAGGAAAACAGGAAGAGTACATTTCTCTGATAAATGTCCACCTTTTTCCATTTCCAGTCAGCATAATCACAGGTCTTGTCCCCTTCCAAGTTTTCTTGCACCGTGGTGTGAATCACCTCAGGAACCACAATTAATATGCTACCAGTCCAAACAACCAAGCTCACCAGAAAACCACAGTACTGCGTCTGGGATCTCAAAGTCGAAAGGGGATTCACTACGGACAAGTACCGCAGGATAGTCATGAGAGTCAAAAAGAAAACACCGCTATAGTAGCCGATGGAGAAAACAGCATTCACCGCTTTGCAAAGGAACTCACCAAAAATCCACCCAAAGGACTGGTCCACTGCCCAGAAGGGCAGCATGCAGGAGAAGACTAAATCAGAGACACAGAGGTTCATGATGAAGACGTTCGTTAAGGATGTAAGGTTTTCATATTTGAATAGGATCCATAACACTAGAGTGTTTCCTAGAAGGCTGAGCAAAAACACCAGAGTGTAGAAGACAGTAGTGAGATGGGTGTAAAATACAAAATAGTCGCCCATTTCGCAGACATTGCTTTCATTAAAAGAGTATTCGTATGAGTAATTATCATCTGAATCGGGTGGATAATATTCCTCATCCATTTGTCTGTGCAAACCTTGCGCTGTTCTCCAGCAGCTATTTTGAAGAACCACAACAATCAAACCAAGATTTTTGTGAAAATCAACCCAATAACTAAACACCCACTGTGGAGGCTTCTTTTTAAGGGACAAAAAGAAGCAGTGAAACTACCTTCTTTGCCCTGTTTCGGGGAGAGAAAGGAGCCATTTCCTCTTATGCCTAGAGCATGAACAGGTGGATACTAAAGATTTACCCTCAAAGCAACGTCAAGATCTTAAATACTTAAGAAGTCAGAAACTAAGATGTTTCTAAATCAATATGGTTGGTGACAACCGCTAATTTTTAAGCGTCTACTATGTGAAGGTTGAGGGTGCATTGTTTTTTAATGTAAGTATCTCAGGTACCAAGACTTTCAAATCTGCTACTGTTTTTTAAGTTTTCTGGAATGGTATAAAATTCCTAAACACTTTACCGTATATATGATTCTTTGTCACCAAGATTCAGCACTGCATAAACTTAAAAAGCTGAGCAGTACCAGCATCAACAAGCGTAAGCACGAAGCATGGGAAAAGCCGTGGTTTTTTACAGATTTTCATCTTGAGGTTGCTTGACACCTAAAAATCTCCAAGCTGTGGCGGAAGCATCCCCGTATTGGGGATATTGGTGCACCTCTGTGGCCCGCTGATTCTCAAGGACAGGATAGGAACAGAGCTCACATCACACCCCTTTTCTGGGAGGTGCTGCCCTCTGCCCGTCTGCAAGTAGTTTAATCCCAACTGGGTGGTTGTTTGAAACTGGCCAACAGTATCAAAAGTTACTGGGACTTGGAAGACGACGTACGATCTGGTGAACATACATGGTCACAAGGAGCCTCATTTCTTTATGAACTTAAGCTAAAAAAGAGGTGTAGAAAAATCAGTAATGGCTCCAACCAATGGTTTGAAGTCTAAATTAACATTATCCCGGATGAAGGCTTACCTGCAGCACCGTGTTTGGATCCTGATTTGACTGAAGCCAGTGAGAGGCCTGCCACTGATGCTTTGGAAGTACAGTTGCAAGAAAGAACCTCCACGACTCAGGCCAAAATTGTGCTGACGATGTCTGAAAAGTGGGTTCGTTTCCCAGCGTGCAGCGAGCCAATAATCACACACTCAGGAGAGACGTTATTTATTTCATATTTGCACAAAGATGGGTGCTAGGTGGCAATGCCACAAAGCTAGCACACCACACCAAAGCAAAGCGGTGTATTTATTCTGTTACATGAGTAGTAAAAACCTGCCTAAAATTACATCCACTGGTTAGTAGTCACCATCTCGTCTACAATTGGCCAGTTATATCTAAATTAGCCTCGCTGCTATGTAGATTAGCACGCATGCTCCTTGCCGGCAGTGGGGGCAAGTTCTTCCAGCCTGGAATTGAGTCGGAGGTCGCGATCTCCCCCGGCCAGCTTTACTTTCCCCCAGTTAATGCTTCTTCGGCAATCCTCTGGCCTTCGGTGCCTTCTGGGGCAGGATGTTTCTTTTTGTCAGTCACATTCTACATTTCTTAGGTCCAATTGTCCTTCTTGTTATCTCAAAAACGTTCCTTTTCTCTCCGATGGACGTTGAGTATTCTTGCCAAGTTGGCAATGCACACGAAGCATCCTCAAAACATCGAGGCCTAACTGTCCCAGGGTGTCCTTACTCTACGAACGCCAACGGTGCGCCTTTCTGATTACAGCCTTGCTTGTTAATTTGATATATACAAAATACATCTTGCACAGAATAGCCAAACCGTCCTGAATCTCTGACTTACTCTTCAACAATGACATTTTCCTGTTTGGATTAGCGAAGGCAGAACCTGCCTGCTACAGCCAGGCAAAGACAGGCTGCCTTCGGATGGAGGTGGGGAGGGTTACGTCTGCCCCAGGCGAGGGTGCCAGGGAGCGCTGCTGGCCGCCAGCATCTGGTGCCACCCACGGGTAGGTGGTTCGGGTCAGCCAGAGCGAGGCACAGGCCAGGGACCGTCTCTCCACTGGGATGTGGCCACCCAGTTTCGGAGGCGAGGGATGTGTGGGATTCAGTACTGTGACCGCGAGTGGCCCTGGCACTTTTTATCACCGGAGTCGCAGTCCTCACTGGAAATCCTGCTTGTGGCCCTCAGTCTGTACCGTGCTGCCATCTTCAGGCACGCAGGACAAGTCCCTGCCGAGGCAGCCGTCCTCTCTGGGTCGACCTGGCGGCGCAGATGGCACCTGAGCTTAGGCGGAGGTCTTGACCGCCATGGCGCCCTGTTTCGGCTCGGGCTGGAGGTACGGCTCCTCCTTAGCAGCTGTCCTGAGGGAGCAGAGGAGCCTCTCTGCAAAGGGCAAAGGTTCTCCATGGTGCACAAGTCAGACAGCGCTGACCGCTGTCTTCACCGCTGACGCTCTCCCCCGACGCCGGCAGCCCCCGGGCAGGACTGCCCACCCGCCAGCAGCTAGGCCGCCAGCCAGGCCGCTGCCGGGCCGCTCCTCGCCCCTGCCGCAACTGCTGCGGGCCCTGGCACGGGCACCGTCTCACAGAGACCTCAGCCCCCATCCCTGCCTCCGCCTGGGGATTCTTCGGACCCGCACACGTCCCGTCCCTCATCACCCCGTGACATCCTGCCCTTCACACCCCTGCTGAAGGGCGGGCCGTGGTTAGAGACCCAGGCAGCCCCTGCGGAGCGTCGCTCGCCCCGCTGCTCGCTCTCAGGAGCTGAGCAACGCTTGCAAGGCAGAAAGTGCCATTTTGCAAAGGTATTTTGCGATTATGTCAGACAACGGTTAAGTGCCAAATTAAAAAAGGACACCAACCCCTCTGTTTTCTTCACAGGTCAGGTGGTAAGAGGTGGTAAGTTGCTTCTGTTGTCCAAACAGTCTCCGTTTTCCTGCGTCCATCTTCCCTGCGAGCACTGACGCTGAGCGTGCAGGCATTCGAGCCAGGCAGGCGCACAGCTGAGACCGGAAACCCCGCCAGCAACGCCCGCCGTTTCCATCTCCAGATCTCCGTGTGCCGCGGTGTCTTGCCCATCTGACTCAAAAGGCTCCGTCTTGCTGGCTGGGAGGAGCCAGAGGAATGGCTGCATGGGGCCAGGTGTCCTCCCTCTGGTTTTGTGCTCAGCGTGTCCAGAGAAAGTAGAAAAATGCTTCTGTGAAGCAGCTTGTTCTTGGTTGCTTCCTAGTGCTGCTAGGTTGGCTCTTGGCTAGTGCCCCAGTTCACCAAACAAGCCCATTTGTCTGTCCTGAATTTCCCCCCCGCGGTGTCGCTGCCCGAGCCATAGATCTGGACAGCGGGCGTTTGAGCAGTCAGAAAAAAGACGCTCTGTCCGCAGACAGAGACGAACTTGAGGGCCGCCGCCGTGCCTGCGCAAAGCTACAGGGCGAGGCGTCCGTCCCGGCTGCCGAGCGCTCACCACCTTGGCACCCAGGGAGCCTGGGGGAGGCCGGGGTGCACCGCAGCATCCACCACCGCGTTCGGCTCCTCAGTTTCCACGGGCCCAGCGACTCCCAGGTGCCTTGTCCTCCTCAGGTCGCATCCTCTCCCCAGCCCGCTCTCGGCGAGCTGGTAATGCCTCTGCTTACCTCAGCTGTTGCTCTTCCTCCCTCAGCCATTGCAGCTTTCCCAGGATGGTGTCCTCAGCGTTCCCCCTCGCCTCCCGTCCGCTGAGGAATCTGAAATCGTGCGATCGGCTTCCTCCTCTCCTGTTTGCTGCGGCGTCAGGCGCTGCAGGTGTTGCACCACCACTGTTCACACTGAGGGCAGGCTGCCTGGCACGCGGTACCTCCGCGCCGCGCTCCCAGGGCAGGTGAGACCTCGGCGGCGGATCTCGCTGCTGACCTGCCCTCAGAGGCGGCTCATCGTCCTCAGGCGAAGCACAGCTTTGCACTGCGTGCTCGACGATAACCGATCGATACGACGCAGCGAGCCGTGCCGTGTCGCCTGGTGCAGGCTCTGTGTAATTACGGAAGGAGGCTCCAGCCTATGAAGCATCGGACCTCCTGGGTGGCTGATCAGGACTACGTATGCGCTTTGATATTATGTCTGCACCAGCCGGGAAGCCCTCCGTCAGGTCAGTGACGGTAAAGGAGCGCCTAGCGGGAACCTAAGGCACTTGGATCTTTTCCCTCTTGCTTCAGATTCAGTAAAAAACTCCGGGTATCAAACCCTGTATTTTTGCTCTATTGTATTTTATCTCCCCCCTTTCTACTCTATAAATGAGAGATGCTGTGCATGGGCTTTCAGTTAAGATATATGCAAAGGAGATAAAAAATTGATGCGATTGAATCAACAGGCTAAGAACACGTTAGCATCACACATGAAATACAAATCATGCAACTGCTTTCAGTGTATATATATATAATGGTACAAGTGAGAGCAGAAGTTGGCTGAAAGGTGGAAATTACCTTAATTTCTGTTATCAGGACAAATAGGCACAGAGGAAAAACACCTCCTACGGTTTAAAGTCACCCCTGCCCTTGTGAAGAGCACTCCGCAAGGCATTCAACATACATTCCGCTCTTGGCCAGAAACAACTGCTTTTCCAGAAGCCGTCATTTTCTAGCGGTGCTGTTCTTTGCCTTGGAGCATCACAGAAAAAAAAAGGATTTTAATACAGAAACGGGGAAGTGCTACTATTAGCAGCCTCAAGTTCAACTTTGTTTTTCTTTGAAAATTTAGCTAGACTTCCTCTGTCAGCTGGAGATACGTATTGTTCATCAGCTTATCTCTTCTTTAAACCGGGCGTTTGAAAGAGCGGCTGGGGGAGCCGTCTGCTCCCTTGGCAGGCCGCCGAGACCCTGGCAGGAGCCCCGTCCCCCCTCGCTGGGTCTTACACCAGCCTCCTCCCCAGGCAGAGGCAGCCCCCTTTGAGAAGGTTCCTGGCATTTACACAGACAAACTGAGCTTAAGCTCACCTTAGTTGGAAAGGACCAGGGGAAAGGGGCAGAGAGAAGCCCCCCCGCCATAAGGCACGTGCGGACGGCAGCTACCTCGGAAGCATTTTTGACTCACTTTTTTCAAACCCCTGCTAGAGCCTCGGGGCTGCACATCTTGTTCTCCAGGTTTCTCGGGGGGAATTAAAGGAGCTGGCTGGCTTGGCAGGCTGGTTTGCACTTTGGCTACCCAGGCAGCACAGGTTGAGTCAGAAAATAAATTTCTGTACTCCTAAACTGGAATTTGTCTGGTAGCTGCTTCCTTAACCGATCTCTTGTTCCAGTTTGGGATAGGAAGAAGAATCCCAAACCTGACTTTTTTTTGGCAGGAAGGGGGTTTAGTTTTTCAAACAGGTTTATGGAGCAGCCTTTTTTATTTAAAGGGACTTAAAACACGTTAAATAATGTTTTTCCTACCCTAACTGTGAGTGGTACCAGTCTCGGAGCACACTCTTGGAGTCACAGGTAGGCGATGGACGCAAAGTCCTGGAAGTCATGATCGGGATGTAGACTTGGCCCAAAGCACAGACGGTGTGCTCTGTGCTGGTGGGCGAAACAACTTTTTGTCTGCCTTAGAGGAGTTTTGCACGTGGTAGCAAACTCTTTCCGGACATGGGTAAAGCGAAAAGTCGGTAGGACTTCCCTTGCCCAGTTCAGTGTCGCAGAGCCCCAGGAAGCCCAGCTCCTCAAGAAAAGCCTTACCCTATTTTTCAAGCAAAACCTGCTCTTGGGCTGGGTTGATTTTTCTGAGACCAGTGCTTCCACCCGTGCCCCACAGGTTTCACAAGGCAGGTACAACACACGCGGTCAGCCCCGCTCCCCGGTGCTCCCCTGTTCCCCCCGAGCTCTGCCCCTCAGTCCTGGCTGGCAGCCCTGTGATAACCCCGGTCTAGGGAAGCAGAGACATCCCAAATTAAGAGCTTGGACCCCGCTCCTGAAACACGTACAAGAGTTCAACTTTACATACGAAGTACCACTACAGCCAAGGCAGGATCAGCTGACGGTATCTACACAGACACACAGAATCAGTGCTCGTGGGGCTTGCCACGCAAAGAACGATGGTTTTTAGAAGTGTTGCCACAGCACTGCTGAAGCAGCAGCCCTTCTCCTCATCCAAAGTCGCCATGGGGGTAAAATTAGCAGCCAAGCCTGTTTTTACAATGAGGAAGAGGTTATGAAGTTCTTTCCCTCTCCAGCTTCTCCTTTCCCAAGAGCTGCAAACACACCCTCTGGGCCCTTTATCACAGTTTCGCTGTAGCTTCCTCTGTCCCAGAGGTTTTTCTGGGGAAAAGGAAAAAAAACCTGGCACTTACACTCATCGGCTGCTACCTTTACTTGCATCCCAATCCGCAGCTCTGGACAGAAGGGACAGCAGGGAACGAAAACCGTCGCTGCGGGTGACCCGCTGTCAACGGGGCGTGCTGGCGAGCGGCGGGTCCCGCCGGGGGCACTGCAGCAGCCCCTCTCCTGCCACCCCGCCGGGGCGCGGGGCTGAGGCCGCGTGGGCTGCAGGACCGTGGGGGCGTGATGATGAAACCATGACCTCACGCCTGTTTGCGCAGTAGGTTCTGTTGGCGCTGAGGCTGGTTGGAAAGGGTGCGGTGCCGGCGGCTGGCCAGCAGCCATCCGACAGAGCGCGCAGGCAGAAGCCACCTTGGCCAAAGAGGCTCGCGTGGAAGCGGAGGTGGCTGGCATCCCGCCCGTGGCTGCCCGCAACGGGCTTGGAGCCAGCGTGGTTGCAGCTGCGGCTATTGCCCATGCTCCCCAAGGGCAGGGGGAAGGAGCAACCCAGCCCCTTCCTTTGGCTGGATGGTGCAAAGGAGGGCATCGCTCCCCGCCTGCGGCCGGGCAGAGTTTGGCCGTGGTTGTCCTGGTAGGTCGTGCAAGGATGGGATGAGCCAGTGAGCGCCCCAGGGACGGGAAGAAATAGTCCTTCTGGTAATAACTGGCTGGGAGGCAACAGCAAACTGGAGCTTTCTGGGGTTTTCTGAGTGGGGAAATTGTCAGTTTGTTTCTACAATGCAGGCAAGCAAGACTTTAAAAGTGTATTTTTTGCAAACAGGGAGATGGCATCCATCTCTGTGCCTGACATGTAATTCTGATTTGTCTTAACAGCAACGCTCCTACCGGGCACCAAACTCCAGCGCATTTCTCGCAGGCCAGACAGCAGTGACATGACGTATCGCTTTCCCATCTGCTCCGCAGAGAATATAAATGCTCCATTATTTGGCCATGAAAAGAGCATCGCTTTGGTTCTTAGCAGCTGGGTTTGTTGGCAGTTGAAACCAAGCAAATCCATTTCGTATTTTTGTTACTAAAGCAGAACATATCTGCAGGTTTCTGCTGCCAAGAAAACGTTGCCACCCGCAGACACACGCACATGCGTGTGCATGCACACCCACCCCCCGCCCTTGTCTCTCTGTGTGTAGATGTACACGTGCCCTCCCAACAATATACTGCAAGATGGGGCTGTCTTTAGGAGAACTCACCAGACACTGCACCACATATTTAATTAGCCATCTGAAAGCTAAGAAGCCTGTTAAGTAAAATGTGTGTAAAGAAGCTGATTCTATTCTCTCACGAGTTCTTACAGTCGCAAAATAAAGATGACGATCAAGGCGAAGGAGCGCATTGCACTTTGGGGAGAAATAATTGCATGTCTTACTCTAAAGCTTAGCAAAACTCATGCCTCCACGTGAAGTTCATGAACTCATTTTTATGGCTCAGGGACAACTGGAAGAACAGGGTTGTATTTTTCTATAGAATTCCAGCCCCTCTTCTGCCAGCCCGAATTGCTAGCTGCTGCCTCGAATGGGCACGCTGCAGCTGGCGTGAAGACTAAGACCTGATGTACGAGCAGCCTCCGGCGCCCCGGGGGAGAAGGTGGCTCACGCCAGGCAAGTCGCAGCGCCGGCGTTGCCTTATCACCAGGTTAACTTTGTCGGCTGCCCTGTTGTCCCTGTTTTTTCTCAGGGCGGCAGCTGCTCTGTGGTCTGAGGGCCGTTTGGACCAGGCACCTTTTCGGCACAGACCTCTTGGGGCTGCGGACCTGACGCGAGACGGCTGCCACGGAGGCACCGGGCGTCCGAGCGCGCCTCGCTGCCGCTCTGCTGGCAACCCTTACCGAGTTACCGGGCCCCCAAAATCACCGCTCCTCCACATCGCGGCCGGTGAAGAGGGTGCTGCTAGAAAACCAGATGAAACAATAAAAGAAGAAAAAAGAAACCACTCTGCCCGCCGCTGACCGCTCATTTCCTTTGAGTCTTGCAGAAGATCGTACACAGCAAAAAACCCTCGTTGCTCCCGGTGGCTGTCTGGTTCTGGAAAGTACTAAAGGCCGGGGCCGTTCTTCAGTTCTTAAATTTGGAGTCGGAGAAAAGGGAGAAATGCGGGGCGGTCAGGTGCATAACAGCTTTTAAAACAACCAGATTGCAAGGGAGAACGGGAGAGAGGAATGGCCGGAGGCTTAGTCGGGCTGATAATCTGAAGGCATCTCCAGTGGTGGGGGGGAAGAGCCCAAGGCTCCGTCAGACTTCGGGGAAACAGAACTGACTGGGGGAAGCAAAGCTTTTCATAATTAAAAAGAAGTTTTCTACAGAAGACGGAGCTGGAGGAGTTCCCTTGTGCAAGGACATTTCCAGAGCACAGCCACTGTTTCCCAGCTCTCCGCTGGATACGCTGATGAGCCAAAGCAAAACAAATCACATTTAATGAAAAAAAAGACCAAACCCAAACTCCCATAGTTACATTCAGGGCACTGTTTATGTTAACAATGAGGCAATTAATAACTTGCACCAGAAAAAACTGACCGCAACCAAAAACACGCTTGTGCTGGTTTAGCCGCTACTTCCCCAAACCCCAGCACTTCCTCCTGGTGTGGCACGTCTGCTCGCGGGCCAGAGGCACAGCCCGGGCGAGGTGCGTTTGCAAAAGCTTCATCTGAAGAGGGGAACCCGTCTCCTCGAATATCTTCCCCCAGTCCGTAAGAACGACCGTGGCAGCAACGGCTTCTCGGGCTGATCCTGCGGTGACTGCAGTTCAGGTGGCACTGGACTGCCCTCGGTCCGTGCCGCCGGGTGAGACCGGCCTCCGGGCAGGCAGACCCAGGGCGTGCTTCCCTCTCAATAGGCGTTTCAGAGGAGAAATCCCTTCCCTTGGCTGCCCCCCTGAGCACAGCTGTTCCTTTCAAAGGTTTGGGCTGAAAAACAGCTGGCTGAAACATTCGGTCTGAGCCCAGCACTTCTTCAGATCCTGCTAGCCCTGGCTGGCTGTCACGCTCCCGGGCCTTTTTCTCTAGCATTTTGCTCATTTCCTTGTGCTGAACAGTCACGGTGGTTACGAGAGGCAGCTCAAAGCGCTTTACCTCGGTGCAGGCATGGCACTTAGCAGAAGACGTCTGCACATTTCCATCTGCCAGGCCACGCAGTGTGCGCGCGCACGCATTTCAGCGCCAAAGCGCGAGCACGCAGGTGGCCAGCAGCAGCGAGTCCACCCAGATAAGCTGTCCTCTCGCAAAAAGTCAGCTGTAGCCCACGGTCCACAGCAGGAGGTAACATCAGGGGCTCCGTGCGTGAAGCATGGGCGAACCGAGACAAAATCTTAATATTCCAGTTCCTGAGACATTTCATAACATCTCCGGCCATCTGTCCTTTGACGAGTTCTTGCGGTAAGTGCAGTGAGGGCAGACAACACTTTATGCAACAAGGGTTGTCACGCTCTGCCCCGAAACTGCTCCCTAGCTCCTAGGCTGCGCTGCATCAGCTGCAAGGTAGCTCCAGTCACTCAGGCCGTCTGTCCTGTTCAGCTCACCTGGCAGAGGTATAGTCTTCTTCTTTACTGATATTATGTTCAGACCATGTTAAACAACCACTGTTGCGTCTCTCAAGCAAGACCAAGTTCGTGAGCTGGGAAGTGTGGCCAGCTCCTTCCCCCAAATTAAAGGGCAGAAAACCAAAAGGCTGAAGGCAGTAATGCAATTAGGAGCTGTTAGCACGAGTCTCCAGGTTTGCGTAAAGGCTGAATAATCTAGAAAGCGGTCTCCTTGTACACTTTTCCTTTTCAAATCGTTCCTTACTTAAAACAGATTTCAAATACATTTGTGGACGATAACGTGGAAGTGAATTCAGGCTAATTATCCATGGATGACATGAAGGATCCGCGCAGGACACAGGATTAATAAATACATTTCCATTCCTCGAAGCCGGGATGCCATCCCACCTACCCCCTCCCTGCGCAAAGGAGCAGCCCCACGGTGCCCCCCGCCGCGGGGAGCGCAAGCCTGTCAGCTTCCCCTGCAAAGGCGTTAAGACGCGGAGACGAGGCGCTCGGATTTTGCTACGTAGCTTAGCCACCACCCCAGGTGACCAGCGATGCCTCCGTACTCGCCCGCACCCCTGGTCCAGGAGCCGGGCTGACCGCAGCGCAAAGAGCAAACCTTCACCCCTGCTTCCAGCAGGCCCGGGGGAGGCTGCGCGGTGCCCGCGGGACCCCACGTGCATTTGCAAAACCAGCCGGTGTGCCGGCAGAAGCTGCTCCTTCGCCGGGCGCGAGGCAGCCAAGCGTGAAGGATGCGCGCAATGCAAAGCACCTGGGCCCGGGGCTCTGCGGTGGCCTCCCTTTCTCGGAAGATGCAGCCAAACCGCCGTGCTGTCACGGCCACGTGAAATGACGCAAGCATTTGCTTCGTAAAGCAAACTTGATGAACTGCTCCTGAGCGTCGTTTCGGTCCTTGTGTAACTCTGCCCTGAGGGGGGTCAGGACCCTGCACCGCCAAGGCCCCTGTTCGGCTCTGGATGCCAGAGCTCGCTGGAAGCGCGCCCCACAGCTCCAAGTGTGGGTTCCCCTCTCAGCCAGAATTGAAACCTGCGTTATTGCAGAGCAATTTCTACCTTTTCTTCCTGTTTGTCACAAAGTACCGCTTCTTTTCCTGAAACAAAATGCAGTTCTCCCTTACTTTGGAATTTCCCGCAGCACCGAAAAGGCCGCCTTCTGCCGAGCCCTGCCGCGAGCTGCTGCCGCCGCCCGTGGTGCACGAAACTGGCAGGAGCACGAGGTGGTCGATGTGAGCAAAGCGAGGTTTGCAGGAGGAGGTTTTAAAGACCAGCTGACACGGAATGAAAACCCGAGCTCCTTGGAGAGCGCCTGCTTGTAGGAGAGCCTCAGCAAGTCCTTCACTTCCAAGCTCTCTTCTCGGACTGAGCTAGCAAACAGCTCAGCTCTCCATCCACCACGCTGTCTCTTTCCCCACCCATGTCTTTCGTTCTAGCAGAAGACACTGCCGGCTGCTGCAGGTAAGGCCCGGCTGATGAAGGCTGTTCTCAGCCTGTAGAAGACTGGCCAGGGTACAAAGCCGAGCCTTGACTACAGGGAGTAAATTAGTACGGATGGGTCATGACAGTAACTAACTGCAGCTTTTGGAGGAACTCTGGGGCAGCTCCTCCGTTAAAAGGCAGTTACCGGGGGCTTCTCAGCAGAAGTAAATCGGTAGCGTTTTTTCTGACTTTAATAGAGCCTTTCTGATTCCTAGCAGCTGGCAAACTCTCCTTTTTTATCATGCTCGTATTCTGCTGCCTTTCTGCTGGGAAAAAAAAAAATCTAAATCAGGGACCCGAGTCACTTAAACCATATACAAGTCAAACGTAATTCTGTGGAAATGAATGAAGCTAAAAAAAAAAAAAAAAAAAAAAGGCACAGAAATGATAAAAGCAGTGCCCATACAATTAGAAATATTTATCAGTCTGTAAAAACATGCAGTGTAAGAGCCAGTGGCACTGTGTTTCCCTGGACTTCAGGCACAACGCGGTTCCTTAGACCGCACGCACGGCGTAGGCGACCCCCCAAGACCCGGGAAGGTTACGGGGGCGTCTGCTTCGATCGCCGACCTGACCGGCGGCAGCCCACCCTGCCCGGGCCCTGCGGCGGCAGCCCTGCCCCTCCCCATCCAGCCTAAGGGTGTGAGGCCTGCGCCTCTTCAGGGAAGTGCTTCTGCCTCGCCGTACATGCTGGTGATTTTTTTCAGCTCTCCAAGCAGAGCTGGAGAAGGCAAAAAAGGCTCGCGAGCCAAGAGATTTGTCTGCTTTTTGCAGCAGGACCGGCTGACGTGACAAGAGCTCCTCGCCCACCCGTGCCCGCGCTGGCTGCGGGGCGCAGTGGTGCCGGTTCGCAAGAGGTGGCACGCGTGAACAGGGCAACCCCCGCCTTCCTTCCCCCCCCACCCCACCCCCGGCAGCCCCAGAAATCCCTCGCAAGGGGCGCGGACAGCCATAGCTGCCTTCCAGAGGGAGGCTGAGCTGGGCGCCTGCTCTTCAGCCGGCAGAGACGGCCACGTCTACCCCAGCGGCAGCCCGGCGGAGCTGCTGGGCGGTCAGATCTGAGCGGGCCTGGCGTGCGGCTGTAGGCGAGTCCGGGCCCCTTGTGCTGGGCGCTGGGCGCTGGGGTGCTGGCGGTGTGTCGTTCACCAGCGCTGTTAGGACAAGACCTTTCTCTTTGTCTCCCTTGCCCTTGCCGGGCTCGATCGCCCGTCCCGTCTGAAGCTCCGTCACGCCAGCCTGGGACCGGCTGTCTCGCTGCTGCGTCGCCTCCTCCTCCTCCCTGCTGCCCCCAAACCGCCTGGCTGGGACGCCGCTGGGACCCGCCGCCTTCCCCAGGCAGCCCAGTCCCTCCTGGAAAGAGCACGAGGGGCCCTAAGCACTGGCTGCGTCTGCGTGGGTTATCTACGGTTCGGCTTGTGGAGCTCCACTAAAACCTTGGCAGCAACCGGGTGTTTTCGGGTTCACTTGAAACGAAAACATTTGGGGTTTGTTCTTAGTGAAAAAGTAAGAAAAACACCCATCTGTTTGGGACCACGGCGTTTCGTGGGGGAAGGCAGAAGGGCGCTCTAATTACCTGGTGGTTTTCTGGTCTTTCAAAGTGCAAACATCATTTTAAAGCAAAACCGCAGGGCAGAACACGAAGAAAGGCAAGCCTTGCATTTAGAGGCTGAAAGCTGAAACCTCACACGTCGACTTTTTGTAACATTTCCCCTTCTTTTTTTTTTTCCTTTCTTTTTATGTTCCAGCTGAAGCTATTTGCTAAATGTGTGTGTGTGTGTGTGTCCCGTCGCGCCCCCCGCCCCACCTCAACTTCCCAAAGGCTGCTGGAAATGGCTCAGCGGTGCACGGGCCGGGCCAGGGCCGATGCCACTGACTCAGGCCAGGAGCTGCCCCGTCCCCTCCGCCTGCCCGGGCCGGACCCTGGCACCCCTCCAGAGCAGAGGCCTCTTCTTCGAGCAGGCAAAGACCGCCGGGGCCCCGCGGGAGATGCGAGGTGCCCTTGCTCCATCGTCCGGGCCGTGCACCCTCGTGCCTCCGTGTCGAGGAACGCCGGCGCGTCCACCTGCAGCTCCTCCCGAAGCCCCTCACTGGCGGCGTTTCCAAAGAGAAGGAGTCTGAAAGGAGAGGCACCGTCTGCCGAGTCTGATGGACAAACGCGTTGTGCTTTTGCTTGAATTTTAGATGAGAAGATAGCATGTTTTTTCATCACCGCTCCCCCACCGACAGCCACTTTCACACTTTATCTGAGCAAAAAACCAGCTAATGTGATAACACGGTACTTAGGTTTCAGTGTTCCCTTTCTCAAAGACACCCTGGCGCTTTGCCCTTGGCGTCCACCCGCGTGCATCCCCGGTGCTCATTAACACTAATGACAGTTGTTCTTAAATATCCCCGCGAGGCAGGTGACGGAAGCATGCAGAAGCCGGCAAAAAGGGACGAGAGGCTTTTGTCAGAGCCGCAGTTGTTACGGTTTATCTGCCAGGTAAGGAGAGTCCCTTGGCTGCAGCAGTGTTTCTGAGATAACAAGTGAATGACCCTGCCACAGTCAGCTGGAGTCCGAGTGGAGGAGAGCTGAGATGGACTGATGAAGTCGTCTTTTCTGTGACCCTCTCGTTACAAAACTGAGTCTCAGATCTCAATTTATAAGGCGGAAAAAGCACTATTTGAAATTCAGGTATTTTTGCTTCAGTTCTTCGTCTAGGATTTTATGAGGCCGTCCCTGTGAGTATCTGAGCAACAGGGTATAATTTTCCTTTTTTTTGCCGAAAGAGCAACGTCTATTTGTTTTTAACGACGGCAGAGGAAAAATGACAAAGTTTGCACCCTGGCTTGTATGTACATCCTTACGATATGTAAAGAAAGTTCAGAAATTTCAATACAGGCAAAAAGGAAGGGGAAAATTCTGCCTGGGTCCACAGCACATGGCAGGTTTGACTCTTCTGGTTTGCCTGACGTGCTCTGCAGCTGAGCGCGGAGATCTTCTGATACCTGGCAAATGAAATACTACTAATCGAGATGGGAAGTGGTTTTCCTGCGTGTAGGTTGATTTTATTAATATCTTTCTACCTCGAATGGCAAAGGAACGCTTTGGAGAAAACATGTTTGTTAAAGTTTTGAGCGTATTTCCACTTTGGGGTTGAGAAAGGTTTGAGCCTGGGGAAGCAAGGACCTCTCCTAGCAAAACCAGGCTTCTCAATCCCAGCACCGCCGCCGAGGGGGAGGGCGAGCAAGCCTGAAAAACTCCTAAAATGGCAGCAGGTTTACTTCTCCTGCTACAGAGAGCCAGCCAGAAATAAAGCCACACCTTGAAGAAAACACCGCCCCAAGAAGCCTCTGCAGCTCTCGCCCAAAGTCTCTGGGTGGGGTTTTAGCCGGTCGGGCTCCCGGGGGCTTTCACACCCCGTCAGAGGAGAACGGACGGAGGGTTGTACGTGCCGGGCTGGTCGTGGCCGACCCTTGGGCAGGTTTTTCGTCCCCTGGTGGGATGAAATATGTGCTCACATCTCCGGTACAGCTGTGCAAAGGTCAGGTGGCACAGCTTAAACTGGTGAGGAAGGCGGCGTTGAAACCAGTGCCTAGCTTTGCCAGCCGTCACCGAGCTCCCTGCTTTGTTGTTGCTTTCGCACAGGGGATTGGAGGCAGGAATGTGAACTCCTGCAAAGAGAAGTTACAAAGCTTTGTCTGACCGTACACAGGACGGGTGGTTATGAGCTGACCTAGTTAAAGCACCGCAAAACCACGCAAGTGAAATCTCAGTTTGATTTAAGTCTGGTTACATCTATTTATACATGTATATATCAGCTTCATGCCTTCCTCCCGTCAAGGCAAGCTAAATTAATATAAGCCACATTTAGATCAGATTCAGTGTAACCTGTTGTATACAGGTTTCTCTAAAACCTGCTTTTAAGCTGGCTTAAAGACAAAAAGCCCTACTCATCTTTTCTAGAAACTGAGTCAAAGTGTCACCGCGTGTTCCTGGAGCAGGGACTGGTACTTTTTTTGTTTGCTTCCTGCACTTTTAGTGAAGTCATCATGAAACCAAGCACCAGACTTAGCTGAAATATTACTGTTTCCCCATTTTTGCCCCCCCCCCCCGCCCCGTCCGTTTTCCCCAGGTGCCGAAGATGGCAGAAGGGACTCGTGCCCCGTTTAGGGGACACCATGAGGACCCGACAGAGTACGGCTGTAATTGTAGCAACGGGTTGTGGTCAAACCGTATTTCGCTTATCCCTTTTTGCTCTCATAAAGTGAGGATGTAACCAGATTCGGGAGCACTGCTTCCATCTTTCTTCCCAGCTTTTTGGCAGGGGACGTTTCTTGCCTCTGGCCTTCGGTGACTGCCCGGACGCTCGGCTGAAACACGCCCGGTGCCGGCAGTGGGGTCTCTTCCCTCGCCCCCCAGGATGCGTGAGGCTGTGCACGCGGGGCTGGTGATGGAGGTCCTTTAGGGTGGCTCCCTATGGGGTGGTATGTTGGGGGAAGGCGGGGGTCGCGGAAGCCTGGCGGGTCCCACTGAGGCTCCGGGCGGTGTCTGGGAGTTTGCCCGGACCTCTCAGACCACGACTGCAGAAGGTGCTCGTGCACCATTGAGCAACGTGACCCTGCGGAGGGTCTCCTGCCAGTCCAAAACAGCGGGGCTGGGGAGCGCAGGACGGAAGGGACACCTTAATCTCTGCGGATGGGAAAACAAAAGCTGTCCTCAGCCAATCACCGGTTCCCAGTGAGAACCTCAAAGTTGAAACCTCAGGTATGAATCACCGGCCCTTTAAAACCCCACGGGGTTGCAGGCCGTTCTGCACGTGGGTTCAGGACAAGGATCGGATCCGTGAGGCTGCCAGTCCCTCAGCCTTGGGGTAAATAAACCACATCCACATGCTGGCTCCCAAATTCGCTGTGTTTCCACCCGGCAGCCTTGTCTCAGGAATACAGTCACCCAGGGAGCCCTCTGCTCGCATCAGACTAGGTTGGTGTAAGTGGTCTGCAGCAGGGATGGGAAGGGGAAATGAGGCCAGAAAGAAAGACCACTGGAGCATTTCCCCCCGCCCTCGGTGCAGCAGCCCCGCTCCGGTCAGTGGGGCTGCACCCCTGTGGCCAAACTTGACCCTCTGGGTCTCTATCCTGCTGAGCCGCAAGGGGAAAAATGAAAAGGGAGGAGAAACACGCAGGAGCGAAGTGGGGTCCTGCTGTGGAATTGGAGCCATCGTGATCATCCAGAATATAGATTCTTAATTTCACAAAAATAAAACCGGGCAGGGACAATCTGGGCAGGGACAATCTGGGTCTTAACACATCGTCCTCTTCCCAGTGCTTCCCTTCCAGGCTTAGCTCTGGCCCTCTCCTTCCCACGAGCTGCTCCGTAACCTCTGCTCCTTGTTGCGTGGTGTGCCGCGACACAAACAGCCCTGCGACAACAGAGGGGGTCTCGTGCGCGATGGTGACCGTTCAGGGTAATTAAATAGGGTGGGTTTTGGAGTCAGGACCTCGGGCCAGGTGCTGGCTCTGAATCCAGCTAATTTGCGCTACCTCAGAAAACCAGTTTCATTGGCTTTCTGGGAGACTCTCCAAAACAAGAGCAATGCTACAGCACAGCCTTGCTGTAGTTGCCCCAGGCTGTCCCATCCCTTCCTCCCCAATTAATCCGGGCCACTGGAAATGGGATCAGAGATGGAGCCCCCCCCGCCCCATCCTGCTGTTCTTCGGGGCTGCAACTGGATCCTGGATAGGGGCATGAGCTGAAACTGTCCCCAGAAGGCGAAGCTCTTGCAAAGATTAATTCAGCTCTTCCTGAGATACTTCAGCTTATTGTTTTAACGTTTTTCTTGGAGAAACGAGCCTGTCTTATGGGTGCCACAAAAATATCACTGCAGAATGAGTGGCTGAGATGCAAGGCCAGGAGACAAAGACACCGGGCCAAGGCATACGAGAGGAGTTTGGCTTGCTCCCAGGGCTGATTACACCCTTGGTTACCACAGCCTAGCTGAGGGCCCTTCTTCTCTCCTGGGCGCCGCTCCCGGGCAGGTCTGATCTTCACCGTACTTCGTCTACACAGCTTTGGAGAGCTACAGGGCAATGGGAAAAAGCGTGCAGGTTTTGCAAGGTTTCTCCTCTTTTCTGGAGGGACAGGGAGTAGCAGTTCCAGGGCGAGCGAGAAGGAGCTGACAAGAGCTGGCCGCAGAGCCGAAGGCGTGCGGGAGTCCTGCCACCAGCCCCGCAGAGCCAGACAGCTACGCAGCTGCAACGCCAAAAGTGGAAGCCGGGGCACGTAGTCAAATAGGCTTTGCACAAAGGGGAACCGGATGCTCCGGGGCCAGATCCTGCTCTTGGTTTACAGCAGGTCAAGTTAAGCGTTAGTTGGTCGCAGAAGACCAGCTCCATACCCAGCTGGCGACACTGGCGGCAGAGCTTGGTTCCCGGGGTCGGCGCGGTGCCGCGCCTCAGGGCACAAAAGAAGAGAGATCAGCTCAAGCGTGGCCAAGGCTAAGGACCGTGCACGACATTCATCCTCATCGCCCGCCTTCTGTTTCCCTCTCGGTGCTGCGCTGCCCGTCCCGCCCTGTCCCGGCTGCCCGTGGCCTCCCTGGATCTCCCCTCACCGTGCCCTGAGCTTCTGCTCCTGCTGCTTCTCTTTCTTTACCCAAGTTCATTGTTCGTCTCAGCTCTTCGCCTGCTGTCTGCTATTTGTGGTTGACATGCTACACCGGATGACAGAAAAGAGGAGCCACGGTCCCTTTGACTCCTCTGCTGAACCCGTGCCAACGAAGGCAGCCGAGCAGCTGTGCGCACACGAAGCCCCCTCTTCCCACCGGTGGGGGGCTGGCAGGGGAGCGGCCGCGCTCACCGGACTGTCCCCCTGCGCTGCAGAGGCCTCCCGTGCTGGAGGGCTGCCGGCGGCAGAGCCGCCGCTCGCCGGCCTTTCGCTCTGCCTTCGCCCAGGACCGGTGCCATCAGCACGTGCTGCCGGCATCCCTCCTCCTGCTGCTCTTCTCGGGCAGGCTGGGCTCCCCTCGCCATCCTCGTCCCTGCCATCCTGCGCCGGTCCCTGCCTCCAGGGATTTTGGCAAGCTGGGGGTTGGTGCTGGCTTCCAGGGAGAGGAGGACCAAGGCCTGAGGCCTGGGCCAGCCCGACACTTAGATGCGCCTCTCTCGCAGGCGGGGGGGTGCTCTGGCCAGCGAGGCAGAGTCTGGGGGGGGACGCACACACCTCCAGCGGAGGCGAAAGGGCTTCCCCAAGGGATGGGGCAGAGGGCAGGAGGCTCTGCCAGGGGAAGAAACACCTAACAGGTAGTTCTCTGGACTGGGAAACCCACGCTGTGCTTCCTGCTCCGGCATTGCTCCAGCGTAGAGCGTTTTACCCATTTTAACGGTGTAGGGTGAAATCCATGGGCGCACTAGCACCCCACCTCACCGTTAGAGGCAGAGAAGCTGGCTGACAGCTGCAGCGGTCAGGGAGACAGCAGCCCTCGTTTACTGAAACATACAGAGGCACTCTTTGCGGGAAACTGGACTATAGCCGACTGCCTGGTGAGGGGGGGAGCCCCGATGCCCAAAGGCAACCCGTGCCGTCCCCACGCCAGCCTCCAGCTCCCGCCAGCTGTGCGTCCCGGCAGCCCCAGGAGCCAGCAGCTGCTGCCCCACGCCGCAGCACTGAAAGCTGCTCCTTCCCGGGCTCCTGCACCGCTCCTGCCAAAGCGCGTGCCGCCGGCCGAGGAGGAGGAGGAGGCTGAAGCAGAGCCGAGCTGGGAGGTAGGTAGTGCTCGCAGGTGCGGGAATTTGTTTTACTGACCCAGCATTGAGGAAAACTTGCCCAAACCCTGGCACTTCACTGCAAGGGGACCGACCGGTGGCGGCGTTTTATCTTTAGGACAGCCTGTCCTGCTCCTCCTTCGTGCTCGCCCGCTGTCTTTTGGACTCGGTGAAGCCTAACCGCTGCTGCGCGCCTCCTCCTCCCCCCGCTGCGTTTGCAACGCCTTGGCAGCGGCTGTGCCGAAAGCTGGTCGCGCCTTCCCCCCTGGCTGATCCCTATATTTGTGCAGCCATGGCTCCGGGTGACAGTGACCTGGTGCTTCTGTCAGCCCTGCGGCGCTTCTCGCCTTTGGTAATCCCGTCGCTAGCGCCTGCGCCAGAGATGAGAAAGGATTTGAAACACGGGCACGCTTGGGCGGGAACAGCGCAGAGGATGTTTTCAGCTCAGGCGCTGCGTGTTCACACTTTGGCGATGGCCAAAGGGCTGATCCTTTCTCACCCGGCTAGTTCTCTGACAGCGCTTCAAAGCCCCCCCGCTTTCGGTGCCCCGCGCTGCCGTGCGGCCGCGCAGCGAGCCGGCCACGTTGCTGACACTGCTGAAAACTTTTTGTTTACTGGCTGATCGGACGCCGTTTCTTTTTGCCTTAGACTGGTTGTCAGACAGAGGCAGACCTCTCTGCTGCGCTCCTGGTAATGCATGCTTCGTGCTGCAAGGGGAGTTGTGCCAACTGTAGTTCTGGCGGCGTTTTGCTAGACCAGCCTCTGTGAGTCCTTTCCAGGTTCCTCAGTTAGCTTTTCTTTGGCTGCATGCATACCCAAAAGCCGACATGGGTTTGCTTCCTTAAGAGTTTCTTGGGGCACCACCAAGCAACCCTTGGGACCAGGATTTTGACGGCAGGTAGTGAATGCTACTTCTGACATGGTTCTGTAACGCCTCAAGGCCGCGTGCATGATCTTCTTGGCCACCAGCACCCTCAGACCCCAGTTTAGGACCCTAGGCCTAAGATACACCAAAACCCCACTCTGTATTAAAAGCGTGTCTGGATGGAAGGCTCGCAGACGACTCCCAGGGCTGAATTTTTAACCCAGCAAGTGATTTACTGACCCTTTTTTGTCACAGGTTTCTAGAGAGCCTGGAGACAAACGTGTGATTTCTCTATGCCGTCGCTTCCTCCTCTCGCGCAACAGGGCAGTAAAAGGGTGTGTTTCATGCAAAGCTTAACACTGAGAAGGTAAATGAAATGTTGGGAGCACACTCGTGCTGTTGAACAGCATGCCTGACCGGGAAGTGCATTAAACGTTAACCTCCTGTGGTATATGTGGTCACCTGCTGTTTCATGTCTCATCAGAATACCTATTCACATTTCAAAGGGCAAAGAAAACCCCGAAACATGGTGCATCTTTCTTTTTCTTTATGATGTGATTTCACTTTGCTGCCTTGGACCGCGGATCTATTTTCTTGCATTACAGTGGAGAATGTCTGGCCTAACTTTCTGGTTTTAATTTTCCGAAACTGGAATGAGATATAGTAAGCATAAATGGGGGTTGTTCTGTTCCATCTTCAGACCCGCTTTATTGGTAAAAGTCCTAAGTAATCAAAAAGAAAAGCCTTCTTTGTCCCACCTTACGACAACTACCCTTGGCAAAGTAAGGTGTGAAGGTTTCCCGCTGCTGGCTGCCCCCACCTGCGCTCTGGGCTCTTCCTTAAGGAAAGCTCACACCAGGAAGGGTTTTCAGAGTTCGGAATCGCTGGCTTTGCACTTATTTGATAGAATAAAGATGAAGGAAGCCGATCAGCATTTTGGGCAAAAGACGCACAAACACCCAAACCGTTCGTTTTCGTTGTTGGCTGTTCAGTACTATTTGAGACTAATTCAAGAGCCTTCTTTTTCTTCAAAGATGACCTAAAGCATTGCGGCTCAGCTCGACTTCAGGATTTCTCAGCTGTCCTTTGCTCTGTCCGAGAAATGCAGACACATTGCTATTAACCTTGTCTACAAAAGCTGGTCTTGTCTTTGGGCCTGCTCAGAAAGACACACTCGCACCTAGTGATTTCAAAAGGTTAACGAAACTTTTGACTTTTTTACTCTTCTGCCTACAAACTTACAAGAGGGGAGGTATGAAGTCTTGATGGTTCTTGGAATTACTGGAATGTATCAGAAAAGAGTCAGCAAAAGAAATTGTGTGTCGTAAAAGGAAATACAGATTTTACCTATGCGGTGGCAAAAGTTTATCAGTTTTGTCCCACTCATTTGAAACCCACAAGAGCCCCTCTTGTACTTTCAGTACACCAGAAAAACATGAAACTGCAGTTTGGTAATGAGAAGAAAACCTTCCCCATGCATCTGCACACTGGAAAGACACTCCTCCTTTTCTTCCACCCAACTCCTTGCTGGATCCGGTATTTTTCAGAACATTTTGGTCTGCCTCTCTTATCTTCGCCGAGCCGTGCACGTCCATCCCCAGCCCACAGGAGAGGAGGACAGTGTAGGCGGCGGGAGCGCGAGCTCTGCTTTACCCTGGCTAGCCTCAGAGGTCCCTCTCGCTGCTAGGGCGAGGAGCGGGGAAGAAGGGCTGACGCGTAAGGCAAACTCCTTCCTGTCAGCGCAAGGCCCGCCGTGCTGCAGCCGAAGCCACGCTTGCAGCCCCGGGCTGTGGTGGGGGGAGTGCCTGCCCCCCGACTCCCCCCCCCCCCGCACCCCACGTCACCCTGTCCCGCCAGCATTACCGCTGGCAAACCCTGGCACGTCTCCCTGAAAGCAGCGGGGGCTCGATTACTTGCTCGTTTCCTCAAGCAGCACCATGCAAGATCAGGGAAGAGTTTTAAACGCGGCGAGCGCCGGTCCCCGCAGGTTTTGCCCCCGCGCTGCCGCCTACCGCCTAGGGCAGGCCGAGGGCATCGGCTGCGCGGTAGCCCAGCCGGTCCTGCTTGCTCCTGATGCGTCCGGGCGACTGGCTGGGTCCGCGCGAAGGTGCTGAGCGCGTCTGGCCTTCCCTCTGCCCCAGCAAGCTCTGGCAGCGGGGCTCAGCCGGGCGGCGCTCGTTCGCAGCGGCGTGGCCGGCGGACGTGGCCGGCGGACGTGGCCGGCGTGGCCAGCAGTCTCCTTGCTGGGTCTCTGATGTCAAAAACGAGCCCCCGAGAGCCTTGTGCTGCAGCTGGGGAAAGAGAGCTGTGCCCCTGGCTCTTCTGACCAGAAAGGTTTGAGAGGTCGCTCTGACACCGGTGAGAAGCCCCCCGAGGTGCAACATCGCATCGCAGCACAAAAATCCGTGTCTGTGTTCTGCAGGGTCAGATCCTCTCGGCCTTACTTTCACTGTCGTGAGGATGGCCTGTGGGCTTCCAGCTTAATGCCAGCGCCCTTGCCATGCCCTTGCTGCCATGCCTGCACTGCCAGGCCCTTGGCTCACCGCCTCGCGTACAGCGGGCTGAGCTAACCGTGAGGTTTTCAACACTTTTTGTATCTTGCATATTTCCTGCAAGAGGTGGCAGAAAAATCTGTTTCCTGAGATGAAGTAAGCAAAAAAGAATAGCTACAAAAACCAGACCAAAGGGACCTAAAAAACCGAGAAAAAGAATAAAGCTTCCTGTTTACCAGCGGCTCAGATACAGCTTTATCAGCAGCGCTGCTGAGCTCTCCTCACACCTCCTCCTGGACCGCAGCAGGGCGGGAGGTGTGCGTCACCCCAGCGAAGCCTCTCTTCACACCCCCGGCGAGAGCAGAGGCCTGGGGGAAAACGCGAAAGACAGGACAACGCTGGGCAGACGCCTGCTTTGAGATCGTAGCCACCGCCGTCTAGATGGGAAGCGCCAGCGGGACGGGATGGTTGCCCAGATTTCGCTGCGAGATGCTCTCGTGCTGAGAGCAGCCTGCCCCGGGGAGACGTCGCTAAAGGCACGCGACCCCTCCGAGGGGACCCGCTGCCAGGGGCAGGGTGCAGGTTTGGATCCAGGGTCCCTGCGTCACCATCCCGCTCTTAAACCACACAGGCTTCCCTGTTTTAAGAGGGTGGTTTCGTATGTCGAAACACTTTTTTTTCCTTTTAAAATCTGATAAGCCTCCAGAGCTGCTTCCACGGGAGGCTCCTGCGGCGAGAGCCGAGCTGCGCTCAAGAGGCAGACGTGGGTGCCGGTGGCCACGTGGGGAATTTCCCACCCCGCAGCCCCCCCCGGTTCCTCAGAGCCGCCGGGCTGGCGCAGGCCGAGGCCAGCCGGGAGGCAGAAGCGGTGCAGCCACCGCGGCGTGGCGTGCGCCCTCGCAGGGGTGCCACCGGCGCCCGGCCACGGGCAGGCACCGGCCTTGCTAGCCGGGAGCAAGTCTGGTGGTCAGCACCGCACGCCGCGGCTCCCGGAGGGCGGAGAGCGGGAGCAGGGCCGAGCCCAAACCCAAACGCTGCCAGGCACCAGCCTAGCCACTGTGCCGAGTAGCTGATTGAGCACCCTCGCCCACGCCCCAGCCCCATGTGCTTTACCGGCGTTCCACAGAGCCGAAAAGTGTTGCACGGGGTTAGGCGGCACTGCCGCGGTGGCAGGAATCCTGCCCGGTTTCTGTGCTGGAGCTCACAGACTTCACAGCTGACGGGTGAGCGAGCCCCGAGGAGAAAGCCCCGAGCCTCGGCAGGAAGGCGCGGGGAGGTTTTCGGTGCTCTCCCTCTGGCGATGCCCGGCCGGGCGCCGGGAGCAGAGCTGCGCTCCGGCTGGGCAGCGAGGTCGTCCCCTCTGCAGAGCGGGGCACCCGGGACCGGGTGCTGCTGGGGCAGGGCGCTGGCTCCGGTGGCCCTTTGCTCCAGGCCAGTACGGCCAGCGCCAAGCTCGGGTGGCGAGCTCTGGGCAGCCAGCCGGTGGCACAGGGTGCTCTGGTGGGGAAACATCAGCTTACGGCAGAGAGGGAATTACGTGCCAGTCAGTGTAATCACAGTTGCTGGAAAGCACTGGAAGGAATAAGCAGCCTGCAAGAAAATAAGAGTGAGAGCCGATACAGCTCTGTCAAGAAGCAGCTATGTCAAGCCCGCCCCGGTTCCAGCAGCATCCCGTACCCCGGAGCTAGCACCCTTTCTGAGCGTATCAAACAACCTTGGGGGGGCACACAAGCGGTCAGACAGCCACGCTCCCCTCCTGAGCGGTCGCTGCTGGACCGGAGAGTGCCCAGAAGGGTCCCGCAGCCAGGGCTGCGCTCTGCCCGGCACAAGCCAGCCCGCGCGTTACGGCTCTCGGGGAAGGGCTGGTGCGTGTTTTTACTACTTTTACCCATGCCACCACCTTGGGAGGGGGTGCAGGCGTACTGGGGGACAGGCTGGCTGCTCAAAGTGACCCTGACAGATTAAAAAGCCTGGGAGCGACGGGCGGCAGTTCGTGAAGGACGAGCGCCCACTTCTGCACGTGGGCAGGGTCGGCCGAGGCCATGAACAGAGGATGGGGAAGGCAGCGCTTCTGGAGAAAGGGATCCGGGGGCCGGCATCCAGCACCAGAGGAGCGTGGGTCACCAGCGCGGCGTGACTGCAAAAGGAGACAGCCGCCCCAGGCAGGGGACCCCGCCGGCCTGCTTCGCCGGGGTGAGGCCGCAGCTGGGGCTCTACGGCTCGTCTTGGGCACCACGATGCAAAAAAGGATTAAGGAAAACCGGACAGCTGCCAAGCGAGAACGGTGGCTACAACTAACAATTTAGAAAACACGACCTAAAAGGAAAAAGACGGTGGAATACGAGCTATTCAGATCGAAGGGAAACATGATCTTGAAATATTTTCAAGGAGCCAGAAGAAAGTAGCAACTGTTCCTCCACGCCTAAGATAAATAACTGACTCACATCACAGCAGGAGTGTTTTAGGTTACGTGCGAGGACAGATTTGCTAGGAGTGAGTCCGGAGAAGCGCTGGGATGGTTTGCAAGGAGAAGCCGGGGGGAAGGCAGGGGCCGTAGGAGCAGGCTGAACAGCAGCGTGGCGAGAATCGCAGCGGGACGCTGCCCCCGCCTTCGAGACAGGGGTGGGTTGCGTGATCTCCCAGTGTCCCACCCAGCCCTCTGTGGTGCCTCTGTTCTAACTCCCTCTGGCTTGCATCCCTCTCTGTTCTCCACCCTTAGGCGAAGCGGAGTCCGACGCTAACCTGAGAGGTGCCCGTGCGCTGGCGTGCCGAAGGCGTGGGACAGCAGAGGCTTAAAAACCCAAGTGCTTTAGGGTGAGGAAAAAAGCGTCAGAAAAGGGACAGATGGAGAAGAGTCTTGTTCCCAAAGACTCCATATGCAAGAGATGTATTTGTTTACTTCTTTCCGCCCCGCAATTACCATTGTAAAACAGGAGTGAGAAAATTCCGCTCGCTGCCGACGCTGCCGTGCATGAGTTACTGTGCTGGGCGTTTTGCAACGCACCAATTTCTGCTTTGGTGAAACGAAGCGATTGTGCGAGGCCGCGGCTGTCAAAGCCCTAATCGGCGTGGCCTTGGTGCCGGCAGTGAAAAGCAGAGCGTGGAGCAGCGCGAGCTGATCCAGACCTCGCCACGCACCTCCAGCTGCTTCTCCTGTACAAACTCAGCAACCTTTTCGGAGGGCTCTCTGGCTCACAGCCTTTTTCTCTGCGCTGAGCATCCGCTGCAGGAGAGAGCCAGAGCGATGCCACAGAGGTTTTTCGTACGCACATTTGTACGTGTCTGCATACACAAGCACTTTGTCACAGTAATACAACTCCACTTCGGTGGAGGGTGTCAGTATCTCTGCTGACCAAGCTGAAAAGAAAAATAAAAATTTCTGTCTGCTATCAGCAAAACAGACACATCTTAGTTCTACTGGAAATTTTTTGAAGCTTTGAAGTCTGCCTGTTTTTGAGGAAGAAGGGTTAGAAGAAGAGGTTATTTATTTAAAAAAAAAAGCTATACTTGAAAATGACACATTTAAAGATGAAAAATGGCAATGTTTTTGTCTGGAACTTGTCAGAATAAATTATTGTGACTCTTCTCCATTTTTTTCCCTCTAATTTGGAGGGGGGGAATCCCCCCCAAAACCGCTTGGCGCTTTCAGAGATATTTTAGCCAACCTAAATGTAACTTTTTGATGACAAAAAACCCAGTCACTCAAAATCTCACCCGGTCACAGAATCCCACCCACCTCTTTGTTCCCAGGCGTACAAATACAAATTAAGGAAAGGAAACGAACCATTCTGCCATATGGCGTATTTGTACCTCTGCACTGGCAATGGTCTGATTAAACGATTTTGATTAAGATGATGCGGTCCTACGAAGATGGTGTGTTGGCAGCTGATGCTAATAGACCCAAACATTGTGGCAAACCCTGAAAGAGGGAAGGATTCCTCCGAAGACAGCTCCCATGTGGGGTCTTCCTCTCTCTGTAGCTCCCGGGTGAGGGCCAGCCCTGGGCACCCAGGGCTCGGTGTCCCCCTTGCCTGTCCCCGCTGCCCCGTGGGAAGAGGCGTGCAAGGGATTCACCGAGGGAGCTGCGGCTGGGGAAGGGCGCTTGCAGCTCCGTGCCGGCAGCAGAGAGACTTGGGAGAGGGTTCTTGGGGCAGAGAGATGGCCGGGAGGAGGAATTTGGGGTGGGAGGTTCATCGAGGTGCTACCTGCCACACTGCTCCCACGCCGTGGCGGGCATGCTCACCCCGACCCCCCGCCTCTACCTCCGCCTGCAAAGCCACGCTGTCGTCATTGTTCTTCCCATCAACAGTGACGACTGCGGGTGTTTTACAAGCCATGTCAGCGGAGCGACCCAGCATCTTTGACCATCACGTACCCCCCGTTGCAGTTAATCCTGGTTTTGTTTCCTCTGCCGGACGGAGTCACCTCCTCCCTCCTCTTCTAAGCCCTCTGAGACTTAAAGGGAGAGCTGACTTGAAAGGAACAGGCCTCTTTTTGACTCAGAAGCTGCTCTTACTCTGCTGTCCAGCAAAGGCAGAGGAAGGTGCTCTTCTCGGATAAGAGCGCCTGACTCGGCTGGTTACCACCGCTTTGAGATGGGTGGAAGCAGAGCATCGCATCGAGGCAAACTTGTCCTCCGCTTTCCAGCCGGGCACTATGATAGCGCGCAGGTCCAGGAAATACTTAGTTTTTTCTTGGGAAATACCCTACCGGGCAGGGTGTCTTACTCTGCTTTTATTCCCATCTTTTCCTAACGGCTGCTACACCAACACCGGAGCCTGTGCCGTGGCGCCAGAACGGTGCCTCCCATGTGCCTTACCAAACCGCCAGGGCCATACCAGGCTCGCGGCTGGTGCTCCTGGGGCCAAAGCGAGTTCTCGCTGGTGGCCTTCTCTGTGACAACCACAGTTTCCTTTCTGTGTTCAAACTCAATTCATCCAGACCTCCGTAGGAGGAAGGAGAGGTTCCTACAAGAGCAGGCACAGCAGTTTTGCCGCAGCTAAGCTGGCTGTCACCCCCAGGCTGAGGAGCTGCAGTGGCGGCACGGGATAAGAAAACCCTCGGGGACTAATGTCAGGGGCTGAGCTAGCGTGCACGGGTGGTCCCCCGGCGCCAGCCCATACGTCCGGCTGTAGGGGCTGCAGACACGGCCGTGCTGTTTGCCTCACAGCAAGATTCATTTTGGTTGTGGCATTTACCACGGCCTTTCCATTTAACATGGGGCTTCAGGGGAGCATCACTTCCCTGACCTTGGGGCTCCCAGCAGTTTGGGGGGGGTGGGAGCCTGCGCTACTCTGATGTGCTGGTCACTTCTAGGCAGACAGCGTCTTCAGCGTTGCATGGGTATTTTCCCCACTGAAGCAACTTTTCTGACAGAAGATAAACCAGCAGGAGCCGTAACTTCAGGGCGCAAACACAAGAACCGCTGCGGTGGGGAGGGCAGGAGGCGCAGCTGAAGGGGAAGCACGAACGGCGTGGCGCGCAGTCTCGTGGTGTGAGGCTCCCCAGCAGCCGCCCGCTGCCTGCGGCCACTGCGGCTGCTGCAGGCTGACCCTGACAACCACCCTCAAAACACAAGAAGAGAAACCAGAAGGCTCCTCCTACAGCGCTGCTTTCCCTGTGCTCTTTAGCCGGAGCGGTGACTGAGATGCCTGTGCACCGGCAGTTTCACCACGGCGGTGATGCCACACGGCTCACAGTCCCGGCTGGGCGCACGGAGCCCGGCACGTGGCACGGCTCTTGCACCCAAACCCACACTGGCCATAGGCTGGAGCACCGGAGATACCGACAGGCGGTTCTCTCTGTTTCGCTGTAAGGTTTTTCTTTCCCCCAGGAAAGCCCACAAGAGCATGAGGAGCTGCGGCTAGCGCTGGCATCAGCGTCCAGCTAGAACTCCACTGGAAGGACGCTGCAAGGCAGCAGGCAGGGCTGCTGGAGAAGGGGGCTCTAGGGTGGATTTCAGGTGGGATCTTAGCAGACAGATCTGAGACCTCCCTGCCCTCCAGCCCCCACCCAGCCCCTTGGCAGCACCCCCGAGGTCCCAGGAGGGACAGCCCGGTGCCTGCTGTCCCATCCCCGGCTAGGCGTCCCCTTCACACACCTAACCAAGGACCACGTTACGCCAGCCGGCTTGCTCTCCTCGTGCAGGAAGGCTGCTCCACAGCCCCGGCACCCCGCTAGCAAACTCCCTTCAGCCCGAGGGACAGCCTGTAAATACTGCTCTCATACGCCTGCGCTTTCTGCAGGGCGAGACAACCCTCCTCTTCCCCTGGCCGTTCCCTCGCTGGGTTGCCTGGTCGTAGCAAACATATCCCTTCCACGACTTTGCTTTACCAGCCTGAGCCCAGCTCCCCTCTGCTGCTCCTCCTGCCACCTTGCAGCCTCTCTGCACCTTTTTCCACTTGAGTTTAGCACTTCCCAGTGCAGGTGACCTTTAACTTCGGTGTTAATTTTTTACCGCCTCTTGCTGGTTTACCACATTTTCGGCTCTGTTATCTTCCTCCGATGAACTTTAAAGGGCTGTTTGTTGGCTCGGTAGAAGATCCCTGTTTGCCCACGTGGCCCTCGTGTAACTGAGGACGAGGTGAATGCTGCTCACAGGCTGCAGAAGTGTTGGGAAGGATACAGCTCCTTACAGCCTGGCTCACAGCTGATGGCGGAGAAAATCAGAAACGCGTACCTCCCACCCTCCCCCCACCGGACAGCCTCCTCTGAGCTTTCAAGGGAAGCTGAGCATACCTTTCAGCACCCCACATCCATCCGCACGCCGGCGGTTATTTATCTCGACCGCCCTCCAGCCCAGCCGTGCTCCCTCTGCCCACGCTCCCCTCGAATCACCTGCAGGGGAGCGAGTAGGGCTCAGCATGGGGAGAAGAATAAGATCTGCCTGCGGTTCTTCCCTGTCCCCCAGCCCAGGCGTCTCCCATTAGTTTTCATCACCCTAATGATCGCCCTTTCAGCCAAGTTCCCAAGTGCACAGCGGTGCTGTGGGCCGCCCCTCCCATCCACCCTCATCCCAGCACCTTTCCAAAGCCGTGTTTGTCATCTCCCCAACCCGTCGCGGCTCCCTTCCTTTCAGCGCCTTCGACAAATCACGGCCTTCGTTGCCCTTAATGAATTTCCTTCCTCTGTTGAGAAAAGCTGTGCGTCAGGAACACCAACCACCCCAGAAGCGGCGCGGGCACGTAAACCTTTCTGAAAGCCAGGCAAGGCCAGGGACTCGAACGTGTGCACCACTTCTCAAAACACAGCAAAGCTGCTCTTGGAAATGTTACATCAGACTCTGTAATTCTGCTGTTTCCTGCCCAAACGCCGGCACCATCACAATTTTTTTCTCCCTCTCCTTATTACCAGGCTGCTGCCCGTACGCCCAGCGCAGTCCTCCCTGGTCCGCCCAAAGTCCAGCAGCCAGCCGTCCTCCAACCACAGCAGTCGCCAGGCCTGCTCGCTTGTATCTTACCTTTTCTTCACTTGAATTCGGGCTCTTTGCCTTGCCTTTAAGGTCCTCTGCATCTTCTGGCTTGCCCCAGCTTCCTCCGACGCACGCAGTGTTTCCTCTGACGTTTCCCTGCCGCACTCTTCCAGCTTCATGCCTCACCTTGCCTGGCCGTGCAGGATTGCAGCTGGTGAAAATACACAGCTGGAAGATTTCCCAGTTAAAAAAGATACACTTTGAATGAACCGAAATCTTTTTGCAAAATCATAATGCACGCAACAGAAAAGAACTCAAGAAAAAACATAAGATTTTTCTTTTCATTTTAGAGTATGTATAAATGCTTTAAAATGCAGACATATGTCATTCTTTTAGCGGTTTCATGTCAAACTATTGTTTACATTTTTTGTATGTGTTAATAACTTAGGAGCCAAACTAGTGCAAAAAGCATCCAATGGAAAAGGAGGCATCTTTAATTGACTGATGTTTTGATCATAAGAAGAAACAACGAAAGCTGACCTTATTGATTTTTAAACAAAAAGGTAAAGAGAATGGGGTTACATTATGTTGTACTGTCTGTCTGTAACAGCAGGACATACAACTGACGTATTATTGATCATGTAATTAATGTATAGAGAATAGAATAAAACAAGGTTCTATTACAACAATATTCAAAAGAATGCTGAAAAGAAAAAAAACAAACCAAAAAAGAGGAGCCGGTCTCTCATGTAGTAAGACCGACCGGGCACTTGGAGGCCGGGTGATGCCGTGGTCATTGGTAGCACCGTGAATACCTCAAGGGACAGGTCTTTTCCTTCTGACTGTGCTCCTGACTAGTGCCAGGTCCTGCGTTAGGTTCCTTCTTTTTTTTCCCCAGCCCATTTTCTCACTTTTTTTTTGTTTGCCTGCAGTATTTAGCTCTTCTCTTCTCTGGGACTCTCTTTGACTCTGTTTATGCAAGAGCCAGCAAGCTGGAAAGCTTCTTTGGATTGGAGCTGCTACCAAGGCACAGGTTAGTAACAGTCATGCTTCGGATCTGCCGCATGCTTGGTCGGGGCTCCCGGGCAAATCTCTCGCGTCCTCTGTGCTCCTATAAATCAGGGAAACGATGCTTGTTGAGATTAATGGACGAAAACATACCGTTTGGCTGACTTGTAAAGTGCCACAGTTTACAGTGTTACACAAACCAAAAATAATTCTTAAGTTATTGAATAAAATAAAAAATTTCAAGCCTGTCCTTGTTTCAGTATTTTGTCCTTGACCATGTGTCCTAAATGCACTAAAATATACTTAAAAAAAACCCCCAAGGTAGCAAAGAAACTCTGAAATATCTCCACTTGAATAAAAGCTGCTTAAAAAATGATTGCAAAGGGGTACCGGCAGCTGCGAGTTCTCATTTTGCTCAGAGAGTTAATACACTACTAACGGGGAGGGACATAACCAGACTGCTGTATACAAGTTGATATTAGCTGAAGGAAACGAAAAACTGAAATAAGGCAACCTGGAAATTATATATCAGCTTCTGTAAAAAGCTGCAAATGTATTAAGGTGTGTTCTGTGACGGAGGCATCTGACCTTTTAAATTTTTCACTTAAATCAGTGGTGGCTGTGAAGACGGGGGGGGGGGTCGCAAACGCACTAAAAGGAGAACACCTGTTCATCTGCTACCTTTACTGTCTTCAAAAGAGCCGTATTTGATTTTTGTTTCGCAGAACGTGTTTGTAAGCCCTCTCACCTCTTTTCCTGTTTACCACAGCTACAAAATCTTCTATTTGCCTCAAAACCTATTCTGTAACTAGCAGCTGCCCATTTGACACCTGCATATCACCAAATCTCAGCCATCTCCACAAGCGGTGGAGTAAACCTCCTGGAAACTCCTGAGCCCGAGAGAGGGGACACGGACGCGGGAGGAGGAGAAGGGGACCGGGGCCGACTGAGAGAGTAGAGGCTTCTTGCTGTCAAAGGTAACCTCTATCCACATTTCATGTGCTACTCTTAAAAGTCATGGGCTAACTTTGGCACCCGGGGGAAAGGGACCGGCAGCGGTTCTCTCTCTCTCGACACCCTCTGGAGAACTGCGCTTTCAGTTTGGCTGTTTTGCCAGCTGATGTGGAGAGGGGAGAAAATGGAAAATGCCGTGCCCTGGTCGGGAGCTGTCAAAGGCACTAACAGCGAAAAGGCAATCTGAAAGCCTGGAGTGGAGCATCCCCAGTCTGTGCTCGGCCCAGGAAAAACACTTTTGAATTTTGCCAAAATCAGATGCATCTTATCTACAAATCTGTAGCTATGTACCTGTATCTATAAATCTATACCTATCTACATATTTATATATCTATATAAATATCTACAGGTATCTATATAAACACAGTATTCATTATTTTTTGAAAAATGTTTACTTTCCGTTGTTGAATCTGTGGACTGCTTTTAAGGGGTCCCTGACAGGCAGTTAAAAGCAAGCCATTGCTGCAGTGCTAAGAGTCGCAGTGTGCCGGGGCCATACATCAAAAGCATTAGCAGGAAATATTTTCTACACCTATTTGTTGCTGCGTGAACAGCCATTATCTAGTGACTCAAGATCTCGATATTTAGGGATCTATGCATGAAAACAAAGTTGAAATTAATAACGCAGACGTCCTACCTACAGCTGAAAACTCGACATAGGAAAGAACTGCCCTGTCGATGTAGATTGCAGCACTGCTTTTCTCTCATTACCTGTTGTTTCTGAACAAGGAACTCCACAGGGCTGAGTGCTGTAGCTGTAACAGACTTCTCTGCACTGCCCATGCCGGCTGACTTTGGTGGAAACAGTCGTGGTGCCCCCGGGAAAGCGGAGGCAGGTCAGTGAGGCATGAGCAGCATCCCCACCCGGAGCAGAGGACTCGCACGGACTCCAGCACCCCTCTGTGCTGGGCGTACGGATCCTCCCGCTGCCCTGCACAAGGTGGCACAGGCAGGCAAGAAGGGATGAATTCTGATGCCTTTCTCGCCAATATGAAAATTTTTGCCATCCTCTCTCTTTTCGTATACCCAAGCAGCAATTTTTATCTCAGGAGAGCGTGTCCTCTCAAAGAATTAATCACCTGTCAGTCATATTATTGCTACAGCTCAATATCAATGATTATTACAAATGATTCTTCCCTCCTGGACACTCTGTGTCTTTGAAGCTCTTTCAAGAGGTGATCAACCTGTATGCAAGCACAACATAGGTGCAGCGCACATCAACCTGTATGCAAGCACAACATAGGTGCAGCGCACAATCAACATGCAAATGCCTTAGCAGTGACAAGGCAAACTCCTTTGAAATCGTGCCTTTTGAAAGAACCATTACTTCTTCAGTGTGAGCACTTAACTCTGCACACCAGATCCCCTTTCATAGGGGCCATGAGGCGATATCTCAAACAAAAAGAAACGTGGCTACAGCACTGACTCACTTTTGGAGAGCAGGTCAGACTTGAGGCTGTCTTCACTGCAGTCCTTCAGAAATGACAGAGAGGAAACACACCCCCAGATCGCTTTGGTTTTCTCTAAACTAGAAAACTGGTGTTGGGCAGAACAGGCAGGAGCAATGAACTGCTGTGTTTTAGCAACAGGCACAGCCAAGCTGCTCACCACCTAACCCGGAGGCCGGCAGCTGCCCTGCCGCAGCAGCCCCGCTGCAGCAGCCCGGAGCTCGGCACTGCAAGAGTGCTGCTGCGGAGCCCTGCAAACTCCTTGCTGCTGCAGGATTTTTTTGGTATGCGATCCTGCACCCCTCCATGGAAAACTAGCTTACACGTCTCTGCGTCCGTGCCAGTATCTAGCCCTGATCGGCTCAGCTAAAAATGTGGTTACGCTGCTGGGCGATGGCTTCTTCAGCTGAGACACTTCTATCAGGGTCTGTATGCAAAAGAGCTTCCCCACCCCAGGGAGCACAAGAAAATCCAGATTCTTAGATCAGATGTGGGTTTTGTACCATTTCGCACCATTACGACTATTCGGAGCACGAATTTTTCCCTGTCACTATAATGATGAGGGGCTAACTCACTGGCACCGAGGCAGTTTCGGGGAAAGCGGGAGCATCCCAGTGCTCATACTTACGCGTGTACAGGACCGACCGGCAGGCTGCAAGTGCAGCCTTTTGGGTGGCACAGCTGCTCTTGTCCAGCCAGTGAGACCGAGACTGCATTTTGCAGTCCCTCTCTGCCTGGAGGCTGACCCACGGGCTCGATGTGGCACAGAGAGAGGCAGAAGCCACCCTGGGAGTCCCGTGCCAGGACAGCCAGGCACTTATCCCCTGCTCTTTCCTGCACAGGTATCCGAGATGAATCCCACAAGCCAGTTCCCTGGCACAACAGAATATGACTATGGATATGATGAAAACGCTGCTCCGTGCAACGAAGGAAACAGCTTTCACAGGTTTAAATCCCTCTTTCTGCCAATTCTTTACTGCCTCGTGTTTGTCTTCTGCCTTCTGGGGAACTCCCTGGTCCTTTGGGTTCTCCTGACCAGGAAAAGGCTGACGACAATGACTGACATCTGCCTGCTGAACCTCGCAGCCTCCGATCTCCTCTTCGTTGTGCCTCTCCCTTTCCAAGCCCACTACGCTTCAGACCAGTGGGTTTTTGGCAACGCAATGTGCAAGATAATGGCTGGCATTTATTACACAGGTTTTTATAGCAGCATTTTCTTTATAACCCTGATGAGCGTAGACAGGTATATAGCGATCGTCCATGCTGTCTATGCCATGAGGATACGGACAGCCTCTTGCGGCATAATTACCAGTTTAATCCTGTGGTTGGTGGCTGGCTTGGCTTCTGTACCCAACATCATGTTCAACCAGCAGCTGGAAATCGAGCAGTCTGTGCAGTGTGTCTCCACATACCCCCCAGGCGACAACACCTGGAAGGTGACTTCTCAGCTTGCAGCCAATGTCTTGGGCCTCTTGATCCCCCTTAGCATCCTCATTTGCTGCTACGCCCGGATACTGAAAAACCTGCAAAAATGCAAAAATCGGAACAAGGTCAAGGCGATCAAGATGATTTTCATCATCGTCATTGTTTTCTTCCTCTTCTGGACTCCCTTCAACATCGTGCTGTTCCTAGACTCCCTGCAGAGCCTGCACATCATCAACGACTGCAAGGCGAGCTACCAGATAGCCCTGGCCCTGCAGCTGACGGAAACCATCTCCTTCATCCACTGCTGCCTGAACCCCCTGATCTACGCCTTTGCCGGAGTGACGTTCAAGGCCCATCTTAAAGGACTACTTCAGTCCTGTGCCTGCGTCCTCTCCAGCCCCGCGGGAGGTGCGGGGGCTGGCCAGTCGTTTTCGGCGCCCACCCAGCTCTCCGGCTGCTCCGAGAGTGCAGGGTTCCTGTGAGCCGACCCGAGCTGCCTCCTCCTGGTGCGAGGAGCTGGCCTAAGCCCTGACATGGCCCTGGCGGCTGTCCCCTGTGTGCAGCGTCCTCTGGGGAGGGCCACTAGACCTGTGCCTCCTTTTGGCATACGCTGTGAACGACGGCACCGTTCGTCTCCTAGGAGCACCGGTGCTTTTGTAAGATGGTGACCCTACAAGCTTGCCACAGAATGATTTTTCATTAGAGCTTTTACACACTTCAGCAAGCAGAATGCTTCCTCTAGGTCTCATTTTCTCCTCTGATGAAAGCATTGCTTCCGCCTCACCCCAAAACGCGCTCTGCCTTGTGGAGGGTGTTCCCCACCCAAAAGCCTGCATCCCAGGGAGAGGTGTGGGACACCCCCCCGGGGGCGGGGGAAGGGGACAGGCACGGGATTACTTCACGCTGCAAAGCGGGAAGCACCTCAGCCACTGTCACCGTTCCCCCTTGGCTTCAGCTCCCAGATGAAGAAGCCCCTCTGTCGCTTTGCTGTGGGACGCTCCCAGGGGCACAGCCGGGGGGTCCCTGGAGCTGCTCCCGACCAAAGCAGCCCTTGGCGGTGATGCCTTCAAAACCAGCACAGCAACGCCTCCAGTGCCCCTACGCTGGTCGCTCGCAGAGCCCCGTACACCTCAGTATGTCGTCACCAAAGCAGCCCGGTAGTCTGCACCGCCGCTGGCGGTGTGGGACCCCCAGCGCTGTGCCCCCAGCGCTCGCTGCTGAATGTAAACACCAGAAAACGGCGTGTAGCACGTAGGCTCCATCTCCTTTTCCATACGTCATTATTCTCTGCCCTTTTAGAAATGTCTTCTTTGAATAAACCTCTTAACTGCACCTTTTGTCTTGGCTCCTGAAAGTCTAATGACTCGCAGGCCTAGATTAGGATAAAGAAAGGATGTTTTTACTGATTTTTGAGCCGGTATCACATAAAATACATCTGATGGAATTGAGAGGCGCCCTGGAGCTCTTCAGCAAAATTAAGTCCTGCCTCCACTTTCCTGCTGAGAAAGATTTGTTCTCAAAATCCCAGTAAAAATTCACAGTGAAAAAATAACATTTATGTTCAGGTAATATTACTGGAAAAAATATGTTAAAAGTTAAACGAGAGAGTACCTGAAACCAGGAAAAACACAGCCTAGGTATTGTCAAAGATTGTATTTTCTAGGGTAATAATAAATATTGTATGTTTCCTTAGTTCTAGCTTTCCTTCTGAAAATATAATTGCTTTTTTTTTCCCTAAAAATTTCAAATACATTTCTAACCTCAGTGCCAAAATTCTCTTGCCATTAGCTACACAGTATAGAAAATACTTCTTTCATTTATGATAGATAGCGTAATTAACATTTCTAGGTTTTTTTCCTCAATGGCTAAGGAATGCCCTGCAGCTCAATTATCATATTGTTTTACTTCTCAGAAGACTTCTAGGTATTTAGAAACAAAGACCTCTGCTCGTGTATTTCTGTGGCTTTTCTGGACTGCGCAGGCACTGCAGTGACTGAGCAGAAACATGGGCCAGCATCTCAGGTCAGGTATCTTCCCTGCAGCCAGAATTCTGCAACTTGGACAAAAGTTTAAAATGTTCAGTGACGTTTACCATCATCTTACCTGTTGATGTTTCAGATGAGAATGGCAGGGAGAAGAAACAGGAGTTTTATATATATGTGTGTATATATATATATATATTCTTCTTAAATTGGTATTTTGAGAGGAAGGGAAGATGGAAATGTTTTCCGGCCAGCTCTCACCCACCGACACTTTCCCAACGAGCTGCATCGCTGCAGCTGAGACAGCACAGAACTCGGCGGTCAGGAGCCAAGTTCCCTGGCTGCAGGGAGGAGGCACAACCGACTGGCCACGGAGAGGGCCCCGGCCCGATCCGGATGGCATGGGACTGGCAGCACCACGGAGCTGCCTTCAAGGATATGACCCGTCTGCAGAGAGTCCCCGGCACTTTTTTAGGCCTCTAGATTTCAGGGAATGATCATTTCATGCCCGGCAGCCCTTTTTCCTGGTTGAAACTGGGCACGTGTGAAACAGCAAACAATTTGCCCTGATCACTTTGTTTTGTGAACAGTTGTGTAAAAAAGACCAAAACCAAGCAAAGACTGCTTTAGGCAAATGCTTTAGGCAAAGATAGTATTCAAGGACTTTCTGGTTTTAAAACACACATTTGGATCATATCTGCAATCTTGTTAGTCGGAAGAAATAACACAGAATAAGGGATAACGTCCCTAAATTCTTACTGTTCAGTAACTGTTCTATTTGCCTGGCTGAATTTCAAATTTCAAAAGACAAGACGGTCAAAAGCACTGTAATTTTTCAAAGATCACGCCCCTTCTCAGGCTGCTATGTCATTCAAAGTGATACACACCAGATATGCCCCAGACATGCACAATTCTTTTCAATGCCATCACAACATTCGGCAAGTGTGAACATAAGAAGTCCCAAAGAGACTCTTGCATCATTAACACAGCAATGTTTTCAGCAGCAGACCAGGATTCTCTCTGGGTTACCAGAGAAAGGCCAAACTCTTTGGTTTCTATTATTTTTTCGTCCAGCTCCCACCGAAGGCATGCTCTGTGTGTCTGTGTAATAGCAGAATTCAGCCCAAATGCTATGTGAAGCCTTAATCAAAGAAGTAAAAAAGTGGGTTTTGCTGGACTCACTGCAGAGTTTCTTCCTCCTCCTCCTTGCCTTCCACTGCTGTGTCTAAAGGACTGGTATTTAAGAATCCAGAAGGGTAGATTCAAACTCCCCATCCCCTGCTCAAGCACAGCCAGTCTCTCACAGATCAAGACTGCGGATTCTTACGACAGTTTTCCCTTCAGAAGCCTCTTTCCCTCTCTAATGTGGCTGCAAAAAGGAATAATACAAGTAGCTATTTTGCCCCTTTTATTGTATGAACTACCAGGATAGAGACACAAACGTACCCAGCATCACCCCAAGTGCTCATACACAGCGGAGCTCTCAGAAGCATTGTGCCTCTTCCCTAAACATGAAATTTTATTTTTAATGCTGCAAATCCACAGGATTTTATGCTGCTCTTCTACGTGATGGAAAGAATCTAAGGAAACACTAAGCAACGTTCAAAAATGTTTACACTTCTATGCACTGAAACAGTTCTGGATAACAGCACTACACTAGGAGGATACTATTAAGGAGCTGGTACTGCCATTTTTTCCGTTACACTTTTTTTTAGGTAGAAACTTGTGGACGACAACCTGCTTTCTTCTGCAGATGTAATATCCCCCCGGAATAAAGCAGGTAGCAGATGCACTATTTCCTCAGTTTCAAGGGTCCTGACACAAAGTAAAATTGCTAAAAGAATTTTGCAATCTACTCATAACCAGATCAGCTAGTTTTCATGTGCTAAGATGATGTCAGCTGCAAATACCACTGCAAAAGCCCCCAGGAACATTCAGGCTTGATGTCACCTGGATTTCCTGGTGCTGTGCGTGGTAAGGTGAATATATATATGCCAAAATATCTAGCCCAATCCTGTTCCACTAATTTAGTGGAAAGTTGATTGCAGTTCTGAAGAGGATGGAATAAGGAAAGTACTGCGGTTCGCAGAACAGATCTCCTAATCAGATGCCGCACAATTACAGTAATTAATGTTTCTCCAAGGACCAAGCTGTAACACCTGCCATCGATACCAGATTGCCAGCTAAAGTGGCAAGTACCACTTTTCATCTTTGATAACATTTCCCTAGCTAGTTCTAAAATGCGTCTGAACCTGCCTGAACTTTCTAACTTATCGATTTTCATCTAACATGTTTCACAATCCTCCTCTTTCATGTTCCTCCGCCCTTTTGTAGTACGATGCCTACGACACTATGACCGGAACATCTGACCTTATTTCAGTCCAAGACCACTTAGCAGTGTGCAACAAAACATCCAAATGTGCACACCCTCAAAAAGACCTCCCAGACCTTTAAAATAAAGTATAATAAAACTGTGCAAAGCGGCGCAAAGGAGAACTGGGAGAGTTAGAAAAGCAAGAACATCATGTAAGACGTGGTGCTGGTGGTGATTCCGCCTGGCTTTTCTCCAGCCTGCGACTGCCAAGTTTACAGCTTTTGTGATGTTCCCCAGTCCTACTGACTTACCATGGGACAGCCCAGCCTTAAGAAGATGGGAGACTGAATTTTAGACGTGCCACATTTGGCCCACCTCCCCAGGCCAGGGTCACGAGAAATCTGATTCAATGAGGGCTTCTGGGATATTAAAAAAAAGTGAACGTGGAAGATCATTCTACAGGAAGAAAAACTCCATAAAGGGAGGTTCTGCCTATTCAGGAACAGTGCTTGGAGGCTGTGCACACTCTTGCTCTGTTACCTCTTTGGCCCCATGAAGCCGCCATCTTTCCATAAGGAAAAATGAGGAGCTGCCGCTGGTGTGAGAGCAGGGCAACGTGCTGGTTTGTTCTGTGTTGGCATCTGGGTTTGCCCCTATCGTCTAGCGGGTATAGAGGTCTGTGACCTGGCTAAGGGGCTATCCTTCCCCATAGGAACAGTGACACAAGGTCAAGGGAGACAACCCACAGAAGTTGTAGAAAACATCTACTTTCCTTGTCTCTTCCACCCCTAAGGAGGAAAATGGGACGTTTGTTTTTGGCTAGAGTTTCATTTATTCAACTTCTTTTGGGCTGCATCTGCTCAAGCTCCTAGATTAAAAAACTAAACGGAAAAACAGAGGTAGAACTCTCAATTAAGGATGCTTAAGCAGTATGAAGAAAGTGGGAATCAACCCACGGAAACCACTCGTTGAAATGATATCAGAAATGATGCAATACTTCAGGATGATACAGCTCTGGAAAAAAATCACATTAAACTTCATCTTATAACACCCCATTACTTACACTAATCTTCTTAGCGAGTTTGGGAAACCATGAGTATATGCCTCCGAAGAGCTGAAAAATTTGTCCATGCTCCTACCAGTTGTTCTTTGCTGCCCAGTAGATGCTGAGGGCAGCGGTCTCCAGGCAGACCCCTGTCGCTGGCAGCACCAGGCAGCTTTCCAGCCCTGGGACCACACACTCTCAAGAGGTTAGGCTATTTGACAAATGTCGCGTGACATTCAAAAGACATTGCAGATTATTTCACAGTAACAAGGTTAGCCCTTGAGTCACACACAAAGGCAAAGACCTAGACCTAGAAAAAGTGTGCTTTAGGTGCTAGAAGTAACTTTTTTTTCCACTTCAATTTCTACAGCGGGCAGTTCAGGGTCACAAAGAGGTAACAAAGTCACTTTCAACATAAGTGTACCAACAGAGTAAGCACAGGATCACAGAGAGGGACTGCTTCAGAGACACAAACCTGTACGGTCGAAAAAGCGTTCTGCTGTGCTCAGGCCAAAAAGCAGCTGAGAGCTACGACTAACAGGTCATACGGCTGCTGGTCCTGGACCTAGCTCAGATGTGCCTGTAACGGTGCAATATAAACACATTTCTCCACTTGTTACAGCCTGTGCACCAAAATGTCCCCAGGACTGGCTTCTGGAGAGTCTCTCAGGTCCTCCAGCAGTTCAGGGACATGGATGTCAGTAGTCTGTGACAGTAGCGGCATGGGAGACATGAAGAAGCCTCAGAGTCTGCGGCTGGGATGCAAGATTTGTGCCAAAACCAAACAGTGCCACCAACTGCTGGGAACCCAGCACAGGGTGTCTAAAAAGAATATGGAAAAAAACACATCAACAACAGCTGTATGGCAGAAGATAAAATTGTAAAGTGAAAGATCATCTCATCTCTCAGCAGGAAAGGGAAATGTGAAGTTATGACTTGGCACTGCTCTGAATTCCAGGAGCTGTTTTAGCCACTCTCCTGCTCAGAAATGTCAGCCCACTGTGATACAATCTTGAGCACTTCCCTTAGCACAGCCTTCCCACTCCTAAGGACCACGTCCTCTGTTTCAGAAGTCTCTAGCACCTCGATTTCTTTTCTGCTGCAAACATGCTAGAGGGTAAGCTTGTGCCTTTGTTCCCAGTCCTTTCCTCACAGCACACCTCTTCGCTTCTCCGTATCAACCTGCCAGCTTGTTGGCTCTCAAAAGCTGGGGCTGAGCAAAGCTGCCCTCTGTGGAAGGTTAGTGAGTCAAAGAGATGTTGAATCCCTCTAGCCTGACTATCTCCAGCTCAAAAATACAAAAATTTCCTGAAATATATATCTTCCTTGTATTGTCTTGTGAAATACTCACTGAATATTACTTCTTGTTACAGGGGGATGTAACAAGGGAGAGAGTTCTGTAACCCTGTAAATGGAGACTCTGCTTTCCAAGGGTCTTCTGAGCCCTGTCGCCCAGTAATACTGTACTGGTAGTGCTATTGCCAGGCCACAGGCTTTGTAGTAAGTGTGCGAGGCCTCAGGACTGAGGCTTGCCAGCCTGGCTTTGAACTCATCTTGACCTGCCTGAATCGTTATTTTTGCTTGGTTTAGCTGCCACAGTTCTTCTGAGCAGGTGTCTGTATTTAATTTGTCCTAGTTTTGCTTATCTTTGTGTGGCACAACCAGTTTTTACACAGATAGTAGTAAACAGTGGTTATTCTTTCTAACATGGCTCTAAAATGACCATAGAGAAATACAGTCCTAGTATGATAGCAGAGGCCTTGAGAAGTAGGGGCAGAGCATGAGGTGTAGAGGGACCCTTTCATGAGGGACCAACAGGCTGAAGCCATTGACCTTAGGACCTAGAGGAGCAGTGGAAGAGTAACAGCATTACCCTTAGAAAAGGGGTATAAACTAGGAAGTGTGTACACAACAAATTCAACTATTATTATTGTTGTTGCTATTAAGATATTTCTGCCCAGAAGTATTAATGTATTTTTTACTTTTTTCTCTTTTCTTTCTTTTTCTGAGTTAATTAGATCTGGACTAATAATCATTGTTGGATTAGCGTGCTAAAACTTCAATTACACAAACAATAAATTCTTGGGTTTATGTATAAGGTGTTTCCTTTTTACCCGTAACAGGATTGTGAGCATTGCATTTGCCCCGCAGACCTTGGCAGACACGCTGGGTTGTGGCACTGCAATTTATGAGGTACGGCACCACTTTGGGGAGATCCAAAACAGGTGTGAGAGAGTGAATGTGCCTCACCCTGAAAACCTAAGGTTTCACAGTTCATATGCAATAATCAGTTCAAAGCCAGGTTCTGCCACATGCTTGAGATTCAGTGAGGCAGGATGCAATAGTCATCAGGATTTATATAACATTTTCCAGGGCAGGACATCAGTGTTAAAAAGACCCAAGATGAAGGCATGAAGAAGCATTGGATCAGCCAAAATCAATGGTATTGCTTATTTGTGGCCACACACTATAACTACCTGTAGTCCTTACACTAGAGTCTTGGCTACAGAAACACACCTCACACGGTCTTCCTTCTGCGGGTTTTGCTCTTCTTAATTAGAAATACATTATAACCCAAATACATTATCCAATGCAAACCCCAAATGCATTAATAAATTAACCCAGAAGTGAGATACAAAACTTTCGGTGGTTTACAATTTTCTGCTGAAATGACCTCATAACGCCACTAAGTTCTGAAGCTTGCCTGGCTTCAACTTTCTTTAAGAACCTGAAAATCTCAGATGTCTGCTGAAACTCTGGTGGCCCTTAGATGACTTCCACGCCCAACTTCTCTCTCTCTCTGTCAGCAGTTCCTTTCCTTCTCTTGAGCTGGAGAAAATAATCAGGTGTCCTCTCTCATCCATCCCAGTGCACTCCAGTGTCAGCTGGTCAGTCTGTCTTCCCTCCTCAAGGGTCATCCTGTTCTCCTCCTCCTTCACACTGATTCTCAAGCTAGTCGATAAATTGTATTTTCACTTGTCACAGCTTTCTGATACAGCTTTTCCAGGTTGTGGCTGATGTCCAGAACCTTTGGCCCTGATTTTTCTAGCCTTTTTTCTCAGAGAAAATGTTAGGCTATATCCCAGGAGAGACTCCCTGACTTCAGGGAAAAAAACCACAGGCTTGTGGGGCTTAGATTTACCTGACAGTCTTTTCAATGAAATGAGTGGAGAGAGGGAGGTTGGAACTGTCAGTGGTGAGCACTGTGTAAGTATGTAATGATTAATGCATTTAACGTATGAAAAACAAGGAGATAAGAAATGGTCCCTTGTCAGTGTGAAAAACAGTAACAGACAGTAAACTCCTCCACTACCCAAGGACAAGTGCTAATAATATTGAAAATACATTGTGACTTGAAGAAGTCTTGAAAATGGAGCATCAGTGTACCACGTTAATTCCCCGAAGAAACATGCCAGCGACAGTTTGGTTTTCAGATTTCAGGTGAACCCAAGTGCACTTCAGGCAACGCAAATACATTTTTTTTTGCTAAGATTCACTTAAAGCTTTATACAGGACTTTACCGCAGCATACTTTAGTACAACTTAGGCAGACATACCAGCTTTCCTTTGAATTCTCTTGCTCAGATGGCTTTTCTGTTGAAATTATTTTTATCACTTATTTGTGGCTTGCTTTTGTCTTAACACTTACACAATCTCTTCCAAGAAGAACAGCAAACTAGTTTGCATGTGCTAAATATACCTGCATAAAAGAACTATTGCAATATGATCTGAGAGCTTCACAAATACAGATGGACTGGGCTTCATATCACACTTGCTAACACTGATACTGTTTTGCACAGTGGCACAAACACCCTATCCACAACCGTTCAACTAACAGAGCAGGTGTAAAATCTCTTCAGTTGTGGACAAAGCTGTAAGCTAGCTCTTCCATTCCTATTATGAGACAGCAATGAGTACTGCCTTTAAAAAAAAGAGAGGGAAAATGCAATAAAATTTACCGCACCATAGTACAGAAGATACCACAGTGATCCTCATTTGCTGGGAATGGAGAACAACATGCACAGCCTGTGGTATCACAAACTCTGTCGTGCGGTAGTTTGCCGTGGACTGTGAGAAAGGACCTTTTGCTGACTTACCTAAAGCCCAGTGTTTTCTTATATTTTCTCTACAGCAGTTACTAAGGAAATGGTGTCTCCACCCTGTAAATAAAACCTATCGGAAGATGATTAGGGTCAGATTCAGTGTGTCTGTAAGTTGGTGCAGCATGGCTACCAAGCTGGCTCCAGGCTGCTGGACTCTCCACGGGGAGTTTTCTCCGAAATAAAGCAGGCTCCACCAGACCGGTGCACAGGACTGTGAGGCCAGTCTCTGAGAAGACTGAAGACTATCTGGGACTGGTTGTGTCTTTCGGATTCAGTTTCACTGAGCAGTCCTGCAGATACCTGGGAAGCAAAATCAGGGAAGACTTACATTTCAGAGATGCCAAGTCCTGTGCTATAAATACTACTGGAATCTGCAAGCTTGTCACAGGGATTTAGGCACTTAGGACTGAATTTATCCTACCTACCCTTAAGTGTCTACTTCTAGCACATAAATTAAGCACCTTCCCTTTCCACTTAAACTTAGATTTTCATAGACAGTTTCTGAGGTTGTGTTCCTCGTGTTCCTCATGTTCCAGGGCCCAATGTGAAGACCAAGAACCAGCAGCTACAACAGATGGGAACCATGCCCCAGCATAACACTTTGCTTTGGCGAAAAACAGTTCACAAACCAGGTTCCCCAAATTATTAGATGCTTAACAGTGTTATTCATAATCTTGGCACTTCAGCTTCCTCATTGCAAAATGGAGATAATTGTATTGATTCATCTCATAAACGTGGTGAGAAGACAAATACTGTAATATCTGTGAAGCACTCAGATATTACCCTAACAGAACTAGAGACATGAGGGAAAAGCAAAATTCTGCAGTCCAAGAATGGTCTGGGTAGTGTACACTAAATAGGGCCTGGTTCTGCATGCTAGTGAAGTGCCATAAAAAGAACCCCGAACAACCAGTCCCTCAGCAGGGAGGATGGCTCCTGCAAACTGCATGAAGCATCATCATGTCTGTACTAAGCATCATGTGTGCACTCAAGAGGTTAACATGAAGGGCAGATCGCACTGATATTTCCGTGTGCAGTTCTTCCTGTGAGCAATTCAGAATATCTTAAGAATATGCTGAACTCCCAGTTTCCTTACATCTCAGTTGTCAAGTCTTACTTCTCCAGGGCTCTGTGAAATGCCCCAAAGCTGTGAGGAAGTACTATGACACCTGAGCAGCTGACGATGCAACTTTCATATGCCATCGATAGAAATTGTGTTTTGCTTTCATGTATCTTCCTGCCTCTTCTAAAACACAGTGCCCCTTTACAACACCTGCATGGGTATGAGGATGTAGAAGAAGAAGAGGATGGCCTTTGCAGCCTTACTTCTGTGACATGATGGGGAGCACACAGAGTTTGCATGGGCCATGAGCAGGGTACAGTCTTCATAGTGCCCCAGTAAATCTGTTCCTGCTTCTGGGTAGGTCATCAGCAGGACTGGTCTTTAGATCTACAGCACAGGTCTATTCCTCTTCAGCAAATGATGTATACAATATTATCAGGCTTACCTGCTAAAAAACCACCTCAGCCCCAAAAGAACAGCAAATCGAAAACATCTGGCTTGATCTTTTTCCAAAATAAAGAACGGTTTCTCATCACCAAAAGCCCCAAAGATTTCATTCAGGTTATCTGAAACATTTGATTGGGCTATAAGTCAGTTTTATCCATGTATAGGTTAGCTGTCTAGTCTGTACTCGTTGTCTAGGCTCTTTCTGTTGCAAAGAAAGCCCCCTCCATATGGCGATTCATTCTAGCCTACGGTGGAGAGGCAGTTACCCTCTGCAAATACCTACCTCTACTCTTTGACTATAGAGGGAGCCTATAGACTAGCCAGCTGACTACCAGCTAAGGGTGGGAGAGATGATGCCTACAGCCTACAGCGTTCAGTCTGAAGGAGTCTGCAATGAATTACCTACTAACAGACCTTGCAAATCTCTCCTGTGTGCTCCTCCTTGTCCTCAACCGATGTTGCTACATGTCCATCCCTGTAAGCTGGAGGACAGTCAGCAAAATGTCTGCTGAGGGCTACTGTGGATGAGGACGCCCAAGAGGAGTCTACTGCACAGGACTCAGTAACACATTTATTGAACTCCTTTTTTAACACAAAACATCTACTCCACCCAATTTCACCATAAAAAGGCAGGCTGAAGCACACCAGAGGAATGAGAAAGCAACTCCATCAGTATGCACCTTCCCTCCTTGTGCTGTCCTACTTTGCCTGAAATTCTTAAACATGCTTTGACACAGGGACTAAAATCAGCATTTCTCCTTCCACTTGGGAGGCCTAGAATATGAGATGAGCTGCAACGCCAACGCTTAATCTTTGCTATGGTCTTAGGCATACAGCTGAGGCCCAGTCATTCCTATTTAGGTAATCTGTTTGGTAATTTTACCAATATTTTTGACAACAGTGAACGGTCTCCAGCTCTCCCTTTCCCTCCACAGGAAGAGAAAACAGACTTCTTCAAGAAATCAGGAAAACTACGTCAGTGCCCTCAGTGTATCCCCACATCTTGACTTCAGTATCCACATAACATTCTAAATTTAAGACAACAGTATTATTGCCAGAAAAAAACTAGTTCTCTCTTACATTCAGCAGTTGACGGAGTAACAGAAGCACATCATGGTTTGGTTCCCTTGCTTCAATTCTGTCAGTGGTAGTGTTGTGACAGCTTGTAGAAAGCCCCAGCTGAAGTAAGACAGTTTTGTTGCAGAAATTTTTCGTTCTTTTTTTGAATCTTCTCTTTGGTGCAACCAAGCAGTACTTCCCTGTCTATAGAATTTCAATTGATTAGCATGGTGAAGTTTACGTACTCCTTTCTTCCCTTCTTGCTCTTTCTAATTTTATAGATGCAGAACCTAAGCAGCTCTCTAATTTTATAAGGCAAGCAACCTTTACCTGGCAATGCTTCTGACTTTGGGAGGCTTTTCTCCCACTGCTTCCTCTGCTTCCACCTCCTAGGCAGTCCTTTGGATTAGTTAATGTTTATAAAGCTCACTAAACTCTTACAGGAAAGATGCTAAGAGTAAAATCATAGAAAGTCAGTCTGAGAGAGCTCTCCAGAGATCATTTAGTCCTTTCCCAATTATTTCTCACAGGCCATGCTTTGTAGACCGATGAACACCTCATTCCTTTCCTCCGGATTTCTTCAGAGTCCCAACATCCCTGAAAAAGGGATTTTCAGGTGGCTCTGTCCTTTCCAAAAGGCCCTATCCTCTAAAATATAACAATAATTCAGCTCAATTTAAAATGTAGTCCCAGGTGCCTAAAATTAAGTGTCCGATATGAGATACTTTTTCTCTTTTGAATCGTTCTTTTTTCCTGTATTTTAATCTCGATCAAACTTTCTGAAATAGCTTCCAGTTATTTGCATTACCATTTCAGAAAGAAACAGTCCCTGATTTTCAAAGGTCAGAGCAATTAGAGCTCAGGCAGCCTGAAAACACTGTCCACTTGTCTTCAATCTAAGCACCCAGACTGGAGGCACAAAGAATTACAACTGTTTCAAAACAATGTGTGCAAACCTGTGCTTTCTTTCTCAAATTAGAAGTGAGTCACAAGTCACTCATTCCCCATCACGAGGATCCATCAAACCCATTACGCCAAACTCAAGCCTGCTGCTTACCTCACAGATTATGAGACGAGCAGGTAGGTCTTCCAAGGATGACTTCTTCTGTGATGTTTCCTAGGACTGGTCTGTGTAAGAAAACGAAAACAAGAATTTATCCATTCCTGAGAGACTGCAAAGTTTAGCAATTCTATCAATATATGGATGCTTGCAGGTTTGTATGATGTTTTTTCTCCCACATTTGTTGAGAAAGTGCTGTCTGCATAGGCTGCTTGCTATACAACTAGGTCTTTTTCCTCTCCTGTGTGGGAGGGATTCAATCCCGAAGTGCCGCATTTGCTAAGTTTCCAAAACTTTTGCCATCACTTACAGGTTGGCTCTGCCAGTTTCAGCCACAACTGTTTTTTGCTTGTGCAAACTGATAGAGCAAGCAAAAAGAAGGAGCCTGGTGACTCCAGAAAGTCCCTGAAAAAGGAAGAAGGAAGCCCCAGTGTCACAAGTCAGGGAGAGAAGAGGGCAAGGATTACTTCTGCTACCCCCAGACAATTCCACCCACCTGTAGGCACTGGGCAATGGACTCCAAAGGAGTTCCACTCTCCAAAGCTGAGACAAGCCCCTTCTCCAGGCGACCGCCCCTCTTTTTCACGGGGCAGTGAAAACAAAGTGCCTCAGGCAGGATTTTTGATCCTGCAAGCCAAGCATTTCTTTGCCAGGCACAGTAGTTCACACAAAATTAAACTCGCAAGCAAAACCGCTGAACTAGCAGCTTGTACATTGAGCAGGAAGAGATGTCCTGGGTAGTAAAAAACATAACTTTCCAGACAGCAACTCAGAGGGAGATAGTATAGAAAGAACATGTGGACTGTGTCCCTGTAGGGAAGGCCCTTTCTGCTCAGGCTTGAAGGTTTTCAGTGGTTTGCAGTCTATATTTACAGCAAAATCTACACAGCCCCTTCCAGATCAACAGGAAGTGTTTATGTTCTTCCAGCCATCACAGAGACCCCTCTTCCTAAAGCCTTGCTTAGGCGCTCCTTCTGAAACAGCTCTGTGAGTCTCTTTTACAGTCTCTGGAACACATGTGGTCAGGTTATGTATTACTGGTTTTATTGAAACTCCACATAGATTTTCTAGGAAATTACAAAATCCAGCCATAATTGTAGCACAAGCCAGTCTTACAGTTTTTCAGGAATACTGCAGGAAACCAGCCAGCAGTCTTAGAGAAAATGGTCAAGAGCTGCTGTCAAAAAAATGCAAATTTGAAAAATAGCCTTGCTATAACTTGCTATAAAATTGTAAAAAGACTCCTCAGGGAGCAGGTGAGTGGCCATACTATTCATCAGTCCTGGTTTATAATGATCACTTACACAGGCATCAATTATCACTCCAACAGCAGGAGGCTGTTGCAGCTACAGTGCCAATGGCATTGGTGAAGTGAATGTTTTAAAAAAATAAATGCATGACACCAGCCTGTACACTCAACTATACTTCCTGCCTTTGAAGCAAAAATATATTTTAACCACTTTCTGTTCTATGGCTTTCAATCCTGCAATGTCACCACATCAAAAAGGGAATGAGCTGCAGGTTCCAGCCTGCCTCATACAACAGCCCCTTAGAAGTGTAAGATCATTACAAATGGTTTTGCAAAAATTACAACAGACATTCAAGGAGGGGGCCTACACCACACAGCGCAGCGTGATGTAGACTGCATCAGCTGGTCATGTAGCTGGAAGGAAGGAAAGCTCTACTACCACACTGCTCTGCCTGACCTACCTGGCTCCGAAACCTCTGGACCTTGACTTGTCTCTCTTCATGGTGCTCACCTAAGGCAAGTGTGATGCTGTCTAACATGATGCTGGTTTTCATAGTATAAAGATATTCTAATTTTGCTTACAGATTCTTTTTCACTAATGATGATGAAAGGGACAACCATGTAGAAATTATGTAGAAGTCAGTCACTGATGATGAACATGAAGCATATCTTAGTGGGGTTGTTTTGACAGTAATTTTGGAGACCTGAATTTAAAAGCACACATTCTGTATGCCAGGTTATTTCACAGCACTTTCTGTTGAGCTGCAGAAGTGTCTAGAGCAGCCAGAAATACTTACTGTCCTGAGAACAGGATATTATTCAATTTAACCACCCAGTCTTAACACTGTGGAGATGCAGTAGTTCAACTACTGACTGCTCCAGTTCCAGCTGGAGCAGAACAAGTAGACACCCATAAAGTCTTCACCCCTCGGTTCTGAACTCAGCCTGGAAACTGAGCATTTTCAGAAAAGAAGAACCATACCCTTGATTCTTGTAATAATGTTTTGCAATAGATCACACAGGAAGTGCTGTTTCCTATTTTCAGATACAGGGTTTAACTATGTGCTTGTTCACAAAGAAGAAGACACGGTCAGACAAAACAAGCCTGATAAATCAGTGAGTAGCTAATTTTTTTCTTTTTTTTACATGTAAATGTGTATATATAGATACAGATTCACTCGGTGGGGAAGTATATGTGCCTAATGACAGTGGCAGTAGAGCTACCATTCAAGCAGAGAGACTATCTTTAAGAACAACTGGGTCTTTTAACTAGCTTACAACAGGATAAGGCTAAATGTGAGAGCAGAGAATTGAACTGGACAAACGATGTAGAAAATGATGATTTTTTTGTACTAGAAACTTACTGGGTCTTGGTTTCGAACCTGTTCCAGGAGGTCAGTAGCTTGAAAATGTATTCTGCTAAGGATATAAACTCATCAGACATGAATTCCTTCACACTTAATCTAACCTCTCCAAATCTAAGCCACATCTTGCTCTATCAGATGCAGATGGCAGATGTTCTTCATCACTAGCCTATCACATGGTTTCTTTCTATTGTTCAAGCATTTAATCTGTTAAAGGTGGTGTTTCATTATCATGTTATGAAGGGATATATTCTTTGGGATTGGTTCCTCTTTTTAATGTGATGTCTCTGAGCCATGACACTAGAAAGCCTATACTCCATATCTCAACTAGAGGTATCAGTTTTATGGCCAGTCATGATCTGGCCTGCAATTTTTGTTAATGAGGTTTTACATGAATAAAATTCATCAGTACTACACTGGAATTGTACTGTTCTCACACACAAGGAAGGGTGAGCTCCTCTGCTTGGATAAATGAGACTTGCCACTTGGGTATTAGCAAAAAAAGCTACAATACCCTAAGAATATAATTTTTTTTGGTAGTATATCAAATATGCAGCTATAGCAACATTTGCTTTCATGGGAGAATTGCACTGTCATTTGCCACGAACAACTGACATTGCCAGAGCAGTGAGCTTGAACTTCTCTGTGTGGAGACCCTTACAGCAGTAACACGGCAGGGGCATGATCCTATGACATATGTTGGCAATCTCCACTCCAGACTATCATCCTTCTATTTTATGCTTGATGTTTTATCTGAAGCGGTTTAAGCAGAGACACCGAAAAAAAAAAAACTGAACAGAGATACTAGCACAGGATTTAGCCTACACAAGAGCAGAGCCCTCTTATACATATAGTCATGATTCAGAGGAAAACATTTAATAGCTGTCTCAAGATTCTTTTTCTCAGAGTGCTTATTTTCAGTGCTTATGCCACTCTTTTACTGTACATTTGTTTAGGTAAGAACACCTCCTACTTCTTTTGTCTTGCAACCACATAGACTGACTCTATTTAACTGCAGAAAAGCTCGTAATTTTTACAAGACTGTCTTTCCGGTTTTGGTGGGGAATGGAAACAATTGGATCCTGAGGGTTCACAGAGAATTTAGCCTGTTTTTTCCAGCCCAGAACATATTTTTCCTTGAAAGTTCTGCACGGATGAAAAAAAATCATCAGTTAGGGAGCAAGCAATTCTGAGGAGATGTTTCTAATGCTCAGCTGTTATAAAAGAGGAAGAGGTTTCCAAAGCAAGGTTTAATTTTGGAAGGGACTATCTTTCCCCAACCATATCCTGGAAAGAAATCCTGTGGTCACTACCACATGAAAAGATGTGTTTGAGGGAAACTATCAGCTCAGAGTCTTACATACAGCATTTAGTTTACACTTCCATCTTTTCCTTCAGCTTTTTTGGTAACTCAAGAAAAGTACGTACTTTTATGCTTGCTCCCCAAGATGTCTTTGTTGTCTGTGCACAGCCTTCTCTGCAGTTTTGCCTGTCCACAGACTCCTGGAAAGCCAAAGGCAAAGTTAAAGAGAGAGAGCTGTTAGCAGGAAACTCCTCCAACACCTGCTATCAGGATATGGGGTATTATTTTTCTTCGTTTCAGTTTCAGTTTTATTCTGTGCTACATTGTACTTCTCTCTCTTCATAAAGTTCCCTAGATGCTGCTAACACATACTTTTAAGCTGACTACAAGTCATTAAGCAATTTCTTTGTCTATATGACAAACACTGCCATTTGTGAAAAGGAGGAGAGGGAGGGCAGAGGGAGTAGCACTGTGTTACCCATTCATACATTTTGAAAGAGAAATCTTATCTTAGACCGTAAAAAGGGAAAGGGAACTTTGGGGGTCATTTAGATTTGAGATAAGCGGCTCCATTAATGCACAGATGCTCTTCTAACTTGTAGTTATCAAATGCTCTGATCTCTGTGAGGAAACTCTCCAAATTCCCTTTAGGGTACAGCAAACTCATTATGCTATGACAACTGCCATCCCTGAGTAAGTCAGTGTAGCAACTCAGGAGCCTCTTTGCTTGAATTACTGTAACATGGAAATGTCTGATAGTCATACCAACACCTAGACACTTCTATAGCTATAGGTGACACACTATAGATAGCAGCTAATACTCAAGAGCTAGCAAGGCTTCTCTCAAAGCAACCAAACTACAGAAATCTGAAAAGACACGATTCAGAGCTACATCCTGATTACAAGAATCTCTGAAGTTGCCATAAGCGCAGCTTTGTTAAAACTTAAAAGAAATGAAATTACATTTATTTTGGCTCACAACATTACAAGAATATTAAGAAAATAAAGTTTTCTCCCATCCAAGCTGTAACCCCATTTTCTCTGCAAGAACTCTTTCCCAGGGTGCAGGTATTTGGCCCGGGGCTTGGTCATACTTCACTGGACCCAACTTCTTGGAGACTCAGAGCATAACCAGTCCTCTGAGAGGAAACGAGAGTAGCCTCTTATTGGACTGCTCATATATTTAGATGCTTTTGCATGATAAGCACACAGGATGAACTAGAAGGGAAGGAGGGCACTGAAGAGAAATTTCTCCTCTTATCTATCTTAGGTTTGACTCGGTTGCCTGCTTTTGCAGAAATCACCCAGAATTTCTGTTAGCAACCAAAACTATCCTGTGCATGCAGAAACTGTGGGTGTGTGGGCAGAAGAATGGGCACTGATGGCCACATGCAGTCCATAAAATAAATGAGAAAGCCCCACAAATGAAAATCATTAAGACTTCCTGAATATTCATTTGTAATTTTGGAAGGAAAATAAGAGGGAAATAAGCCAAATAATCATAAGTTCCCAAATGAGAATCTCTCAAAAGAGCCTGTTTATACTTACAGCACAACAGCAGAGATAAACCTGGAGATTTCTTTGCTAATACATCCATTTATGAAGGTTCATGCCTAGATAATTTAGAGCCAAAACCAGACTTCTTGTCAAGGGTTACAGCTTCTGCAGAAGATGTTCATTTCTGCATGAAAATGAAAATTGGAGAAATGGTTAAAGATAAATGGAAGAAAAAATCAAATTCAAACAGTAGTTTCAATAGAATTTGTTAGCCAGATCAGTTTTCTAGATCTCTTTGTGATTAACATTGCTTGTGTGCAAAGGATAAGGCATTTTTTAGAAAGCATTTCAGAAGATGTTTTTAATATTTTGTGCTTGTTGTGAAGAGGAGGATCTGACTTCTACCCCATGCAAATGCTCAAAGATTTCCCATCAGGTCACAGCAGTAAACAAATTAACCACAGTACATGCTGTCTTTCTAGGCAGCATCAGTGTGAACTGTACAGGGCAGGAGCTCGGGTTTGGCAGTGGGAAGGCATATTGGGCCTGGCTGGGATGGATTTCATTTTCTTCACAGCAGCCTTCATGGTGCTGTCTTTTAGATTTGTGACCACAGCTGGGACAGGTGACCAAAACTGACCAAAAGAATATTCTGTGCCATGTAACATCATGCTCAACAATATAAATGGCGGGGGGAAGTTTTTCCAAAGTAGGCATTGCTCAGAGACTGGCTGGCCACCTTTCTGCTTGGTGGGAGGTGGCAAGCATTTGTCCTTGTGTCATCTCTTCTGTTTTTTTCTGTTTCCTTCACTTATTCAACTGTCTTTATCTCAACCTACAATTTTTTCTTGCTTTTGTCCTTCTGATTCTCTCCCCCATCCTGCTGTGGGGGGAGTGACTGAGTGACTAGATGGGGGCTTAGCTGCAGTCTGGGGTCAGCCCTTCACAGGAGATAAGACTTGGGCAGCAAAGGAAACAAATCTACAGGGAATCAGTTACCTTTAGTTCTGTTACTCCCACAATTATCTTCTGTTGTTTTTAAATCCAAAAATAAGTTCCAAACTGGATTTAAAAAAATATTACTTTCTTTGTATACCAATACAAAGATTCAACAAGGCTAAGTGTGCCAGGGAGGTTTAGACTGGGTATTAGGAAAAATTTCTTCACTGAAAGGGTTGTGAAACATTGGAACAGGCTGCCCAGGGAAGGGCTTGAGTCACCATCCCTGGGGGTATTTAAAAGACTGTAGATGTGGCACTTAGGGACGTGGTTTAGTGGTGGACTTGGCACTGTCAGGATTACAGTGGAACTCAATGATCTTAAGGGTCTTTTCCAACCTAAATGATTCTATGATTCTACAGTTCTACGATTATATATATATAGGTGTATAGATGTATATGTATGTATACTGTGCATACACACACATAGAAAATTGTTTTAACAATGTGTAATTTGTAAGATTCGTTCAAGAAGATTATTTGTATTATATATATGTTCACTGACATACAGACCCAGATTAAAACTAGGTCCTCTGGATCCTCTGTGGTATGTAATTACGTATTAGGAAATAATGCTCTCCTCAAACAGCCGAGTAGGCTGACACGAGCGTAAGACACTTCAGAAGTTTCACGTACCACAGCTCAGAATAGTCCACCATCAAATAAAACTGAGTTTTTACTAAAAAGCAGGAGGCCTGCCTCTGTGTCACTCCAGCCACAGGCTGGGTTTCTTCAGTTACATCTAGTCTTGCAGAACTCAAGTGCATAGAGTGGTTTTGAGAATGCGGTCTCTGCAACAGACATCTGCAATCACACAGTGTAGACCTCACCACTGGAAAAAAGCCCGTGGCAGGGCTGTAAGCAGGAAGGGAGCAAACAGTGCTGCGCTGCGTGAGTGGTCAGGGATCACAGAGCAAGCTGGGGCAGGCGCGCTACCCGACGCCTTCTGCGTCGGGAGCAGTCTGCTGCCTTTGTCACGAGAACAGGCACCAAATCGCCAGGAAAACGCAGATCTCCAAACGATCAACCTGCTATGAACAGCCACCAATCTGCCATGAAGTGCCTGACAAAAGCAGTCATGACGACACAGGAAGAAAGAGCAGCCCTTTCACCAGACAACAAATAGCTCCATTTGAGCGCCTACCAAGCGCATCGATTGCACTTCCCCACTAAGTGACCAGGAAGCACACCTGGTCCCTCTGACACCTGTCTTCACAAAATCCTCCTCCCAGCTTCTCACGGGACACACAGGAATTCTTCCGTCTTCTCTGGGGGTCTGTGAGAAGACAGTTCTCCTCAGCTTTCCAGAGACCAAATTACACAAAGCTATGCTTCGGCGTCTGGCTCGCAGTCCGACAGGGACCTGGGACAGGGGGAGGGTTTGGCGACAGGAAGGCCTGCCATCAAAGCCAGCTCCCCCCCACTGCAGAACTTGCCTGAGGGCTTTCACAGCTCTGCTGCACGCTTACCTCCCAGGCCGTGACTCCTTCTTGCACGGGAAGCCCAGTCCCTCCAACAGTCCCCAAACCAAAACCGGAGGGACAGAGGGCTTGGGCAACCCTTGCACTCCCTCAATTACTGCGTCACCTCACTGGAAATGCTGACTAACAAAGGGAGGAGGACGATATCAAACAACCGCCGCGCAGGAAGAACTGCTTTTGCACACACGCACAGCAATGGCCGTATCTGCCTTTTGTCTTTGCGCCCCGTCCAAGACACTTGGCCGGTCTCAGCTGTGGAGCCCTGAATCACGGCTGCTAAACAGCCACTGAAACAAGGAATCAAAACTTCTTTCAGCCCCGAGCACTGGGGAGGTCTTCCAGCTGACAGGAAGATGCCACAACAGATACAGCTGTTATAGGCCACGCTGACAGCGACTCTCACCTTTGATGCCATTTGCCAAGGTGTTTGCCTATCTGTTCTTTCTACAGGACCCTGCACCGTTTTCACTCCAGAGCTAACTAAGACCAGCACACTTCCATGGCCTGCGCCTGACCCAGACCCTGTAAAGGACACAGCGTTTGCCGTTTTCACCCGGACCAACGCTGCCGACTTGCTGCTCTGCAACACCCAGGACAGCAGGTCCACCAGGTGCGTATGTTTCGTACTGTGCACAGGTCACTTCTACACCTCCAGTGACCCGATTCCCACAGGCGTTCGGGCTCCGGGAAGTCACGGACAACCTGAACAAGCGGCCGCCCATTGTGTTTCACCCACGTCACAGCGCCTTTGCAGGCACCGGTCTACAGCTTGCCAGTGCCTGGTCCTCCTTGGGTGAGGGCTACAGGACGGGCTGGCACGATGAGAAGGCGGCCAGGCCCCAAGGAGAAGCACGGCTATGCTCTGCATGCCAGCCGCCGTGCTCTCCTGCTGCTGCCGCCCCGGCTTGCCCCGTCCCTTCGGAAAGCCACTGCCGAGCACAACAGCCCCGAACCCCCCGCTGCTCGGATTAAATTCATCATCCCTCTGCTTCCGCTTGGGTCAGGCAGCTGACAGGCTCTACTGAGGAGGAAAAGGGCACCAGACAGCCCACACCTAGGAAGTGACAGGCAGCACGCTTCCAACATGCAGCAGCGTGACGTCCTACCTATACAGACGGGTTTCCTGGGAGCTCTGCAATTTCATTCTCTTCCACACCTTGACATAGTAATGCTTATGTGCTCAACAGCAAAAACCGTTCCAGTTGAGGACATCAGTGTGTTTCATTCCCCTCACCGCCAAGCTTGGAGTTTCCCCTAGTGTAACATCCTTTTCTTCCTTTCCAGACCAACACACCATGGAAAACCATACCACAGACTTAGCTGACTGGCCAATGACAACAGAATTCGACTACGGCGATTCAGCTCCATGCATGGGAACTGAGGAAAAGCACTTTGCAGCAAGACTTCTGCCACCGCTTTATTCCCTGGTGGTGATATTTGGCCTCATAGGCAACATGCTCGTTGTCCTTATCCTGGTAAAATACAAGAGATTGAAGAGTATGACTGACATCTACCTGCTCAATTTGGCAATTTCTGATCTGCTGTTTATATTTTCTCTCCCTTTTTGGGCTTATTACGCTGTTCATGACTGGATTTTTGGGGAGGCGCTGTGTAGAATTCTCTCAGGTGTCTACCTCCTTGGCTTCTACAGCGGCGTCTTCTTCATAATCCTGTTGACCCTAGACAGGTATCTGGCCATAGTGCATGCAGTGTTTGCTTTAAAAGCTAGGACAGTCACCTACGGCATCCTCACCAGTGCTGTCACTTGGGCTGTTGCTATTTTTGCTTCTGTTCCTGGGATAGTATTTCATAAAACTCAAAGGGAAAATTCACGTTATACTTGCAGTGCTCATTATCCAAGTGATGCCACAATAAATTGGAAGTATTCCTATACTTTAAAGATGAACATTCTGGGACTTATTGTTCCAATGCTCATTATGATTTTCAGTTACTCACAAATTCTAAAAACATTATTGAGATGTAAGAATGAGAAAAAACAGAAGGCAGTCAGACTTATCTTCGTGATCATGATTTTCTACTTTATTTTCTGGACACCGTTCCATATTTGTTCTTTTCTGCATACATTTCAAAGTTCACTTTTTGTCCCAAATTGTGAAATCAAAGGTCAACTGGAGAAAGCAATCCAAGTGACTGAAACGATATCAATGATCCACTGTTGTATCAATCCTGTGATCTATGCATTTGTTGGAGAAAAATTTAGGAAATACCTTTATGCCTTTTTCCGAAGGCATGTTGCAGCCCACCTCTGCAAAAAATGTCCAACTCTTTATCCTGAAAAATTAGAAAGAGTTAGTTCCACATTCACACCCTCCACTGCAGAGCATGACATCTCTACTGGACTGTAAAAATACATCAAAATATTAGTTAGTAAATGTTGCATCACTCGCTTTGCCTTAAGGACGTTATTTAAGCTCTTTATGTCAACCACTACTGTATGGAAAACGGTATGACCCTCAGTTCTTGGGGTTATCCGTTCCCTGGGGTTACTGCATTTTCCATTCTTTAACAGAACCAGTGAGTTCTCCAGGAAACATTTAACACCATAGCTGGATCACATCAAGGTTTGAATGGGGCCCAAACCAGCATGATTCTGTTTCTTCACCCAAATTCTATCCAGTGAACAAATGCTAGTGAGATTTACCGACAGGGAATACAATATTGAAGAGACTAAGGAGTAATGTGCCATCTCATGAAAGCCATTTACTGTTATGTGAATGTTGTAAGATAAACACTGGGAGGAAGCTTTGAGGATTGATGTACATGTTTAGTATTCAACATTAATGGAGCACCTTTTGGAAGTGACTGTATTCTTTCTGCAACATGATCAGGCATTTGATAGGGGGAGGCTTCCAGTTTTCCTTCATTCCCCCCCCCCCCCTTATTTTCCCTACATGAATATAAGATGTTTCAATAAAAAGGAATTTGAGGATGAACAGGAGATATATTAAGATAGTATCTCTCCTCTGATGGGAGAGTTGACTGGCCTTTATCTTACTGGGGCCATTTAACCCAAGGATTTATGTGTTAGCTGACAGCATAGTCATTTTAAAACATTATCCTTTTGACTATAGGCTAAGTTACAGTATTTTGATTTTAGTTCTTTAACTTTATGCCTGCCATATCAGTGTTCAGTTGCTAACATTTTCCAAAGTGGGCTTTTAATCAGCAACATTGTGATTTTTGTGGATGCAATTTTGCAAGTAACTCCGCACACCAAGTCTACTGACTGCACAAGACAACGATGCACCCTCAAAAAACACGAGCTTGCTTCTGGCAAATCATATCCCTCCAAGGAAAACAGCACTTAACCAATAAAACCACATCAGCAAAGATCTGCAAGGCCAGAATGAAAATTACCTTGGTATTTGCTATGCAAGATTCTGTATGAAAAAAATATCAGGACCCTCTGAAGGATTTTGGAGACCATGAGCACAGTACGGACTGGAGGCCTCCCTAGCTCTGGGCAGGTAAATCACGTGTGTAGAGGAAAACTTTACATGGCAGATGCAGTAAGTGTGTTAGGCTAGGCTCCTGCATGAGAAGAACATGCTCTTCACATACACAGTAAGTCTGGTGTTTGGGATACACTTCTAGGCAGACAGTAGCCTTGGAACTGCAAAAGCAGCCAACTGCAGAGGAGACATACCTGCTCGGCCTTCCCGGAAGAAGAGTGCCCACAGCCAGCTGGTGCCTCAATTAGAACTGCATGCTAATTGAAGACTCGAGACCATTAGTCTACTGGTGTCCTATGGCCATATATTTATGCCATTATTAGGAGTTTCCCTGTAAAAGAAAGTGGTATTCTAGGGACATGATGTTAGCAAAGAGGAGGAGGGAGGGCCACAGTGGAGAATTTCTTGCTTCAAACTGTAAGGAAGAGCAGGTGAACACTCCTTATGCAAGTGAACTGTCCTTCTGCTTCTTCTCCCATTTACTTCAAAGGGCACCACTCATGCATGTAAGGCCTTGCTCATGGAAATCTGGAGGGGCAGGTTCAACTAACCTCCAGGCAACGCAAGGACACAAGAGGAGATTCCACACTCCTTAACATTAGGCACATGATTCAGATGCCTAAATTAACAGCAAATCTCTTCAAGGTCCCTCAGTGGTCAGTAGAGAAGAAGGGATGCCTGAGTCAGCAGCAGACATAACTTAAATGGCCTCTGGGGAAGATTACCTGTCCAACTGTAGAAGGAGCCTCTTAATTTAGGTATCAGATGCCTTAATCTAAGTGGTGCAAATACTCTTTCCCCTGCCCTGTAACATCAAGGTACTGCTTCTATCAGTTGTTAGCTTTTATCCTATCAGCTATGATAATCCGGCCATTACCTTGTGAGGTTAATAGCCACAGACAGACTAAAGAAAAGACCAAAACGTATCCTCACAGTAAACCTTCTTGCTTGGAAATAATATTTTTCCTTTCTTTTGTACTTTTTTACTGCACTAAAGTGAAAGCACCTTTTTAGTATTAAAGCATAAATTAGTTCAGTGTGATACAAATCCTGCTGTAACTGTGATATTTCTACCGCTGTGTTTTATTTTAAATTCTTGTCTTGTTGGAATTATGTTTCTTCCCATTTTCATGTTAATGCAGTGAAATTAATAAAATCTGTGTCTGATAAAACAACGTATACCCTGTAGCCCGTGTTCTCTTCTGTAAGTAAAAGGGCATCAGCTCTGCTCTTAAAACGGACGTGGCAAAAAGATGCAACCATGGACTTAAACACTTGCAATACCACACTCCAGCAAAATAAACCAGACTGAGCAAGCGGAGAACTGTCTGCCCAGTGCAGAAGTTACTCTAGCTGGCACAGCTTTTATCCACCTGTAAGCTTGAGAAGAGTACATTATAATAGCTTTGGGAAAAGTCTGGGGCCACAGATTTTAGATGGGTGAAATCTGGAGAAACAGGGCTGTGTATGTTATAGATAGGGGAAGGGGAGGAATGAAGGAGGGCAAAAAAAGATGGCACTCTATTAATATTGGGATAAAGACAGGATTCTCTATCTCTGCAGCTGATTTCAGATCTCCTTGCACTGTATAGAATGACCCCAGCCAAGTGGTGTGCCTGATCTCCCAAGTTTTATGTGTAAGGAACTTTAAGCATTCAAAGTTCAACACGGAAATATGCTTCTGCTTCACCATGTCATTCTCCCTATTCCACTGTCCCAATTCCTTTTTTCAGCCTACGATCCACACCTCCTTCTCTCCCCTACACACTCTTTTCATCTACCCACCATGGGATAAGCTAAATTCTATACCCACTGCCTTTGTTCTCTTATTTTCATTTTCTATTTTGTGCTGGCAGGAACACAAACAAAATAAACCTAAAGATTAGCTTATTCTTATGTTAAGTGCCCAGGCAGGATAATCCCTGGTCCTTCATCGTAGCTTTGCACTGAGACAAGCAAGGCTCTAGATAGTTTTGTGGCAGATTGTGAGTCTTAGTCAGATGTGGCTGCAGCATGGTGTAGCTCCAAATTAGGCTAGCAGGACTCCAGGCAGTCTGGTCACAGTGGGGTGGAGCTACCCGTGGGGAAGGTTTAACACGACCCCCTAATCCCTATGAAAACGAACACAAGTCACCTCAGCAGAGAAGCAGGGGAAATTTTACCTATGGGAGACAAATATTCCATAACTCAAGGTCTGCAGGGAAAAGCAGTGAGATGAAGATACAGTATGTACGTAGGAGCTAGAGAAGCAGGCAGATACACAGAAACTGTGCAAGGAACTAGAGGTATGTTAAGAAAATGGCAGGATTGTAATTACAGCAGAGAAGAAACTAACACAACGAAGAACCACCGCAGTGCTTGGGAGGCATCTGAGCCGCTCTGGTGAGATACTGAGGAAATGAAAGCAAGCATTTGAGAGAGTGTACAAGCAGCACCAGAATACCAAAAACATTCAAAACCGGACCTCTGTGAACGCTTCAGGTAAATTGTTGCTTTACAACAAATGTTGAGCAGCTAAGTGAGAATTGGTACAAGTTCAAAACTTTTGGCACTGAACTTCTGAAGAGACAAAGCACTGACCAGGCTTTCGGCATGCTTATGAAAAGCATGCCCATGTGCCCTGGACAAATATCTATGCACAGCCCCGAAACCAACCAACCAGTTTAGTTTATGCACAGAACAGGACGGAGTCTGACCTTCCTGTTAGGAGATGCTACTGCCACATGTTCAGAAGCATGTGGGGAATGCCCCACACAGCAAAAGGTAACTCTGCTGACTGTCAGGCAGACTTCCTAAGGGGCAAAGGAAATGTAGCAAAAGTGCATATATGGTATTGGTGAGTGCTGAGAATACTCACAGCCAACCACCAGATTTGTTATCACTGCCATTGGTTTGTCGGTGTTAAGTATATAATGGACAAACATAGAAATAGTGAAACTTCTGGTAACCAGTGCATAAGGATGTTCCTGCCATAAGACCTTCTTGTTTGTTAACCCAACTGCCGCCTTATGTGTTCGTATTTTAGATAAGATAAAGGCAAATGGAGTATAAAGGAAGAGGAGTAGATGAAAATGGATAAATAGGAAAAAGTAGTGGCAAAAAATGAGAGAATTACTTTATTCGCTTTAACAGAGGCTGATAAAGTAACAGGCAGAGTAATGGGAAGATCAGAGATAAATACTTTAAGCGGAACGTTAAAAGATTTAGGTGAGTAAGAGAGACTTTCAGTTAGGAAGCTCCAAAATAAGTATCACTCCTTCCAGCGAAAATTACAAAAGGGATAAATACAAAGAACATTGGGGTGAATTTACATGATACTTTGTTCCAGTTAACAAAACCCAAAGAAACGAAGTGCCAGGAGAATGACATGATACTGTCCAGGTTAAATGGCACAACAGGCAGATACTGCTCATTTTGAAGTTTAATTTTGCTGCTGTTTTCAATTGCTGATGCCTAATGGCTACTGTGGCCTTAGAAGCATTACACCTTAGTATAGTAACAAAAAAAATTGACCTAGCAGAGGAAATAAAACCAAACCAGTAAATTCTAGCACACTTAGAATATCTATAGCAGTCAGGCCAAAACAAAGAAGGATGTCTGTCTAGAAATAAAGGGGTGAAGGCATTGCTTTGTACCCATATTCTGGCAACACTTGCCTATTAGGAGCTGTACTTCATTCAGAAAATGGAATGATAGGGAAAAGAAATGCTATGTAAGTTTGTATAACTGCCAAGCAGTTTTGTAATTCCTGTGACAGTAAGACCAATCTCGGTTTGAGTGTTTGAAGTCTGAAATGACTGATCCTGGGAAGGTGGGGCCACAACACTGAACTGGAAGAGGGCAGCATTATCAAATACACAGGCCAATGTGCAAAACTTCACAAACCTTCAAGTGACGATCAGCTTTGCAGAACTGTCTACAAGGTTGTGCCAGCAGGACGCTAACCATTTGACAGTAACAACACAATCTATCCTGATACCAGACTTTTTGAATGGAATGGAAACCAAGTGGATGGAAGCGAAGGAGCCATTTGGACATAACTTGCAGGGACACTACTGTGAGGCATGAACAGTTATAGATCACATCTAATCTTTGGCACCCAAAAGTACTTCCTAGTTCCTGGGTCTTGGCACATACCTTGTGATTGTACAGACTCTGTCCATCCTTTCTATGACCTAGTTTCCACTGGGAAGAAATTTGGTGTGTGTTTTTCCCAGCCTGCCTGATCGAAGGTCCAGGATTTACACATACACTGAGGAGTATTTCTGATTCACAGTTGAGATAGCCCCAAACAGCACCTCTAGATCTAGAATTCATGTACTACAAACGTACCTGAAAACAGCAAAGTGTGAGAATTAAAGGCCTTTGTAAAAACACGATTCCCAGAGCTGAAAATTTGTGAAATGCATAGCTATGGCCCAAAAGTAAAATCTATTGCACTATGATAACCCCTTATATATAAAACAGGACAGCAGCATACATCAGAAGCCTGGATAAAAATGGCAGAAGGAAGCAATGCTCTCTTCCTCCTCACTGCATGAGGGAACACAGCTAGTTCAATAAGAGCAGCTTGGGGAAAGCCAAAACAAAAATAATACCGTGACAATGGAAGTAATATGTGCTGCAATGGATAATTATGTATGTACAAGATTTACAAGACAGAAACAAACAGAAAACAGAATGGGGGAAAAAAACCTTGATCTTACTGCCAGTAAACCACCATGTGAAGTAGTGTTAATCCAGATTAGAAATGCTTGTGTCTTCCAAAGTTTGTTTTCTGTAACCCAGCTTCCTCAAACCTGTGAAATGTGTAAAATGTTTCATTGGTTTCTGGTTTTTTTTTTTACTAGTCTCCATGATAGAAATCTTAGGACGTGGTACATAACGTTTTCCCCCCATTCTCCTCAAAAGAATATACCTCACAGGTGTAAGATTGGGTGTGATTGTACGGTCACAAGATTAGTCACAAGAACTTGAGAGCCTGAAAGAAAAGGCTGATAAGAAAAAAAACCCTAAGCAACAAAGTAGTTTTAGCTGGATGTCTTTATTCAGCCTCTTTAAACCAAAGACATTTAACTATTTCTGATGAAATAAAGTATATGCTAATACTAACCTAATTTGGACATGGATTTTGTGACTATAACAAGGAATAAAATGAGATACAATTGGGGGAACCAATGGAAAAAGAAATGCATCCAGTCTGTGCTCACATATCTTCATTAGACCTCTTATCCAGATGAAAAGGATGATCTGCTTTGCTGTAGTTAGAGACTTTGATAAGTGTTGTGCACTATCATATTGTGTACCTCTAAGAAAGGTATCTGCCATTCTGTCCTAGGCCTTTTTTTCCCCAGTCTTTCTTCTACAGGTGGTGCAAATTTGTAATAAATTGAATGGAAACTGTTAGTTGCATTTTCAAATTTCAGCACCCATAATTCTGCTTGATGACATTTGTATGTCACACTGGTATGTAAGCATCTGGTATGTGTCCTAGTAGGCATTTCAGTACTGGTGTCGACCTCATATAAATGACGACATCTCCTTGCGGGAGTGCCATATCAATTAGATACTGGATACTTCAGTGTGATGGCCTGATTACTAAGAAGATGAATCATATAATCAGTCATCAGAAGAGACTGACAAATGCACTTTGACTTGACAGTGTACATGGCTGCATACTTGCTGAGTACATCAACTTGAGCCCCACAGGTAAGGAATGAAACCCACTACCATTCCAGGAATGTCTTTGTGGAGGGAATGAGTGTCACACCACTAAACATGACTCCTACTCATCTCTGAAAGTAAAACTGTAATAGGTAAAATTCCAAGCTATATTAACCCATGGTTTTATTCCTTTTATTACTGAACAATAGCTTCAACTTCTTGGTAAAATTATGAAGTTCACCTGTAGGTGAAAATTGTTAAAAGCTGCTGTAGCTCACCACAACCAGCAGTGTACTTTTTCAAAGAAGTGCTGGGCAAGGGACTGAGAAAAGCTGAAAAAATCTGACTTGTAACAATGGATGTGCTACTTGCGTTGTCCATACCTCAGCGTTGATACACACACTAGATAGAAGCAATCTGAAGGCAGGAGGGAGGAGGAGGTGACACAGCAGCAAGACAGCCGGTCCCAGCCTGGTGTGATGGAGCTTCAGACTGGATGCGTGATCGAGTCCTGCAGGAGCCTGTCGAGAGCGACCGAGGGAAGTAGGGGAGCAGAGAGGGAGACAGAAAGAAAGATCTTGTCCTAACAGCACTGATGAACAACACACCACCAGCACCCCAGTGCCCAGCAAACAGCACAAGGGGCCTGGACTCACCTATAGCCACACGCCAGACCTGCTCAAATCTGACTTCCCAGCAGCTCTGCCGAGCTGCAGCTGGTGTAGAGCTAATTGAACAGACCATGTAGGTGCTGATAATAAAGTCACAGTCCAGGTGCCTGCTGCCAGGGTGTGCCCCTCTATTTGGGCTGCCAAGTGTCATAGGTATTCACACTCTGTGGGCTGTCTCCCATCGAGCTGTAAGACCTAGCTGGTGAGCACACCAAACCCGTTCCCCTTAGTCAGCTGCTATAACCGCGAGTGGCAGAGGCCCTCTGTTGGCATGCAACACCCTCTGCAATCTTACAGTGCTAATCAGTAAATGAAATAACCAAACTACGCTTGCTGATCAGGCTGAGCTATGAGAATGAAAAGCTCTAAACAACAAAATCAAACAGATTAATAAAGCCAATGAATGAATCTGTGGGAACAAGGGACTATTTCTGAAGACCAGCCTACCACAGGTCTTAGTTTTAAGTTGTTGTTAGTTCAAATGTTTGAGACCAGTTTTGTGAGAGCATATTTCAGAATCAAAAGCTTGCTAAAAAACAGGCAAGTCCAACAAAAGGTTTGAGACTGTTTCCCCTGTTCATATAGCGTGAGATTGTGAAAGGTTTTAGAGTCTCCAGTAGGTTCGGTAACAGCTAACAGTGAACAATGAAGCAGGCTTCAGAAAGAAATCCTTAAAATGTCTGTTAATTTCAATATGTAGACTGTTTAGGAATTAGGCATTGAAAAATTTAATTTGATACAATAACTTGTTTGACAATTATAAGAATTCATTATAAAAGTGCAGGTTTTTGTCAGCAAAGTTTGGCAGCAATTAGGAGCTTGATCTAGGTGTAGTGGAAACATTTTTAGAAGCAGCTCTTTCCTCTGACTGTATAGGGGGGGTCTAATACAGTCCATCAAGTAAAGTAGTGTGAACATACCCTTAGAATACCCTACAGCGGCCATTAATTTTGACTCTGAGACTCCAGCCCTTAGAGAGCTCATTGAACAGCTGATTAGGAAAGGAAGAGAAAAATCTATTGATCATATGGAATAAAGACCTTGAGTAGTCCCTCATGCTAAGGAGGGCATACAAGGAAAACAGGCTGAGCTTTTCGCTTTTTACTGTCTCGCCCCAGATCTGAGATGTAACTCGGAAGCTGTGATTCCCTTCAGTTCCATCAAGGAATGACAGCATTCAAAGCAAGGTATCTCCACTGGGCTTTTGGCATTTTAAAATCTTTTAAGGATACTAAGGACTGAGTGCAGGGAAGACATCCCTTTAGTGCCTTCACTAGGTCAATAGGATGAGATATTCCAGAACCCTCCAAAGAGATGTCAAGAGGAGGCAGGGTATTGCACTTTATTAGGAGTCTTCTCAGGGTTTCTCTCTCAGGGGTTCTTAGGCATCTGATAAGGCACCGTCTCTTTTTTGCTTTCTCTGTACCTTTCCTACCTCCTGTGTGGCTTCTTTGATGTCTAAGAAGGATCTAAAAAGCTGCTCAAGGTGCAGCTTCAGTTTAACCCTAAAAGTCACAGGAATCAACCACGAGGAAGTAAGTTGATAAGAAATCAGATTCTATCAGGCTTTTCTGAAGCTTAATTCCAAAAAGTAACAGTGTTTTTTAAAAGGTCAGACTCACTGTATAGACTAAGTCATAGTCTTATGAAAGGGATTAAAATAAAAAACACAGTCCAAAAGACCAAGTTAGAGAAAAACAGAATCAATCAAATCTCCTAAAATATAAAGACTGAAACTCAGAGCGAGCCAACAGAAAGTGCAGGTAATTCTGAATAAAAGTGTAAGCTTTATTCAAAAGCTCCACTTTTTCTTCAGGGACAAAAACCATAGAAGAAATTTAATGACTGAGAAATGTAAAGGGATGAACCTCATGTAAACTGTTCTTGATTCAGAGAGGTTAGCTAAATGAAAAAGAGAAAACAACTATCTAAAAACCTTTTTCTAAAACTACAGCTGTGGGTTGTGAAAGTTCAGCTCTTAGGAGGATCCTCCACAATTTCAACATCTCTGCACATCTCAGAGTTAGAAAAGTAACATCTGATAACCCATTTTTAGAAAAAAGAGAACTGCTCCTTGATTTTTTTAAAAAGAAAACAGATTTGTTTGCTAGAAGTTTTCAAACTGATACATCCTTCTTCATGCAGGAAGAGGTGGTTTTGACCTTCTTCTCGTGACTGACAAATCGGTTTAGCATTGCTCTTGATGTAGTAATCCAAGCCATCACTTGCACTGTAAGATATGTGGTAAGTCATCTTTGCTTCTTTTTTTTTTTTATTTTTTTTTTTAACATTTAGTAGTTGCTTAGGTAGTCTAATGCCCGAGGTGAAAAATACTTGTGGAATCTTGCCAGCGTACTCATCTTTAAAAATCACCCTGGGGAAATGCATAGGATATGTTAAATGGAATACACTATTTTTAAGGGACAGAACCACTAGAAGACTTGAGCAGAGGATCCAGGTAAGCAAGAAATAAATCTCTAGAGACTGATTGGAGTAAGAAATATAAGGGAGTATGCCTCTGATTTTTTTCTCTGAAGATACTATATAATGATGGAAATCTGGATTTTAAAACTGTTACTGCAAAGACAAGACAGCTTATTTGAGTGAAGAGTACTTATTCTTCTCACGGAAAATCTGATTCTGTATTTTAAACACTCTGTCTCGTGGAACCTGTTTACACGCAGCATAGCTTAGCATTTTACCTCCATTTACTACACCTTTTTAATTGTTACCATTTTATAGCATTGTCCAAATGAACTGAAACTCACTTTAATAAAATCTTTGCCTCTTTAAAAACAGAGAGCTCTGACCTGAAACTCAGCATGAAACAGTGACATGAGTCTGCTCAGCTTTCCTATGGAGAGCTTTTCTCTTGAAAACTGCATGACTGCTGTCTCAACCAGAGCAACAGAATTTGTGTAGCTGATTGCAGATTTCTAGAAATACTGCATTTATCTAAACTGTATTCAAACTAATATAGACCTCTTTTTGAAAGATCCTTTCTTCAGAGATCTTCCAGGATTATCTTTGGGGTTTTTTTCCCTAATGATCAAGAAACATAAGCCCAGTCAGGTATCTATGATTAGGTCAACAACCCCGGTCGATTAACCCAGTGAAGCTTCTAGCCAGTGGCCAACAGTGTTTCCTACAATAGCGAGATTATAGGATAAAGCACAAAACCACTTACAATTCCTTTTTCTGGTTTCCAAATTACTATCTGAATGTGCTGGATACTTTACACAATCCAGGGTAGTAAATACTTTTGCAGAGAGAGGCTTCTGAAGCAAAGGCTAGACTAGAAGAATGGGGCTGAGTTAGCGGAAGGAACCGCTCAGAGGGGAGACCACAATTTAATCATGCAAAAAGGGCTGAAAGGAAGAAGGTAAGATGCAGGGAAGACGTGGTTGCCATTCTAAGACGGCAGAGGAAAAGGAGGGAAGGCACTGAGATAGCAGTTAATAGGAAGAAGGGGCTGTTGCGAAAAGAATTACCACAATAATATCGAGGCAGCATTTTGTGGTAATATTTGCATGGATCCTATCAATCATGTAAAATCCCACTCTGGGTTTACAACCCAGGTGTTTTTCATACCCATGCTTATGCATGAGCATCACGCAGGTGCAAAATGATCAAGACAGGACGTGCTGGGTCTCGCACTGTGTTCCAGCCAGTCCTTCATCCCATACTCCCAGTATACAGCATGGCTGACTACTGACACATTGGAAATGGGGATATGTAGCTCTATGCAGTACCAGGGACTTGCTCTGTCAGGGCATGCAACAGAGAGCTAGCGGATCTAGCTGAAGGGATTATTAAATATTTGCGTAGTGCCCAAGTTTTGTCATGTTCTGAAATAAAGAAGTTAATGTTTTGGACCAAAGAGTGTTTCATAAAGGTGCTTGTTTTTCTAAAAGAGTTGCTGAAAGTACTTAAGAAATACAAACCCTTAGACACTTTAAAACCAACTTATTTACTGTCAATACACCTGAACCACAGCCACTTCCTTTACCAACAAAACTATTATCTCAGTATTGTAATAACTATGTAGTTGGAGCAGCTGTGGAAGAAAACTGTTTCACAGAGATTGTCAGAAGATTTCAGGAGAGCTTCCTGAAAGCCAGTCTTTGATGAATCTGACAGCATTTCTTTTCTCCCCAAGAAAGTTTATCTAGGCAAAGCTGAGACCCAAACTATTAAAACTTGCCAATTTTCTCTTATTCCTTCTTCTCCATAAGAAAACTTCATGCCATACTCAACATGCCAATGCAATGTCTGAACATGGATGTTCTGATTCTTGATATTGTTAGGAACAGAGTTGACAGCCAGACTCAGGAAGAAATTTGGGAAAGGGTGGGAAGAAGGTTTGCAAAAGCAGCACCTCTTTTTGTTTATAAGGTGCAGATTTTCATCCAACAAACCTTTCTCCTTTTTGAGCAGATTCATATCTGCACTGTGCAGCATAAGAATCTCCATCAGGAGCTGGCAGCTCAGGGGAGACTCAGATCCTCATTTTTAAGGTCACAGGAAAGAGGTCAAAGACCTAGGAACCAGTCCCTTCCCCAAGACCTCAGCTTAGGTTTAGCTAAGTTAACCACTTTGACACAAGTTAAAATAAGGATATTAGCATTTTGAACAATCTGTGCTTAGGGCAGAAAACAGTCCTTTCACTTGAACAGTTTGTCTATAGAGACACAAAGAGACACTTCAGGGATTTCAAAGGCTGTAAATCAGAATGGACCACTACGAGCTTCTACCAAAAAGCAGACTGGAGGCCTGCCTCTGTGTCACTCCAGCCACAGGCTGGGTTTCTTCAGTTACATCTAGTCTTGCAGAACTCAAGTGCATAGAGTGGTTTTGAGAATGCGGTCTCTGCAACAGACATCTGCAATCACACAGTGTAGACCTCACCACTGGAAAAAAGCCCGTGGCAGGGCTGTAAGCAGGAAGGGAGCAAACAGTGCTGCGCTGCGTGAGTGGTCAGGGATCACAGAGCAAGCTGGGGCAGGCGCGCTACCCGACGCCTTCTGCGTCGGGAGCAGTCTGCTGCCTTTGTCACGAGAACAGGCACCAAATCGCCAGGAAAACGCAGATCTCCAAACGATCAACCTGCTATGAACAGCCACCAATCTGCCATGAAGTGCCTGACAAAAGCAGTCATGACGACACAGGAAGAAAGAGCAGCCCTTTCACCAGACAACAAATAGCTCCATTTGAGCGCCTACCAAGCGCATCGATTGCACTTCCCCACTAAGTGACCAGGAAGCACACCTGGTCCCTCTGACACCTGTCTTCACAAAATCCTCCTCCCAGCTTCTCACGGGACACACAGGAATTCTTCCGTCTTCTCTGGGGGTCTGTGAGAAGACAGTTCTCCTCAGCTTTCCAGAGACCAAATTACACAAAGCTATGCTTCGGCGTCTGGCTCGCAGTCCGACAGGGACCTGGGACAGGGGGAGGGTTTGGCGACAGGAAGGCCTGCCATCAAAGCCAGCTCCCCCCCACTGCAGAACTTGCCTGAGGGCTTTCACAGCTCTGCTGCACGCTTACCTCCCAGGCCGTGACTCCTTCTTGCACGGGAAGCCCAGTCCCTCCAACAGTCCCCAAACCAAAACCGGAGGGACAGAGGGCTTGGGCAACCCTTGCACTCCCTCAATTACTGCGTCACCTCACTGGAAATGCTGACTAACAAAGGGAGGAGGACGATATCAAACAACCGCCGCGCAGGAAGAACTGCTTTTGCACACACGCACAGCAATGGCCGTATCTGCCTTTTGTCTTTGCGCCCCGTCCAAGACACTTGGCCGGTCTCAGCTGTGGAGCCCTGAATCACGGCTGCTAAACAGCCACTGAAACAAGGAATCAAAACTTCTTTCAGCCCCGAGCACTGGGGAGGTCTTCCAGCTGACAGGAAGATGCCACAACAGATACAGCTGTTATAGGCCACGCTGACAGCGACTCTCACCTTTGATGCCATTTGCCAAGGTGTTTGCCTATCTGTTCTTTCTACAGGACCCTGCACCGTTTTCACTCCAGAGCTAACTAAGACCAGCACACTTCCATGGCCTGCGCCTGACCCAGACCCTGTAAAGGACACAGCGTTTGCCGTTTTCACCCGGACCAACGCTGCCGACTTGCTGCTCTGCAACACCCAGGACAGCAGGTCCACCAGGTGCGTATGTTTCGTACTGTGCACAGGTCACTTCTACACCTCCAGTGACCCGATTCCCACAGGCGTTCGGGCTCCGGGAAGTCACGGACAACCTGAACAAGCGGCCGCCCATTGTGTTTCACCCACGTCACAGCGCCTTTGCAGGCACCGGTCTACAGCTTGCCAGTGCCTGGTCCTCCTTGGGTGAGGGCTACAGGACGGGCTGGCACGATGAGAAGGCGGCCAGGCCCCAAGGAGAAGCACGGCTATGCTCTGCATGCCAGCCGCCGTGCTCTCCTGCTGCTGCCGCCCCGGCTTGCCCCGTCCCTTCGGAAAGCCACTGCCGAGCACAACAGCCCCGAACCCCCCGCTGCTCGGATTAAATTCATCATCCCTCTGCTTCCGCTTGGGTCAGGCAGCTGACAGGCTCTACTGAGGAGGAAAAGGGCACCAGACAGCCCACACCTAGGAAGTGACAGGCAGCACGCTTCCAACATGCAGCAGCGTGACGTCCTACCTATACAGACGGGTTTCCTGGGAGCTCTGCAATTTCATTCTCTTCCACACCTTGACATAGTAATGCTTATGTGCTCAACAGCAAAAACCGTTCCAGTTGAGGACATCAGTGTGTTTCATTCCCCTCACCGCCAAGCTTGGAGTTTCCCCTAGTGTAACATCCTTTTCTTCCTTTCCAGACCAACACACCATGGAAAACCATACCACAGACTTAGCTGACTGGCCAATGACAACAGAATTCGACTACGGCGATTCAGCTCCATGCATGGGAACTGAGGAAAAGCACTTTGCAGCAAGACTTCTGCCACCGCTTTATTCCCTGGTGGTGATATTTGGCCTCATAGGCAACATGCTCGTTGTCCTTATCCTGGTAAAATACAAGAGATTGAAGAGTATGACTGACATCTACCTGCTCAATTTGGCAATTTCTGATCTGCTGTTTATATTTTCTCTCCCTTTTTGGGCTTATTACGCTGTTCATGACTGGATTTTTGGGGAGGCGCTGTGTAGAATTCTCTCAGGTGTCTACCTCCTTGGCTTCTACAGCGGCGTCTTCTTCATAATCCTGTTGACCCTAGACAGGTATCTGGCCATAGTGCATGCAGTGTTTGCTTTAAAAGCTAGGACAGTCACCTACGGCATCCTCACCAGTGCTGTCACTTGGGCTGTTGCTATTTTTGCTTCTGTTCCTGGGATAGTATTTCATAAAACTCAAAAGGAAAACTCACATTATACTTGCAGTGCTCATTATCCATCAGAGCAGAGGTATGTATGGAAGCAATTCCTGACCTTAAAAATGAACATCCTGGGACTTCTTATTCCAATGTTAATTATGATCTGCAGCTACACTCAAATTATAAAGACATTACTGCAATGTAGGAATGAGAAGAAACATAAAGCAGTCAGGCTTATTTTTATCATTATGATTGTCTACTTTTTTTTTTGGACACCATACAACATTTGCATTCTTTTGCGTGATTTTCAAGGTACATTTTCCATCACTACTTGTGAAGGCAGTGGTCAACTGCAGAAAGCAACCCAAGTGACAGAAACAATCTCAATGATCCACTGTTGTATCAACCCTGTAATTTATGCCTTTGCTGGAGAAAAATTTAGGAAGTATCTTCGTAGCTTTTTCCGAAAGCAGATTGCATTCCACTTCTCTAAATACTGTCCCGTTTTCTATGTTGACACAGCTGAAAGGGCTAGCTCCACCTACACACAGTCTACTGGAGAACAAGAAGTTTCTGCTGCATTGTAAGTTGTGTCTATCAAAAACGTGGAACTGACTTGTGTGAAATTAAGTCTATGAAGAAAGCCTGCAGAATCTGTCCTGGATATTGGCTCTAAGGCAGCTACAAAAGATCACAGAATGTATATTTACCAAGGTCTGTATTTGCTCATACATGTGGGTATTTGTACATAAATGAAAAGGATGTATCAAAATAGCTAGCCTGATATGCTAACATGGGATTCTGTACAGAAAAAAAGCGTTCTCTTTTTTCGTGAATATAAAAGCATAGTTTTGTACTATAGAGCCCAAAACCACACAAAGGCTGAGGGCCTAAGCTAGCAGGCTCATAAACTGATTTTTTGAAGTGAACTAGAGGCCAGAAGTTGACACTGGTTCTTTGGAAACATCTCTTGACTGCACCTTACACAAGATATCTCCCTCCTTTAAACTTAGTCTCAGTCACATCTTTTTACTAGCCTGGTTGTGTATCTCTATAAATAATGCTAAATTACTGAAGTCTGTGACACAGAATCTTTACAAGTGGTATGGGAAAATGTTATACTTTTAGAAGAGACTCTGATATTTCAAGGTATATTTTCCTTTGTGTATGGTTGAGTATCAACCTCTTGGATCTTTCTCGTAATAATTTTAACTACCATGTGTTGATATCTAAGTGACTTAAGAGTTTGGTATTTCAGAAGGCTCTCTTTTAATCAATTGCTGTTTTATATGCTATTTGTACTAAAAAGCTAATATAATGACTTATCATTGATCAGAAAATCAATGTGTTTACATTATTTTAAAAATAAAGTATTGCACATGGAGTTTTAACCAGGTTAGATCAAATGCAGACAACGAGTCAACAAGGTTTTAGTTTTTCAGTGCAGCGATTTTGCTTGCCATTTTTCTAGCCTACATAAAAGAAAAACTTTAAAATATGAAATGAATGCAGTTGTAATGGCTGCAAAACCACAACAGCATTAGAGGTGTGGAAATTATTTCTGAGCAGGGTTGACCCAGATGTTTTTAGAGATAAGCATATGCTATAGACATTTAAGTTATGAAAACATATAAGTAAAAATGTTCACTGTTCTATAGAGTCAAGGGCATAGAGCATCTCTTTTTTTGTTTTAGAAGCAGGTATCATTTGGGGGCTATGAGTGGTTTTTTCCGCCATTTAGGAGTTTCACAGAAAGCAAAAGCTTGCGTAATTAGTAAGACTGATGGTCAAATATGACTGGGCTTCCACTTAAAGCTCAGATCCCGCAAAGCACCTGAACACATAGAAAAGATGAAATAAATACGGGCATACTCCAGTGAGAGTAAGATCATACCATCATCACGCTATTAACTGATTTAGGCCAAGCTGTCCTTTCTAGCATTTCTTACATTTCCCCTAAGATACATGGGTTTGGACAACTCTGGAGACAGGAAATTAAAAGTGTATCTTTTGACTGCTGTTCTTATCCAGCAGGGCAATTTGTTTTCCAACTCCTCTAGATAGCCTTTTAAATAATATTTTCAAAGAAGCAGATGTTTCAAACAGCCCCAAAGAGATTTTACATTGCCAAGTGCTTGTGAAAGCAGGAAGTGAAATAGGGAAATCTTTGCTTATCAAACCACTTGTTTTAAGTTATTCAGTTTTGTCATATTAAGCACAACTTCTGGACTACATCCACATGGGAAGTATAACTGAAGTGTACTACACCTTCTAATTTACAGGATTTTCAGCTGCATCCTTTTTTTTAAGACCCTGTGCATCAGTTACTTTCTGGACTTTGTATATGTTTTTAAAACGGGTAACTATATCAGTATAAGCAGAAATTGGGTAATTTCAGCATAAAATGAGAAATATATGCATTTATTTTTTAAAGAGGTAGGAAGCTACATGTACTAACTTCTAGATAGGCCGGCTTTTTTTTTTTTTTCCTTCTAGAATACCTTTATAAAAATATTTGTATATTTTATTCTGCTCTTGACAAGAACTTCCATTTGGCCCCTTAGACACCTTGCATTGAAGAAGTTACTTTCTCTCAAGGGCTTTGACGCCAGGCAGGTTAAGTATCTTGACCAGCCTTGCAGGAGCAAAGTACAACAACCAAACATGGACGAGCACACTGACAAGCTTTCTGAGAGGCACATCAAAAAGCAGCCCTGCTCCTTTGCAGTGTTGTCTTCTACAGCATGGATCTTTCCAAGCAACAAGCTGCTCTTGAAGGGAAAAGGTGGACCCTGTGGATCAGCAGCTTACCAAGAGTTTCTATCACTTCACTGCAAAGGGACCACACTTCAGCAAATGAGAACAAGCCAGATTTCAGCTACTGTAGCGAACAGTGATCCACCTTCAAGGAGACAATAGAAAACACAGTATTTGGTAGCACTGCTGATGCATTCAATTAAGGATGCTGCCAATAGATTGTAATAATATTTTGTATTATACAGTCCATTAAAGTTGGTTAACTTTTGTTTGTTAGACTTCTTGACCCTTTCCCCACCGCCCCTTTTTAGAATAGCCCAGAAAAATGAAAAAGGAAGAGAAATTCCTCTTTATCACACGTTGCCATGATGCTGAAAGAGCAGGCAGGACAAATGAAGGGTTTTACAAGTGGACTAAGAACCAGCATCATCAAATAACACAGGACCATCAAGATAACTCCAGTGTTCTTAACTGCTTGTCACTAATCATCCAATAATAAATGTTATTTTGGTTGTCATTGTATTTGGGTTTATTTTTACAGATGGGAAAAGCACTATATCACACAATCCACTCTGATTCTAGAAGATTGTTTTTAAAATAAGTAAGCATAGAAAAGAATTTTTAGTGCCCCAGTGACGGAATAGCTAACGCCTAACAGTGACAGCAGATTTGTGCACACACTTCCCTTCAGTTCTCAAGGTTGCCGTGCCATCATGTGGTCACACTGTCAAGGTGTCATGCTACAGAACATCCACTGCCCCGGCAATGCTTTTGGTTTCTTTCCTCTTTCAAAACATTTCTTTTCCTAAGAGGATCTTCTATCAAAATGACTACCCCCACTATGGGCAGCATCAATATTATGCAAAAAGCAGCAAGCCTTAGAAAACACTCATGGCCACTAAGAATAGAGGTCCACTGGATGAGTGGGCACGGTCACCTTTTAATGATTCAGGCAGGTGCAACAGTGTGATACGGGAGAAGTCAGGCTTATTTCAGCTCCTGCACAAGTTTTGCAGGCACTCATGTCGTCCTGATTCCAGCCACCTGCTCTGGAAGGGGAGCATTTGACATTCTTGTCCATAGCTTGGAAGTTAGGAGAATAAAAATACATTCCCTACCGTATTTCCTTTGGAAAGACAGTAAGGACTGAAACTTGGATGGGAATGTGATGCTCACGCTTCCAACCTCTCCCAGACCCTCGCAGCTGTGACACTCCCCTGTCGCCCCCCCAGCACAAGTCGGCAGCACCAATACCCCAAGCCTATTCCGAGTGAGCCCCATTGACGGAGTTGGGGCGGGGGGGGGGCGGGTGTCGGTTGGAGAGTAGGTGCCAGGGTGGGGGACGCCGGGACTAGGAAAGCAGCCTTTTTCCGCCACCTCCTGTGGCAACAACAGTTCCCAGACGAGAGAGGAATCTCCTCCAGCTTACCGCTCGCTAAGGCACGCCTGGGCGCCCTGCTGTCTGCCACCGCGCACTGGCCCACGGCCGCCTCCCCTGGGGCGCAAACCTGAGGGGAATGCACAGGTGCGACAGGCCGCAGGGGTACACAAGAGGCGGCGGGAAGAGGCGGCGGCGGCTCGGTGCGAAGGAGGCCGGACGCGCCCGCCCGCTACTCACCACAGGTCGCCACAGGCCGCCGCGCGCGCTACCCGCCCGCAGGGGACGCGCGCGGCGGCGCGAGCACAGAGAGCGAGGGGCCGGGCGGGGCGGGGCGTGGAGGGCGGAGCGACAGGCCCCACGCGCGCCCTCAGCGAACTCCTTCCCCCGCCCAGCAGCACCTTCGCCGGGCAGACGGCGAGGGCGCATGCGCGGTCGCATACCGCGGTAGAACCGCCCCCCCCGCCCCG
>JAVKLA010000010.1:9088183-9100623 GCA_034782735.1 Sagittarius serpentarius | reverse complement strand
CCCCGCCCGGTCCCCGCCCACAGCTCCGGTGGCGCGTGCGCTTTCCTCGCTCTCCCCCCCCACCCCCCGCCCGCCCCGACCTCTGGAGACCCCGCCCCCGCCCCCTCGAGCACCGCCCTGCGCCTGCGCAGTGCGAAGCTCGCCGCTTTTCCCGCCCGCCGCGGGGCCGCCGGCCGGTGGGTGAGGGCTCGGGGGCCGGTGGCCCCGCTGGGGCGCGTGGTTAAGCCGGCAGCGCCGAGCACCCGCTGCGGCGCTGGCGCAAGGGCTGGGGGGGTGCGGGCGCCCTGAGGTGGGGGCGTCGGGCGGCAGCGGGGTCCCGGTGTGAGGAGGGGGCCCTGTGGGGAAGGGGCCTTCCGGTGGGCCCGGCCTCCCCCGCCCCTCTCCGGCAGAAGTCGGCGTGGGGCAGGGCGGTGGGCCGGCGGGGGCAGGGGCAGGGCGGAGGGGGGTTCCGCAGCCCCTGGAGGTGGGCGGTGCGCCTCGTCACTGCGCGGTTCCGGGCCTCGCCGAAGATGTCTGGACGCTTACTGGGTTTTGCTTCTCAGTTGAAGGATGAAAGGTAGTAAGGAGCCGTTTTTTGTGAAATTCATAAAGTCTTCTGGGAACTCGGAGTACTTTTTTAAAGCTCTTGAGGTAAGTAGCGTTGATCGGCTTTCTCAGTGAGCTTGGTGAATTACCTAATTAAACGATTTCTGTGGTTGACTTAGATGTAGCTTATATGTATACATCTGGAAATAAAGCTATGTCTGTAATAGAGGTGTTCAGTGTTTAATAAAGTTTGTTGAACAGTTTTGTTGAAGAAATTCCTGAACAAGAAATAATTATCACTTCAAAACCTGTCGACATTTAGCGAAGTGATATGTAGCTGAGAAGGTCTGGATGGTGCTCACTCATGCAAGCACTAAGCAGACGTAGGAAGGACACTGGATTGTTTTCCACCTTGAGAGGTTTGCAGGAGCTAAAGGCAGCGTGTGGCAGGATCAGGTCCTGAAGTTTGTATGATGAACATTTAAGTCTGAGTATTGTGAAGGCTTGGGGGAATGAGGGGGACACCTGTGAAGTGTTTTAGCCCTTTCTTCTGCAAGTATACTCTGGCATGGTAGCTTTGTTGTGAGCTGTTTCAAGGAGATGTACCTGTCTGGTTTCCAGGGGACTGGCTATTTGTGATTTATTAATTAAATAAATGTTGTTGTATGCACTGTTTACCTGCAGTCTATAAAAGAATTTCAGTCAGAAGAACATCTCCAGATCCTTGAAGAAGAAACAGCACTCAGCATAAAAGAAAATGATAAATCGCTTTACATTTGTGATCCTTTTAAAGGCGTCGTTTTCAATCATCTCAACAAGGTATGCTACCCATCAGCTTACTTCTAGCTATATTCTTTTGCTTCTAGAAGCTCTCACGTCCATACTGATACTCTGTATGTTCTCTCTTTTTGCACTGAATATAGGAGTATGAAGCATTGACAACAAAATCTTTAAAACTTCCCTGCATCCTATATTTAGGGAAGAAGATGACTAGCAAACCATAAGGATTATTTTGAAGTGCATGGGAAAATAAATAGTATGATCAATTCCAATTCTGCTGGAGTCGCTAAGCTGGCTCTCATGTTTTTTTACCTCCTGAGTAACATGATTTAGTTTCACTTGCAAGGAGTTGTCCAGCAAAGGATAGGCTAGCTGGAGTTCTCTGGCATGTTAGCTATAGCTATCTGGTGCTTTTACTGAGGCCAGAAAACCTACAAGGATTGTACTGAAAATCTGCAGCTGAAAGTGAAATCAAAAACTTTCTGGAGATGCTGGAGGAGGAGAGACCAAGGGCCCTGCCTTCCTCAAGATTCAGGGACAAGGAGAGCCTTCCTTATACTACTGTACCTTCTGCTAATTTTCTTTGTCTTTTTTTTTTCCTGTTATTTTATTGCAGATTGGTTGTAGAATTGTTGGACCACAGGTAGTCCTGTACTGTATGCAGTCCCAGCGATGTGTCCCAAGAGCTGAGTGTCCCGTGTACAATATGACCATGGCCGATGTGACAGTGTCCTGTACCAGCCTTGAAAAGGACGTTAGGGTAATGCGTTGTACAAAATGGACTGTTAAGCTGATTATCGTTGTCGCTTGCTTCAGACGGCTCGTTACGAAGGCAGCAGTCATACTATGTATAAGTCTAACTGTGCCTGTGTCTAGATATGTCTAGTCTTTCTATAGTTTGTAGATTATGTACAGTTTATGTAGAGAGTTGTATGGAGAAGGAGGGAGTCTTACAAGTGTATGTAGTAGATAAATGTGTATGTAGTGGTGTATCTGTGCATGCACATGTATGTATTACATAAGCATATACATATATAAGATTTCAGCTGTTATTAATGTGGGAGTAAACGTATGTTTTAGGGATTTTTATGAACTGATCAGACCGCTTAACCTTGCTATTTTGTCTGTGACTATAATGCTACAGACAACATACTCTATTTCTGTTTGCTCAAAACTACATGGTAAAGATTTAATACCCAGTCAGCTATAGTTTAAATAGTTTACCTTTGAAGTTTACTTTTTATTTGTTCCGATATCTCTTTCTAATTTATACTACCTAGAATGTCAGCCATCTGTAAAATTTTACTCATGCATTATGATTGTAGTATTTTCATTAAGGGTACGTATTATGTTCAGCTTATCTATCATAAATGCAAATAAAATGGAAATCATATTTGATGTTTTTTATGGCTTCCATATATATCCATTTTGTATTTTTGAACAGGTTTTTAGGAGAAACCATGGACAATTGAAATCTGTGATTTTGTTTATGTTGAATGTGAGTGTAATGTAGGTTCTTTCTTTTTTCTTGATAATTTTCTATAATTTTTTTTTCCCCACCTAGGAAGAAGTTCATAAATATGTGCAGATGATGGGTGGACGTGTGTACAGAGACCTCAATATGTCAGTAACTCACCTTATAGCTGGGGAAGTTGGCAGCAAGAAATACTTAGTAGCTGCTTCTCTGAAAAAACCTGTTTTGCTTCCCTCTTGGGTTAAGACACTGTGGGATAAGTCTCAGCAAAGGTATAAAAAACCAAAACAAAACTGGTTTTGTTTGGGGGACTGGTAATTCTTACGGTGATACAGGCTACTTTCTTTTTCTGGTTGATTTTACTTGGGAGAAAAAAATATTTTTTTTTTCTTTTTCTTTCATTCCTTTAGCATAATCAGATACACTGATATTAACATGGAAGACTACGCTTGTCCTGTGTTCCTTGGCTGTACAATTTGTGTAACTGGCTTAAGTAGTTCAGACAGGAAAGAAGTCCAGCGCCTCACTGCTGAACACGGTGGGCAATATACGGGGCAGCTCAAGATGAATGAATGTACTCACCTCATAGTTCAAGAGCCAAAAGGTAGAACTTACAGAGTAAATATTTCCACTTCTTGAGTTGAAGTAGCATAGATATGCATAAGCGTAAGAGTTTGAACTGTCTCTGTGTCTGCTTCAGTGTTGCTCTTACTGCTTCTGTTTAGGGAATCACTGTTGTTGGGGAGAGTAACACAGGGCAACCTTACTTTGCTCTAAAGCCATGAGAAAGAGCAAAAGAGAGAAAAAACAGAGACCCAGGTGGTATTTAAGGGAAGAAAAAGAGAGAATCCTAGAGGGGATGGAAGAAAAAAGAAAAACTAAATTTTTTGGGAAAGCTGGATAGGACTTAATTTATATGCTGATTGAAATTTGATTGTGGGCTAATGTTTTTTAACTGTTCTATTCTTTGTGCGTTTGAATTCCCTACTAAGATAAAATGAAAGCTCCCTTTCTTTCTTCTTAGGAAGATGAAAGTATTGTAGTTCTATTCAGAGAAGAATGGGAAGGGTTTTGTCTTTTCCCCAATTTCTCTTCCTTTCCCTATGGGGAAGTATCCTGGGACTTTTAAAATGTCTCTTTCCCCCCTGCCCTGTGCTTAAAGACTTTAAAGGCTTTTTTTTTTTTTTTTTGCTTTACTACCCTGTCATACTATACCAATGAGCTAGCCACCAGTGAGGTGTTTTTGCTCTAACTTTATTTAGAGAATAAATAAGCAGCTCATCAGAAGAGTCCAGGATAACACAATTTGCACATTGAAATCAGTTATTTGAATTTTTAAATTTTCTTAATGTCCTGCCATCTTTTGGCAGTCACTGTTTGAAGCATTAGCCTTTTAGTGACTTGTGATTTTTATTTTGTTTACATTTGAAAGGTCAGAAGTATGAATGTGCCAAAAAATGGAATGTGCACTGTGTGTCTGTGCAGTGGTTTTCTGACAGCATTGAGAAAGGCTTCTGTCAGGATGAGACAATATATAAAATAGAGGCTGGATCAAAACTGAGTAGTATGCCCAGTACGTCAACACCTACGAATCATGCCAGCAAGCCCGATAGTAAGTAAGACCTTTTAAAATATGTTGAAGTAAGGTCGGAAACATTTGTAGTAAGGAAGAACTGTTTCAAATTAGTAGGGTACCACTGCTTTTTGCAGTGCGGGTTTGACAGTTTGGATTCTGATTCTGCTTATGCTTAAACCACAACAGATTACTTTTATGCACGTTGAACATTGCAACATGTGTAGACTTAAAACGTGTATAATTGTTTAAAAGGTAGACTTGAATTAGGCGTTTGATGGGCTGCGTAAGAATCAGTGTTGTATATCTCAATCGCTAAAAAAGTACGACTGTTCATACATTTGTAGTTTAAAACAAGTGCCTGTTATGAACTTAATCTTGCAGCAGTCAGGGGGGAAAAACAAATGCTGAAATTTTTTTTTAAGAATTGCTATTATTTTTTTTCCTATGTTGTTTTTCTTCATATATTTGTTTTTATTTACTCCATGCTATTAACAGAAGGCAAGTTAAAAGCATTTTGTAAACAAACATGGTAGCATGAAAGACACAGCCAGCCTTAAATGTGTCTTTCCAAGCACCTGTTACTGACTGCTACTTCAGGAGATGACTGAACCGGAGCCCTGGGTTAGCACTACCAACAGAGCACTGGCAATTCTAGTTAGGTATTATGGAAACCGCATATAACTCTTTTAATCACTGAGCTTCATCCTGATTTCTCTTTACTACAGAGAGGCCTGTCTATTTTTAAGAGTATTTCTAACAGGTGGCCACAAAACCGGAATAAAAGCTTTGAAAGCTGGTCTCATTGGCTGTTATCTCACAGGTGACATCCGTTTGGGAATAAACAGAAGGTGCCTAAGCACTCTTGCTAGCAAGACCATACTTGGTCTGTGTGTAAATAAAACCCTTGGTTTAACCAAGGTGATACTTACCTAGTATTTGTTATTCTGCAGACTTTACATTTCCTTCTAGCACAGCAAAATCATATGTGGCGGTTTTGTTTTTTGTTTAGTGAAGCAGCAGAGAGAGATGAGCCAAAACTAATGCATCTTTTTAAATTCTGTTTAAAGATCATACCTTACCGGACGTCAGCCACATTTCCAATGTCAATTTGAGTGGTGTTAATGAAACAGCATGTAGTTCTGCTACGAGCAGCAGGCTGGATCCTCTTCCTGATGAGCTGGAAAACTTGGATATAAGTTCTTTTCAAGCCCCTGAAGATTTGTTAGATGGGTGTCGAGTACGTTTAACAATGTATACTTTGAAATGTTCAGGCTTAACCCTGTGGAAGCAACTAGGTTGAAGCACTGGCAATTGCTGCTTGAGTAATTCGTTGTTTCCATGGTCAGTAGCAAATGCCAGATTTATTTTGTGTCCACATGCTGTAGCTTGTGTGTGTGTCTACGTGTGTGTGTAATTGTATTAAATATGTAGTATGAATATAAAATTACGTATTTATAGACATATATTTAAACGCTATAGTGAATGGGTTCTAGAATGGGTGTGTGGGTTTGGGTGGGGGTTTTTTTTTGGTTGTACAACTTTGGGTGTTCATTCCATTAGTACATATTGAAGTTTTGCTAGATTAATTTGCAAAGACAAATTAATCCAATTCCAAATGCGTAACTTTACCACTATTTTCTGTGTTCTACAGCAGTAAAAACAAATTATACCAAAATATCTTACTTTATTTTTTCTTTTTTGCTTTTTCTTTTTTCTAAATGCCTTTTTTGTTGCTCTGTTCTCTTTGTAGATTTATCTGTGTGGCTTCAGTGGCAGGAAGTTGGACAAGATGAGAAGGCTTATTAATTGCGGTGGTGGTGTTCGATTTAATCAACTTAATGAGGATGTTACCCATGTCATTTTGGGGGAGAATAATGATGAGCTGAAACACTTTTTGGACAAGACAGCTCACAGGTTATGATAACTATATTGCTTAAGGTCTATTTCCACCTTGTTTTCTTTCTCCCACCACCTTGTAAACAGGAAAACAGGTATTGATTTGAAAATCCTAAATAGTTCTTGACTTAAATGAGAAGACTTACAGCTAGTATTCATAAGTACGTCCTCATGTGCTCTTGAATACTGTAGTTCTTTGGGTAGCCATGAGTCACCTCAGTGAATAGAAAAACAAGTAGTCTTATTGGTGAAAAGAGGTGTTAATATACTGAGGAGGAAGGATTTGGCAACCCAGCAGTGGCAGATATAATTTACGTTACAGAAACTAAGTACAAAATTATCTGTTCTCAGACTGAAAGAATTAAAAAAAAAAAAAATAAAAAAAAAAATCTTGAGGTTTGTAAAGTGCCCAAAGCTTGCTTAGTATTGGAGTTACAAACTTCACGTGTGTGTGTATATACTAGTATTTGCGGAGCGGGAAAGAAGAATCAAAGTTCTGAAACCTGCTGTAACTTGTTTGTATGACACTTTATTTTATAGGCCTCATGTAGTGACAGCAAAATGGTTGCTGGAGTCATTTAGTAAAGGTTATCTACATCCGGTGGAGCAGTATGTCCCTCTAAACTACCAGCTGTTAGAGAACCCAATTTTGGAGCAACCTGGAATGAAGGCAGTTCGTCCCAAAAATAACAGTCTCTTGAAGAAAGAAGCTGTGAGTGTTGTAAAGCACCAGAAAGCTCCTGAAGATGACTTCCTCTCTCAATACGTAAATAGTGATTCTACATTAGGTACGTTCTAAACTCGGTGTAGCATAGAACGTTTAACTGCTCATAATTAGCATTTGAGTTTTGCAGCATTTGCTTATTAAGAAGCTAGCTGCATCTAGTATGTTAACTTCTATATTGTGTTTTAGAAATCAAATTTAAACAGGCCTATATAGAGCAGCTTTTAACTAAAACGTGGCTGAAAACAGAAGAATACTGTGATTTCTTAATGATATTTTGAGTTGTCTTTGATGTTCTTGTCAAGCAGTTACTATGGTTGTTGTTTTGGGTTTTGTGGTTTTTTTTTCTTTCAGATGAAGCTGAAAAACTAACATCCGGAACCTTCAATGATGTTACTCACTTGAGTGTTCAAGGAGAGAATCAGTCTTCTGTCTGTAATGGTTCTTTGGGAGAGTCTTCTGCACTGGCTGAAGGAGGCTTATTTGTCAGAAAGAGGTTTCTTCTTTTGGGTTTTGGTGAAGAGGATGAGTCCTGCATTGCAGATATTATAAAGGAGAACGCTGGGAAAATTCTGCCGCTGCAGAGCAGAACCATTGCAGACTATGCTGTAGTACCTTTATTGGGATGCCCGGTGAAGCCGACTGTTGGTGATGTTGTCACAAATACATGGCTGGTAAGGGAGTTACACTTTCCGTTCCGCGACTGAACAGGTATCTATATTAGAAATATGTCTTGTCAGAATGCAGAGTTATCAGTGGCTTAAACGTAAGATACTGAGAGATTAGCCTTGTTTCATTTGAAAGTGTGCTTTAAAGTCTCTGCATCTGTACGGTACCTTTTATCTGTTTCACTTCATTTTTTACAGGCTTGTTAAATAGGACTTCATGGCCATAACTCAAAGGCTTCTTATATGAGAGCCTGACAGCATTCTCTCTAATGAATTGTAGGAGCTAGCTGACTAATAATGATTTCATTTGATATCTTTGTGCTTACTTTTTCTTGTTTCATGCTTTTTGCAGCTTTTTAACTTGTGGCAGAAGAGCAAGTCAGCTTTATAGCTCAGTCAAAAAATATTAACTGTATTTGCCAAGAGTGGGCACATGATATGGACTAACTGGTGTTAGTATTTTTCAGTACTAGGTAACTTTCTGTGGAGTAAAGCTATACAGACCCTCAGATCATGTCTTGAGTTACTTTAAGGGAGCCTCCAGGGCTGGCAGAGTAGTAACTGAGAAGTTCTTAATAATGCCTCAGTATGTCAAACCTGACAAAATTAAAATGATCTAGAACAGAATTTGTCTGATTCAATGGGAAATAATTTGTCTCAGATGTAATGATGGAGGCAGGATTGCTTGTTGTTGAGTCCATAAATGGTATCGTACAGTTGCTGAAATATTGTTGGTTTTGTTGCTGTGTGGCTTAATTTGCATTTTTGTCTCTTTCACCTTCTTTAAGATAACATGCGCGGAACAGCAGCTCCTTTTAGATCCCCAGTCCAATCCACTTTTCACACCAGTTCCAGTAATGGAAGGAGTTACCCCTCTAGAAGATTGTGTTCTCTCTTTTAGCCAGTTCGCTGGTGCGGAGAGAGACTCCCTGGCTTATCTGGCAGGACTACTAGGAGCCAGGTATGTCTCCTGTCACTGTTTCTTCTTGTGCTTAGACAGCCAGTGTGATGAAATCCATTATGCATTTCACTTCTTTTACGGGACTAACAAATATTAAAGCTCTTTGGGATTCCATTCATTTACAAAACCGAGTGCTGAAGCAGTGATATGTTATTATATAGGTCTTTTATTTTCCTCTCCTTTAGAGAAGTTTAGTCTGTATTCACACAGCCTAATTTCTACCAGAATACGCTCAGTCTCGTATTTCCCAATGACTGAGTCTCAGTAACTTTTTGTTCTGCTCTAGAACATCAGTTTTTCAGATGTCAGGCCTTCTGAGCTGCTCTTCAGTTGTCCAGGAGTGGACCATTGTTCCTCTTCTTCAGTACTATCTGGTTCAGCCTCATAACCAGTGACAGTGCACCATTTCTTAGGAGATGGGATGGTGAATTGTTTGCTCCTAATTCATCAGGATCTTTGAAAAACATTCAGAGAAACATGTTTAGTCATGAAGTGGCAAAATTGTATAACTTAGAGTATCATTTCATCCGATTTGTAGCCTGTGTGAACTAAATTCTTTGCCAGTGAGTTCTCAGTCCTGTTGTCTTCTTGGAAGGTTGGGTCCTTGATGATGAGAGGAAACTGTAATATAAAGAAAACTGTTGTTCACTTTGAAATGATGCGTGTTGGCTCCAGAAATGAATCCAGCCTGACCCATTAATCTTGCAGAAGAATGTTAGGTCCAGTGTATGATTTGGAAATGGGATATGTGAGGACTTCTGGAGTATGAGAAGTGCTATGTTTTCAATACCAATAGAAGCAAAACATTACTGTTTAAATTTTTTTTTTTTTTTTTTTTTTGCTTGTAGGTGTAGGTTAGGCTGTAAAGCGCAAAGTGGATGGCCTTAAATAATTCTACTGGTTCTTCTTCTGTTGCTTGAATGCATTTTATAATAGTATAAACGTGCCCTAGGTTAATTTTGTTTATGACTAAACGCATGTTTTATTAACCGAATTTTAGAGTCCAAGAATTCTTTGTGCGGAAAGCCAGTGCAAAAAAGGGAATGTTTGCTAGTACCCATCTTGTGGTGAGAAAACCAGATGGTTCCAAGTATGAAGCTGCGAAGAAGTGGAATTTGCCGGCAGTCACTGTAGCTTGGCTTTTGCAGTCTGCAAGGACGGGAAAGAGAGCAGATGAAAGCAAGTTCTTGGTTGAAAATGCAGAGGCTGAAGGTTGGTTACTAGCAAGTTAGGGAATACGATTGCATCATTATACTGTTCTTTTCATGATAAAGAAGGCAGGTATGATGAAATTTTTTTTCCTAACACCTTTGAAGTATTAGAGCTAAAGGATGTTTTTCCAGGTATTTTTTCCATTTTATTTTTTTCCTGCTGTTGAGTCATGATTATAGAAATGATACTGTGTGTTTGCTGCAAGTCTCTTGGAGCTAGTAGAGTCTTGTTGTTATCAGTCAGTTGGGAATCAAGCTCAGTGTCTCAGCTTTGTCCGTTTTGACACACACACTGCTCTGTAGATTGCGTGGGAATTGATGACAGAGTCAGCTTAGAACTTCATACTTGTTAGTCTGCCATGACATGATGCCCCTCTGTTCAGTCCTTCATGCCTACTTCGTCTTCTGATGCTTCCGCTCCTTTTCCAGTTATTTCACACCTTTTATGTGGCAGTATTTCTTCCATATTAAGATGCAGACTACAGTGATTTAATACTGAATGTTAGCAGACCTGTTTTACCAGTGCCCTTGTGAATTTATTATATGGGTCACTAAGTCAGAGGACAAAAGGTATGTTGTTGGCATAGGCATGTCTTATCTGTGTATTACATTTTTAAGGAAAAAAGGTGGGGGGGTCGGGGGAAATGAGCAGTGAAGTGTAAAAAGCAATTCTTGTACTAATCTTTTTGAGCTATGAAGATGATGAGTCGTGCTTATCTAGAAGTTTTTATGATGGATCAGCTTTGAGGGCTTATTCCTGGCTAAATCTTGGTCCTATTAATCCAAAGGCATAAGGGACTGGAAGTGTACGTAGTGACCTAAAGAGGTGTGATTCAAAGTCATGAATACGACAGAAACTTTACGTTGCGTGGAAAGCAAGGAGCCAGGGAGGGGGGGGCGTTACCTTCAATGTTGAAAGGGAAAGTTTTGTTGTGTATTACATCTTTTTCTTGGACTTGTATTTTGATAGTTGTTGTAAGATATATGTGTGGAACTGCAAACAGTGTGAGCAGACTAGGTGTTGCTCACTTTCTTTCGGACACTTAGGGTCAAGCTCAGTACCAATGTAATTCAAACTAAGTAGTTATCTGGAAGGGACTCTTAAGATACTGGCTTTTAAAATATAACCGTCAGTTTAGAGCATTTATGGGGGCGATACGAATTACATTTTCAGGGAAAGAAAGGTCAGATGAACTTTCAGTTGTTTAAATAAATAAAAGCGTATGTGAGATCTGTGTTCAAAAGAAAAATCAGGTTGCTTGCTTATGTTTTCTGTGTTTCTTTTAAAGATAAGGAGAGTTCTATTACTCAGGTCAGCAAGACACCAGCAACAGTTAAGTCTCCTGATTCAAAACAACCTGCTTATCTCCTTGAAGCTGGGAAAAAAGCTGCTGTGACCCCTCTTGATATCAACAGGTTCCAGAGTAAAGCTTTCAAAGCTGTAATCTCTCATCACATTGGGAAGACAACGCCTCTTGCACAAGGGGGACTGCCACAGAAAGAACCGTCTTTACATCTCGATACACCATCAAAATTTCTTTCCAAAGACAAGTTATTCAAGCCTTCCTTTGATGTAAAGGTGATCATGTTTGCAAATTTTTTTAGTCTGTAGAGCCAGTAGGGTCAAAGATGCGCGTAAACTTAAAATCAGCACGGAAACGTGTGCTTACCCCTTTTTATGCTGTTAACATACAGACTTTCCATTTTGAATAAAGCCAGGAAAACTGGCTCCGTTTTATTTATATATATTTCTAGTCAATAACCTGTAGACTAAACTTATTGACTAGTAGATGTTAGTGTCCTTAACAAAGCTCCTTTGTGCTTACTGCGTCATACGCTCATGTGTTCTGCACCTCACACAGCACACAAGCTGTGTTCTTTACGTCTAAAGACTGAGAAATGTAACAAGGAGACTTGTAATTGCTCCATGTATTTGGAAACAAGCGTTTTCTTGTTTTGTGACGAAATGCTACTTTAATGACATGTTTTAATGTAATACTTTATAGCAATTACAGAATTATTACTGCAGACTGAAAAACGCATTGGGCTTTTGGGTTCATTCTCTCATTCCAAAGGCCACAAAAGGCTAGAAAAACTACTAGTCATAGAACAGAACAAAGAAGCCCGTAACACTTGGAGTATCTGGGCTGAATGACTCAAGTGTGCTTTGGAAGGCTTCAGGTTTGTTTCTCATTTTCGAGGCCTTAACTGAAAGATCAATGCATTGAATTCCTCCAGAGTTGTTAAGTTTTTGGGGGGGTTGTTTGTGGGTTGGCTGTCTTGTTGTGGTTTTTTTTTAACCCCTCTGCCCGCAATAGAACAAAAATTGCATTACAAAACCGGAAGAATCCAGTGTTCTCTTTAGTTAGTTCTGCTTCATGAAGAAGAGGCTCCAGGCAGACCTTACAGCAGCCTTCCAGTACTTAAAGGGGGCCTACAAGAAAGCTGGAGAGGGACTTTTTACAAGGGGTGGTGGTTTTGAACTGAAAGAGGGTAGATTTAGATTAGATATTTGGAAGAAGCTCTTCCCTGTGAGGGCAGTGAGGCACTGGCACAGGCTGCCCAGGGAGGCTGTGGGTGCCCCATCCCTGGACGTGCCCAAGGCCAGGTCGGACGGGGCTCTGA
>JAVKLA010000010.1:9057594-9088170 GCA_034782735.1 Sagittarius serpentarius | reverse complement strand
GGCTCTGAGCAACCTGGTCCGGCGGAAGGCGTCCCTGCCCACGGCAGGGGGGTTGGAACTGGATGATCTTTAAGGTCACTTCCAACCCAAGCCATTCTGTGATGGAGCCTGTGATTCAACTGGTACTCTGCTTTTTGAAATCTAATAGTTCACGACTCTGATAATTTTCAAAAGCGAGATATTCTGGACCAAAATTTCTCTTTTATTAAAAAAGGGCAGTAGGAAACTTGGTGTTTTAAAGGTGCAGATAGAGTTGCATATTCATATGCAACTGTTGTGGGGGGAGGTATTAGTAAGTTGAAGTAACTGGTTGGGGTGAGGAATACCTGGGTGTGGCCACTGTCTTTTCCACTGAGGGCAGTTTACATTGGTGGCAGTGAAGAGAGAGACTGATAATCTATCTTCTTCCTGGTTTGCTTATGCAGACTCTTAAGATTGGGATTGTCTTGTCCTGCTTTTGTGCAGTAGTACTTCAGTTGCACTTGCTAGCTGCTACTGCAGCACGCCGTCCTGGTTTAGGAGTATGACATCTTATGACAGACTGTATTTGTGAAACTTGCATTTGAGTGAGAATTTTGTAATGTGTTTGTGGAAGTCACTAGCTTCTTTTTTGGTAGGATGCTCTGGCAGCTTTGGAAACTCCAGGAGGTCCTGATCAAAAAACCAGGAAACTGAGCACACCTCTCTCTGAAGTCATCGGCAGAAACTTGAAATTGGCACTGGCTAACAGCACAAGGCATACAGCAGCTCTTGCTGCCAGCCCTCAGTTGACCGCTGCACAGTCAGAAGTGGTAGGAAATTGTGGTGTTGCATTTCTGGAGCATAGGCTTAACTAAGAAAATGCCATATCTTTTGTGATTTAAGTCACAAAAGAGTTTGTGAATTGTGCTTTGTGATCTATTTGAAAATATCCATATGATCCATGATTATGCATTCTTCAATGACAGTTAAAGGAAGGTAAGATAGAAGAGTTTCCTCCTGGAAGGCAAAGAATTTTAAAACCTGTTTCTACTGTCTGTACTACTGTCTTGAGTATTAAGCAGTTGTTAAATAACATAGCATCTAAATATGTACCAATTTAGATTTTGTAGTATTGAGATGAGAGGATTTCTTCACACTTAAGAAATTCCCAGGTTCCAGAGGAGCAAGATTAAATATTTTGTCTTGGATGAAAGCTTTAAGAGTTCTTTTATAATACATGTGTCGTCTTTTCCTATCTTCCTCTGTAAGGTGCTGCTCCCCTCCTTACTAGGAGGCACAAGATGTCATCAGTTGCTTACCCCCTTATAAGGACGCATTATGTTGTCCTTTCTTGTAGTCATCTTGCCTCTTCAGTGTAACCTACCCTAGTGAGAGAAAACAAAAAGATGTAGGAGGAAAGGGAGCATTTATGTCTTGCTTGCCATGTGAGTACACCGTTTATTGTAGAGGAGGGGCAAGAAAGCTAATGGCCTTCAGCAAGGGAGGGCTGTCACTTCTTACTTTGTAGATCCTTATTCTTACTTTTTTTCACTCCGGTACAGTGAAATACTTCTGTGGCATCAGGTTTGATAATTACCTGATTTCAGTGGTCAGGAAGTGCTCAGTCTGCGATGGAAGGAGCAGAATATATTCCTGGGAGACTGGCTGAGAGTGAATCTTTTGTCTTTGGATTCCTAGTGCGTGGAATGATAGTAGTGCTGGGTTTTGACCATGGACTTTGGGAGCAGCAAGAATAGAGGAAATGCGTTTGTTAGTTGTGTTGTTACTGCGTATTTTACTACATGCTACGTTAAATATTAAAGTGTTTTTGTTACTGATGCAGAAACCTTCCAAACATGACTCTCCTGTCTTTCTCCCTGCTGCTTGAACAGGAAGAAGAGCCCAAGCCTCTAGCTGATGTTGTTATATATGTTAGTAAAAAACTTAGTAAGAAGCAAAGCGAACTGAATGCAGTAGCAGCTTCTCTTGGGGCAGACTACAGGTATCAGCTGATGGAAACAGCTTCTAAGCTTCTGCACTGATGTGACTTCTAATACATACGAGTCTTCGCGTTCTGGTGTGCTTTATCTACGTGAGCTTTTGCTATAGCTAAACATTAGATTTCACCATCTTAAACAATTTCTGTTGCAAAATAAGGCCACCCGCTTCTAACGTGAAATAAGAGCATCTTTCCCTGCCGCATCCCTAGTCTCTGTTCTTGATAAGTGTCTTGGAAAGACCGTTTGTCCCGAAGTCTTCCTGAATTGCAGATTTTTTTTTTCTTAATTTTATTCTCTTCTTTTTTTTTTTTTAGGAAAACTATGAAACATGTTTAGCTTTTGGGTCGTTTAAAATTTGCTTTATATTTTAGATTTTGAATTTGATCTGAATTTGTGTATGTTTCTCCCTGGCTCAAAACTAAGTATTTTACAGATTGTAAGCATGGCTAAGTTAGTGTGCTTAGAAAAGCTTAGGAAAAATAGGTTGTCATGAAGAGAAACTACAAATTAGAGTTTGTGATTTAAGATGGAATTCTGCTCCTACTCAATCTGATTTATATGTTTTGTTACTGACTTCTATAATAAGCGTTATCATTCACGGTGTGGATGAGGAAGTTGCCCTTATGTTTGGTAGTAGCTTAGAGTTGCTGAAAATATTTGTGTTGGATAGCAAATACTAGTTTTTTTATCAGTTTAAATGTTAGAATACTGCATTTTGTTTATTTTGAGCTTTGAGGATCAGTATTTGAGCTCAGTATGTCAACAGAAGAGAAGCGCTCTCATCCAGGGTGGCATGTTCTTTTCAGAAACTGATTTGAAACTCCGCTTAAAAACAAAACAAAAAAGCTAAAGCAAATCCCTTCCTCTTCTGTATGTTCATCTGATTTAGTTTTGTTTACTTCAGGAATGCTTTCAAAAGACAATGAAGTTGTTCTGAAACTGAATGCTGTCTTTTGATGAAGAAAGCGGGCTCGTTGCTTACTTAGGCATAACAAAATAGGCAAAACAAGATTTTAAAATGACAAAGGGGTAGGACAATTTCTGAGCTGGATTTCTGATACTTTTTGATAGAAATAATACCTTCAAGTTGTATTTTGTTATCTTTTCTAGATGGTGCTTTGATGAAACAGTAACACACTTCATCTACAAGGGAGGACAAAATGACACCAATAAGGAGTACAAATCCGTTAAAGAACGGGGTATATATATTGTTTCAGAACACTGGCTTTTAGAGGTATGGAGCTTGCTTTGTTCCCTTATTAAAAGTGAAGGGAAATGGAGGCTTAAAACCAGTTATACGGCAGTGGATTTTCTGTTTTCATTTATACTGAACATGTATAGGAACTGATGTTTTGCATCCTGCTTTGAATTTGTAAATTCAGCAATCAGTTTTCACTGATGTGCTTTTACCTTCTCCATGAGGAGAAAAATTCTGTTCCATTGAACATTTCTGCTACACATTTCCCAGAATGAGCGGCACATTTCTCTTGTGTAACGTACTACTTTTGGTGGTGTTTTGATTGTACTTTCCCTGTGTTTAGATGTGAGATTTCTTTTATCTCAATCAGTTTCTCATCTTTCTTACGTTAACTGATGTTATTACAGAGTGCCCAAGAATATAAACGGCTTCCTGAATCTCTCTTCCCTCACACTTACAATCCCAAAATGAGCCTGGACATCAGTGCAGTGCAAGATGTCAGGCTCCCCTGCTCCAGTAAACTTCCATCAACTGGGAAACCAGCAGAGGAGAATGAGGTATAATGTGTGATATGAATTCATGTTCTATGAAGCAATTTGGATTCAGTTCATTTAATTGTTACATTAACATATTAACAAAAAATGTTGATGCTTATTCAGCGATGCCCTGAATCAGGTTTAGCTAGTAATTAATAGCAGCTATTGCAGATGTTCCTTAAGGTTTTTCTGCATTTGTAATACTCCTCTTCTAGGGCGATGGAGGGAAACACAGACGTTTCAAGATTAGAAGTGCTTTCCAAATTCAAACTAATATAGGTCTAGTCTTTGCCTTATCTCGTAGGTAACGAGATCCACAGTGTGAACTTGCCGTGGTAGACATTTAGACTGCAGAATAGGTGTTGTCACTGATGCTGCTGTTCACTGTTTTGCTGTCATTGCAGTAGCAGAAAGGTTAGATTTACTCTAAGGCAAGATTAATAATAACCCAGTAATAATGATAAAATAATCTTCAGAATTTATACAAGTGTTGAAGACAAGTAAAAAGCAAAAAATTTTGGTGTTTGAGAATTCTACTTGTCTTCATTGTCTTTAGATTATTCCAGTGGAGGATGATGATGCTGAAGATGATGTAACTACTGACCAAATAAAAGAAACAGTCACTACAAGGGAAGAACAAATTGTAACAAGTGAATCTAAAGGAGGTAAATGTAAATCACTGTTTTCAAAATAGTTGTGGGATGTCAAACTATCCATACAAGCCTTTTACAGTTTAAGGTGCTGAATGTCAAGATCTGGCAGCTTTAGGTACCATATTTATATACCAGTCAAGTACAGCTAGCCCTTATTGTTGCTGGATGAGAGGAAAGGGCTTTGGTCTCTATTAAAGACTTTGGTAGCCCATAAGAAAATCACGGATCATCTGTTGCAAATGACTTGATTGCTGTTTCTTTGTTTTTAAAACACTGAAGTTGATCTTTATTTTGTTAGGTAAATAAATGCGTTACGGGAGAATTGTGGATATAAGTTAGATCACGCGAGCAAATTCAGAAGTGAGCCAAATGGAGATTTCTCCTTGTGTCTAGGAATAGGTGACTCGGGGCATATGTACTTTTCCTAGGTATTTTTTCCCAGATATCTTTCCCTCTCCTTAATGTATTGTCTTTGTCCCGGTGAGGGGGTGGGGAAGTTGACTGGAATTTCAGTTACTTTTCACTTGTTATATTGTAACAGTCTTGATCTCAGGAGTTTTGTTCCTTCTCTTAAGTTTTAACCCAAGCACTAGAAATGAGGGAGAACTTCCAAAGGCAGCTGCAGGAGATCATGTCTGCCACATCGCTAGTGAAACCGCAAGGGCAAAGAGGTTCCCTTTCAAGGAACAGTTTTGATGGTTCTCCAGCCACTTCTGATAGCACACGGTCTGTGCGAAATGGCCGCAGTAGAGTCTTGGAAGCTCTGAGGTACTGATTTGAGTTTCAAAGTATCTTATTTTGTCCTCCCTGCGCCCACGTAGGCATTCATTGAAACATGAATGGGTGTCCAGGGTTTTCAGGTGTACTGTCTTTCTCTGCTGGTGTACTTCAGTTGCTTCTCTTGCAATTCAGAATCTTTAACTGGACGTGCTAGATAAAGTCAGAATGTTATCTTAACCCACAGTGGGTATCTTTTTGTTTTTCAAAAAAATCACAGAATAGCGTGATTGCTTTTTAGTTTTGAGTTGAATTATGCCAAGAGATTTCTTTTCTTTCTCTTCAGATTAGTTAGTGTTCTTACAGACTTTGAAAGAAGCAGTGCTGCAGTGTTTCAGTACGCGGCTCATATACAAGTAGTAGGTATTCCCGCAAAGCGCCTCTGAATGTTTCTCCTCTTTTCTTTGTTTAGAGAGAAAAGAATAGGATTTGAACCCTTAACAGTGCCGAGCTCCAGTGAGAAAGTAATGGAAACCTTGCAAAATTATTCATTTAGCTTGGTGTTTATTTGCAAATTAATAGGTTTGGTAAGAGTAGAGTACACTGATTTTGGAATAGCTTATCAGTATGACACATAATAAAACCACTTTCTACTGATATTTTGGTTGCCTTTTTTCAGCCACGCTGACACTTAGGCTCACAAAGCCAGGCTGCCGGAGTTGCTTTTATACTGAAATTTTCCCCTTTCCCAGCCATTCATTCTAATAATGAGGTCACTTGGACGCTACAGTTGATGTGATAATTAACACGTTGCCTTCTAGTATGGTAGTCTCCTGTAAAGCAAATGCATATTTAAGGTATGTGTGCTTTTTTCCTTAGGCAATCCCGTCAGGCGCTCACAGATATAAACACAGAGCCATCCCAGAGTGAGCAGATCATCTGGGATGATCCTACTGCGAGGGAGGAGAGAGCAAGACTTGTCAGCAACTTTCAGTGGCCTAATAGTCCTTCCCAGTACACTGAGCAAGGTCAGAGTAACGCCAATAAGAATGTGGATGAGTCTGCCTTCAGAGGTTCTTTAGCTGATGCAGAGATTGCTGGTATAGGTAAAATCAGAAATACAATATCCTTGTTCTTTGCTACAGCATCCATTTGATCTTTGGGACTTTTAAAATACAGTAGTGTTTGAATTCTGCTTTTAAAAAAAACGTGAGCATTGTTGGCTTTTCTTCAATGCCAAAAATACAGTTTTACGTCTTTAAAAAACAGCAATACATAATGGAGCTCTAAGAGAAGCTTTCCTATCCATTTGCCATTTGTGATCAAACGCCAAGGCAGTGCTTGTCTAAAAATAGTCTGCATCAACTTCAGGAAATCTTCCAAATTTTATTTTGGAACCACAGCTGGTTTCCAGGTAACAATTCAGGTGGGTATTGTGGAATTCAAATGGGAGTACCAGTAGCAAAATCTTTTTAATTATAGTGGAAATATTCATAGGTGAAGAATGGAGATATAGGAGGAAGATAACCCATGAGCCTGAAAAACAGACGTGTCAGAGCTGCTGATGGATGTGCTTAGGTCAGGATTCAGTGAAGATACTGTGTTTATCTTCCCTGTTCTTTCTGAAGTCTTTAGTCTACTGCTAGGACTAAGGAAGCAACATCCATCTGGCTTTGCTTTCTTCCCATTCCTGTCTCCTGAGAGAGAGCAGAATCCTTTATTTCTCTCTCCCCACTGCCTCACTTCTACCCCCAACTCCTTCCCTCAGTCTGCTTACAGAGTTTGTGCTTTTGGCAACACTGTTCCTGAAAACTGACCCTGTCCTGGAGGAGGTTGAAGAAAATGAGCTAAATGCATCCAATTGATTTTTGGTTCAACTGAATCAGTGCAGTTTAGCCAAAGAAATTAGGCCATTTGAGTTTTTTTTTTTTTTGGTTTGTTTGGGGGTTGGGGAGGGGGGTGGTGTTTGTTGTTGTTTGGGGGTTTTTTCCCCAAAGCAAGGCATCCAGGGTCATGAGTCTGCAATATTGCAACTGGTTGTTTGTGGTATAAGGAAGAGCATCTTTATGAAAGGCAATGGTGCAATGTAACTGTACGTGTTATAGCAGCAGTTGTGTTTTGTCCTTTTAGGATAGCTACTTTTTTTTTTTACTCATAATTATATTCAGCCAAAGACAAGTCATGCAGCAATGCTTTACTTTCACAGCTGTTCCTAAGGCTGGGGATGGAGATTTGATTGAAGGTCTAAAGAATCCTGTATGTCAAGATCCCGAAACACCGATTAAAGATCACTTGATCCCCACTCCACAGGCCCCCAGCATTGCTTTCCCACTGGCTAACCCTCCCGTGGCACCACAGCCCAAAGAAAAGGTTTGTCACATGAGGAAATATTTATGGCGATTTGTGTTCTGAGAGACGTAGTGACACTTTCAGAATTTTTGAACTTGATGGTAAATATAAAATAGGTGAATATCTGCATTTCAGATCTTGAAGTGGTTTACTTCTGTGCAGTTCTATTTCTCTTTCCTGCTTTCTTTGAGATTTTGAACAAATAACGTTTGCTCAAATAAATAAAGCTTGCTTGTTCAGACAAATAAAGCTTTTTGTCCTGTTAGTTCCTGCTGGAACGCTGAGGTAGGCTTTGGAGTGGAGAGTTACTATGTGTATTACTTGGAACTCCTCCAGCCGTGTGAGGGTGATGGAAAGAAGGTTAGGCCTTTGTTTCCTTGGTGGTATCTGGAATTTGTTTAGGTACAAACAGAAAATTATTTTTGTGCCAAAAACCTGGTTTAAAATTCTGCTGTTTTATAGTGAACTTGGAAGGGGCTAGGAAAATGAGCTTAGTCTTTTGCCTGTAGCGTATCACTTGATGCTCAAACTTTTAGCAGCTATGTGTCTTCAGAGGCATAACGTGTCATGTTAGTAAATAAGCTGGTGGTGGAAATGCATAAAGGCCCTCGAAGTTACAGAAAGTCTGAGTGAATGAGGCAGTGTGATAGATGGATGATGATTTCTTCATGTGTTCAACTTGGCGTTCAGTGGGTGTGAATGAAGGATTAGTTTTTATGACAGATTGGTTCAGTTGTGCCCTGAAGAAAGAGGGAACCAAGAGGATGTTAAGCAGGAGCCTAACGTTGATTTGGTAAGATCCAAGCTTTTCATCAAGTGATTGACAGGTTTGGTTCTGCTTTTCCTGGCTAAAAGAAAACTTAATATAAAAATAACCCAGAATGTTTGGCAGAGAAATAGTCAGCTGTCAACCTAATCTTTCTGTCATATTTTCAAAATCTGCTACTGTATTTCCAGGCTGTTACAGAAGATGAGAAGGCTGATGAAGAACCAGAAAAACACCGTAAATTTCAGCTGTCTTCTCTTAATCCTCAAGAAAGATTTGATTACTGCCATCTGATTGAGGAATTAGGTACCAGATATTTGTGAAATGCGAAGAATAGTATGTGTGTGTCTGTGTCTGGTCAGCTGTGGCTCCTTGGGGAAAAGAAAGGGCTTGTGTTAGTGACTCATCAGATTTGAGATCTCAAATTTATGGCTTTCTGTGCTTGTGAGCGATGCTTTGAATGTAGTATTATTACGTGAGCTATCAGCTTTGCCATAAAACAGCAATGGTTTTGTCTGCTGGCAGTTTTCTTTTTAGCTGTCTCCACAACAGCCTTATTCTTTACTGTTGGGAGTGCCCAGGATCTGCTGTCCTCTGGTGTCTCTCTCATTCCTGTCTGTGTTACAGTGGCACTTTATCAGAGCCACTCTTTCCTGACTGCTTCTCCTTCCTTGCCAGCTTCTGCCCATGTCACTTCAATGATAATACTTCCAGCGTAAATTTGAGTTACGTGTATTTTTTTTCTGAATTCAGTGAATTCTCACTTTGAGTTGATCCTTTCTGTGGTACAGCATGACCCTTAAATAATCTGAATCAAATTCATTCCTCAATTCAAGGTGGAATAGTACTTGAGAAGCAGTGCTTTGATCCCAGTTGCACACACATTGTTGTGGGACATCCCCTTCGAAATGAAAAATTCTTGGCTTCGATGGCAGCTGGGAAGTGGGTGCTTCATCGTTCCTACCTGGAGGCATGTAGAGGAGCTGGCTGCTTTGTTCAGGCATGTGACCTTATTACTGAGAAATGACTACGTTGTACCTTTTCACGTTTCTTTCTGTTTTGCACTACTAGGAAAGGACTTCACCTCTCAAAACCAATTAGCAGTTTAGGGTGGCCGAGCCTTGGGAGTTTTAGAGGATCCAAAGTCTGAGAAATTTTTGGCAAGCTTTTCTCTGAAAACTAGTCCTGGACCAAACTCCTGGTATAGGATAAATGAAATACCTACACTTCTTATAGGTGCTTCTGAAAATTGAAGCTTGAGTACCTTTTGGTAAATTCTCACTGGTATCAGCTGAATTTACATGGATCTTGTTACACGAGGAATTAAATCTTGATCCTTTCAATAAATGAACATGTAATAGTTTTAAATAAATCCAACTCTATAACCATGTACATAAATATTTTTGAACACGCTCTCTTCCAAATCCTCACCTCCCTAACTGTTATTTCACAGTTCTCCTGGGTCTAGCAGTTCTTTCAAATTGACCAGGCTAACTTCAGAATAATGCCCGTAGACTGGTTCGTACCTTTATGTATCAAAACAAACTTTCATTATTTTGGAAGACGCTGCAGAAATGTAGAGTCGCTGGTGCCCAGAGTGGTGAGTTGCTTTGCTTGCCCTGCTGTGGAATTCCGTTGTAGACAACTGCCAGAGGACTCTGGTTGTGTATGTGACTTGATGTCATAGAAAACATGAGTTGATTTAAAAACGTGAGTTGATTTAGATACATATGTGCAATGAAGAGCTGTATCTCTATCTCTAATTTTACCTAGAGCTGCTTTGGCCAGATAAAATCAATATATAAAGCCAGAGTGAGTTGGGGTTTGTTTTTGTTTGTCTGTCTTTTTGGTGGGGTGGTTTTTTTTTTTTTAAGTTTATTTTTCTGCTGGTAAAGTTGGCAGGGCTGCTTTGTAATTCAAGCTTATGGTTGTTCTAGGAAGAAGATTATGAGTGGGGAAGTAATTCCATACTTAATGTTTTGCCTGGAATCAATGTAAACCAGAAGAAACTAGCACTTGCAGCCATGAGGTGGAGGAAAAAAATTCATAAAGGGAGGCAAGAAACTGGAATTGTTGAGGTACGGTGGTGTTGAGGTATTCAGGTACTCACGCAGTGTAAGTTGTACACTGTGGGTGGACAGCACAGGGTTTGTCACCAAGAAACTCGGAAACTTTTAACTGGCAGGGAAGGGTAGTCTGCCTTAAGAACAAAACAGCTTAGCCAGATACATTCTAGTTAAGTAATCTTGGTTCTAAAAAACTTCTAGTGCTGGTATGTTAAAAGTCTTGAACAATGGTTCAGGAGGAGATTGTGTGTTGCGAAGCTGGAATGCAGCTACTTCCGTCTGTCAGTGTCCCTCAGCTGGGAAGACGATGTTTACGCTTCGGAGCTCTGACTGGGGAGCTGACCTAACTCGGCTTTACTAGGAAGCCACAACTGGTACTCGCAGTGACAAATCCTGTGTAAGTGAGTGTCTGGTGTTCTGGAAAAAATACTCGTTGCCAAGGGTCTTGTCACAGCTTGGTTTGCCCACCTTGCTGCACAGGTAGAGGGGCTTGGCGGCAAGCTGCCCGACAGTACGGTGTTGGCCCGATAGTTGCATGTTCTGCAGGGTTTTTTCTGCCATTTACACCTAAAGACAAAACTAGGTGATAGCAAATCTTTATCTGATGGATATTCCTGAAAGGGGCAAGTTATAGATCTATTAAATCTTTGTACTTTTCTAGTACCAATGTACTTTTGACTAAATTGAGTCTTTTATCTAGGGAGCTTTCAGTGGCTGGAAAGTGATCCTGAATGTTGATCAAACCAAGGAAGCGGGATTCAGGCGCCTTCTGCAGTCAGGAGGAGCAAAAGTATGTAGTTTGTGGGGGCTGGAATTAAATATATGTATGTTTTGGTCTGGTTTTTTTTTTTTCTCCTTTTAAACTCTGCTGGATGTTTTTCATGTGCGTAAAAGGTCTTAACCAACAAAATTGCTTACACAGGATAGCTGAGACATGTTCAAAGGGTGGGAGGAAAAAGCTATGTCATCTTCATTTTGCAAGTGGTCAGGCAGAGCAGCTTGTCTGCGGTCACACAAGTCAGTAGTGCTGGTGGGAAATGAGGATAGAATTTCTGTGCCCTGCTCTGGGGAGAAGGATCACCCTTCTTGAAAGGTACGTGATGGTACAGAACGCAGCTGTACGTGGTGTTTGACTTTTCCGTTGGCTTGCTAGTCGATTTGATGAGCGAGGTTATCGGTCATGAGCTGCATTTGTCTTGGAAGAGACAAGAAATAAACTCGTCTTTGTCTGTCGTGCTTTAATCTGTAGGTGTTTTCTGGTCATTCTGTGTCTCTCTTTAAAGAAGCGACTCATCTCTTTGCTGACTTCAGTAAGCTGAAGCCAGAGGACTCCAGGGTTGACGTAGCAGAGGCGGCAGCCCAAGGAGTGAACTGCCTGAAACCGGAGTACATCGCCGACTACCTCATCCAGGTGCCTGTGCCCCGGGGCCGCTCGCGGGGAGGGGAGGGGGCCCCTCGCCTACCCCAGGGGCGTGGGGCAGGCCCCTCGCCGCCCGCAGCCTCTGCAGGGACTGCTGCTCTACCGGTCGGGTGCCTCCTTTGCCCAGGAGCGGAGCTGTGGCCGCAAGTGCCTGTGCCTCGAATTTTAACTGCTGTCACCTGACTTGTTCTAGGGCTGGCAGTGGGATCTCTTGCGGGGTGGGGAGCTTGCAAAACGTGTTCCACGTGTAGGTGCGCAGGGTTCGTTGTGGTGTTTTCAGTTTTGGAAAACTAACGAGCTGTTCCTTTCTTCTCAGAAGCTTCTTCAGCTCAACCACTCTTTTTTTTTTTTTTTTTTCTTCTCCCCCCCCATCTATTGAAGGATCCGCCTCCCCCAGTGGAGTCTTACTGCCTGCCGGAAGCTGAATCTTGCCTTCAGAACACCACTGAACTTGGAACTGGATTCTCCCAGAAAAGAAAAGCACTGGGAGAAATGAGCAGAGTCAAGCGATCCAGAATACACTGAGCAAATTCCGTGCTTTTAATTTGCACATTTTTAAATTCATATTTATATTTTTTCACTCGCACCACAAAAATTAAAAGCTTTGAGGTTCAGTTCTAATTTGTCCTGAGATTAAAATAGCTTTACAGTAATACTCCCAGGAAAGATTGCTCTGGTTACCAGTGGCATCTAAAAATACGGCAAGAGCTCATCCAAAAAAATAGTCTCCAAAATGTCCTAATTGTCCCACTAATGATTTTGTTAAGGGACGCCATTGTATAATAAATAATAGTTAAGAAATACTCTGAGATGCTTAGCACGTCTTTTATCTGTGCGTTGTGGGGAAAATACCAGTTGGTAAGAATTGTGTTGCGTTTCTCACACAGCAATGGGCTTGGCTTTTACATGAATTTTTCCTCCTTTGGTGTTTGCTGTTGGGGGGGAAAAGGGAAAGCGGAGAGCACGAACTGGCTTGTGAATTTGTGTACTAATAGAAGGTGTAACGGATTGTTTCTGTAAAAGGGAGGGGCTGTTGAGGTACTGCCGCTCGTGTGCCAATGGATCTGTTCCGCAAAGACAGAACCAACCGCGTCTGACAAGAGGTGAGGTTTGTCTGACCCCCCTCCCCGGCGGAGCCTGCGTCAGGAGCCGGAGGCAGAACGGAGACCTTGGTTTCCAGCAGCTGGAAACGTTCTCAGTCGGGCAGCCGCCGTGTCTGGCAAAGTGTTGGACCTTGCGGTAATGCCGGGGTCTGGGTCTCCGTTTCCTGAACGTACTCCGTGCGAGTTACACTGCGCTAGGCCGGGTGAAGGCGCTTGTGCGGGCGAAGTCGGAGGAGCTGTTCTGAAGCAGCTGGAATGGCTGCAGCCTGTTTGAACCGAAAAGCACAACGTGCGGTTGCCGAGGACCAGCGGCATTGCCTGGGGAAATAGGGGCAACATCTCTACAGTCCGTTTAATTTACTTTGTTACTGGGTTGGGGGCTGGGGGGGGTATATTCTACTGTTACCCTCTAGCTGCTGAATTCCCTAGGAAGTCTCTGCATCAGCTTCTGTTGCAGATACAAGGCAGGAGGAGCCACAAGCGCCTAAGCCCTGTGTAACCCGGAGACTCTTGCTCCAGGGGGGGAGAACTAACCCCTTGCTGCTGGGGGCAGGGACAAGGGATGGGGGCGTGGGGGGCTCTAGGGAGAGAGAAGAGGAAGGCTGCTCGCCTCTACGCGCAGGGCTGGGCTTTGTGCGCCTGCTCCGGCGCAGGGGAGGGTTTGGCAGTGAGCTCAGCAACCCGCTGCCGCGACGACCCGACGGAGGTGTCGGGAAGGACTGAGCGATGCCCGCACGTGCCAGGGACTTGTCTTTTTTAAAAAGTGGCATCTGTGCCCCTACTGGGGGTGGGGGGGGGCTTCGGCTGGGGCAAGATTGCCACGTTGAGTTGCAGCGACTACGGTCTTACCGCCTGCTTTGCTCTTCTGGATTGTAACAGCTTGATGCTTTTTGCTGTTTGCGGGTGTCCAACGCCGCTGACTTGTTCCAAGCCCACGTACTGAAAATAATGCTGCTTAACGCCTTAAATCACATTTTGAATTAACTTTTGTGTTTTGCTGGCAATTCTCTGTTCTACCTCCGAAACGCTGCTGTGTGCTGCAGGCGTTTTAAACAGGCGTGGATGGTAGCAGGCCAGACCCAGGGGTCCTCTGACCGCATTGTTTTTTTTTGTTTGTTTTTTTTTTTTTCCCCCCTTCTTCCCAGGCCCCAGAAGCAGCTGCTGTGGAAGGGCAGGGCTGCTATCCCTGCTAACCCCCTTGACCCACTTCGCTAAGTTTTAAAGAAGCCTCGGCGAGGCCCAGCTGCTGTCAGTCCTGAGGGCAGGGCAGGAGGGGAGCGGCCAAAACGGGACCCACACCAGCCCCGCTGTGGAAGCGGTAAGGTGGGATCCGAGGGTTACCTGTTCTCCAGCCGTCTGCGCAGACGTGCGTGCCGCGCACGGGCGGCAGCCACCCTGCCCGGCCCCTCTTTGGCGCTGAGCCCAGCGCGGTGCCCCGACAGCCGGCGCCCCGCTGTCCCGCGCACCGACGGCTGCCCTTGCTCGCAGCCGCCGAAGGGAGGGGTGAACAAAACAACAGCGAGACAAACTTGGAGGTATAAATTCAGTTGGTGCCGTTAAGATAAATTTATTTTCTTCAGCTTTCTTCACAGGAAACATCACAAAAGTGCTTTACAGAGTTTGATACCGTTACTCTAACATGGGACAAAAGGACAACAGGTGTGTGCACTGCACAGTTAGAAGTTGTCATATGCAGAAGCCATGATAGGTAAACCAGGGTAAAAAAAAATTACTGACAAAAAAATATATATAGTTCAGGTTTTGAACTTAAATTATGACTATAAACATATAATTATATAAATATACAGGCACCGTTAGGTTCCTGTGTTAACTGTGGGGGCCACACAGGCATTCTCAGCAGTAGATCGTGCTGTACTCTACTTTGGGAACAGTGTCTGCCGTGCGCGGGGGCTCACAGCCAGACACTACCGTTCGTTCTCCCGCGCTACACTAAGCACTCACACTGGCTTTATCGTCATTTCTTCAGGTTAAGTCAAGTCCGGTGGTGAGATATCCCGGTACATTGTGGAAAACAAATGCAGTTTCCTATTTTTTCCACTTACAGAGACGTCCTCTTACGATTCTTTACTCAGTCACCTCTTTGTTAAAAACATACCAATGCCTTAGGCTAGACCCTGCTGTCCAGGTAAGCCAGTTTTGTTTGAGCTAGCGTGTTACCAGTCATGCAACCCTACTCTCTTTCGTAGCTGAACCATGCTGTACCGTGACCAGTGCTGCTGCCTTCACTTGGCTGTATTCTGTGGGAATTAGGCTCCCTGTAGCTGCTGAGGGGCTAAATTCTCCCGGGAGCTCACCTCTTCTGGCTAAGCGACTTCGCAACGGGTGGAGCCGTGTTCGTGATGTTACAGCCCTGGCTGAAGAAACACGGCCTGGCCCAGCCTCGGGAGTTCTTGCTTGCTAAACAAGTGGTGAATGGGTCAGGCACCCTGACTAGAAATCCTCGGCATGGTAATAATGTAGCTGAACAAAAGGAAGAGGGAATCCTCTAGGGAGAAGGAAGGTCAAATCAAGAGAGTGTTGCTGGCCTTTGAGTTGCAGAAAAAGCAATTAGCAGAGCGGGTTATCGTGCCAGTTTACAAAGCCAGTTTGCCTTTTACCCGGTTCCCAGACTAAAGACACTGCACAGTCAGAGAACGAGTCGCTCCTGAAGGCTGCTGGGTGGTTAGTAAGTAACACAGGATGGATTTACAGTGGCGAGACAGGGCTTTGGTGAGCGTAGCAGGAGAGAGGAGTCTTTCCGAGGTGCAGGAGAGGGTACAAAGTACCCCCATTCTAACACCTCTCCCCTACTGCTGCATCTGCTGTATTCCCCCCCCCCCCCAAAAAAAAAGTAGTAAAAAACCTCAGCTCCAGTTTGCCAGCCTTATAAGCCCCCAGCAGCCCCAGGTGGTTTGGACACAACACTGGGAACTGCTGCGACAGAACACCAAACAGAAACTGTTCGTTTGGATGCGCAATCCAAGGTACCGCGTATCGTTACTAGTGCTGGAGAGCAGCGTGCCGAGACAGAGGCAAGGCAGCTCTTCAGTGGGAGGCTATGCATCCGAACAGGCTTGAGTCTTCCCCCATGACCCCCCCCTTGCCTTTACAAACGTAGCACTGCCAGCACAAGCAGTCAGCACTTAAAAGACTTAACCTTATTTACAGATGTATGATCTTTAAAGCACAAGATGGGAATGTGAAGAGATGAAACAAACCACAAAGACTGAGCCTGCCCCCCAGAGCTGCTGCACTCTTCTTCATCCCAAATACCGTAACCTCACTTCCACGTCCCGGTACGTACCACCGCAGGTAGGCCAGGCTAAGCGTGCCGAGCCCGTCTGGTTGCTGGTCGGAGCCCAAGCAACACAGCTGCTTCACCTCTGCCGCAAGCAAAGAGCAGAGTAACCCAGAAACAGAAAAGGAGTTTGCTCTGGGGCTTGTTCGCTTGTGCTTGACTCTGGCTGTTGTATCTAGACTTCAAGTGAGAAGATCTCAAATTTTAACGAAACTGATCTCAACTGACAGAAAACTCCACGGAAACCAATGAAGTTAAGCTCCGGGAGCTGAGATTCACATGTGCTTTACCTGTTTCTCAATGCATTTGTTCTCTGGTATCAGCCTGGTTTTATGGTTTGAATCATTTTGTTATGGTTGTACATACTCTGAAAGAGATACAGAATAAGTGATTTGTTTTAATTAAAAAAAAGGAAGCTTATGACAACACTTTAACTACCTGTTTTCTGTAGGCAAAGTATTTGGAATAAAGCAGAGAGTTACAACTCAACGACTTCAATGCTGTAACTGAGCTAGAAAGGAACTCCAACACAGAAGATGGGAGACAAGAAACAGAACGGAGAAGGTCGGACTGAGTAACAGTTAGCACGAGCACGCCATGCTCATCACGGGTAAGAAGAGTGAATCACAGACACGACAGGGAAGGCTTCAGTGTACCACCGGGTGGCAAAAGGGCGACGCCCACAGAAAGTCACCAGGCTTGTCAGCACGGGGGAAGACGGCGCGTGCCAGGGTAAGCTAACTAGCTCTGTCAACTTGGCAATTCAGTGGCAAGTGAATGTCTACAGAAAACAAACCCAAGGCAATGAACACTGGAAAGGCTTTCAACCACTCATACATGCTCTGGTGGATTCTGAATTGTGATCTTTCAAAGGGGACGATCTAGGCATCACCACGGACAGCTTGAGGAAGACATCTGCTCAATGTGTAGTTGCAGTCAAGAAAGCGAGTAAGGTGTTAGGCTGTATTAAAGACAGAACAATATGGGAAAATATTACAGCGTGTACTTCTCTCAGAGGTCCTCAATGAGTATTTGCTGTTTCATCAGCACCTTAAAAAAAAGTGACATATTAGAAAAATACAGGGAGGAAAGTGATAAGCGAATGGTAGAAGCAGCTCTTTGCAGCTGGAAAGACAGTAAGACCAAGGTAGTTTATTTGTTAGGAGGGGAAAAGAAGAGACGATACACATCTTAAAAGCAATTCTCCTCCCCGCCTTGTAACAGGATATACACCTCAAAGTCTTTTTAAGCCCCCTACCCATCTGTTGACCTCAGTATCACTTGTCACCATCATCAGCATAAGTATACCAGAAAGCCCCCTGTGTTATTCTGCCGTGCTTATTTTTCAGCTAGTTAAACGTTTCCTCTGAAGCAGCTGCAGTAGTTTGTTGAAATTTAACAGTAATCTTCCCTGACGGAGAACTGTCACGGCCAGTGCACATGAACAGCTCCTAGAGGTGCTGCAGCGTTAAAAACGTCAGCAAGAGAAGAGCTGCCGGGCCTCATCGCTGTCCAGCACCCACCAGAGGACCCGTTTGTCTGCCTGCGTGCCACCATCACGTTCCCTGCCTCTGTCTGGAGGCCCGCTGTAAAGCTGAGCCGTGAACCTCGAAATCACCGGCAACAGCAGATGAGGGCGTAGTCGTCAAAATGATTTCTTCCTGTTCCTTCAGCTGCAGTTAGCTGACCAAACGGGAGAGAACAGTAAGTGGGGTAAGCACCTCTTCTGTATCTGCATCCCTTCCTCTCCTACCCGCCCCTCTGCTCCATCTTCTGACCGTTTCTTTCCTTCATCTGTTCCACAGACACCTCTCCAGGGGCAACTATTTCCTGTTCTTTTATTCCCTTCACCTCTTTCCTCCACAGCCCGCCTTCACACCACGTCTTAAAAGTTTTGAAGTTAAGATTACTCTCTCTCCCACGTTTCAACTGTACCTGCATCCTACTTCAACTTAAATATGGCAAAGGACACACAAACGTGTGTTCACAAGCGGAGAGGGGAAGAAAACTGCATTCCTACTAAAAATACCACTCCGTGTCCCGACGCAAATCCGTGCTTTCAGGACTGAATGTTTCTAGTTCACTTTAAACCAGCCACATTACAAGAGATGGCTATCGCCTGTGAGCAGGGTTTTCTTTCAGCCATGGGGTTTACAAAATACAGCAATACTGATTTTAGTGTATTCCACATAAAACCAGAAAGCCTCATCTTAATACACCATTCGGGTTACACAGGTAAATAAAGAGACGAAATACCAGTTAGAGCGCTCAGCCTGAACTTTCTCCTTACCCGTACATACTAAACCAACTACATAATACTTAAAAAGAACGTATATTACATTCTGTAGAAATGAGCCTTTCCCAAAGTACTATTAAAATACTGTAATGAAAGCCAATATAAAAGTTTTTTAGTCCTCTGTAGCACCTTCCATCGGCCCTAGCCCTTGACAACGAACAGCTTCGGCCTCACAACACCCCTGCGAGGTAGGCCCTTGGGGTTTTTTGGTACAGCTGGGGAAACTGAGGCAAAGGGAAACTACATTACTTGAAGTTAACACAGCAGCTCTGTGGAAAACCAGGGCCAAACCCCACTCTCCTGCCCCTATGCTCTCGCTACAAAACGGGCTTGCTTCTGATGAGTGCGCGCAGGCGTTTGGTTTAGGTGATACTTCCCATTCCAGTGCTGCAGATGCACTGCTTTTTCTGGCGATTCATTAATAATGCCGTGATACCTTTTTCATATTTGTGTTCTGGCTAAGCAGCCCGTTGAACTTCATTAACCTTGCTGTATCAACATACATTCTAAGCAACTGAACACAGAACCGTGACATACGTACCATTAGAAGATGCCTCACAAAACAGGAAATTACTTCGTAGCCATTTGAATCAGTGTCTCAGCTTTTTATCATGCAGAAGTGAAAAGTTTCCTTAAATACGGAAGAAGCTATTTCCTAGTAAGACTGCTGAACTACCTCGGAAGCTGTCCTTTCTCAGTTCTGTCTTTAGGCAACTGGTTAGACAGCTGGGTACCAGTGGCAAATTCTGCCTTCTCTCTGGACAGGTTTTCCCGATTCTTTCCTCCACAGGAAAAATCAAATGGGATGCCTTCCCCAAGCACTGAACTTCAAACACTTGGTTGCTGATTGGAAGTCAGGTGGACCCGCCGCTTGTGAAAGCAGTGCTTACCCACGCAGCACTTCGCCTCCTCGCCAGCCACTCACTCTCCGCTCCCTACCTCAGGCTATGCATTTAATACTGTCCTTTAGAAAACAGCCTTCCTAATCCCGCTCTTCTCACACCTCCTGTGTTTTGTTCGCATAATTACCGCTCTCCCTAATTAAAAAAAAAAAAAACAAAACAAAACAAACAGCTTCCTTCCTGTTTTATTTGACTTCAAACAGAACATGGTGGAACTACCCTTGGTGCTTCAGAAGGCAAACTCTAGATACAGGGCAGTTAGGACTTATCCAGATCAGTATCGGACTCCTGGGTTCTGTTTTCGGCTGTCATTTCTTCTTCCATCTGCTAGAGCTTGCAGGTTCTCACATCAACCTCGATACAGACAAGCCGACTTTTTAACTTCGTCAGAATTTAATCGGCAAGCGTATGCCAGATTCCCTCCCCCTTTGTACATACCTAATTTATATATCTGAAATTTACATATGCACGTTACTATTTTCTTGTATTCCCAAATAAAGCCCCTATTTACCATTAAAACCGATCTGTGAAATTAAAAGCTGAACAGAGTGGGACAATTTGGGAACAAAATTAGTCAGGCGACAAAACCTGGATTGTGGCTATTCATAAAAATTTCTAAGTACTTGAGGTGGTTTTAGTAAAATTTAGTTTCTTGGGCCTCCAATACAAATTGGTCACGTAAAATACGAGGTATTCTTTTCTCTGACCGCGTCAATATTGGAAAGAACACTATTACTACCTTCTAAATGAGCACCTTTTAAGCACATTAAGCCCTGTTAGACTAAAAATGAACCATCTGCTCTATTTTAGTCATGGTTATTGGACAGAAAGCCACAAGCAAGTTTAGAAGTGCTCGACCAGGCTGAAATTGGAAAGACAAGAAGATACAACTGCTGCAAAAGCTCAGCTAAGCAAACGCCAAGATGTGCAGCCCTATCAAATTTCTATTGTGTTTACTTGACCTAAACAGCACAGGGGTCTCAGCCGAGTTGTGGCAAGAGCTTCCAAGCGCCAACAGACGCAATCAGGCACCAAAAGCCCGAGTCCCCGCGGTGTCAGGCCTCTAACACAGTTTGTACCATTAAAAATTCATCTGGTCCTCAGTTTCGCAGGAGAGTTACTTTGGACATGACTGGTGAAGCCAGCTACAAAGACAAAACCAAAGTAGCAGCAGACGGTCACTTTTAGTTGTCAATTCCTCCTCATTTGTGAGTAAGGTTAAACATGGCACAGCTAAACCTGGGCGGGGGGGTGGGGGGGGCAAACCTAATCCTCTCCTACCTTTATCATCAGACCTCCAGTAAATACAGATGCCAGATTCCTACAGCGGGCATTCGGGAAGTCCAGCTTTATTAAAATTATCTAGTTTTTGGCATTTTAACGTTCCTTAAATACAGACCGTATCACCAAGAGCCACAAATCCAAGTTGTTCCTTTCCCAAGTAAGTACTGGACATTTAAATGTTCTACTAGCAAGCCGGTAACTTTAGGGCTGTGCTTTTATTTTAAGCCAGAGAAAAGTAAAATGGAACCTTTAAAGCGGAAACTAGTAACCAACCCACCGTAGAAGCATGTTACAGGTTAGGAAGTTCCTGAGGTGGCACGCTACTGCACTGGTATCAAGCATCTCATTTCTACAACTGACAGCCCTTCGTTTATGGAATGAGCCCTCAAACAAGCATTTTGAAGGCTTGACGAGGACGTTCTTAGCGTGCCTGGAATGAACGCGACAACAAACCAGATGAAGCTGGACTTCAGAGTCTCAAAAGCATACTGAGCTTCCACAGAGGATGGACTGCCAAGGTTTCAGGCATGCAGAACAATTAACTGTTACAAGGAAGATACTGACAACTGGCATTCTGATAGTTGCTGGCAGCGGTATTTAACACAAGAAACACTTGAAAATGGTTTAACATTCTGTACTATGGGAATCTGCTCCACTTCTGATTTTTTTCCTTTACGCCTCCAGAAAGAACCTGGAATGATATGCTTAAGAAAAGCCCCCTAAATCACACCTCTAGTTACCAGTAGCTGACGGACTCCAGTGACAGCAACCATCCAGAGGGTGGGGATTTCCTTCCCCCCGCACCCCCCCCCCTTTAATTTAGCAGAGCTACTTTCAAGTGAAAAGCAAATCAAAGCTTCATTCAGACTCAAGTCACAGTCTCAAACCCGTCCCTAGATGGTGGGAGCAGGAAGACACTCCGACAGGTAGCAAACTAAACGTCTGTGTGTACGCAGAAGTCACGCTCCTACGCACCGCTAGCAGCTCTCGAACACGGCCCACCTGACCACAAGGCTGACTACCCACGCCATGGCCTGTCCCTTACCACATCCCAACGCTCTGCGGTTTCTCGGCTGTTGTACGGTCATAAGCTAGAACTAAAGGTAAAGATTCATTAGACTCCAGAATCCATGTATATTTCCATTTTATTTGATTTGAAACTGTTACAGGGTTTTCTTGAACTGCCAGAATTCATGCCCAAAAGCTCAAAGACGGTACAATGGACAGTCTCATCTACCCTTCATACAGTAGACTAAAACTTGATTCATGGGCACTGGTGATCTCAATCACTTCAGAGCGCCAGGAGAAGTGTTTTAAGATTTCACATTTCTACCACATCAAGTGACATGTCCATTTACCATGAATTCCACAGAAATCTTTAGTGACAAATCAACAGTTTTGCTGGCAACAAGGTATTTTCAAGGAAGATACATGGCTCAGAGTCCAAGGTATTGGTGTCAGTCTTTCAGTGGGGTTTTGTTTCCAAATGAAGTCTCCAACTTTAAGAATAGTCTCTCGAGCCCTCTCTTTAATAGCAGCTTCTAGCAGAAGTTTTATAGACAGTGAACTGTGCAAGGGCAAGGCCAGTTTTAGTCCGTGCACAAAAGAACCAGGTGAAACCCCAGCCCCGCTGAAGTCAACGGCAAAATTCCCATTGGCCTCAGAGAAGCAGACCTGAAGCGAGTCAGCAATTAGTCAAAGGGAACCCAACTAGGTGATTCCTGCACTATCCTCATCTTCTGCACACACACACACACACAACTCCCACACACGAAAGCAAGTTTTGTTTTGTTCCCTTGTTTTTCTTGCCATTGGCAACTCTTATAGATGTTGGGTCTATTTTTTGGCATTTACTCTGAGAAACCTCAACACTGGAGCACACCACTATCGAACTTCATTTTGCTTCTGGTGTAAGAATTCAGAGAAGAGAAAAACAGTTACAGCAAGACACTTTTGGTACGTGACAGGTTTCATTCACCGAATCAGCGTTACGGGCAATGTCCTATATTCTTAGTGTATCAGTGCCATTTTGCCTACTTCCACCGAATTAAGTCAGAGATGACAACAACTCAAAGAAGTCACTGCCTTCCATTATTAGTAAACTTCCTGGCTTTGAATAAAGGCCATTTATGAGTTTTAGTTAGAGGATTTCTGCCTCAAAAAGCCTGCATGCTTCACAGAAGTAGCCAAACAAATAAGGCTTACCAGCTTTAGTTATCCCTCCGCATACCGAGTTATTTTAGTTGTCAAGTAAACATTACCCTTCAACAAGCAAATAACTTTTTTTAATAGAGGAGAAATTTCTATGTAGTATTGCTACTGCCACGTATCTCATTTTTAACAGATGATTTCTAAAGACTGTCGTCAGAGTCTGGATACCTCTGTGTCAAATCAGAACTCGTAAGTCTTAGTGCTTTAGGGTGAGAAAGACAAACCTCATGACGAAAAATAAAATAAACCCTGTTTCACTACAACATCTCATCATTATTCAAATATACTGCAATTTGATACCAGAAACAAGGCAGGCTTTTTTTTTTGTGGAGAACAGTACAAAAAAAAAATAAAATGCTTAAACAGACAACTGTGAAAACGGCTAATGCAAACAGACCATTCAAACCCATCATTCCTCAAATCTGATACTGAATGAATTTTAATTTGTTTTGCAGTTACCTCAGTACAGCTATCTAAAAAGGTAAACAAACTACAGCTCTGTTATACTTGGGTAGTATGAGTGGCATGGGACGCTCCAGAAGTCTCTAGCAGGCTATGGCTACACATGACAGGATTCCTCAGAAGGGGAACAGAATAGGTTTGTCATTAAGGTCACTTAAATCTTTGTTATAGCAAATTGGAACCAAATGGCTGACTTCTGCAGGATTTCTGACAGGAATCCAGGAGAGCTGGTTTCAAGTTTCAGGTGGCCACTAAAACAGCTGTAACCTTCTCTTCCAGAAGTTGTGATCCACATGGTGTCCACAATGAGTGCAGCAAGTCTGAGGTAGTCAACCTTTACGAAGGCTCAGTATCTGAACATAAAAAGATTTTGAAATGACCACTGGCTGTCGGTATCTTTCTGAGCAATTAAAGAACACTGATGACTCTTGTTCAATCATTTACATTAATCTGCCCCATATCCAATGGAGAAGTTGTAACATATTATGCTTCCATAGTGCAGGAGAACCAATCACTTACGTCAAAGTAGTCTGCACTTGCTGCAGTAGATCCAGCAGAAATAAGGTGGCATGTTCATCATAGCCGTTAGCTGTAGTTTAGTTACCTTAGTAGAAGGGTTACCCGAAAAGCATTCCTTAATTGTAATGTGTATGCAGCTCTACTGATCCCCAAGCACAGCATACTGGTTCTCTAGCTGAAGTTTAAGAGCCTGGTTTTTTGAGACCTCATCCCTACCTCTAGTTTTGTGTTTTACTACTTCAAAGCTCTTCTCCATTTCTTTATCCCTAAGGGAAAATAAATGTAATCAGTAAATGTCTTATCACTAGCTTGTGAATTGTGAATTTCTAGTCCATTTCCACCCCATCCCAACAAAAGCATTATGAACACAGAACGCTAAGGTCCAGAGTTTTAACAGAACAGCCAAACATTCCCAAGCAAATCTTGTAAAACCTTATCTCCAGAGTCAAGCTCATCACCCAGTACAATTCAGATTACATTCTAAATTTCAATATTAACATTCTCAAAAGTAAATTTAAGTGCATCTATGAAAAATAGGTTTTAGAAAGCAGAAGTCCATTTCTAGAATGCTTACTCAGAATTCCACCTTAGCTCAATTTGCACCATTTCAAACCCTAAAGCATCAATGACAGCACGTCTCATTTGTCAAGCAGACAAAGCCATACCAAAAAAAAAAAAAAGGGAAGAAGAACCAAAGCTTCTGCTAGGCTGTATTAGTCAGTAACACTGCAATCAGAAAAAAAAAAAACAAACCAACCCAAACAAAAAAAAACCCAAAACCCAAGTGAATTAGGTACTGGCCTAGCTATAAAACCCAAGTGAACTAGGTATTGGCCTAGCTATCTCTTCTGTAGGGAATGAGGTTACGGGGAGATCAGGACTCAAAAGCAGGATGAGACTCAGGTCTTCAGCACCACAAAATACAAAACACTTCAGCAAGACTGGGGGGGCTCATCATTGCAAACCACAGCTCAGACAGCAAGTTTACTGATTTATATTTGTATTAAACCCCATTCTTCCATTTAAGCTACCGTCACCTCTCTAATGAGAGGGCAGTGTGCTCAAGACACCCTGCTCACGTCTACTGACGGTAATAATGCAGAGCCTCACCATGGCTAGCATCTCAGGGAACCAGATGCTGCCCAGCGCAGAAATACGCTGCTTCAGGGAAATCCTTCAGCCAGCCAAAGACAAGGTAACCAGCAGTCCTGTTTGGCTGTCTCACTGGGCTACGTCCTACGGAAGTTATTTCACAGGAAGCCCTTCCTAGAGTTGGCAAATACAGCCAAGACCTCTCCCATATCTCTTTGCCAAACAGAATAATTTCGTAGTTCGTTCTTTCCTCCGTGGGAAGATTCAGGCTTAAGCCCTCAAACAAAATAAGAACGTGGAGAAGGCAGTTAAAAATGGGGAATTAATGGAAGGTACTTACTTTCGACTGTCTACAAGCTTAGCGGTGGACTGCAGTGATGGAAACTGCGTATCGCTATAGATTTCTGGTGGTCCTTGCTGTGCTCTCCGTGGTCTGCCACCCTCCCTGGCGCCAGGCGGCCTGTATACACCACCAGTCTGAACTGGTTCTGGGGTTTCTGTAACTAGTTATAAGAACAAGATTTAGACAAGAGAGTAAGTTTGCATTCATATCTGGGGGAAAAAAAAAAAAAAAAGGCCACAAATAAAAGAAAAGAATCTTACAAGTATGTTTTTGCACCTTTTAAAGCTCTGGAAGCAAATATTTTAGGCAAGGCAGGAAACCAGGTGTCACCTAATTTAACCTATACTTCGTAGTCAAATTAAAATGTAGCTCCAGTACATTGCCGCACAAAGTTCAGGGAATAAAACCACTGATGAGGACTTCATGTTTCTTGTTTGCAATTTATTAGGAGCTTACATTTAAAACTAGAGATTTAAACATATATAATTTTATGTTTGCCAAATCTTATTTAAAGCATCTCTCCAGATACGAACTATTTGGATATTGTCTTCTGTATTTAAGGTAACAATCTACAATGAAATAACACTGATTAATTAACTCTACCTCCTTGCCTGTACAAACAAGAAAAAATACAGCAGGCCACTTTTTAATTAATTTCTCAATGGAAGAGAACAGTCTGAACTCAGATCATGGCTAAGTAGTTTATCTCCACTGATGCTAATAAATTGCATTTAATCAAAACTAAAGTCCTATCCAACTTAAAGGATCAATTTTGCAATGTCCTGTTCTCTGTACCCGAGAACTGACCTGAAAAGCGTACTACTAACCGCGGAACCCTACTCAAGAACTCCCATATTAGACATCAAATATTGCCTTAACATCCACTTAATTGTCAAAGCAATGTTTTTACATCAACAGGAATGCTTCCAACAGATTATTTTGTAGATTGCAAAAAAGAGAGATCTCCTTCAAAGACAGAATGCTCCCCCTGCCCCACCCTTCAAAGTCGGAAATAAAACCCCCTCCATTTGTGTTTATTTAAAGTATCTATCAGTACTGTCAGTTCAGTTCCTCAGATCCCTTCACGGGGAAACTTCCTCATTTGCTAGTATGCCAAACAAGCTGTTAGTATGTTAGAAGGTGCCCGAACAGGAACCGCTCCTTGTGCTCTACCCTCTGAGCAGCTTCCTTCAACCTGATACGCCTCCGGTCGGAAAAAGCAACAACTCTGGAGTTAAATTTACCAACTGGTTCAACGACGGGTGCTGGTGCAGGAGCTGACTTGTTCCAAGGACCAGATGATCTGTCTACACCACCACCAGTCTCTTCCCAGTTGTCACCAGGTTCTTCTCTTTTTTCGCTTTCATCATCTTCTTTTTCACTAGAAAAGAGAAACGGTAAGTAGCATTTCACAAACAGAGGCTTAAGACTTGCCAGAGATTACACAACCGCCATAGACAAGACTTCATGGCTGCTGTACTGAAGATACTAGATTTAACCAGGCCACGTTACTGTCGTAACCACTGTATTAGTACTTCCACCTGAACAATTTTTGGCACAGTGCTACGTAACTTGGCAACTGAGAAGGAAAAAAGTTCTTAAAAACAGACAAATTCAAACTGTACGAAGTGATCAAATCAGTCAATTTCTTATTTTAAGCTTAAAGACTTTTTTCTTACTAAGACAGTCATGCATTTGGAACTGATGAGAAGATAAAGCAGGAAAGGGCTACAAGTCCAGCTTCCATAAACTGCTTTAGTCAAGAGGAAGAAGTTGTGCAAAAGTAGTGGCAGAAAGCAAGTCCAGAGCTCCCCTTCCCTATAACCACAACCACCTGAGAAACACTCTTATATTACCTATACAAATTATTACAGATTATATAATCTACAAACCAACTCAGACTTTTTTTTTTAAAGCAGGCGATCAAAAAATATGCCATTTTTTAGAGATAAATCCTATGCAAATGCCTGACTGTATTTTATTTAGACTATGTTATTTTGCACAGAAATAGTCAGAGACTCAAAATAATTTGCTAGACAAAGCTACCACAGAAAGCTGTGTGGTATAATGGGACATACGGGGAGGGTGAGGCTGTTAAAAAACCCAAGACATTGCTCTGAACAGCAGCAGCAGCAAAGTGTGAATACAGAAGTTTATAATACACCCAGTCCTACTAATCAAGATCGGATAAGCTTTCCGTATAATAATCAGAGAACAGTTAAAAATAACTCTCATTTCTGAAAATTCAACAGCCTTTCACTGTTCATCCAAATACAGTAACAATCACAATAAGCTGGACCAAGGGCCTAAACACAACACTACCCTATTTTAAACTACAGTCAGAAGCAGATGCCTACAGACTAGCTAGAACAGAGTCAGTATACATAACATCCCACCCCCACTCGATACTCTGCATCTTATTTTCAGCAAAAAGATCTCCAGAGCTGGGTAATTTATAAACTCCAGTGGGTTTTTCTTCCATTTACTTCTCCACTCTTCCCTTGAATCCACCAACTGAGCGGTTACAAAATCCTGTGGCAGAAACTTCCACATGCCTGAAAATCTGCCACAGCATCAAAAGCATTCAGAATGCCGGCCTTTGTCTGGTAAACCAAAGTACCAGCTTTCCAGTCAAACAGTCCTAGCAGTCAGCGAAGCAGCAGCCCACTTGTTACTTCTCCATTCAGACATGTGATGATCCGCTGTGACACTTCAATGGTACAGAGAGCTTGCGGACCAGATACGTGCAAAGGGCCTAAAAGAACTGGTTAACTGAAAAGGGGGGGGGGTGGTATAAAAAAATAAATCAAAGAATATGTAAGACCTGCTCAAACAGTGAAGAAAGCATCTACTGCACTGGTTACAGGCAAGATGATTTTACAATGGCATTATTCTAATCATCATCAGTACCTGGACAATGAGAATTATTACGTGACATCCTCAGTCTAAGACTGAGGTCATAGAAATCCTTCTTCTGACCTGATGAAACGTTTTTCTTAACTGGGACAGACTTAAGTAGACTTACTTTGGACCAGACTACAGGAACAGCCTAATGAAAAAGCAAACAACAGACCTTGGGTGATACTCATAAATGCAGTCCTGTGGGATCTTGTCACGGGACACTAGTTTCACCAACTTCATTTGCAGTTTTTTTGAAATAAAAATGCAATGGCTCAGGAATTCACTCCCCAAACTGAGATGCTGAATAGACTGAGTCAGACACCCTTACAGGGGTCAGATGATTCAGTGGGAGTTAGTATGCTGCACTCCTCTCTCAGAGGAATTCCTACTTTACTGTCTTCATAGAGGGGAATGTTAAGCATCTGTAATAAAAATCTGAGTCCCAACCAAAACAGAGGGACCTAGATTATCAACAAAGATTTAGAAAATAGAGAACATTGGCAGAGAACAGTTAAACCTAAGTTACCCTGCAGCAAACTTCCACACTAAGCAGAAACACATCAAACCTCCGTTTAACTGGACTCCATGGAGGCAGCTCTGAAGAAAGAACGTGCTTTTTAGACTTAAGTAATGATTACACTTGAGAGAAAAAGAAAAAATAGGTAGTACCTTATCTGCATGGACTGAACTCTAAGACCACTATAATCAATTTCTTCCTTTTGCTCAAACTCTTTCCAATCATCCTCTTCCTGTAAGAAAAGAAAAAATATCAGCTGTTACCTTTTTTACACCAAAAGTAGAAAAGAAGAATGTAACTAAGGCAATACAAAGAAAACTAAGGGTGAAGGTGCAGTTCCATAGGAAACTGATCTGTGTGCACCACTGCCAACAGGGGAAAGAGTTCCACTCCCTCCTCCCCTAACTTACTGTATGTCATCGAGGATGCACTTGTGAGCTGACTTTAACTCACTAGAACTGCTAAGAAATGCCACAGCAAAAAAGTCATTCAAGCAAAAGAAAACCACGTCATCGCAGTAAAAATCCAGCGGGAAGCCAAGGGACAACACAAGGCAGGGAACAGGACCGGTGCAGTAAAGACCAGGGAAATACAAGGGCAAGACCTCTCCCTTTTACTAACAGGAAGCTTTTATGACAGCTTGAATGCACATGAAGCTTTAGGTTTACTTTTCCATCACCTATTTCATGAGCCAAACAGCAAAGAACATTTGGAACGGCTTACAGAGGGTTTATGACAGAGATTAATATCAGTACATTTGACTTTTTGACATGCACAACCACATTTACCGCCTTTCTTGTTTTCTTAATAATGTTTTTGTAATAGTGAAAAGATCAGCTTCAAAACCATGGCAATCTTAGTGCACAAAAACAGTAGAATACTAGTCTTTGGAAAGCACCACTTTAAGGTTTTAAAATGGGAGTCTGATTACATGTTTGGGGAAAGACAGACCCACCTAAGCAGTCCGGTTAATCAGCAGATTCTGGTGTTATTAGGGTAGGCCAGAAAAGGAGCAGAACAGATAAGCAGTCCTCCCCTGTTCCGAGTCACAGCTTTAAGACACACGCAGCCTAATTAGTAGTTTACATAATTCCTACACCCCACATGGAATGCAGTTACATTGCTTTAAATATAAAGACCTTGCAAGCAAGGTCTGCCAATGGTACAGCCCCCTTTTTGAACAGCTGGCAACACAGCTTCTTTTAAGAGCCCTGTCCCAGGATATTCTACATTATCAACCTCTAGCAGGAAAACTCTGGCCTGCTTTAAAGCAACGGCAGAAGTAGAAAGTGACCTCATGTTACTGCACCGTCTGCTGAAGACTCAGTCTTCTGGAAGAGCGTGAGTCTACAGCTCTAAAATGCTTGAGATTTCTTATATCCCCATCTCCATGGAAACATCACAGTCTCCAAACTAATGTACCTTTCATGTTTAACGATCCTTATTTCTAATCCAAGTGCAAGCTTCAGTCAAAACCAGACGCTATTTGACAAGCAACTGAGCAGAAGAGCAGCTGAAAGGTTACCACCGACCTTGGTCTACTGCAGGTGTCAAGCTGCCCAAGTTAAACACCACTAGGAAACAGCAGAGCATCTCTGAAAATCCTTTTTAAAAACCTACAGCACGGCCAGCTGTAAGGCAGCAACTCAACTACGAGCCCTTAAGCTTCTCTTGCAGGCTCATCGTTTCACTGTAATACGGTACAAGAAAGTCACCGGCAGTAAAACCCTTCCTGGCAGGAAGGCAAAGCGCTCGGCGTGCTTCTCCTGCAGAGCCAGGGGACCTTACCGCCAAGGTCCACAGGCCACACGCCGCCACAAACCCAGGAGGCCGGCGGCTGGCACCCGAGCCCCATCCCCAGCTCCGGCCGCCACCCTGCGCCGAGACCCACCACCCAGGGAGGGCTGGGCAGAACCGAAGCCGCAGACCGAGAACCGGCCCCGCTCCCCTCACCTCCTCCCCCGCCACCCCTCCCCCCCCCC